>CM073125.1:59246142-59846142 GCA_037039145.1 Fundulus diaphanus
AGCGAGCGTTTGTTCGTAGGACCAGCGAGCCTGAAAACGGGAGGAGGTTTCTGGTGCTGGTGCAAAACGTCCCAGAGAGCCGAGCTTAACGCTGTCAGAGAACGATTTTACCTCAGAACGACGACCGGCACGTTGCACATTTTTGACATTTCATGTCAAAAAGCATGTAAACAAGGACTTGGTGCATATTTCAGTACCCAGCAGCCTGCAGGTTTAACGAGTTAAATCCTACATGCAAAGATTAAGGAAAATAAAGCTGTGGATGTGTGTAAAAATAGAAAAAAGCTGAATATAAATAATCTTATAAATAAATAATAAATTAAAAAAAAAGCTATATTAATAAAATTTTATTGAATTGAATTGAATATTCAGCTTCATATGACTAACGGATATGATGATAGGGCTCATTTCAATCACAACTGCAACTCTAAAATGAAAAGCAAATGAATCTGTTTCTATTAAACAGTTTATTATAAATGCTATAATACAGGCTGGAACATTTCCATGTAACACATGTATGAGCTGGTAAGATTACTTAAACTCCTGAGAGGTAACTAACCTACCCCCTAACCCTGGCTTAAATTTTCAGTGTTGTTAAATTTGCTTAAAAGTGGCTGAAGTAAAGCTGACACCAGAGGCAAGTTAACCAGGGGTGTTTCTACACACTGGAGTCCAGCTAGCAGGTGGAAGTAAGTCCAGAACGGCTTCAACTTTATTTATTTGTCCTCTGCTCAGAAAGGAACCCTTTTAAATCAGAGCATAGTATCCAGTCAGCTAAAGCTTTGGGTTATTGCTCTTGTCAGGTCAGCAGTAGACGGGGTTGTTGATCAGTGTCGGCTGTTCTGGTGATGAAATTAACAACAGGGGCGCCAACAACGAGACGAGTCCAAAAACTGGAGTGGTCCTGCAGGTGGAGGCCACAGACATGTTTTACTTCCTCATTTCTTTGACTGCTTTTCAGTAGTTTAGAGTTGGACTGGGGTCAGAGTCTCTACTGTTACCGTGAGGCAATACCTGGACCCTGCTGAGGTTGCACAGGCATTCTAACTCGTGTGTGTGCCATAGCCAGAAGGTTTGCTGTGTTTCCTAGTGTTAATGGAGTATTATTCTGAAGTCACTATGGCCTCATGCCACTCGGACATAGGAGGCTTGGAGACATGATGGCTGTGTAGAAGATCCACTGTTTGCTGATTGCAAGGCCAAATGCTGCGTAGCTACTGTGCGAGATGTTGATTGTCTAGGATAGACTGTCTTTGTTTTGTCTCATGCCAAGGCCTCTATCGGGTATTAGGGAGAGCCGAAAGCAAGGAGGGGTAGAGACAGGGCAGACGCAGACTGCAGCAGGACCGTGGGGTGCGATTACTTTCCATCTATGTGGTCTCTGCTCTGTCTCTCAATAAAAGTGCTGGAACTTCATCACTCCACCATTTTCTTATTCAATAACTCTGGGAAGTCAGTTATTGTTTAGAATTCCAACCACACCTAGCAGAGTCTCAAGATCATGGTGGAGATCCCAGGAGACGGGCAGCTACTCAAGGAGAGCTGGACAGGACCATCAGAGGTCCTCAACCCGTCAGCAGAACCGGTATCTGCTCCTCAGTGGAAGGAAGAGCAGCATACATTCTGCCAGAGCCCTACAAACTGACCCCCAGCGTGAATGTCTCTGATCAAACCATTAGAAACAGACTTCATGAGGGGGGCCTGGGGGGCTGACGTCCTCCAGTAGGCTCTCTGCTCTCTGCCCGGTACCAGAGGGTTTGACTGGGATTGGCCAAAGAACACCAGAGTTGGCAGGTTTGGTACCGGCGCCCTGTTCTTTTCCAAGACGACAGCAGATTCTCCCTGAGCTCAGGAACATTGTTCAGGAGGACCGGTTTGGTGGTGGGTCGGTGTTGGTCTGGGGAGGCACCTCCATGGAGGGACGAACAGACCTGACCCAGATAAACAATGGTACCCTGACTGCCATTCGGTATCAGGATGAAATCCTTGGACCCGCTGTTGGACCTGTTGCTGATCCAGTGGGTCCTGGGCTCCTCCTGGTGAATGATAAAGTCCAACCTGATGTGCCAAGAGTCTGCCGGCAGTTCCTCCACACTCCCCTGACCTAAATTCAACAGGACATCTGTGGATCATCATGCTTAGTGGTGCAACCTGGTGGGTCAGATGACCTGTCAGTGATGCCCTGGTCAGAACCTGGCAGGAGATACCCCTGGACACCATCCGTCATCTCAGCAGGAGCCCCGCTGGGGCTCAAACTAACTAAGGGACCATGTTGAGCTGCTGCAGTCACATTTCAGCCAACTGGACCAGGCTGCAGCATCAAACCCTCTGTGGGTCGGTCAGTTTCAGTCCCATCCAATGATCTAGCATCCTTTTGTTCCCAACATATCAAACCATTCCATGTTAGGATGGAAATAGGGTCGGATTTTTCTTCCAGTTGAGATCGGATGTGTTACTTTATGGCTTTTGGAGCAGTGTATTTATTTATATTTTGATCTTATGCATCATTATGGCTTTAAGTTTAAAGTTTCTGTACTTTTTCAGTGCATTTAACAAAAAAAACAGCTCAGATGCCATCTGCTTTGGGTAAAACAGTCAGCTTCTGTGCACACTTCTTCAATGAATTATTATAGTTCCCATTTTAGGAGCTGGACTTTATTGTAACATTTTAAAGTGACTTGTTTGACGTCTTGTTCTGTAATGGTTGTGAGATTTTGCTGAAATTTTATCAGAAAATTTACTTTGCCAAAGAAGACCCAGTAAAATGGGTCTGTTGATGCCTGTGAGGTTAAAGCCACGGTGTTAACCAATCACATGTTGGTCCAGTTTCTTGTCTAAAAGTTGAAAAGACAACTATTTGGTGGAAAATGTATCAGACATCATTGCATTGGGCAGCTTAAACCTTGCAGAAAGTCCAAACCTCATGTTTTTGCTCACTGAACCTGGAGCCCATCGTCTTGGGGAACTTTAAAACTATTAAAACTGGTAGTTTGTCGGTGCAGTAGATGCTGCCGTAACTATTGTTAACGCACAGAGAGGAGCTGACCGAAGTGTAGCACCGACACACACAGGAACGCCTGCAGACTGCAGCCTGGACCTGCATCCTCACTCAGAGCGCTGCGGAGACAAAGCGCTAGTTTTGGTTGGAAAGTTCAAGAGATTTCACAAAAATGATTTGTTCATTGTAAATATAAAGTTCCAGAGGATGATTATAGTCGACATGACGAACCACAGCTAGTTATATTTCACAGATGACTATTTTTCAGTATTCTGTGAAATTTAAATCAGTGAATTTTACAAAACAACACTCAGCATTAAGCTAATTTTATACATTTTCTTACTCTGATCTGTTGATTAAGTTTCACATTTAAATGCACAATTAAAAAATACCTTAATGTGAGGCATGAAAACAACTGTAAAGTAACTCCTCTGGAGCGAGTAGCTTTACCAACATTTCCTGATATTTTTTCCTTTATTTTTTATTTTATTTTAATTAAATAAATCATTCCAAGAGTGAAATCCTTATTTTCCGGCTTGTTTTCATTCCATCGCCTGGAGCTCATCCTCCCTCGCGTGCCACGCACTTCGCCGAGTGTCAAGAAGTAAGATATGATTGTATCTTCAGATATTGATCTCAGCCCCAATGTGCTTCATTGCCTCGTATTGATTTCTCCGGCTGGCGCTGGGGGCCTGAAATTGGTCTGTGCAGTGAATTTCACCCACGCCGTGTTTTTATTTGCCATGAAAACATTCATGCACTGCTCACCCATGTCAATGTCCCCGCTCTGCCTGGCCGATTCTCTGCCATTTTGGGACGCGTCCTCAGCTCTCAGTTTCCTGTAAAATATCTGTTTGACTCTAATGATCTCTCTTTGCTAAGTGTGAAGGCAAACGGAACAGCCGCCTTTGATTATTTGGTCGATAGGGTCGACATTTTGCTTCAGCCAACATAAAGCATTTAATTTAACGTTGGAGCTGTGAGCAGTAATTATCGCTGAGCTCTGGTTCCTATTTTCTGCAAGAAATGGACGATGAGAAGTACTCAGTAATTTTAAATGTAGTATTTAAACACCTCTGGTTGAAAATGTTTATGGATTATCTGTATCAGACACATGATAAAGTTAATAAATACAAATGCTTTTTTTCCCTCTTTATTTTGCAGAATGCATGAACGGATGGAGCGAAAGCAAGCAGCTCTGCCCGAGCGAGACAAAGCATATAATGTGATTTAGCTGAAAAACAGTCAGTGTGTCCACCTGTGAGCTCAGGGGCCACAGCTCCAGTCTGTCGGTGCTGCTCCCCTGTTGGTGGCATTCATTTATTCTGAAGCAGGATTACGAGGCCAGCCTTAGGTCATAATCTGTCCGGTTAGAAGTGGAGGCCCGTCTGCAAGTCTGACTCTATAAAACCCCTCGGCTCCTTTTTTAGGGAATATTAGTGAATCTGCATTTCCAAAAAAAAAAGATATGACCTTTACGGTTGCTTTTCATGCAGAAAATTGTCATTAATTTAAATATAATTAGAGTTTCATTCCATAGATTGCTATTTTCTTGAGTGTGCAGTTTTATGTAGAGTTGTTAAAATATTTTAAAGGGTCAGGATGTAATAATTCGGTATGATCATTTGATGGCCTAATTTTTAAAACGTGTGCCTTGCTCAGCCTGTTCCCTAATTTGTGGTGAAAACTTGGCTTTAGCACCGTCGACAGCCTGTAATCCTCCCATACAGTAGCAGGGCTGTCATGCAGATTATGTGTTTTCACTGCTGCAGATAACAGCCATTATTCTAAAGAACCGCCATCCAAACAAAATGACTCAGCTCAGTCTAATGAACTCACTAATTTAATATGCCGCCGTGCTTTGGTGGCGATAGATTCAAAATCTAATCTGGGCCAAAACTGATTAGGCCTATTAAGTGGTAATGGAGCGCGGGGCACTTAGCATGCTTGGAGGTTAAGCACCTCTATCCAAGGCGTGGCTGCTCTTTTGTTGTCCTGCTGTTAAGCTGATTGCCTGGCCGAGGCCAGCTGCCTGCTTGTGTGGTCTTTGCTTCTTGGTCTGCTCATCTGGAACGTGCAGATTTTCTCAGGGAAAGTACGAGTGAATTGAAATTTCAGACTTAATTCACTAAAATACTACATCAAACAATTGTGTTGTTAAGTATACTTGTTTGAATTGCCTGTGTATTCACAGATTGTTTGATTTTTTTGTAAACTAATCCGAATAGTCTGGAAAAAGCACAAAAATGTTATTTATTTCCTATTTAAAAGTCTACATCTGCTGGACAAATCAATTTTCAGATATCGCTGACTCCATCTTAATCAAATGTCAGAAAATCAGTGTGTGCTGAAATAAAATCTTTCCAACAGCCCATTGTGTCGAACATAAATAGTGCTATAAGCTGGGAGCATCGTTTGATGTGTGAGTGATCTGCAGACCATCTTCCACCAGGAGACATTCCTCACCAGGAGGACCGGCTGTGGGTCTTCGCTCCCGGCCAGCGCCGCGTTCGTTGCCACGGCACGTTTTTCCTCTCACTCGCTGAGGGCCCTGACACTTCTCTGGCACCTCTGAGCGATGGATCACAGGACGCAAGAAAAGACAACGTCCTGCAGCGCTGGAAATTTATGGCCTCGCTCACCCATATGTTACAGGAGGGGAGCCGGGGCCGCTCTGAAGGCTGCAATCAAATACGTCTCAATTAGAGCAGTTTGCTCCTGTAATGCCGCTTTTTATTTGATGGCTTCCAGACAAACGAGCCCAGCCGCCATACGAAAGATTATTTCGTCTTCAGCTTGTCAGAGAGATCACATGATTTTTTTTTAGTTTGATTTATTTTTGTAAAGTTCTCTTTTATTCCATACGAAAAATAACACATTTTTATTAAATTATTGGTATTCAAGAAAATAAGATTTTCAATCAGAGTAAATATTCAACTTTTAGCTTCAAGCTGCGTCAAGAAATTTCTTAAAGCAGATAAACTTCCTATGTAAAACATTATAATAAAGATCTAGCTCTAGATAAAAGAATCAAAAAATATCATCTACTAATAGATGCTATTTTTTGATTCTTTTATTCTATTCATGTGTCTACATTTTAAATTGTGTTGTATCTGTTGCAGAAACGTACCTTTATTGAGACGGTAAATATTAATCATAAGGGTGGGCTTCCTAAAAGCTGACGGTGGGGCCCTGGACTGCTCTAAAGCAGGGATCAGATGCCATCTACTGGCAGCTCCGGAAACTTCACTCCAGCACAAGGCGCTGAATATTGTTCAGGATACAAAGAATGCAACAACATGTTTTAAATACAAAGGATTTAAACGCAACGTAAGACGTGGGTACTTGGAAAATTCTATAATTATTCATAGAGAGGAAGTATATATTATATATAATCTGTTTATTCTAAAGCAAAAGTGACTAAAATCAAGCACTTCCAGTGTGATAATTGCACCCAGGACTGAATAAGCTGCCATTTGAGCACAGACACAGAGCAGCTGTGCTCCATCCTGTTTGTGCCGTCACCATGTGACCCTGCAGCCCATCTAAGCAGATGGACACTTTTTCTGCCTGCCTGCCTGCTCTGTTTGCCTCTTTGTGCGTCTCCGGGTGTCTCTGGGCTCCAGGCAGCTGAGCCGCCCGCCGCTCGCTGAGCTGCCTGGGTGAGCCGGGCCGGGCTGCACACAGTTCAGGGCTGGAAGTCACATTATCTGGGAGTTTCTTTGGGTTTGTTTGATGAGACAAGATCCACACACAAGAAACTTGGCCACATTGTGCAGCGCAATGTCTGTCCTAATGAGATTTCACAATTAGCTACATTTCCTAATAGTTCTTTCAAGCTGTTTCAAAAGCAAGAAAACACACGATGTTCCCTTTAGAGCAGCAGATAAATGTATTTCTCAATCAGAATAAAATGAATCCCACAGCCTAAATTACAGTCAGGTTTAAATGAATTAGTCTTAAACTAGTAACATGTAATGTTGGCCTAAACTGCTCCATGATGGCAGTGGAACAGGAGCAGGTACGCAGAACCATTGCTGGCTGTTTCTACCGGAGCCATTTTCCCCGGGCCTGCTCCGTCAGCTCAGGTGGGGGTTCTCCCTCCTCGGGACCGCACAGGACCACGCCTTCGACGTGGAGGATCTCCTTCGAGTTGTGTTTTTATCGTTCCTGGACTTAAGCGTAGGCCACTTAACTATCCGAGCTTTCGTAGTGATCATCCCATTTATCTGGGATTATTGCAGTGAATTTACTGTTTGGTCTCCTTCCAGGCCTAAAATGTCAAGTCCAAAGTCATGTATGCAGTAGCTTTATTCGGTAAGACCTTCGCAGATCCGTCCAAAGCTGGTAGCAGTTGATCTTTGGATAGAGCATGAAATAAATAAATCCTCTTTAGCAGATCAATATTCATCCCATTTAATGCTGGTTGTGAAACTGCTGGATTTGAGGTGGTAATGCTGATGTACAGCTAATCGTTGGAAAATAAGCAGCGGGGCTTTGTGATTCTCCAGCAGATAGTTTAAACAAGAAGACGGATGAGTAAATGGCGATTGTCTGGGCGCAGGAAAAACCTGATAGCGGCTGCTTGTAATTTATCGCCTCTAATTAATACGCAGAACTTCTCTGCTTGAGTGGGATGTGATGGAGTGACGAGGGTGTTATTCAAGCAGGGAAATGAGCTGCTGACACGTTTCTCGCTGCAGCGATGACATGCAGCACTAATGATATTAGTCGACGCTGCCTGCATAAACAGACAGACAGGAAGTAAATTGAGACAACAGAAGGAAGAGAGCTCTCCCTATTAGCCCTGCTCCCTGTGTATTTTATTGTCTGAAGAAGAAGCAGGAGGACGTGACCTCTGGCTGAATCGGATTGTGGGACGAGGGAGGAAGCGTCTCTTCCTCCGAGTGTAAATCCACTCTGCAGAAAGAGCACTAAAGCAGAACCGTGGCAGGCTGTGACAGTCACTCCTGATGAATAGCGACGGCTAGGTTTGCATTGCAAGGCCGGTTCTCATAGCACGAAACAAAGTTATTGAGAACTGCGCCGGTGTTATTTATGTGCGTGCGTCCCACCCACTCACACTGGAGATTTACTGCACATGTAGCTGCGAAGACCTGAGATCTGATGCCTGCATACCTGCAGCCTTCCAACATTAGCTGGGCTGCAGCTCCACTGCAGTCGCCCATTCAGTGTCTGTGTGTCTGAGCTGCAACAAGCAGCACTTTGACAGCAAACACTGAAGGACAATTAAGGCCTCACTCATACTGGAAGTAAATTACCTTTTGATTTTATTTGTCCTGAAAAAGAACGGCCTCCCATTAAAGCACAAACCTTTTTTATTTGGATGGACAGCCTGTTAAAAGAGCTTTTATGTAAACCAGACACCGCCCAGAATTTCCTTCCCCTTTCAGAGTCGCCCGTTCACGAGTCTTTAATCGGTTCAGCACCGTAAATCCTTCTCACGTCCTCGGTGTGACGCGGTGATGAGAGAAGGCATGGACGGTGAAAGCTGCGCCACATAAGGTGTAAGCAGAGAAAACCAGGACGCCTGCCAGGGCCGGGCCTAGTGTGGCGGTAATGAGGGCGACGGCCACCAGGTGATGCACCAGCAGCCATCAACACAACCGGAATCATCGTTTTACCGTACAACTCCTGCCCAATATTTCTGCTTTACTTTCTTTATACTTAGTGAGTGCTTTATTACCAATGAACATGAAGAAAACATGCATTCATTTAATAAATGCTCCTAAATCTCACTTTAGCCTTTTTACCACATGTCATACCTCAAACACTCAATTTAATTGGTTTTTAGTTTGAGGTCAAATAAAAAGTATCCTATTGGTTTATTACAGGATTCACGTTTTCTCGGCAGATATTTATCGTTCCTGTTTTTTAAGAGGCGTATCGCAACCGCAGCTTTAATTTTTAAATCATGCAATCACTCTGCTTTTTTCCAGGTCTTTATTTGTCTGAAGTTCAGGGGACTGCAGGCCTGCCCCTTCCCCACCTGTTGCTGCACACGGCCGGTCAGCTGGCTGAAACAAAGCTGCCTTCCTTACTAGAGAAACAAATCTGTCCAGTAATATTAGTCATTGTAAACATTACCTAACAGGAATTTGTCAGAGTTAGGCTACCTGAGCTGACTTACTGGCCAGCTAATTTAGTTTGTGTTATATTATAAAGAGCAGAAAAGGGGGGGGGGGGGGTAGTTTCTTACAATAAGCATTTAAAATGAAACCCCAACTCCAGCGGGTGGTAATTCTCCTTCCTTGTTGCACAAGTTTATGTGTAAAACACGTTTATCATAACTCTAGTGATCAATCTTTTTTATGATTTTAAGAGCTGTAGGAATATTTGTTTATTTTCAGTTTTAAATAAGCATAATTAAATCATGTTAAACATCTTTTCTGGCATATTTATAGTGACCATTTTCATCTGTCTGAGGGACTCTTGGATAACAAAAACTTTTAGATATGATACAAAGTCAGTATGTTGGTCTTTAGAAGCGTAGATATCTTAAAAGGGACTAAATGTATTTTTTGTTTGGGCCATTTGGTGATCAGCTGTGCAACAAGTAATCCTCCTGCAGACAACGTACGTCTAAAAAAAGTAACTCCTGTGTGCAATGAAGTCTAAAATAAAAGGTTTTGGTCTTTGTAATAATGGGAACCTGTGATTATTTGTGATGCGTCTGCGTTTGTTTGGATATGAGATGTATCACAGACCCAAAATTCACATCAGGTTAGTGAAACTGCTGAACCAAAGGGGGGGGGGGGGGGGGGGGGACTGAGGGAGAGACCGGCTCAGTGCTACAAAGCTGCCGGACCGGGATGTTTACCAAGGATTTTTGGCTCACCGAGCCGAGAGCCTGTGAGAGAAAAGAAGAAAGGAAAGACGAAAGAGGATGGAGATGAAAAAAAAGATATTTGGCATTTCTGACTTTTCCTCAACAAACACCCGAGGGTCTAAGAGTCTCATTTAAATAAACAAAACCAAGGGGGCTGGATCAATTTGTGGACAATAAGCTTTGCCTCGGGGCCCTGTACTCTGACGAGCTTTGAAAGTGGCGCCGGACTTTGTCTCTCTGAGTCAGAGGTAGAAATCCCATCCTTCAACAGGCTGTTGTGAAGAAATGTTCACAGGCTTCAATGGAGGCCTCGCCCATCTCTGCAAACTTTGAAGTTTGTGGAAGCAGACGCAGGCTGCAAACAGGCAGATCTCCATGTACAAAATGGCCGCTTGCCACAAAGTGTGTAGGAGTGGTGAAAAAAGCAGATTCCGGCTACGGGGAGAGGAGCGTGGATGTAAATCAGGACTTGGACTGCAGGGTTCATCAGCAGCGACCGCTGCAGAGGTCCTGATCTGCGTTCACAGGTAAACGAAGGTGTTTCATCATGAAACATCATGTTTCTTTCCCTCCAGTCCTACTGGAAGGCTGTAGTTCCAACATGTGTCCAGCAGATGGCGACAACAACACAAAGAACCCCCTAAAGACCAGAATGAGGAGCTCTGAAAAGTTTAGAAAATTATGTTTTTACAAGCAGTTCAGCTTTTTTAGAGCTGTAATCTACAAATAGTTTTTATACATTTGATCATTTTTCTTATATTATTAAGGAAGAAGGCTGTAAAAATAAACAAGATGTGAGAAGATCAAACAATCAAACACTAAAACCTGCTAATGCTTGATATGATTAAGCTAACTAGATAGAAAGCTCTGATGTGTAGTTTTGTGGAGAGTTATAAGTAATGCTATAACGTGTTAGAGAAGAAGCGGATAGTTTCCTCTGGTTTGGGGCCAGTGGTCGGCTGTCATGCATCTGGTGTTCCACTAGAGACCGAACTGCATCTAAAATCACTTTCTGAGCAAAGAGGAAGCCTCTTGTTTCTAAAAGAGCTGAGCAGGCCTCACCTAAGACCTGCTGTCTCTGTTTATCTCTGTCATTCGTCTCCCTTTCTGTAACGTACAGTTTTTCACACGCTCACAACCATTCTTTGATCTGCTAATCAAATTCCTCTTTAACCCAGAAGCTGTTCTTCGCTGAGTCTCATGCAGAAGTTAGGCAACTCGCTTACGGCCGGCTGGCTGCTGATGATCATGAGCTGCAGACGGTGAATCTGAGATTTCCTCAGGGCTGATTCATCAGCCATGTCATTGGTGCTTATGAGATTCCCACAGTAGAAGATCCTGGGCAATAATACTATGCTGGAAAGATGTAGACTTAAAAAAACTATTCATAGAAATGTTTACAGTTCATCAATACTGAAAAAATGAACCCACTAAATTCATAAGCGGTTTTTATATTGCATATATTTTTAACTACTTTGCCTTTTAATAAGCAGCACTGGAAGAATAGCTTGTAGGGAAGTGGTGGCCCAGTCCTTGCATCCCAGGAAGTGCTGAAGGTTCAAATGATGATGAAAAGGAGCCAACTGTCTTTTCTAGAACCTAAGAGCAATAAGAGCAATGGACGAGAATCCTTCAGCTTCCACTACATTAATGCCAGTAAAAAGTTTTGAATCAGCTTTTCGAGCATGTACAGCAATAGATGGGGGAGGGGCAGAACTGCATTACTGCATGCTTCATGGGACTGGAGGAAACTCCAATAACTTCTGCATTTTTTCTGGCATGTCAGCAAAAGGACTGCTGGATATTTTTGGGAAATAAAGACCGTGTTAGATCTTACTCCTAAGAGATCTCTCGCAGATCACCCGCTGCTGCATACTGATGACCAGTGAAACACTTTTGTTTTAAGAATGCAAACAACACATGGTGTGACAATCAGAGGAGTGTCAGCTAACGCTGCTGTTAGCTAATGCTCTTTTAACTCTGACTTGCACCAGAGTTGGCAGACTGCAGGTGGCAGGAGGCTAACAGACAGGCTAACTCCTTAAAGCTGCAGCAGAGTTCTGACAAAAACCTGGACAGCCTGAAAATCTGAACAATCACACCTTCCAGGTCCCTCCTCCCTCCACAGCTCCTCCCCCACAGAGAAGCCTGCCGTGCTCTGATGTTTACCCTCGTTTTATAGCGATCTCTGTCCAATACTTTCTTTTTAACTTGCTTTTTGTCTTGGTTTTTCTGTTTATCTATGTTGGTTTTCTGAGCAGGAGCCAACCAAGAAATTGACAGTTTTCCTGTAAGGTTAGTTTTTTTCTGCAGTCCTAAACTTGAACGACGCTACCCGCTGTGCGGGGGGAGGGGTGATACTGCTAAGACACGCCTCCTGCCTCTGATTGGTTGTTTCGGAGCGGGAGCGGTTCTTTCCTCCAAATGGCAGTAGGGGTGCTAGGGGGAGCCATAGGAGCTTGATCTTTTTTTGTTCACAGATTATCTGTCTCAAATTTTAATGTCAGATATAGTGACAGTTTAACAAATATGTTAAAGAAAAAAAGTTACATACTGCAGCTTTAAGCAGCTCGTTGTATTTGTATTGCTCTTTCAAGAGCAGTAGAACAAAAACTTATACTTCTGGTTAGGTTTATGTGTTTAAACCAAAATACCAGTGAATAAATGTTAAAGATAATGTGATCATAACTGTAATAATTAGAACCGGCAGCAGGAAAAAAACATTGTTTTTCAATTTTAAATAACAGTAAATATCCTGTTATGTCTTTTTGGAAATGCCACAGTAGCATAAATCTGTGGGTATTCCATATGGGCTCACATATGTTACAACAATAGTTTGCTTTAGTTCGAAACAGAAATTCATTTAATCATTTATTTGTTTACGTAAATAACCAAATAAGGTTAGAGGACTCATCGTGCGAGTTCTGACGGTTTTCCAGCATCTTTGGACATTCCTGCTGTGGTTTATAACCATGGCTGAGTAAAAAAGAAAAGATGATTTTAGCTACACTGTGCTCTGGAAACTTAACAGATAGTTCTGGATTTTTACCAGCAGGTTCTGTAAAAACTTATGAGCCGTTCAGCCTGCAGCAGGAAGCTCTTTGCATTTTCATTTAGTAAATATTAGAGGCTGAAGCTAACGGCCAGTCCAAGGGGCCGCGGCCAAAGTGGACCTAAAGCATCTTACAGGCATAGCTCAGGGTTGTGGATGTCAAAAGTTTTGTTAAGATTTGTAAGCAGGTAACATTTTACTAGCAGAAAAGCCTCAGGGGTAAAAATCCGGCGCGGTTGAACCTGGAGGTTGAGGCCAGCAGCTTATCTGAGAAGCTCCAAAAATAATCTGAGTTTCATGGTTCATTACATTTTGTTAAAGTTGTTTCAAGCTGGTAAACTCTCTGGCCTTTAGCTTCAGCCTCCAGAATGGGACTAATCAGGATTTACACTACATGTTGACACCAGGAGAGTGATCTACTGCAGGTACAGTAAGAAATCATCTGCTGAGAAACTTCAAACAGAACGGTCCTAAAGATCTCTTTAATGTGACGGCTGTTTTATGGACTGCTGTCAGGTTTGCTGTAAACCAGTATTTTCACAGATGTCTGTGGTTTTCTACGCAGAGCTTGATAAGATGCTGGCATGAAGGTGAACACCTGTATTATTTTTTATTTCAGACTTTATTTTTTATTTAAATTGTTAAAACCCTTCCCAGGTTTATTTTGCTCTTTGCTCATCCTTTCACCATCCTTGTTTCCTTAATATGTGACTTCTGTGTAAATCATGTAATGCAAACATGACAGCAGAATAAATTAGCCTTTAAATTAAAAGCTATGATGGTTTTGAGGAAGAAATAAGAGATTTAATGAGAATGACAGACAGAAACGTTGAAAAAAGTTCTAGTTTTACAGGTAAACATGTTCAGTGAAACACAAAGACCAGGTTTGCTGTAACCCTTTAACTCCAAATGTAACATTTTTGACACAAATATTTCTGAGACCTCTTCCTCTTCAACAAAGAACATACAAATTAATATATTTTACAGACCCTATATAAAAATGCAGAAAACATAAGGACTTATCAACTACGATACAAAGAAAATTTTAAAGCTTGACGTTTTTTTTTTAAGCAACCACAAAAGATTTTCTTTTTTAAAAATGTGAAGTTTTCTCACAGTTACCTGTATCAGGCTTTAAAGGGTTAGAAATGCTGTAGACGTTTTATTTTTATGGATGTTTGTTTCTTCCAAAATGGAAATGAGCAAAAACAGATTAAGTGGAAATCAGGAAAATTGAAATAAAGTATTTAATTCCCACGATCACAGACAGTAGTCAGAGTACTTGGATCGCTCTACAGGCTGCAGGATAAAACAAATAAATCAACTCATTATAGAAAGTTTGCTTTAAAAAAAGAAGTTCTGAATGGTTTATTTTATTTCTTCTTGGCAGAAACAAAAGCACACTCAAAGGGCCGTCCAGTTGCATAGGTTGCTTCGCTGGCTTCCTGTTCGTTATGAACGCTGTCACAGAGGAGGTATCTCCTGCTCTTCAGATTGTATAAATGAAGGACTTGAGAGTCTTAATTTCTTTGATCCCGCGGCTTCCTGAAATTAGCGGCTTAAACATTGTTCTGCTGTTCTCCGGCTTCCCACAGGAGACTTTCCATCCCATCCCAGACACCGAACGAGCTAGCCTAAGCCTCGCTAAGTCACTCTTAGCTCCACCGCCACAGCTTGTGTGAGCCAATTCATGCTGAATAAGACCATGTTAATCTGGGGTTTACGACGGGACTAAGTAACTTCATTTCTATCCTCTGTTAACCTGAAATCGCTGCGATGGCCAACTGGACTCATTGCTGAAGGCTTTTTCTTGTTACTGTTCCCAAGGCAAGGCGAGCGCATGTGCATTTGTCCAAAAATAGGACGTCACATCCCACAATTTGGTTTAATTCCTGTTCTCTTGGAAATAAATAAATGCCATCAACATGTTGCTTTGCAGATTTCTCCTTCTTGTCGTGATAAAAAAGCCCTTTATGCCCTGCATGATGTTTCTATTTGTGTCAATTTTTCCTTTGTAAGAATATTATTTTGTCTTTTCTTTAACACAAAAAAGCAGCTATGATGTGGAAAAATCAAATCTGGAGGAATTTTAAAGAATCTTTTGAGACGTGGAAGCAGTTGACCCACAAAGGATGAATACATCTGTAGCCTGTAGGTAATAACGCTAATAAAAACTGGAATCGTGTCACCTTTGGGCCCGTTCATATTTTTGACAAATTTATCAACTCAAAGTTGATGCTGACAAAAAGCTGTCATCAAGGATCTCCGGATTTTCCGACTTGTGCTGTTTGTGCTGATGAAGAGCAGAGTTATCATCAGCTGTCTGCACACCCTGATGCACAGCAGGACTCGGTGGTCAGAGGGGAACATCTGAAGGAAAGATCCCCAATGCTTCCTATGTGCTGTTAGATTCTAATAAAGGCGACAAAGTGACCTTGTTAGTCACATCCAACCATACAGCAGCTTCATGATTGATCACAAAGACAAAAAGTCATTTGTTTTACTTTTGAAGCATTTGAAAATAAATGCATCTTCCTCAGAAAAAGAAGAAAAGCAGCCAAAATATCCACATCTACTATGTTCTGCATCCACAGATTGGGGTTATTTTTCTTTTAATCTTTATCCTAAAAACAGAAGACATCAAAACAGTCAAATCCAAGAAAAGACTAGTTTAAAAATCTCTTTTTATACTCACACACACACACAAAAAAACTAATCCTGAGAAAGTGTGACATTACTCAAAGCAGAAGCCTGAATGCGGTTATCGGAGGGAAAGTGTGGCGTACAGTCAGAGGACACCCTGCTGTATCTCTGCTCTCTTCTGTGCGGGTCAGGCTTTTCCACAGGGAGATGTGGAGGCAGATAAGCCGGGCCTCGCTTGCTGTGTTTGGGCCCCGGAGCCTCTGGTGACTGGACAGTGTCAGGTGGGGTCAGCAGGCAGGGCCGGTCTGCGGCGCTCAGCAGGAATGCGCTCATCTTATCAGTTATAAAGGAGCTCGAGAGCCTCGGGAAGAAAAGCAAACGTCTCCGCAGGACGACAAAGATATTTTTCTTGTCCTGCTTCGCTCTGCTTGGCAGATTTAAAGCTGGGCTGCAGATAGCAACTATTCCAGCTGTCATGGAGGGGGTGATTTGAGACATGCTTCCTTTTTATCCTCTCTGCCTCCCTCCCCACTAAACGTTGATAGTCTAATAACATGCAAACATTAACGAGCATCGTTAACCAACCATTGCAGTAGCTGAAGAAGCTCATCCACCCTTTCTGCTGTAATTCTGATCGTAAGAGAATCAGTCAGAATTAGAGCTTCCTCAAATGAGTTTTATTACTTAGCTACTTGAAACTTAATGAAGTATATGTGTAAAATGTAGCCCTATTTTATTAATTCATTAAAAAATAAACAGCCGGAGTGTTCAGATTGTCACAACCAATAATACAAAAAAAACACCTTAATTCAGGTATGAGTGCAACTGCAAAGAGAAACAGTTATGTTTCTGTTAAACTTATCATTCAAGCATTCCATGTAACGTATAAATCACTTATTAAATGCATGTATTATTTATGATTTTGTCAGGTTTAAATTAGATTAAGTCAGATACTAACCTCATCTCATCCATGTGCGCACCTTAACGCGCGCAGGTGGAAAGATAAATAGTAACGCTGACATCTGAATGTTTGCAGAAAGACTTTTTCAAGGTTGCAAACCTTCCCGTATTCACAGACAGCCAGCAGCAGCTTTGGTAAAGGGAAAGAAAAGGTAGCGTGTCTCTGACGTTACGAAGGGTTCCTCAGGCACCTCTGGAGTTCACCGCACCAAACAAAAGCTGACGTAGATGGAGCTGAACTCGTAAAAACAGGTTTACTAAAAACATTACTGATGGTAGATTATTGTAGTCGCCTTGACTGAATGACTTCTTTAATTTTTATTTAAACAGATCTTACTAGAAATTTGTTGTGGATGATGCATAATTAGGAGAATTTAAGTTGTTTAAAGAATCTCTGACTTTTGGAGGTGAGGTTCCTGTTTTCTGATTGTGTTGTGCTCAGAGTAAATTAGTTTATTTTAATACTTTACCTACATAGTTTACAGAGCATCTTAAAAAGCCAATTAAATCTTTGCATTTTCATCTTATGCCATTTTCTTTTCTGTTTCTCTTTGAGTTAAACTCAATCACCAACTTCTAGATTTTGAATCAAGGTTTTAAATGTAATATATTTTATTGTTTCTGCATGTTTTCTTTTTTTACTAGATGTTTCCCTAGATGCCAGAAAACCTTGTGAAAGCAGCAGCTAAAACGAATAAAACGGCTGAAACAGCTGACACTGAGCTGCTTGGAGCAACGCGAAAGCTTTTTATTTCCTTGAAGAAGTCGGCAGAATTTTCCGTCAGCTGTGAAGTTGCTGAACCCAGAATGCCTTTTCCTCCAGGGCCGTTTCTCATCTCCTAATCCCCGGCTCTGTCTCCTCTTCCCCTGCTTAGAAAGCCGGGCCAATCAAACACCTCACCGGGAGAGTGATAGGGAGCTGGATGAACCAATTACTGTGGCGATGGCTAAAACCCTCCCTGCATACAGCCAAGTCACTAAGTCGGAGACTTGTTGCTCAGTGGGAAGCAAGTACGGATGGATTAACGCTGCCACAAGCAGGCATAAAGGCCAACATGGCAGGGGGCTGTGACCCCACGAGAAGGGGTCCATGCGCCTCATAAAAAGCTCCCGTAACAAGGCAAAGCAGAGCTCCATCATGCTGAGCTGACCAGCAACTTTGCTCTGCAGGGACTGGCGCTGCGATGCATGGGGCTGGTCATGACCCCGTCTCCATGGTGCTGAGAGGTTGACAAACCAAAAGTAAATCCTGCGGCTCAAACAGAGCAGACTTATATATAGACTCAGTCTGCTCTCTGCTTTAAACTCCTCTCTGCTCGAAGAGAACGGGACATGTACGAAGTCCAGGACAAACAGATTTGTGTTTTTTGTGCCAACAGTGCCAGCTGCAACCTGCGCTGGATCTGACTGATGTGGAGGCAGCAAAATGAGGTCATTTCTCACACGTACTGCTAATTTACAAAGTTTACTGGAGTGAATCAGTTTAAAGGACCCTAAATTTGAGCGATGGTGGCAGTCAACATTATAAAACGCTCAGCATTTAAACACAGCTCTACTGGAACTTTCTGTCGGCAACGATGAGGGAAAGTTTCACAGTAAATGTAAATCTTTCACCCAGTGATTCACAGGATTATGAATTCAGTGGTTTATGACTCTGTCAGTAAATATAGATGCTTAATTACCAAATGTATTTCTGCAGTAACGTTTTCTCTGACTTTCTATCAAAGTTTGTTGAAACAAGGAAACTGATCGGGTCGTTTGCTTGACTAAGAGTGGAAAAACTATTTATTCAATAAGCCAGTAACGTTTACAGATTTAGTTAAAACGTTCATGCATTTAGTGTAATTTGTTTGAATTGATCAGAATTTCAATTTTGTACATTTATGGTTGAACGTGTTGAATTTTTCTGTCCCCCTTTAACATAATAGAACCAATTAAACAATTAAAGACACGGCAGGTGGTACAAAACTCACCTCTGCTGATAGATAGATAGATAGATAGATAGATAGATAGATAGATAGATAGATAGATAGATAGATAGATAGATAGATAGATAGATAGATAGATAGATAGATAGATAGATAGATAGATAGATAGATAGATAGATAGATAGATAGATAGATAGATAGATAGATAGATAGATAGATAGATAGATAGATAGATAGATAGATAGATAGATAGATAGATAGATAGATAGATAGATGATACCTGACTGCAGTAGACGCTGCTCTCAGGAGACACAGATGACTCCAGACAACAGAGCTCTCTACACACATTGCCCTTTGGCTGACCTCTGGAGCCTGAACATGTAAACAAGCGGAGCCATGTGTACGTTACACACATTCTCCCTCGGCCTAATGACCATCAGGAGATCCGTCGGAGGGAGACACGGTTGTATACAAGCTTTATGTGCACAGATTGATGTGGGATGAATGAGGCGAAGCATCTGAGAGGAGGAGAAAATGCTTAAGCCGCCCAGAGATGTGAGATCTTCAATTATAGATCATCAGGGAAATGCTTAGCTGTAACATTATCCTCGTAGTTTAATAACTCATGTAATGCACTTTAAGGAGGGCAAACCTAAAGACGAGACACACGCTTCTTTATAAATGTTTATCCAAGGTCATTTCCTAATGTACAACTGATGGATTAAGCAATAGCACTAATAAATACACAGAGGGTTGCAGCAAATATCTTTCAAGTGAGGCTAAAAGCATAAAAGTTAGAGACTCCTCTCTGCTCTAAAGTTTAGACGCTGATATATAAGGAAAAAAACGGATTTTCCACGTAGCTGTTACGGCATTGGTCTTATTCCAAAACACTTACAAAAGGGTTGTGCATGACATTTGCTCTAAGCATCTTTCCGTGTAATTCTGAGGTGTGTTGGCGCGGTTCTGCCGTCGCCTCCTGTCGAGCCAAGAGCCCGAGAGCGATGAGCTGCAGGAGCTCGGAGGCTGGTCCCGGCGGAGGCGAGCGGGGCCTCATCTGTGACTGAGTGGGTGCTAGAACGCCAAGCAGAGAAGCACCAGGTCGCAGCAAAGGTTAACAAAATCAAGGCGGGGAATTTACGATCCTCCGTGCTTCACAAGCGATGTCGCCAGCAGCGAGCGAGGGAGTGTAAAAGACAAGAGTGGATGAGAGGATTACGGAGTGTGTGTGAGTGTGTGTGCAGACGTCAACGTGTGTTTGTTTGCGTTTGCCAGTGAGATTTTCTCCTAGTTTACAAGCAATACATTGTGACAGAACGATTAGGGACCTTTACTGCGACTAAGTGTTCATTCCACACACTGCTGGGCTCCGTGCCCTCGGTTAACGGGCCAGAAGCAGCTGAACCCGAGACAACATGCGCGCCAGCTTCAGAGCAGCTTAGAGACGGCGCTGCCTGTCACTCTGTCTTTAACGTTTGGTTAGCAGCAGC
This sequence comes from Fundulus diaphanus, assembly GCA_037039145.1. NCBI lineage: Eukaryota > Metazoa > Chordata > Actinopteri > Cyprinodontiformes > Fundulidae > Fundulus > Fundulus diaphanus. The sequence goes on from CM073125.1 coordinate 59,266,064, forward strand.
TGACCTTTGTGCACTAAAGCTACCTTTTTATCTGAAAACAAACGGTCTCAACACTACACCAGGCCAGGCAGGTAGAAATCCTCAAAAACTTTAAAAATCAGACGTTGGGTCATCTAAACCAGGAAGTTCTACCTGTGGTTGCAACACATTTCCCCCTCCACCTTGGTACCTGCTGAAGCTTTTTTGGTGTCGTGTTTTAATGCACCGGATATCCTTCTAGTCTTGTAGTCACCTGCCAGGTGCTGATTTATGCCTACATGTCACCAGGCCTTCCCCACGAGCCACCAATATTAGAGTATTTAATTTATTCCCTCCCTTGATTTATATATATATATATATATATATATATATATATAAATAAGTTTGACAGTTAATGCTGAGCCAAGAATGAGTTCCAATAAAGACGTAAAGCGTAGAGAGAGGAGCTATGTTTTAGCGCGTGCTTACAGGTAACCGCGGACAGCTGTTTGGACACAGGTGACAATTCCAGCCCGACCAGCCAGACTGATAGTGTGTAGCATTCTAGTTCTGCACATTTTCAATCTGGACCTGCTCCCATTGAATCCGTTTGGGGAAAGCAGGGACGTTCAGCAGAACTCTCCAAGCTGATTGGACGGAGCGACACCTAGAGCCTGCCTACCAGATGTCGGTTTTAGCCAATCACGGTAAACCACAAGAAGGTAAGCTAGTCAAGGTACTTCTTGCTGTTCTACTATCAAAGATGAAATAGTAGATTCTTACAAAGCAGATGTGACAGCAGCAGCTGCGGTGCGTTCTCCTGTGCTGCTGCCGGGTTTATTTTGGTTCGGCTGTGGGTTCAGCCGCTCATGCTTTCATCACACCGGTTTGTCCCGCCTTAAACCATAACACTGCAACGTGATTGGCCCGAACCGTTTTTGGTTCGGATATAAACGGTTGAAGCTGGAGTGGAACAAGATGGATTCTCCTGAGTTTGTGAACGCACAAATACTGCGAGAATTCAGCTTGTAAGCCAGGTTACTATTATTCACCATAACTATTAAAAAAGATCTTTCTTCGAATAATTACGCTGAGTACAGTTGTCAGTTACTTATAGTTTATATCCAGGGGGGTCTTTTGATACCACTAATAAATTTACACTGAGAATATAAACACAGCCGGGTTATAGAGTTCATTTGGTTGGAACTTGGTTTCTAATTTCGCCCTATGATTGATTAATAAATTTGATAATGAAATATGTCCGCTCCAATCTCTTCTTCACAACTACGGCCATAAGATTTAATGCCTATAACTTTTCCTTGCAGTGCTCTGCCATAGCCATTCAGAAGCCAAATTAACGCTTTTAATGGAGGAATTGGATTAAAAACATGTTCATAAACAGGAAAATACAAAACATCTCTGTTTAGCTACGTTATACGATGTCACCAGAGGCATGTGGTCACGGAAGCTGGTTCTGGGAGGAGTAGGTTTAATCTGGGTCGCAACAAAATACAACAAAATAGAAAAAGCCACCGTGGCTTGATGTCCTGTAGGTCATAAAATACATCTGAAATTAGCTTCATTCAGAAAACTTGTCTAATGTTTTAATGTTGCATTTGTTTGCATTTTATTTTATACATTAGTTTTTTGTTTTGTTTCTAAGAACTCCTTTGTTAATTTTGTGATATTGTGTCTGAGTGGTGGACGGATGGATGGTGCTCTGGTAAACAGTTTATTACATTTTGCTGGATGTGGTAAAAATCAGGTTGCATTAGCTTGATTTATCTTTATTTCAATATTTCTTTGATGAATCCCACAGCTGTAGCATCACCTTCTTAGATAATGTAAGCACAGCATTCTTTCATGATTTGTTCAGTTGTTCACCCGTAGATGCTATGGTAGATTATTAAGGCAACATAATTGTACAGCTGCTTATGAAAGATACATAAAGTATCATAATAAAGAGACTATTAGTCCTTGATGCAACCGTCTAAGGTTCAGTCCCTAACCTAGGGACCTTTGCTGCATGTCGTCCCTCCTTCTCTCTCTGCCCATTTCCAGTCTGGTTACTGTTAATAAAGGTAAAACAAAAAGAACAAAGACAATATGAAAGAGGAAATAAGATTTGGTTTCTATGTTTCACAGGTTTTCTACTTAATGAGACTCTCAGGACAGGTTTTTAACCGTTGTACCAAGGGTTTGCATTCTGGTTGACTTTTTGTCTAGTCTGTGTTAAAAGAACAAATTCAAAACAATCGATCGTCCATATTTGTCAAATGCTTATTAAAAACCGCATCAGTCAGGATTCTGAAGCTTGTCTGTCTAATTAAATAATTAGAAGTGACCAATAAAGCAAACGGATATGTGAAACAGCTGATACTGACGGCCCGTAATGTTAAAAATACACACATCACCGACACACACGCAGCGAGAGAAGCTCAAACTGTACAGATAAGATGGCTGTCCTGCATCTTATGGCCTCCTATAAGGGCAACAGAGCCCCCCGGTTCTAGGAGACACCTCCGCGATAGGACACCTCATCACGCTGGAACTGATAGCTCCAGTTTGTCTGAAAGAAGTTATGTTTTGTGATAGTCTGGCAGAATCGGTGATTTGTCTCCTTGAACGGGCTGGAACACATAGACTGTATCAAGTTTTAGCTGCATATGGCTCCAATTTGATCCTTCTGAAAACTGCTTTCATTTCACTTGATAAATTTCCAACAGTTGGAAACCTATTATTCTACACATTATCAGAGAAACAACAAGATATAATTTGTTGACTTTCAGCCCAGGGAACCGTTCAGGGTTCAGGGTAATTCAGCATCACGTTCTGGCTTCTTGACTGGCTCCTCCTTTTGTTGCTCCACTTGTCAACACATCATTCTTGCATTTAATAACACAAAGCATTGAATTTCCTTAACCTTTCTTTTCCACAAAGCTCCCCCTGAGCTCAGTACGCGGCGGGCATCCGTCTGCCCGTCCGTCTCACCCACTGCGTGGAAGAAGGTTGATCTAATTCAAGCAGCACTCAGTGTTTCCACAGAGGCGTGGGGGGGTGGGAGTCCACAGCTGATGGCTCCACCCTGGGCTTGGCACCGTCCGTTTTTTTACCCTGAGCGTCGTCCACTGACTTCTGTCGGAGCATATTTGCGGGATGACAGCGCGGTCTGTGATTTGTTTGTGTTTTTTTATGGCTAAGGTGAATATGTTGTCATCGGCAGCCCCTCACACTGGCATAAATCCACGGTCAACAGTTAGTCCCGGATAGGTCAAGTGATTTATACACAGGGGCACGCACAGACTTCTACAGAGAGGTATGCTCAAACACACATCCACCATGCAGCTTCCCAGGGCAAACGATGGAAAGCTGTGACTGTATTCTCAAGGGCTGTAATGGGAGTCTTGTTTAAAGTACAGAGGCATCTGGTCCGAGTCTACCGGAGGTCACTTTCTGAGGAAATGCAGAGCCCGAGGGAGTGAGTGCTAGGAGTTTTCCTCCTCCGTTTTCCTCCTGATGCAGGGAGGAGGAGGTGGTACGCGCAGACACTCTTATTGGGAGACATGCATGCATTCAGCATGCGGCCAGAAAGCTGCACACAAACGGGAGAAGATGAAGTGCCAAGGGGGGGGGGGGGGGGGAGGGGGGGGGGAGGGGGGGGGGGTTGAGGGTACTTGACCGTAATCTGTGGAATTGAGCAGGGGAGATGCAGTGTAAGTCTTGGAGCATCACAGCACCATGCAAAAGTATTAATACACCCTCCACCTTTTCTCATTTCATCATTTTTTTAAAAGAAGCTTTGATGCACGTTTTATGAAGTACGGCAGCACTGAGCAGTCCAGATGAGCTCCATGTGGATCAGCGGTGGAGAAGGCGCTCCATATGCGGATGCTACAGTCCTCAGAGCAGCTTTATTCCTGGCCCTGCTTCATTTATCGCATGCCGTGCCTCCTCTCTCTGCCCTGCTTCCTCCCCAGCTTCTAATGGATAAACACCACCAGTGAATAAAAAAAGAGAGATTGAAAAGTGGAAGGAAAAAGGTGTGGCAGATGTGTGTATTCAGCCCCCTGATGTCACAGCTTTGGACATCTAGAGACTGGATATAGATCGGTATGGGAGCGTCCGTTAACCTCAGTTTTCAAGTCTTGACTATGTTCTTTAATCTAACCCATTCCACCATGTTTCGGGTTGTTTTGCTGCTGGCACAGAGTTGTTCTGCAGCATCTAACTGAAAATCCTGCGTTTAGCACCATCCATCTTCCCTCTTCACCCCCAAACTGTCCCGGATCACAAACCAGGCCCGGACGACAAGCGGTTCTCCTCAAACCTGGCTTTCCAAACGCCACGGCCAGTCTGTGATCCGGGTGGCCGCCCTGATCTCAGACCCTTCCCATCCCCTCCAACACTCTTTCCATCTGTTCCCATCAGGCTGAAAATGTAAAGTCCCTCTGGGCCAGAAAGCCATTTAGAAAAAGCCCTTTATTCACTACATTCACCTTCAACACTGTAATATAAGAAATGTCCTTTTATACGTCTTTAACAGTTGATTTTAACACCCCATTTCATGTGTTTTAATGTGCCATTTTATGCGTGTCTAGACGTGTTTACAGTGCTTTAAGTTCAGGAGTGATGTTGTTGGAGTCTGTCAAACATTTCTGTCACCATCTGGGACAGCCAATAAAGGTTTTGTCTCTGCGTTTGTCCTCTTATGTCACCTAAACACATCTACAGTCCCAGGATGTCATTACTCATTGGATGAATTCAGTTGTTGTGAATACTTCTGCGAGGCAACGCACATGCAGCCTCTCTTTCCAAACCCTGGAAATAATATTCCACAGAGGGACATTTCATGTGAGCCAATTGTATTCCCAAGGCCAGAGCGGTGCTAAACTGCTAACCCAACCACACTTGACACTTTGCTATGACATTTAGTCAATAAAAGGGTCGGCCCTCCTTGCACCATCAATCTCATAGGAATTTTAGAAACTACAGTAACAGCGAGACACATGCGCCCGCTCTGAGCAAAATCTGGATTTGCAGCGTTTCTCAAAAGTGAACGACAAGCCGCCTGGCAGAACTATTAGAGATCTGTCAAAGTCACATCACTGCAGGGAAAAAGTATGATCCCGCTGATACGGCCCGTCGTCTAGTCTTTGAAAAATACATGTGACAGCTGCTTGTCTTAGCCGTAGTCCTCGTAGTCTCCCCGCTGTACATCATCAGACTTCAACAATATTGACTTCTGTTGAGGAGATTAGCTGTCAAGCTTTTATTTTGTTAAGGGATCAAGGTCCTTCATGTTCTTTCCTAAATATAACTTTACTCCATTGCAGGTTTGAAATTGCTGGTGCAGGTGGTATTTCATTTATAAGAGCGCTCAGGAACCCAGAATGCTTTGGCTTGACCACTGCGCTGAGGGATTATGTAGTGAATTTGTGTTTTACAGCAGCTGTTGGTGAGAAGTCACCAGAGGTCTAAAAGTGGATGTGAATGCCCTCCATAAACTGTGCCATATGCTCACTTTCATTTTTTTTTTTTTGTTTTACTTTTCGGAGACTTGCCATTACCCTGTTTGTGTTGAGCATTGGCTGCCTATCTGTAGCAATTAGTTATATGTCAAATGTTTTGATAGTGAGCGAATGGAAAAAAGAATGTAACACCAGGGGAGCACAGTGGGGCTGTATCAGACTACACCCAAAATTAAATGCCCTTAGCCCTGTCTCTGAGAGCACCGAGCTAATCATGCATGTCTACATTAATAAGGATATTCTGCTGGACAACTATGCAACACCTATTTGGTCACTGGAGATTTTGATTTATGAGGCATGGAAGAGGGGGGGGGGCACAATTGATGAACTGCTAATGCCCAGTTGAATTGCTGCTGCCATTCACAAGAGGCCAGCAGATGGGGACTAAATGAGAGCAGGCTGAAAATGTCACCTGGGTGCACAACCTTTTACGCCCCAGAGGCCTTCTCAGAAGTGTAAACTCTATCTTACACACCTCCGACCACTTCCATCGATGGCTTAGGGCAGAATCCTCCCAGCAACACCAACCTCTCAGCACTTTGCTGTAAATCAAAATGCTATCTAAAGCAGCGGGACACGTCGTTACAGGGCTAGATGGCAACATGAGGAAAATCCCCAGCACTTGAGGTCCAAAGGGATCCTAGGGGGTCACAAGCTTCCCTTGGACCATGTATTTGGATTTTTTTCGTTACATGGTGTGCAGTAAGAGGGGAAGCCTATACCCCCCTCCAGCCAGAATAAGCCTTGTTGACAGAGAGTAAATTATTAACTCGATGCCATGTGAATGCAGTAATGAATACTGGGTTTAACGAGAAATCAATCAAGTGTTTGAGAGTTGCTGCCTCTGACTGCCTCCAGTCTTAGTTTCAGAATAATGAAAATGTGGAGAGCTTTACAACTATAATTAAAAACACAGATAAAGAAAAGGAAAATAAAACTTTCGAATGAAAATGCACCAAGAAATCATCTGGTGACTGGAACCTGCCCCTTTTCACCCTGATTGGCCCTTGAACTGGTCTCTCTTGTAAATGAGACACTGAGTCTCAAGGGACTAACCTGTATAAATAAAGGACTATTAAAAATAATAAATTACTGAAGAGAATACACTCTCCTCAATTTCCTGTGATCCACATTAAGTCTGGTCCACACCATGTCACCAAACAGCACGGTGACCACCTGTAACCCGTTAAATAGACACATGTAAATGCTAATTAGAGGATACAGTTATTGTTTTTAATGTTTTCTAGGGACCCCATTATTTTGTCCAGGCCTGTTTCATTAGTTGTTGTTGTTTTAAATGATTCTGCTGAACCACAATTCATAAGTAATGTCTGATCTTCATTGGTTAATTGTCAGTACATTTTTATTTATTATTACTTTTGTCAGTTTCAAGTTATTTCAGTGATCATTTTGTGATTTTCTTTTATTAAGGGTTATCCCAATTTTTGGCCATGACTGTAGATACTATCATTATTTTGCCTTTTGGAGGACATTAATTAGTTCCTTTATTCCTGCTGAGGACAACCTGCAGCCCTTAGAACACGAGGCTGGCTGTTCGGCCTTTCTATGTTCCCACCTTTCTACATGAAATCTGCTCTCTCCTCCGCCTTCTTCACACAGACGCACACCAGCGCCGACACACCCTCCCCCTGGGAAGCCTCCACTGAGTAATGAGACGTAGCTGTGCCTGTGTTCAGCATCACATCACTTAGCGTGACATGAATCTCCTTTGCTATGTGTGATTGATCCATTTATTGCCCTGTTTATGTAAAGCCAAGCAAAGTCTCCTGACACAGAATTTCATCAGGCTGAAATATCAATGGCCATCACTCACTTTTTATTGCTTTTTTTCATGTCCTTTTGCTTCCTCTGGCATTTACTTTGCAGTGTATGAAGGACAAGATATGAGACGTCGAATATTAGCTGCTCGATGTTCTTCGTCTCCCTTTTAAATTTCTGTTTGCCATCAGAAGCCTATTAAAGAAGCTCCACCAGTTCTTAACAGGTAATGTAAAAGACCAAACTGCAGCAGGATGTTGTGTAATTATATCAGCCATTACTGGGGTAACAAGAAGATGCAAAAGATTGGGTTAGATGGAGACAAACGATTCGCTGTGGCGACCCTTGAAAAGTAAAGCTGAAAGAAAAGAAGAGGAAGAAGAGGAATGAGAAGAAGAAGAGCGTGGTAACATAGAACCCAAACACCACAATACAGAATGTAGTAAGTAATTCTCTATAAAGTTCAATTCAATTCAATTTTACTTATATAGCACCAATTCATGAAACATCTCAAGGCTCTTTCCAAAATCAAATTCATTCAGATTATACAGATTTGGTCAGAAAGTTTCCTCTCTAAGGAAACCCAGCAGGTTGCATCAAGTCTCTCCAAGCAGCATTCACTCCTCCTGAAAGAGCGTAGAGCCACAGTGGACAGTCGTCTGCATTGTTGATGGCTTTGCAGCAATCCCTCATACTGAGCATGCATGAAGCGACAGTGGAGAGGAAAACTCCCCTTTAACAGGGAGGAGAACCTCCAGCAGAACCAGAACCAGGCTCAGTGTGAACGCTCATCTGCCTCGACCCACTGGGGATTAGAGAAGACAGAGCAGAGACACAGAAAGCTCAGAAGCTCACATTGATCCAGGAGTACTTTCTATGTTAGATGGTAATAGAGGATGATCTGCCTCCCCTGGATGATGCTAATTTTAGCTAATTTTATTTAGAGTGTATTTTCTCAGACAATATCAAGTATAAGCATATGTGTTTGTGGTTTTTAGAGACTGTTTTCATTTGATCTCTTAGTTAATGAAGGAAATGTCTTTGATCTAAACCATCCCCTAATATCTCTGGCTGTGTGTTTAGGGTGGTTGTCCTGCTGGAAGGTGAACCTCCATCCCAGTCTCAGGTCTTTTACAGCCTCTAACAGGCTTTCTACCAGGGTTTTTCTAGGTTTACCCCCATCCGGCCAGCTTCCCTGTCACTGCAGAAGCAAAGCATCCCCTCACCATGTAGCTCCGTGGGGATGGTGTATTCAAGGTGTTTTCCTCCACTTATGGGTAAAAAACTCCAATTTTGGTCTCTTCTGAGCAGAGGTCTTTTCCACATGTTTGCTGCGTGTTCCATAGATAGATAGATTTATCTATTTAACCAGGTAAAGAAAACATTGAGATTAAAAAGCTATTTTCAAAGAGTAACCTGGCCAACCTGGCTGCTCATATACACCTCTGTATACATTGCATACAATAAAATTACCAGCTTACAAAATACAGTCACAACATCCAATCGTGCTTTGTATTCTGTCATTTATAAAATATTTGTATTTCCCCAGAGATAAAAGAGTTCTCAGTTTCAAGTCCTTGTGTATTTCATTGCAGGTGGATGGGGCAGGGAGTTAAAATTCCTTTTTTCTCCCGGTTCAGTTCTGAGTCTCTGGATCTGCATCAGGATGAAGTCCTGAGAACGCAGCCCATATCGGTTAAAGTTTCTACACATATGCATACATACGTATGCAGGTAGAAGTCCAAGAATAGATTTGTAGATAAAGGTCTGCCAGTGTGGGAGAGCCTACGATCATAGAGAGATGGAGAATGTGCAATTGCGTAAAGGAGCAATGATATACACTATAGCTGCAACCAGTGACAAAACGCAAGGCACAGTGATAAAACAGCTGACCTGGAGCATGAATAAAAAGTAGGTCTCCATAGTCCAACAAAGGTAAAAAAGTAGAGGTGATCAAATGTTTTCTAATTTACAAAGAAAAACATAATTTATTTCTAAAATAGAAACTTAATTTCAACTTTGAAGTGAGATTATGGATGTGCAGTTTAAAAGACAGATTCTCATCAATTAAAATGCCAAGATATTTATAAGATGTGACCCTTTGAATTTCAACCCCATGGACTTTGATTTATCTGGATTAAGCTCTAAATTAAGCTGAATTAACTGGGACCGAACAGTGACAAAAACTGACTGTAACAGCTCCAGTGATTTTGAAACTGAGAAAGAGGAACTGTAAATCACTGTATCATCAGCATACAGATGAGACATAGCATCAGATAAATTGTCACAAAGATCATTTATTTAAAGTGTAAACAACAGTGGCCCTAGTATGGATCCTTGAGGCACACCCTTTACAACAGGGAGGAAGGAAGAATAGGACCCATCGCCCTGGACACACTGTGTTCTAACTGATAAATAATTATAGGACCAGTTTACTGCCTGATTAGAGAGACCAATCATGTGAAGTCTATTCAGCAGGATGGCATGGTTGACTGTGTCTAATGGTTTTGACAGGTCTATGAAAACGCTGCACAGTATTTACGACCATCTAGTGTCTCTATGATGTTGTTGACCACTTTAACAGCAGCGCTTATCGTATTGTGCTGTTTATAAAAACCAGACTGATTTTTGCATCCAACAAGCAATTAAGTTGTTCACTAACCAGCTTTTCTAAAACCTTAGAGAGAACACACAACTTAGAGATCGGCCTATAGTTATCAACTACTGAGGGGTTATGGGACACTTTAAGTATCTAACTCGAGGTCCCTGGGCCGAATCCACCCGTCAAGGCAATTTATCCGGCCCTCAAGAGCAAATAAAGGCATATCTTAATTGTATAAAGTGGCTAAAACTGTGCCTCCTTTAGAAAATGTTTTTTTAACTGTGTAGTAACAGCTTCCTGCCACTAGACATCAGTTCTCCCACAACACATTAAAACAACCCAGAAATGTCCAAAAAGAGAAAAGGTGATGCAGAATGATCAGTTTAAAGTGTAACTCACCCCAATAGTAACTTTTTTTTTGCAGATAAACGGTATAAACTGAGCCTAAGGTGGTACTGTGCATTTTTTTATATTTCTATGTGAACTGAACTGAAATTATGAAATCAAACTGGCCCTTTTAATGACTTCATGGCGCCAAAGTGGCCCAATATAGAAATGAGTTTGACACCCCTGCTCTAAGCGGTATCGCTTACAGCTTTCTTTACACTGGGTACTTCTTGCCTCTCAGGAGGACATGATTAATAACTGTCCTGTATAACAATTGTAGAAAACATGCTTTTATGTTGGCTTATAATGCCATTGCAAATTCACAAATCCTGACTACCACTGAAGAGTTGCCCTTTTGCCAATGTTTAAAGGGTTTTCTGTAACTTGTAATGTTTAACGATAAAACCTGTTCTGTCGATTTAAGAGAGCGCTACGTTATGAAGTCAGTGCTGTGCTGCTCTCAGTTGGTGACAGGCTGCCTGAAGAGAAGAGCTGCATGTTAATGAATATTTCTGTTATTCGAAGTTGCGCAGGTATCTGCCAGCAACCTGCAATAATGAAAAACCTGCTGATTCTGTGGTCTGGGTCCTTTCTTCAGCAGAACACGACAAAGACCATATCTAGGTTAATCGACGGGGCTTCATTTAGGGACACAAGCAGAGTACACCTGTCAACAGACTATCCCACCTGAACAGAGGACCTCTGCAGCTCCTCCAGAGTTACCATGGCCCTTCTTCTCTGATTAATCCTCTCCTTTTCTCAACCTGACGGTTCATATGGACATCCATGTCTTGGTAGGTCTGCGGCAGGGATACGGGTTTGAGCATTTCATTATTTCATCATTAGAGACTGGAAGGGATTCATGTGCTGATACTAGAGTCTTAGTAACATGAAGCGTGAAAGGAAGCCAGGATGTGAGCTGCAGACTGCAGGTTTTACTGTGAAAAGATGAGCCTGATTGTTACCCGGTGATGTCGGTGGATTATTTTGAGGCGTTAACGGCTCCTAACAATCTGATCATGCTAGCTGTAGCTTCACAATAATGATCGCATTAATATATCTCCAAATGGGTCATTTAGGAAACAAAATAAATGTTACATCTGATATCCTTTCACTATCATCTGAAAATATCAAAATAAAAGCACTAGCTGTTCTGTTCCTTCAGGAGTGTAACACTCATTAATTTGCTTACTACCAGTGGCATCTGATGAAGATTTCCTTTTTTATTCTCTACCTTTTTTGTTGAGGGTGTACCCTACAGGGCAGGGAATAAAAGAATAAACTCTACATGAACATAAATCTGTTCACAGTCAGAAAACACAGGAAACCATGTATTCATCTTCAAATGAAACAATATATGCCCCGCGTTTGTCCTGATAGTGTTTACTTGTCCTTTTTTAGCCTGAACAGGGTAAAAAAATGTCAGTTTGCATCATGTGTGAGTGACATTCTCTCATCTAAGCTGCCAGGGTTGTGACAGTGGTTAACGGGTAAAATCAATTAATCTGAGCACCAAACGGTGGCCACAAGAAGTGCTGAGTGGTCACAAGTGGAGAGAGCTGCGCCCAGAGGAAAATCTTCAAGTAACCAATCACAGACCAGCATGAAGTCACATGGAAGACAAAAGGTTACAAAGAAACACTCATCTGTGATGTCCCTCAGCGCTGAAGCATTTAAATGAAGAGGTCTACAGAAAAATAACCCTAAATCAACCCAACATGGAATGGGAATGCTGGGAAATCAAAATTCAGACACATTTTATGAAAGAAAAGATGTGGTAATCACTTTTTATTTTTTAACTTGTGTTTTCTGTGTATACACGTTTTTCCAGTAAATTAGAGGGGGGCGGTGCCTGAGCGCCGCCGCTTACTACCTTTTGCCTCGTTTATGTAATATCAGTAATAGTGCAATTTTTACTCTGGTATTTAATTTTTTTCTATTCTTGGTGCTTCATTAGAGCTAATTGTTAGATAAGTCTAATTAGTTATTTTTTTCTCCTTCTTTTTCATTGCTAGTAATTGTGTGTAACTGTCTGTGTCTGATGTGTCACAGTCACATCTGAATTTCCCCTTTGTGGGACAATAAAGGAATTCTTATCTTATCTTATTATGTTATAGTTTATGCCTTAATTTTAAACATCTGTACTATTTAGAATTGAGAACAAAGGCTGTAAATGTGGATTTAGAAAATGATTTCCCAACATTAATTTTTGAGCTTTTTTCAGATCATATCAGCGATGGCAAGTATGTAGATTTATATTTGCTCTAACTTTTTGAAAAAAGTACTTCTAAGAGTAGTTTTACCGCACCATACTTCTGACTTCTACTGAATAATGTTGTTTTGAAGTATTGCTAATATGCCTGTGTACATTCTCAGCTATCCGGGTCATGATATCCCTCAACGTACCTGGACTAACTGCCACACAAGATAACGTTGTTTTAACTATCAAGGAGGAAAATTAACAAAGAATAGATTTTAAGTAGGATTAACATGAGAAGACAAATAAAGTAGAATGAATAAGATGTAACAATGGGCATTGTAATAGAGAACTAGAACTCATCCTATAAAGTGCTCTTAGAATAAGACGTATTTTTTGTCCTGTTTGATGAAAACCCCTAAAAACATCATAAATGTCTGAGATTTCAGAGGAAACCTGAGGAAGATTCATTAGGAGGAGCTCATTAAAACCAAAGGTCCTCAAAGTCTGCAGAACTTCTAATTATTTTACATTAACAGATTTTACCTCTGCTGTTCAGAGTAAATTATTGTTGAATTAGGACAGATGTAACGGGCTGAACATGGGATCAATTCTCATGTCTTTGTTACTTTTGCTTTTAGAATTTTTCATGTTTTTCATTAGTTCAAAGAAATTTACTTTTGCTTTGGTGAAAAACTGCAGCTGAAATGATACTTTTTTGTCTACAACAGTAAAAAGAAAGTCTTTTTGCCAGGTTTTTTCAACGTTCCCGTTGTCGATCTTTTTTTCCCATTCATCAACTTTGTTAAAGTATCACCTGTAGCTTAGGCACCTTTTTAAACAACTCAATAACATACTGGGCTCATGGAGGGGGGCACCACAGCAGATGCTGGAGAGATGTCCACCTCTTATTGACCAAATATTTTCTTATTGCTTATATATAATAACATTCTTTAAATATTTTTATTTTAAATAAGTAGTTATTATGATTATTATGGCTATGATGTTACTCTGGCTGGAACCCCCACCCTCAAAAAAAGAGGAGTACCAGCATTGCTTTCTTTCCATTTAAAGCACTACACACCAGGAAGTATAAGTACAAGACTTTTTGTGTATTACTGCGATTATTCAGCTGAATCCTTCTGCTTGTAAATGATACAGACTGAACATTTGGATGTTAACACACTCACACAGTAACAGTTTGCTTATTAATAACAGTTTCAACCTTTGTCCCATTGCTCGCATAGCGGCTTAACTACGTCTATTTTCTGGTCTTTAGGAAGAATTTCACAATTTCTTGCTTAAATTGAAAATAAAACAAATAATATTGCGGCCTTCAAACTTATAAAGAAGGTAGTTCTCTGCTTTGTTAAGCACTTATGAAGGCCAGTACGACATCCAGTCTTTCTATCCCACATAATCTTCAGAGTGTGATGTTTGTACAAAGTTTCATGCAGACCTGTTGCCTGCGCCGGTTGTTGGAGCGTCCGGGTTTTGGCTATCGCTGCAGATGCCAGGCCTTCCTAAGAGGGCTTCTCGGGTCAATCCCAGTTACAAGCTCTGGTGTTAACCTGCTAGAGGACTCTTATCAGCGACATGTCATGTTCACATTTCCCTGCAGCTCCACCAACCACCTCACAGTCATCTCAGCGCCCTCCGAGGCTCCCCCCCTCAAAGGCCGCTTTTATCTGGACTTTAAGTGGCAAACATATTTGTGTCGAGCTTTCCCACAGTCCAGGGAGCCGGAAAATGCACAAAGCAACAGGAGAGTGAGTGAGTCCCAGCCAGAGCGCGCCTGCTGGCCTCTTGCTGCGGTGCTCTGGTATCGGCGGATGTGTGTGGGACACTTTGGGTCCTACGCCATGTACAGGTTCTATGGTACGTTTCAAACGTCGCGGTAAAACCAACAACTTGCAGGAATTTCACTGGCTTTGAATGTTTGTCTTAGACCGAATCTGAGTTGAAGTACTTTGCAGTGGAGACACAGATTTACTCTGATGATTTCTGCCAATAAATACAAAGATGAAAAATGTGATAGAAGTGTCAGAAGTCCAATCTGAAGCTTCAAGTGAGGATTTGGTATCATTTCAACATATAATATAAAAAATGCCTCGTTGCATTTTCTCCAGTTGCCCTGTTGCTGCTAAAATATTTTAAATTAATCAGAATAAATTAGTAAAACTTTCCTCAGAAACAGGAAGTTTAAAAATAATGTAATAAACAGAACCCAATATAGAGAAAGTCAGTCCTTAATTGGAGTTCTGATTAATGTTTTTCAATCCGACTGCTTGTTTTAGTTTTCTTTGTGACACTCAGCAAATATTCTGGAGCCGGTCCGTTCAGCAGTGGCCTTCCTCTTTGTTTGTGGTTCTGCAGAATCAACATTTAGAAGAAACATTTAAATTTTGTCACTTTCTCTGCATCCAGCTGTCCACTATTATCCAAAGTCCTCAAAGAGAGAAAAACTAAGAATATCTGCCGAAGCATTTCAAACATTTTCTACATAACTTTTAATCAAGTTTATAATTTGTGGCAGATGGACGCTCACTCTGAGACTCGTCCTGCTGGTGGTTCCTTACAGATAAAAAGGTTTGTGTCAGCTCTCGTCTCGTGTCAAGGAGAGATTGCTGCAAAGTCAATGACTCCAAATTAGTTTAGATTGATAGAAACTTTTCACCAATTACCATTTTAATCTGACTTTAATTGTGCTGTGCTATAATTGGAATATATGTATTGAAGTAAAATGATTGGATTATATTGGAAAAGCGTGATTATTTATTTCTGAGCAGGAATTTAACCTGTTTTTCTCTTAAAGTACCTTGTAATGACATTAATTATTCATTAATTATGATGAAAGGACCTAAAGCCACCGAAACACTGACTGGTACCAGGCACGGTCAGGCCGAGGAGGCCACAGAACCCAGGTCCACCCCGGCGCCACCGCCCCACAGCGCTGCTATTTGATGCTCAAATCTATCAAGCCACTTTCTCTTTGTCCAAAATGTCATGCAAATCCAGTCTGTTTAGAAGCCCCCGTTGTCCCCTGATTAAATGATGTGTTTTCTATCTGAGCAAAGAAAAAGGAAATTAGCAAAGAAAGCAAGAGTGTGATTTGGGACCGGGAATAAATTAGGAGCAGCTCAACAGTTTGTAGCCTTGTAAAACACCCCTGCAGCTCAGCATATTACAGCTTAACAAGATAACCTTCGCAGTAATTCATATGGCCGGCTGCTTTATGTTTCCTCAACTATCACGGCTTTTTTGCTGGTCTTGTTGATCCACACACTTTGCAAAATGCCTACATTTAGTCACCAGATGTAAAATATTTACATACGTCCTCTCCGCAGGAAGGTGCAGCAGTTTGAACACTTGTTTTTCTGTTTTGTTTTTAATAAAAGGTTTATATTTTCATGTTTTTTTTTCAAATGAAGAACAAACTCCTGATTTTTTTAAAACAGTACCAAGAGTTCAATTAATTGGGTGATAATGTTTGACAGACACTGACAGAGTGGGCGTTTGTTTTTTTTCCAGCTGAGAGCCGCGACCCGAGACGCCCACCTACCGCAGGAACTTCAGTAAATAATCAAGGAAAGAGGCAGAGACATGTAAGAAAATAAATTGACGGTGAATGTTTCCGTGCTTGTCTTATGTGACTTTCCACTTGTGTTGATTGGAGGACTTTGTTTGGTTGGGCTCCCTTCGCCTTCGACTTCTTTCTAGCCTTTCATCTTCTATCTGTAGGTTTTGGTTCGGTGTCAGAGAGAAAACTGCTAGGAAGCCTGTGGGGAATAAAGATGGATCTGAAGATCTGCTCTGATGCAGTTTGTTAGTTTGTTTCCATCATCCCATCAGAATAATAAGATTTATTTTCCCTCCTTCCTGTTAAATTATAATTAAACATCCTTGTATGACAGACATTTCATTTTCCCAGCTGACTTATTTAAACTGGGAATGAAGGCGTGTAAATTGCATATAGTCTTAGTTTGAATGTTTGCAATGCATCGTAAACTCCTTTATTCAGTGTCATGCTGCCTCGCGTTGGCACCCCTCTCCCTCTTTGTGGATTAAAAGCCATCAATGAGCCCCTCTGCACCACATGCACCCCCGTGCGCTGCTCACACCCCGCAGTACAGCTCCTCAAATCTCTAGTTCTTAGGACACTGTGTATGATAGTGACTGGGCAAGCTCGGGGCTTGATTAGTGCAGTTAGCCCTTCTAAGGCTCTGGCTGTTTACAGTGGATTACAGGGAGGGAGGCAGGGGTTAAGTCTACCCAGGCACGGTGCTCCATCCCCCGCCCTCACGGGAGCCGCTGCAGCAGGCCTGGCAGCTCGTCTGGGCCGCACACCGCCGGGCCAGGCTGACAGGTAGCGGGATTTGGCTGAGCACTTTGCATGAGAGCCAACATGAAAAACTGAACATGGCGGATTAGCTCGGGATTATGTTGTCAGAGTTAGCCTTGACGGACAAACTGCAGAGGAATAAATTGCAATCTGTTTGAGGAGCACGCTGCCACGCAAACGGGAGAGGCATCGGCCTGTCGCAGACTGACGGGGGGTGTGGGCGGACGGGGGCGCGCCATTAATAATTTATAAACAAGGACGGCGGCCATTAACGACGTCTGCCCACTCTGGCCGGACAAGACGTCTGCTTGTCTAACCCCTGAGACCAGGAGCTGGTTCATGTTAAACCCTAAAGCAGAAGTGACAGGGAGCGAACGGCGATAAGAGAAGGTCACACTTGGAGCGGGTTCCACCCAGACCCGGCTACCACTCTCATTTAACTTATTTAACTTCTATCGTTCTGGATCCGATAAGAACATGTGCAAGAAGCAAAAAGCAAGATGGCGTCGCCTTTTCTCGTGTGCTAATTAATAATGCTTAGCAAACGTTATGAATGTTTTTGACACCTAGAAATCACATTAAACACATCTGTAGAAACTATCGTTTCCATTCGATCAGCAGGTGGGACCAGCTTTAAATTAGTCTAAAATGAGATTCTTTATGGGATGTTTTTGATATCATCGATTATCAAATACAAAAAAAGTGACTAAAAGTTTCATTTCAAAAGTGGATCATGCAATAGTTACAGCTCATTATACTTGATTAAAATTTGGTAAATTTTTTATTCATTGATCAAAAATAAAAACTGAAATAGGCGTGAATCTCTGAAAACAAGTGAAATGAAACCTTCCTGTTAAAATAAGTCATGTTAGAATTTCACAATATTTCAGGAGAATTAATTGCATTTTGATTTCTCTCTGCAGTTTTTTCCCCTTGTGAATAAATTTAGCTCAATTTGAAGCCATACGGCAGCGTTCTCATACCGAGGGCTGACTGGCATGGCAAAATGCATTAATGAGCTTTACTCTATTCTACCCTTTCCTTGGTCATTATGGATGCATGCCTGTATGTTAAACATATGAATATGCATCGGCAGAGAGCGTTTGCTCTCTGAGTTAGCAGTGACTCGGTGCTGTGTCTTGAATGATAATCCGGCTGAGAAATGAGAAATGGACTGCAGCTCTGCGCCCGCAGCGCGTAATAAAAGGCTGATAAAGCGCTGAGACAAACCTATTAATGTAACATTGTGCTTGCATTTTATTCTGTTTGCTTATCGGATAAAAAGTGCATTTTCTCTCTTTTTTTATTGTTTTAATATATCAATTTGTGATCACAGAGTCTTGCAGTCGACTAGCAAACAAGTAGAACAAATTAGCCTTTCTGTACGTTGATTGCTTTTTCATGTTTGTGCACAGATGCGTCAGACGGAGGCACATCTCTTTCCTGCCTGTTCCACCAGACAAATCTAGCTCGGCGCTCACAGCCACCCCGTCGACTGCGGGTGACTCGGAGGTCAGTGCAGATCACTGGATAAAGGTTAACAAATTACCTCGCTGCCTCGCACACACCTGATGGATGTGCAGTGGGGGAGGGGCGGAGATAAACTGAGCCTAAAACATGGCTGGGTCTTCCTGCCGTTAAAACAAGTCGGGAGAAAACACCAATGATGCCACACTTTGATTTTTCCTGTGAAAACATGTGTGGGAATTTCTAGCATCTCAACTTTAGTGCACAGAAACTAGAAGAAAAGATGTGTTGATTCAGCTTTCCCTCATTAGCCACTGATCTTAGTTTATTCTGCAGCTTTAACTCAGAGAAGACATTTCATCTGCCCTGCATAGCATCATGGGGGGGGGGGGGGGGGGGGGGTTGCTAAAAACAATGTCTGCTGCACCCTGGTGAGGTGCCTGACCAACTGTCTGCAATCATCGCCTGCTTTGTTGCTTCGGGCTTCAAAAAAAAAGCTGTCCTCGTCCGTGTCAGGGCTATAAAACCCTGACTTCCTGTATGACATATTTATTTGTCACATTTTACATTTTCACCTGTATTAAGAGCATTGCTGTTGGTCAGGTTTAAATACGCGCGGAACAATCCCAGGTCCGATCTTTTGTGGTAGTTTTAGTTCGCTGTCAACTTAATCAAACCTCCCCACTGATGTCAGAGCAGCGCAGCAATCAGCTGATCCAGAATAAGATAATAAACACTCAGAGCAGAAGTCAAGAGATTTAACAGCAAAGTTACAGGCAAACAGAAACACAAAAACACTCATTATGATAAGTAATAATAGCAAAACTAAGATACTGTACAGTCAGTTCTAATTTACAACATAACAACTATACATCCATGAAAACAAGCACATGCAGATTCTAAGAAATGCCCAAGCTAAACTTTCTCATGTTGAAGGTGATATTTGTCCAGGTGGGAATCTTTCTTCTGGCTGTTTTTGCTCCAGAATCATTTCTAGGTGACATTCGATTGCGAGGAATAATGATTGGTTTGTATCTCACCAACCCCTGAAGTGGACAGGGAAGATCCAAATAGCCGGCAGACCTGACATTAAAACAAGAAACCGTCTGGAAGAATAAAAGACATTAAGTTTACTTTAGGAGATACAACCGTGGAGCAGGTCGGCTCTCACATTCTGGTAAAAATGAGTGAGGTCGGCTGATTTACTTACAGGAGCTGATCTGCTCTCTGGGCACAAACATGGACATCTTGTGGGTGGCAGACCCTGCAGAGACCCAGCAAGCAGAGGGCTTTAACGCTGCCACGTGTTTGTGGCTTTAGGGGAAAGAGCGAGTCTCATTCATTGAATTTTGCAGTACGAACATTAAATTAAGCAGGGATGCAGACGGTGCATTTAGGCTGACACACCCGAGTTTCTAAATGTGTCGTCTTCTCTGCAGCCATTTTGAAAACAAATGGATGAGTTGCAGCTGTACGCTGTAGCTGGAGAACGGGACTTCTTTTCCATTTTCCACCAGTATTATCTTTGCTTTCATCTGGTGGGAGGTGAAACAGTAGCGGCGGAGAGTCGCATGTCTCTTTAAATAAACCGCATCGTCTGATGATGTTTTAATGGGCAAAGCTGCGTCCCCTGGGCAGTGACCTTTCTGACTGGCTTTCAGTCGAGTAATCTGCACGGGCCACTCAGATGTAATTGCTCTGTACATATCAGCCTTTTCTTCATTCCTGCACTGCAAAAAATGTACAGTTGAATAAATCCTTTCAGGCACAAGGACAAAAAAATCTGCATTTTTTTGGTGGTAATTATTATTAATTTTTATTAAATGATGTTTTACTCTAATTTATGGCACATTTCCACTCATTTAGTGGAAATGTACCATCCAATTGAGGAATAGTTAAACTTAGACAGTGGTCACGCCTACAAATTAGCATGCCCCTCCCTCACTGGACCCCCTCCCTCCAACCCATAGGCAAACACTTTCTATGAACAGCATTTATTGTGCATGAGGAAAAGAAAAATCTCAACACATTAATCCAAATGTTGATATAATTGATTGTATGAATGTCTTTTCTTTTTGTCTCTTGAAGTGTGTTATATCTGTCAGGCACCTACCTTGGCATGATGTTGCAATGTGAAACGTATTTAACTTTGACCGCACGCTGCATTGTGATGCATGCAGCCAGTGGACTGAAGATATCTATCAAACTGCTCCCAACCAGGCGGAAACCAGCCGGTCGGTGTGGAAAAAGAGCTCCATCACTCCCCACGTTCTCTCTGGATCCCGGTGTCTCGTCAAACCTTCCTCTCCGTTGTTTTTTTTCTCCTCCTCTCTGCCTCTCTGGCCGTTCAGTTGGTACGAATGCATCACTATGCAATGCACACAGAACATAGCCGGCATCTACTTTTTATTTTTAAAACCACACCGCAGTAAGAGTGAGATCAGTCCATGCCACCTTTATCACATTATTCTGAAAAATGATGAAATGTATTTTTAATTTGCTGTTACATAGCTTAGCACTCACCCCAAATCTGCCGTGACGGCTCCTCTACTGGATGAACACACTGCTGAGATGGTCGACCTCTGACCCGGCACATCACAGCAAGACTTTATTTAAACAAAATCCTCTTTGTATCCATCGCCGCTCCACGTCCAAAGGTAGGATCCATCCATGTCAGGCTGTGTGACCCTCCAGAATAAAACATCTTCCCCTCGGCCCCAAATCCAGACGTCCCCTGAGTGAGGCAGGAGCGCCATTTTGGACCACAGCGAGTCGTCTCTCCTCTGGTGCAGAAATCACACGACCCAGTTGGTTCGAACACTTTGACTTCCCCCTCCCACTTGGTCTCTCCTCTTAGGTTTTTAAAAGTCACACCTGGCTTCAGACGTGTTCAAGGTTGAATCCTTAATTAGTGAATTAATTTGTTGAGTAGAATTTCTGTCAACATGTTTGATTTTAACATCTGCATTTTTCTTTAGCTTGATTAAACTGTTAGAGTTGTGATAATAAACTCAATGCATTATTTCTGGGATTGTTACTTTTTCTAGTTGGTTTTGTTTTAATAATCAGCAGTAACTGAAGATCTGAAGTGTTTATTTTTATGTTAATCTTCAATTAATCTAAACTATATCAAAAGAAAGTGAAATGTTATTAATAAATCAGCATTTATTACAATGGACTAGTAACACTGTACAACTTGGAGGCGTCTTTAACATCTTTAACGATCAATACACTCAGCAAAAAAAGACTATTCTTATATTTAAAACTCTATATTATAATCTGATTAAATAAAATGTTGCTTTTGAAAAATATAGACCAACTGTATTTTGACCCTAATATGGAATAATAATGATAGGAATAATTTTTTGCAGTGGTGTCTGGGTGTGTGTACAGCGTTCCTCCCACTTTGTTCCCACATGGGGCTCCGGTTCCCGTCCAAACACAGAAGATGTCCTCCAACCCAGCAGCTCCACCGACACCAGCATGCAGACTCTCTGTGTTTTCGTGAGGAGAAGCAGAAACATGTGGAATTAGGGGATGAAAACCAGCTCAACATGGGAAACTTTACAACAACAAAAAAAGAGAGGATGAGTTTGAAAGAATGAGCAAGAGATGAAAATGCAGACAACAACTCCCATGTTTTCCTTCTGGAGCTGAGATTAATGAAGTTCTGCTCAGGGAGGAAATGCTTCAAGAATAGGTAAAAATCTAATCAAACAGCGGATGTGTGCGTTTGATCAGTAATTCGGACCAAAGCTGTCTTTGATAAGACAATATTACAAGAGGGCTCAATGAAAGAGCTAATGAGCAGCTAAGTTAACGTTGTCTCGGTCCAGAGCATACAGTCATCACATCTTCTGGGCGTTGAACTCTAATTGGATTGTGGAGACGTAAAGAGGACAAGTCATCAGGAATTCATATCTTAGACAAATTTGTCGGCTTGCATTACTATTTGATTGAATTAATTATTGATGAGAAGCAGAAAGGATTGTCATTTCATCCTTTTGCTTTCATGCAGTCATGGGGAAGGCCTCAGTGAAAGTCCCTCCACTCATTTCCCGGTTTTTCTGCCTCAGCCGCTCTGGACACCTGTCTCCCATTAGAGCGCCATGACCAACCTTTGACTCAGTGCACAGGAAGCGGCGCGGTGACGTGCCGCACCGTCTAGAACCAAGCCGACGCTGGGGGAAGAGCCTGATGAAGAGGTAAAGTAATATCCCAGCAGAACATGAGGTCACTCAGAGCCCTTTTACAGTCAACATGAAAAAGGTTCGAGCGGCGGTCACGAGACAGGGCCGGGTCGTTCTGATTCAGCACGGGTTCATCAGTTCAGAGACCGTAACGCGGGTCGGGCCATTTCTAATCGAATTAAACAATAATTCATTGGCTTTTAGAGACACACACCACACATTTTTAATCACTTTGAAGTGAAATCATTCCAACTCAACAGTAAGACTATAATTTTAGACACGTATTTGTGTTATTGGTAAAAAACAAAAAACAGACACAATGCAACTAGACTGCTTTAAATGTATTCTTGTTCACGTTCTGTCAAGAGTTCCAATGTATTTTATTGGGACTTTATGTAACAGATCAGCACAATATAGCAAATAATTAGTGAATAAAAATCTGAAAGCCTTTGTTGGTCTCCCACTTTGCTGATGTTTCTAAATCAAATCCAGTGCAATTAATTTAAGTCACAAAGGTAGGAAAGTTAGTCCAGCTGTGTGTGATTCAACCTGAAGGCAGCTGTTGTGTGAACACCTCTGAGATTCTTGGAGAACTTTAGAGAACAACCAGCGTCATGAAGACCCAGGAACCCAGCAGACGGGTCAGGGAGGAGGTTCTGGTCCAGTTTACAGCAGGTCAGGTCCTACAGAACCTCCCAGAGCTCTGATCATCATGTGGACCTGGAGAGAGGATGGACCACCTGCAGACCTACCAGGACATGGACGTCCACCTGGACTGACAGGCTGGACCAGGAGAGCATTGATCAGAGAAGCAGGAGGACCATGGAGGCTCTGGAGGAGCTGCAGAGACCCACAGCTCAGGTGCTGAGAGCACAATATAAGTTGTGAATTCTACACATTTAAGAGTCACTAAACTCTGTAATAAAGCCATAAGCATTCCCCTCTAGTCTTCCACAATTCAATTTTATTTCAATTTATTTTTATTTATATAGCACCAATTCATGATGCAAGGCTCTTTCCAAAGTCACAAGCCATGTAAGAGACGTCACTAACAGGCAGAAGAAGGGCCTCTGAAGGAGGGACGGAGCCTTGGTGTCACGGCTGGGAGATTTTTGTAGAAATTACCCCCTAGATGGATGAAAATGACCCACATGGGAGGTGAAATGAGGTGATTCATTCCCACAACGATATTATTCCTGAGATGTTTGTCGACGGTGGGGAATTCACAAGCAGTGGAGGGGAGATAAGTGTGTGTTGGGTGGGGGGTGGGGGGTTCAGGCATCTTCTGTGAATCAGGCTGCATAGCGTGCTATCGGCACACTGCCCTCCTCTTGACTCCCCCATAAGCTCTGCTACAATAACACCCTTGCCTTTCTCCATGGCCCTCCCTGTCCTAAGCCCCCCCCCCCCCCCCCCCCCCAACCCACCCACACCCACGGTCAGCACTAAAGCTCCACATGTCTGAAAAGGGCTGGATTGAAAAAGAAGAAACAAGTCCGTACCTACAGTTGAAAGATAAAATCTCAGAGGGGGAATTCATTTCAGCCCCTGGTTGCCCTCAGAACTCCTCCATTGTTGTTAGTGTAACTGTGATGACAAAGATAATCTTTGTTATCATCATTATTATTATCATTCCCCGTTTTAATTAATTTTTCCCCAGGGCTAAGAACAGTAATGAGAACCAGACAACGACGGCTTCTACCGGACCAAAAGAACGATCGGCACCAAAGTCCAAACGCGGTTCAAGTCAGGGTTAACACTGCCATCTGCAGTAGAGACCAAACCAGTCCATGGTGACATGAGAGGAGCAGAGATCAGCAGATATGAAGAGTTATTCGCTTTAAATTCAGCACAATCCGGCTTCTTGTAGAACAATCCGCTTCTCTACAACAGAAAGCTCTAGAATTATATGACTTTCATTAAATTGCTTCTGGGATATTACTCGTGATTGTATATTTATACATTTTAAATCAAATTAGTATTTAAAAGTTTTGGTTCTCAAGCTCAAATAGTGCTCCTGTCATAATTACACACATATAGACATCTATAGGGAGAACTTTTTGGAAAGTTGAACTAAATTCATATTATATTTTCTACTGCTGTACTCACTTTTAGCTGTTATGTATTTTTAATAATAATAATAACAATACATCAAACTTACATAGCGTTTTTTTGGACACACAAAGAAGCTTTCCAAAAATAACTATATGTGTGAAAGTTATGGACACTGTGAAAAAAAATCCTTTATGTATTTTTGGGTTTAAAAAGTTGGATAACAATAGAGAGATTTATCCAAGAAAGAAATAATGAAAATTTAGTTCAAATTTGGTTCAAACATGCAAAAATTATTCAGTTTAGAGAAAAAAACTTGATTTAATTCATATTTTTATTTTCTAAGCAAAGCCAAACATTTTAGATATTGCTCACGCATATAACAAAAACTCCCCTCTGTTAATAAATGTTGAAAAATAGAAAATCTCAGCCTGTTTCACTGTTACTGGTTAGAATATTTCCATAAAATCTGTTTAACAAGCTCACATGGATAAAAAGCTTGTTTAATGACATGAATAACTGCCTCATTTTGCACATCAGTGTCTTAAAGACGCAGAGATTTGATTATTTGTGCTGACTAAGAAGAAGCTGAAGACGAACCCTCGACGTTTATCCTCAATCTTATCACCCCTGGCGACAGGCCTGTAAATATTATCCTGTTTTCTTTAATCCAGCGCACAACGCCTCACTCACCCACTTACCGGAAGCTCCGACATTTACTCCGGGATTTGCCTGGGCTTGGGCTGGAGTGGCTGTGAGAGGGAAAGTGCTAATCTACACAGCAGAATCAGGATTAGTCTGGTGAGCCAGGTGACCCTGGCCTGATATCTTACAGGCCACAGGAGAGGAACGGCCTGTGGTCCAAAGCAAGGGGGGGAAAGTAGGCGAGTGGAGGGGATGGGGTTCCCCCCAACACCAAGGCCGTCTTGCTTCTGCTTCCCTCCTTTTATCTAGCTCTTTCTTCGGCTGTCTCCTTTCCACACACTTTCTCATTCTGTCTCAAGGAGCCTTGATGAGAATTCCACTAATCATCTGAGGATTAACAGCGACTCAGACAACACTACATCTAATTCCCCCTTCATCGCCACTGCGGTACCAAGAGGGCTCAGGCAGCAGCACACCAGCACAGAGACGACATGTGTGCAGCTAGTTCTATATGTCAAATATGTTCTGGCTGAGTTCAGGAGGAGATTGCTACGTCTGCAACAAAGTGCCTAATATTTGCAGCCTTCTTCAATACAAGCAAGCACTTTATGAAATTTGGAAATTATTTTCTGTTTTTGGTTGGGTGATTGTTTTGTTCTCCTTTGCTTCTCCACCAAAGACAAGAGGATCCATCTGCCGGGCCTTTGCAGTCAATGCAAACATTGTTTTGGTGCAAAACTTTGTGGAAATGTGATCAGGGAATTTGTCTAGAAATACTTCAAGAAATTGGCTAAAGACCAGTTTTGCGCTTGATAAAGCACTGACCTGCTGGTCAGAAACTCAAAGATCCGACCATTTTCTGATCAGTGAATGCACCATAGGACAATGCTACCAGGCATCTCAAACAATGACATGAATAACTTTGAGTAATGAAGGCTCAACGTTACTCATTTTTAGTAAGTGTGAGGTATTTAAATGAAGTTTGAGGAAGTCTATCTGTTTTTTTTGTTTGTTTGTTTTCTTTTTAACTATCAACTGCTGTCATGGAACATGTTGGATTTGGAAACATTGAAAACCATTTTGGAAATTTCCGCATCAAGACCTGAACATGTGTGTATGGAGCTGCGAGCCATGACTGCATCCACAGGAATGTGTCCGTAACCACAGTGTACACCAAGAGATGTGCAGTTTCCACTACTTCCTAAAATACATCTGTTTATCCCCTTTCTATTCAGGAGATAAGAAAGAACTAAAATGAAAGGAGAAATATGTCTCTGACCTGAAAAATTATGCATTTTGTCTCCTTGTGGTCTTTTAAAGATAGATTATCAAAATGGGCAAAGCAAATGTAGTTTTGGAAACAAGCACAATGGTTGTATTTCTTCATCTGCTCATGATCTGACTCAGTTAATTTGTTTTCTGTTTTATATCTGGTTACGTGCTGAGTGGTGGCTGGAATAGTGACTGGGAAGGGTGGAGCATGGAGAAATAATCAGTCCAGAATAATCCACAAACAAAAACAAAAACCCAAAATCATGACAGCGTGTAAGATTTTCACACTGGTGCACCATCTAGTGGTGCGCTGAATGAATTACAAACAATTTCACCGTTAAGCGTGTAATAACTACTGAAGCCGCGGATTATCATAAATGTGACAATGTAAACACGTCCTCCATGTATTAGTTAATAGCTAATAGTTATGGTCATTGTGTGAAATGCTTTTTAGCGCTGTTGTCAAGTCCGCTTGTTTTTTTCTAAAGCCGCTTGTAAATTCAGTGAGTCGCAATTTTTTGGGCTCGTTTCTGAGTCACTTATTTGGGCTCTAAAGAGACTATAAACACGAGTAAAGAGACCAGGAGTCGCTGCTGCGCTATAGACAGTGTGTGTATATACAGTATATATGTGTATGTATATATATATATATATATATATATATACACATGTGTATATATATATATATATATATATATATATATATATATATATATATACATATATATATACACTGTATATATACACATGTATATATATATATATATATATATATATATATATATATATATATATATATATATATATATATATATATATATGTATATATACATATGGATTCTTAATTATTATTACCTCCTGCAATTGAATAAATTGTAGAAGAGAACAGGGACAAAAAAAACATCAGCTAAGCTTGAGAGAGCACTTCCAGATGTTCATGGATTAAAAAGGGGAGTCCATGGTTTACAATATGCAGCAAATGTGGAAGGTGCTCTCACAGATGAGAATAACGCTTACATTTTTGGTCAACATGTAAAATGTTTTACTGTTAAAACACTGCCTCATTACTGCCGATTACCCTGATTACACCATCCTCATGGTGAAGCATAATAGCGGCAGATTGTATAATGCACTTGTATAGAACTTTATCACGTTAATAACAAGGAAAGTGATTGGCTGTGGCAGAGTCCTGTTCCATGGGAGCCAATCAGAGCCAGTCTTTTTACACACGTGACACCACATGTGGCTGCAGCGCCTCACACACACAACAGCAAAAACAGAGAAGCGGCAGAGACGGCGTGTGAGGAGCACCTTTGCGACATCCGCTGTAAGCAACTCTAATTTAATGAAGCGTCGCACAACGACACACGCATCTACAAAGCTAGTGGCTAAAAACACAGGTACCGCCACAAGATGACTGTTCGCCCTCCTCTAGCAAAGATGCACTCAGAGTAAAGTCCCCAAAGCAGCAAAAGCTAGATCTTTCTGCCCCACAGACACAACCTATGACACAGGCTGAGGTCAGCCGTATGATAATAAGGCATGTTGTTAAAAGTACGTTGTAGTCGACGGTGGAGGAGAATTCATTCTGAACCATTATTGGTAAAATACTGAAGACAGCAGGGGTCTGTACGCCATGCTCTAAGACGCTGACT
Organism: Fundulus diaphanus; assembly: GCA_037039145.1. Classification (NCBI taxonomy): domain Eukaryota; kingdom Metazoa; phylum Chordata; class Actinopteri; order Cyprinodontiformes; family Fundulidae; genus Fundulus; species Fundulus diaphanus. The sequence goes on from CM073125.1 coordinate 59,294,138, forward strand.
TAATATTTAGAGTCAGAATACACTAAAATGAAGATGGAGCTTAAAAAGAGTTTTGAAGAGTTAGACTTTCCATCTACAACTGCAGATATCTGGACAGCGCACGACCACAGTTATCTCGGCGTGACCGCCCATTGGTTAGATCCACACAGTCTGGAGCGAAATAAAGCAGCAACTGGCCTGCAGACGTTCCACGGGCCGCCATACGTAAGACAACATGTCACTGAATTGGACAATATCCACTCACCCTTTAGCATTTCTAACAAAATCACAGCTACCGTCACAGACAATGGTTCAAATTCTGTAAGTACCAGCCAGTGCAGGAGGATGACTCTGGGGAGGAGGATAATGATGGTGAGACTTTTGTTGACCTTCATGATGCCTTACAACAAGACATGAATATGGAAGAGGATGTGACTTTGCCACCACACCACAGATGTGCCTCACACACTGCAGAGCGTATTTCATGCTCTGTGGACAAACGGCTACTTTCAAGGCCAGACATAAATGTTCTGTACAGAAGTGCCACGTCAAAATGCACAGCTTTGTGGAATGAGGCCAGCCGTTCCACAGTGGCTGCAGAGACCAGCGATGAAGTCCTTGAAAAGAAGCTCATTGTCCATGATGCCGTTGCTCGTGTCTGTGAATTCCCAATCGCTGAGCTGAACATTTTCTACAATTTTGGGTTGAAAGCCATCACAGGCCGGGAGTACCAGTTCCTCAGAGAGTACTGCACAGTTATGAAGCCACTAGGCAAGGCAAGGCAAGGCAAATTTATTTGTATAGCACAATTCAGTACAGAGACAATGCAAAGTGCTTTACATGATTAAAATACAGGAAAAGAAAACAGAAAATGTAGAAACAAAATAGAACATCAATAAACAGTTGGACTAAAAAAGTTGAACTAATGCTGTTTGAGTAGAACAGTTTAACTAGAACAGTCAAAAACCGTCCTAAACAAATGTGTTTTTAATCTTGATTTAAAAGAACTCAGGTTTTCTGCACTTTTACAGTTTTCTGGAAGTTTGTTCCAGATAAGTGGAGCATAGGAACTAAATGCTGCTTCTCCTTGTCTGGTTCTGGTTCTGGTTCTGCAGAGCAGGCTGGAGCCAGAAGACCTTAGTGGTCTGGAGGGTTGATGCACTGATAACAAGTCTGTGATGTATTTAGGTGCTAAGCCATTCAGGGATTTATAGACTAACAGAAGGATTTTAAAGTCTATTCTCTGAGATACAGGGAGCCAGTGGAAGGACTTTAGAACCGGGTCCATGTTCTCTACGTTCTTAGTCTTAGTGAGGACTTCAGAACCGGGTCCATGTTCTCTACGTTCTTAGTCTTAGTGAGGACGCGGGCAGCAGCGTTCTGGATCAGCTGCAGCTGTCTGATCCACTTTTTAGGCAGACCTGTGAAAACACCGTTGCAGTGATCAATTCGACTAAAAATAAACGCATGGATTAGTCTTTCCAGATCCTGCTGAGACGTTAGTCCTTTAATCCTGGAAATGTTCTTCAGGTGATAGAAAGCCGATCTTGTAATTGTCTTTAGATGCTTTTGGAGGTTCAGGTCTGAGTCCAGCACTACACCCAGGTTTCAGGCCTGATCAGTGGTTCCTAGCTGAAGCGACTGAAGCTGTGTGCTAACCTTTGATCTCTCCTCTATTGGTCCAAAAATAATTACTTCTGTTTTGTTTTTATTCAATTGAAGAAAATTGTGGCACATCCACGCATTGATTTCTTCTAGGCATTTACTCAGTGCCTGAACTGGTCCATAGTCACCTGGTGACATGGTGATGTAGAGCTGTGTGTCGTCTGCATAGTTATGGTAGCTGATGTTGTTGTTTTTTATTATCTGAGCTAGAGGGCGCATGTAGATGTTGAATCTAACACTAACCCTTGACATTCTTCAGGGTGAAGACAATTGTTTCTATGGCACCCTCTCCTCCACACTGGAGACACTGATCTCCAAGACCCTGGACTTCAAGACTGGCCTCCAAATCCTCTGTGACCTTCCAGAGGCTGTTGTCAAGGTATGTTTTTAGAAAACATTTAATACATTCCTTAAAAGAGGAAATTCTTTATTTTGATTTCATTTTAGACAATAAACTTCTGCTTTCAACTATGTATAAATTATGATTTATGAAATGTGTTTGTATGTCTTAGCTCATAATTTGTAATGCTGTATGTTTGTCTCATCTCAGGCAATCAAAACCCGATTCTCAGAGGTGCTTGTAAGTGAGACTGCCGTCTTGGCTGCAGTGACACTGCATTCACAGGAAAGTGAAGGACATTGCCCAAGCAAGCCTGCTGGCAGCGTGCCGGATAAATGCCAAAGATGAAGACCAGCCACCAGGTACCAACGCTCTGACACGCAGCCGCAGCACCGACTCAGCCATGGAGGGTGAATTATTTTCCTGAAGAGGAAGAGGAGGACACCTCTGCCTCTGTGCAAAGTCAAGTTGCTGACTATTTAAAATCAGGAGACTCTTAATGGCTTCCCACTTCTAAAGAAAATGTCGTTGAAATACAATGCAGCTTTTCAGCCTTGGGAAGCGGGTCTTTACGCCAAAGAGAAACAGGCTGACAGACCAGAAGTTGGAAATGCTGCTGCTTCCTAGATGCAATTAGTGGTTTGAAGAGTAGGATGGTTATGGTTAGACTGCATGGGTTAGTCAGATACACATGGGATACATATTCAGATGAGCGTTTTATGAGTGTCTGGATGGGTAGGTGAGTATATAAGAACAAAAGTTCAATCTTTAAAAGTACTTCATCTTGTTTAAAATGTTTTTAATGAAGATAAGGAAATTCAGCAACTTATGTTATTTATCTCAGGTTGAGTTTTTTTAATTTGCACACTTTTATTCATTACTGAACTGTTTACTGTTATTTATTTCACCGTGTACATTTGAAGACAATAAGCAGAGAATGTATTTTACTTTAGTTGTCAATTGTCTCATGTTGAGAAAGTTTGATTTCATTTGAGTTAAATGCACTATATATGGTTTAAACTGTTTACATTTCTTCCACACATAACACTTTAAGTGCAATAAATATCAAACTTCATGTATAAACTTCTGTCTGTTCTACTCATCATAACTGACTTGTGGAAACTGCTTAAATTCTTTAACACGTAGCAGTCATATAGCAACTTTTTATTTACAGTAAGGCAAAATAGTTACTTTTCCTGTTAACAAATTACTTTTATCGTAGAGTAGCTCAGTTACTAACTCAGTTACTTTTTGGAACTAGTGAGTAACTATAATTAATTACGTTTCCAAAGTAACGTTCCAAACGCTGCGTATTGATGACATTTTTGCAGACATTGAAAATGTTGTTTAGAAAAAATATTTATCAGTGCGAACTTTGTGCTGCCACCTGATGGGTCCAGAGATGGTGGACATCCTCAGCTCTTGGCCAATGTGCATCTTGTAGATGGAGATGCCACATAAGAACACTTCCTATTTTTGCAAAGCGCAACCAGACAAAACAAGAGGAGAGGAAATTTTTCAGGACCGTGTAAGGTTTATATAATTTTTTGCTGTAAATGGAGGGGCAGCCATGGTTGGGCACACCAAAGACTTTGTTAGCAGAGTAAAGGAAATAAACCCAGATGTTATGGTTACATGTTGTTTTTTGTACCATGAGGCCTTCGTTGCCAAGACTTTACCTGTGGGACTAGTTCTTGTGTTGGATGCTATTGAATACTTAGTGAAATTTGTTAAGACGCAGCCTGTGCAAAATATAATATTTGCATCTCTGTGAGGAAATGGGAGCAAATCATAAAGCCTTATTTCTCCATTTAGAAGTCCGATGGTTGTCATGCAGGACGGTTCTGTCCCGCATGTATGAGTTCTGGGAGGAACTTCTTTTTTTTTTACTAATGAGAGATCTCAAATCTACATTATAGTAATGAGTGGTGTGCAAAGACATACCTGGCAGATATATTACATTGTCTGAATGAACTGAACACACAAATCCAAGGCCAGAAAGAAAACCTTCTCACAAGCATAGGTAAAATAAATGGATTCTGTTCAAAGATGAGCCTCTCACAAATACAAGTGCAAAGTGCCAACCTTACTGAGAAACGACTAAATGTTAACGCCACTGTCAACATTAGAAGATGCTTAAGGAGTTGTCGATTCATTCTTTTCAGCCTTCACTGAATGCTTTGATTTTATGAGTGTCGTTTTGTAACTTTTTTGTTGGTGCTGTTTTTTTCTTTCAGTGTAAAAAGAGTCTCCTGGCTTAAGAAAGGATGAAAAATGCTGGTTTATCCTATATTGCCAAAAATATTTGCTCACCCACATTTGCTCACCCATGTGACCATGAAAGTGTTTGGATCATCCAGGTGTACCAAGCACTTTGATGGTCACAGGTGTATAAAACTGAACACCCAGGCATGCAGACTGTTTCTACAAACTGTGGAAGAATGGCTCACTCTCAGGAGCGGTGACTGAGGACCAGTCCTTCTCGTCCAACATCAGTGTCTGACCTCACAAATACACTTAGTAACAAATAGTCAAAGATTCCAATGAACACTCCAGAACCTCGTAAACCATTTTCCCTGAAGAGTTGAAGCTGTTATAGCAGCAAAGTTGGTGCACCAACATCATGATGGACCCTTAAAATGAAAGCTGGGATGTCACTGAAGTCCATGTGTGAGTCAAGGCAGGTAAGCGTTTAGATAGTTTATGTGTTCCCTCTCCCAGACAGGTGGCTCAGATGGGTGAATTAGCTTCTAGTAGTATCACACCTAGTATCTAGTACCAGGATCACGTCTAAAACACGCAGGACACCAGTCCTTGAGAACGGACTATGTTCACAGATGCTGCCCATCCAGTCTTACTGAGCTTGAGCTATTTTGCAAACAGGAATTGGCAAAATTTCTAGAGGTGGTTTTACCAACCATTTAATCATTGATAGATCACTTGCCACACTTATTTATAAAAAGCATATTTATTTGTCATTGCAATGGAACTTCTCTGCATTTAACCCATACCTCAGGGAGCAGCAGGGATGCCACAGCGTGACGCTCAGGGAGCCAGTAGCAGTCTGCGGGTGTCAAACCCAGAACCTCCAGGACAAAATCGCAATGTTATAACCACTAGGCCACATCTCCCAATAGAAAAGAAGAAAAATAACAATATGGAAGTCGCTGGACTTAAACCCAGGACGCTTGTTGGCAAAGCGGTGAGTTATTTGTCCGAATATTTGAATATCATGTGTTTATTTGTGATGGTAAACTACCATCCAAAATAAAATACATTGAACTTTGTGTTTGCAGCATGACAATATATCTAAAATAATGGATTATTTTTACCACGGTTTGCACGTGAGTTTATCTTCCCGGTAAAAAGAGTTTATAAAAACAAAGAAATGTTCCTGCAGGCTTGCATTAAAACCCATTGGCATCAAAATCTCATTTATTTTAATTATGAGACTTCTTTTCATGCAGGCCGTGCTCGGCCACCCACACAGCTAAACGCCTAAAGAAAAAAAAAGTCTTTACATCAAGGGTGTGGAATTTCACACCAGCTACAGCAGGTTATTTGAAATAGCTTTGAAAGCATTTCTTCTCTATCAATTTAATGTCATGGACACAGAATTTCCCAAAAGAGAGAATTCATGACAATATATTAGAGATCAGTGCTAAGTGGCTTACATTTTTAGCCCGGTTAAGCACATTCTGGCTGCAGTCCTGCGCTATCTCGGAGACAGGTTGGATTCCCAGCCTCCCACAGTTTTGCTGTAATGAAGGAGCTGCCTTACCCAAACAAACAGGCACTCTGGAGAGGCACCTCAACTACTCCCTTAATCCAGGAAGTCTCTCTTATCTCCACACAAATGGCTTGTAGCACACCACAGTGCCATCCATCAGGTAAACCACTTGCATCATGCTGAAAAAAGTGAAAACATTGAGTTGGAGGTGTGCATCAGGGCTGTAGCACACATCCTTCGTCCTAATATTATTTATCTATTCTACTTTTTTTTTTACTAATTATTGTTTGGAGCAATTTTAGTGTTGGTCAGTAAAGATTTAAAAATGTTTTCCTTCTAAAGCTGTAATTTATTTTTAAGCTGATAATTATGATTAAAAATACACTTTTGTTATAGTTGTAGTCATGAGCAGTGTAATAATCTAAAATAATAAATAATGTACAACATAAATCATTGTTTTTCTGCATCCTTCTGCTTCAGCTTCTTTTATTGAATTTCTTTAAAAAACGTTACAGATCTGCTGCACCCTGAATTATTACTGATTTTCAGAGTGTTCTCTTTTTTAACTCTGATCCTGGTTTGGATTATCAGATGCTAATTAGCTTTGATCTATTTGACAGAGCAACAAAAAACAATCTAAAAATAAATTGACAACAGCAAAATCTAAATTCTTTACTCAATTAAATGCATCAAAACCGTAAAAGATGTTTGGGAACATTTTGCAGGATCAAAGAAACGAAGCACGAAGAGTCCTTGCGGAGCTGAAATTGTAGATTGTGTCCTAAAATGTTCACAAGCAGAATTTAATCTCTTTTTATCCATTGATTGGTTGCATTTTGAGCAGATTATTCTGTTCCCATGAATAAACATTGCATTAACAGTTCCTACAGTCTGTTTGCTTTAGTTTCTAACAAAGTGTAAAATGTGCAAGGTCTGATTGAAATCACCTACAAAAGGGAGATTGTGCATGAGGATGTTTACAAGAAACATGAATTATGATGCAAGTTCAAAAACTAAAAGTTTTGCTTTGTTCTCTTCCACACAAACCTGATTAATTTGTCAGATTTCTGAAAAACGAATCAATTAATCGTGAACTATGTTCATTTTATCCTGCACTGTTGCAAGGAAGACAAATTAATAATAATTTATTTGTTTTGATATATGAACAGAAGAAAGAATTCAGCTCTGATGAGGAAGATTACTGAGTTATTATTCATGATTTAAAGGTAAGAAACAATTTAATTGAAAAATAAAACAATTTAAATGAACAATGTATAAGGAAAGGGAAATACAAAAGTAATTGAATAGCAATTAATCAAATATGTTAAGATACATTTACAAATAAACCAAAAAACAGAACACTTGCGTTTAAATAAAATCAATACAAATATTTCAGATTACAAATCCACCACTTTACATATCATTTACGCTATGTGATCAAAAATGTCTCATATTTTAAAAAGTGTTCAATCAGTATTTACAATATTTTTTTTTCTGTATTCCTGTTGACTGAGACATAAATATATGAAATATAAAGGTTAGTTTTAGGACATTTCCATAAATACCAAACCCATTTTCTAGCTGAAAATTTGCTCTATTTATTGAAGGCTTTTTTTTGCTTTTATGTTTTATTTTCCCAGCTTTGTGCTAAAAGCTGTTGTCTTCTAACTCTCCTGTAACTGAATTGTTTTCCCCCGCAATGTGTTAATATGCGTATGTGCTAAATTGCCAAGCAGTTTCCCATTACTATCAGTTACCCTGAGGCAGCTTTTGAGCCAGTTGCTAAGAGCTTTCATCCAACAGTGTTGATCGTTAATACTGATATGTACATTTTCCCAACTAAAGCTCTTATAAAGAGCTAAGACCATAAGACTGTGTTTGCGAGTCTAGTGACTATGCCAACAAGGCAACAAGGAGCTGGAAAGAATTGGAGACGGAGCACGCAGCCGCTTCGGAAAGCTAAAAACAGCTGTGTTTTTACAACCACTGAAACACAACGCTCGAAAGGATTTTTTTTCCATTGGCTACCCATACTGCACCTGCCATTTCCATCACAGCCATGTGGTCACAAAGGGAGCAGTATATCTGTCAACAGGATCAAGTCCTCAATAGACCCCGCAAGCCACTCAATCCTTCAAGACACCCCCTCCTGTGGCCCCAACAAAGCCCCCAAACCCCTCAACCTGGCCACATCAGACCAGCCCAGTCTTTTTTTTCTGTAAGGGACACACTTCCCTCAGCTCGCTGAACATACCTGAGGAGCACAGTGTTACACAATCAGAGGCTATACTGGGAAAAAGCAGCTCAACCGTTTGTCAAATTGCCTGTAAATTCACTCAGTTTCATTACAAGTACTGTTTGATATCTCCTGGTCAGTTTTTCCAGTTTCTGTCCTTAGTTTGTTGTATTATTTTATTAACTCAAGACAAAATCCTCCTTTCAAAAACACACTTCATGTCTCTGGTGTCATAGCACACGTCACTGGGCAGCTGATCAGAGTTCTTTTGAGCACATTCAGTAGTTTTGCTTGTTTTTTCCTCGTTTGCATCAGTTCTTTGTATTTATAAAATGTAATCAATGTGCTAATTTGAATTCTGTACAGCTGCGTTAACCTTTTCTGTGAGAACTACAAACTACATACACTACCACTGCGCTGGAACCACTCCCTGGCTTGGGGGGAGGGGGGTCACCTGGATCAAACTAATATGGTTGAACCCGGAGCAATTCAATTTTGATAACCATTCACTCACATGGTACGCATGGCTGCCAAATATATATAAGTGCCACAGCTTTCATATAATGTATATGATGTCAGATGTGCACAACTGCTGCAAAACTGAAAATAAGCTGCAACTCATGCTGCAAAAATGACCCAATAATAACATTACTTACTTGCACTCACCTCAGCATGCACGATGCTAGAAACTGAAAGTGGAAATAACAGTTTTGGGCTAATAATGATCTGACCACTTGGAGGCACCAATGGAGCATTGCAGTCACTTGATCCTCACATATTAAGAAAAGTAAAGTAACAACAATGACCAATCCACACCCTTGGTACCAATACATATTGACTATTAAAGTGACACAGACTTGAACAATGTCACAAGACTTAATATTTCACAAAATCCCACCTTTCCCCCACATTTACACCAGCGCAATACATGTTTTTTCAGTGTGTCAGTGGCAATCATGGTAAGGACAGTCAAAAATAGAGCAAGGTTTGGATGGCGGATGGGTCAAATGTTGTCTTTAAGTCAGATTTAAAGACAATATTTAAAAGTGTCCCATGGCTAAAGACACAGACGAAATATCAGGTAGCCTGTAAAGAAAGTTGTCATCGTGGCTCAGCTCAGGGCTTGTAAGCATTAAATAGCATGAGTCTCGAGTGATTTTCCTGTGTCCAACTCGAGTGTCAGCATGGGGTATTCGCCCTCTGAGATGGAGACGCGAAAGAAGATGAAGGAAACCGAGAGACCGGGTCGACCTGCTGGGGATTAAGGAAGGGTCACGGTGGCTCAGCTATGTCTTCCTCTCCCACAGAGGAGAGAAAACAAATATTAATCACCTCTAGCACTTCACACAAAGGGCCCCAAGACACAAGGGCAGGAGAGGCAGTTGAGAAGAAGACACGGGCCTCGACAACTAATGAAACCACCTCTTAAGGGGCTTTCTGTGGTGGGCTGATGGTCTCGAGACACCTCGCTGTGTAAATGTGTTTTTAGGGTTGGGAGGCAAATTTAGTTGTTTAATATTCTGTTAATAAATTTGCTTTGTGCTGTGCAGAAAGTATTCATACCCTGTGAACTTTTACACATTTTGACACACTGGAGCTGTAAACGGGACCTCCCGCTTAAAGCCTGGGATATATGGAGATTAAACTCCGCCAGAGTCCACTGTTTACTAATCTAATAACTCCTCTTGGTTTGGGTCTAAAATTAATGGGGGCTGAATATAAATGCACACCACACTATTTAGAGTTTTATTTTCTTTTTAAAAATCTTAATTTCATGCATCATTTTTACCGCTATACACTACTTTGTGTAAGTTTATCACATGCAGAAAAATCCCAGGAAAATATCTTTGTGTTTGTGGTAATGTGACAAAATGTGAAAAAGTTTATGGGGTATTAAAACAAATGCATTCTGTGCTGGTTATCAGGTAAACGATGATCAAAACAGGGAAGAAAAAAACAGTTTGTAGCTCTGAACGCGACAGGACGGAGTCTGCGTTTACTCCGTCTCGTCCTCCGCTCGCAGCGACATAAACTCCCCAGTCCTCCATCCACGAGTGACAACGACGGACCCCACCTGGCAAACTGGTGCCGGTGCCATCTGGTTGCGGCCAAGGCCCGCCATCCGGCCCGCAGTCGGTACCCACAGTGCCAGTGTGGTGTTGTTTAATGAGCGCATATGAGCAAACATTTGACTGCCAGGTGGCGTTGCAGCCACGCCACGCAGACCAGGCGGGGTTCAGCCATCGCCGTTCAAACCCGGGGGCATCAAAAGGGGGCCTTGGATTTCTAAAGTAACTAAGCCATAATCCACCCCCTTATTGGTCCCATTCATATTGAAATACATGATCAGAGGAACTGCAGAGGCCCTAATCTTGCCAATGAGCGGTCCGGCACAGCTGCAGGGATAAAGTCAGAGTATGAGACTGCCAGTATATTAGAAAAACTCAGGCCTTACTGATTGGATTAGGGGAGATGAGGGAGGGGAAGGGGGAAGAGGGGGTCTCAGGGGTGAGGAAATGTCATCTTCCAGCGTTGGTTGCAGCGCGGTGGTCTCCGAGAATCAGACGCTGGGACAGACGCACTCTCGAGGGCTGTGCGGTCTACAAAAGAGAACTCAGAGGGGGCGCCAGGGAGAATAGCAACAGGAAAAAGAAAGGGAAAGGCTGAGTGCGCGGAGACGGGCCTCCATAGCACCTCCCAGCCACCTAATGTGAGCAAGTCGGGTCTTAGGAGGGCAGTTTTTAGGAGGAAACAAATGAGAGAAAAAGAGAGAGAAAACTAAACCGGGCATTAGCTGTCGACTTAAAGGTTTGTTCTGGTTCCTCTGGTAGGAAGAGCCGCCCCATTTAAGTGCGATTGAGCGTGGCTTAGATGGGGATCATTGGTTATCCTCTCGACTGTTTTGTTTTGAGGTTTCCTTTCTGTATTTGCTGCGAGAAGTGCGAGAATCCATTTTGTCGTACAAAGCAGGAGCCAAATATTTCCTTAGTTGTGCATCTGGCTCTAAAATGTAATTTATTCATTTAAACTGGCAAACACAAACTTCTTCTCTTATTACTGTTGCACACACGATACTGTTTTATCCTTAACACAGATTAGGAAAAAACAAACGGTTTAATCCCTTCTGTAATTTTAGAGAGCTGGTGCATCAGTCAAGGACTCCTCTCACCAAACGTTACATGCTGTTACTGCAGAGCGGCAACAAAACTAATAATTATCACCTTTTTCTCATTTAAATACATTCTTTTGATCGTACGTCCACACACATTTGTCTTTAAATGCATTTTAGGAATATCTTTCACGTGAACGTTTAACACATTTTGGTACATTTTATTTTAGGAGAAAAAAAAACATTGAAATAAAATAAATAAATAAACCTCAGCAACTTAATTTAAGAAAATGAGGTAATATCATAAGGTGCATTTTACAAGACTAGAATATGGCCAAATGTAGGGTTAGTGTTATGTAGAAAGGTCTGTATCTGCTCTCCTTTTCTTTTTAATCTAAAGATATGCTTGATTTAAAAAAATGACAATCACTAAATAAGTAAAATGTTTCTCACATAGGCTGATGTGATAAAAATAAAATAAAGATATATTTGCTATATATATTTGACTGAATAAAAATACTTTATTCCTATTTAATGTCCAGGTACTAAAATATACATTTACTGTGTAACTCTCAAAACCAAAAATAAAAAGAATAATTTCTCTATTATGAGCCTATTCACTATTTTAAAGACTTGTGTGCTCCAGACGCAGTGGCACCGATGTTCCTCTGGGCCCAAACCCCCTTTTTTATATTTCAGGTATTTCAGGGTTTGCAGGCAGCAGAGTTTTATATAGTAATAGTAATAGTAATATATTGCTGCTTCGCTTTTTAAATCGAACAAATCCAAACAATCTTAACCTGACGATTCAGCAAACAAAGAAACTCTAAAGTTTAAACAGCAGAAACACCGACAAACAGGGTCGTTTTCATTGGTTGTTGTAGTTATTTAAATTTTTTTAACTTGTAGTTTAGTTCCACTGTATTTGGCAGAATGTTGGATGGAAAATAACTAAAATAAATTACGTATATATCATGTATTACAAACACATTATTGTCAGAGAGCATGAACCATGTCCCACAATCCAACAGAGCATCATAATAAAAAAAATATTTTAAGAAAATAAATGCAGAATACCAATACAGTATAAAATTACAAATGCCAATTTGAATCAATTCAAATTGGCATTTATTTTACTGCTAAAACGTCTGTAATTGTTTCAGCATTTAGTACACAGATGAAACCAATAAATTCATCAACTACTCCAACAGAGAACAATAGTATATGTTTATTTAAAATATAATAATTGGATTAACGGAACACATAATAAATAATGTATCCGTTTATTTTTACATTTGAATGCATAAAATGTTTAAGCTCTAGTATCTTAATTCATTTACATATTGAATTATGAGACTTTTGCCCTTCTTAATCATTTCAATTAATCACTAAATAGCTGCTCCTCAGCTCCAGCGGTGACTCTGTCTCTCCTGAGTTACCGCTGCAAATGTGAAACCTGAATTCAAAGATCTGACGGCTACGAATATATACATTATGCTCCATATGAGTTCACCTAATCTTTGGTGGAGCGCTGCAGGGGTCACTCTGCTCTAAAACAAATGCCAGCCTCGGTCCCCCTGGGCGACGTGTGCTAGTCCAGCAATGCGTCGCTGCACAGAGGGATCTACAGTTGATTAAGTGCCCTGCTGAGAGGACGGGTCGGCTGCCAAACAAACACTAAAAGGTCCAGGACGACGGTGGTTGGTCCAGAGCCAGAGCTCATTACCCACGCTGCGGCTCCTTTGATTTACAATTTAAACAAAATAAAATCTGTGTTCTTCTAGCATGCAGGTTAACTGTACAGGTACAGAAAACACCTGTGGGGGTCCGATCTGCGGGTTACTGACAAAACCTGCAGCTTCTAAGGTAACAGGAGGGGAAAAAGGTCATATAATCAGGTCATCAGTGTGTCGTCAGAAATGTTACTGCAGTAATTCAGCAGGTAGGTACTTTTCATAGATAACAAGGACGGCTCGGTCTAAAACAGCATAAAGGCCTCTGCTGGCACATCTTTGGCTGATGACAGAGCGCCGTGTAGTGAAGGACGGAGGCTGAATTAATTAGAGCCACATATGTTCGGCCTTTTAGCATAGCAGGAATTTAGCTGTTTGTGCCTTCCTTCTGCTGTCCGTGTTAATAGACAGGGTGAGAACGCCAAACTTCTCTCTACAGCCACACTGATCGTGGTGCGTTTGCTGACAGCTGCGTCTTCTGTTTTTTTTTTGTTTTGTTTTTTTTATCTTGAAGCATCTGCTGTCCCTCTTCATCTATCTGTGAGCCGGTTTCTCTTTCAGCCACTTTCATCACAAAGCTCCTCGCCGGGTGACACGTCTCTTTAACGCCGAGGAGTCGCAGAGCCGTTCATCTCCTTGGAATTGGAAACATCCCGGTTCACCGCTGATTCCTCAATCATCAGCTGAGAGTCGCCGCTGTCTGGCTGGCGCTGTCACTGTTGTACATTCTTACGGGCCAAAATGGCGGTAAGAGCATCAGAGAGTGAAGGAGAGAGTGCTGAGTGCGTCCGCCATGTTAAGTCAGCGGCAACACCTTCAGAATATACATTGCAAACATTGTAATACCACAAGTATCAAGTCTCCAAACTGATGTGGATGATACCTGAGTGGACTTCTAAAGTGGATGGATTAAGTGATGTTAAACAAGAGCTACAGTAAATTTGTCATCTAAATAAACCAAAACCACCTCAAGTTTATTTTACTTAAATCCAATTTACAAGCGAGATCAAATTTTCTTTTACAAAAAAAGAAATATCTGTTGATATGCCTCTTCTTTTAATTGACTTTGCAGGGCATCAGCAGCTGTGACCCACTTCTTTTCAGACGGATAGTTTTAATCTGTGGGCTTTATTTTCTTCTCATTTGAGGTACGACTTCGGTTTTATATGAAACAAAGTCTAGAATTAAGTTCAATACATCAAAGCAAACCTTTATCTGGGCTTGGTTAACCCAATTAACTGGTTGTTACGCTCATCCTGGTTTTTATTATAGAGCACTTTTCATACTCGGCAGGAGTAAAGAAGAAATGAAGCAATGAAAAGCAGATAGACAAAGAAATAAGGAGCTAAACAAGGCTAATGGTAGAAAGAAGACGCAGAGGTGTGCAGTTGACAGAAGTGTCAGTGGGTTTAAGAGCATATTTATTTCTAGTTGTTCAATGTTCATTTCATCCAGAATCGTTTTATTGGCTCTGAAGACGATGGGATTTGGACTTTAATGAGTTAATAAACTAATTTTACCCGTTTAAGGAACGGGTTAAATTAGTATGGCGATATAATTTATTTCAAACCTTATAATGAACTAAAAACAGCATTTATAATGCTGTACTGACACCTTTTCTGCCTGACTGAGGTACCAGTACTTACCCCGTCTCACTATTGCATATCTGCCTTGAACAGCGTGGGAAAGTTTGGCCAATCCCAGGGGCCCTTGACTGACAGGGGCCCCAAAAAGGGAAATGTAGATATATCTATGGGCTCTTGGAATGACTTTTTTGTCATAGGGCCAACGATTCCTGCCAGCTCTCCTGGCCTTCTATTTTGACAGCAGTAAGGCTCTGCTTGTGAAAGTAAAATCTGTTGGGCTTTTTCTTTTAGACAACAATTCTTATTGCCACATTGCCAGACAGGACACTATAAAAAAAAGAAAAAAAGAATCCATCTAGTCAACCTTTGGTAGGCGGGCACTAGACGTCGCTTTGGCCAATCAGCTTCACGGAGTTCTGCTGAATGTCCCTCCTTTCCCCAAACGGATTTGATGGGTGCAGAACCAGATTGATAATTCAATTCAATTAATTTTATTGATATAGCGCCAGTTCATGAAACATGTCATCTCGAGGCACTTTACAAAGTCAAAATCAATCATATTATACAGATTGGTCAAAAATGTTCCTATATAAGGGAACCAGTTGATTGCTTCAAAGTCCCGACAAGCAGCATTCACTCCTGGAGAAGCGTAGAGCTACAGGGAGAGTCGTCTGCATTGTACATGGCTTTGCAGCAATCCCTCATACTGAGCAAGCATAAAGCGATAGTGGATGTAACGGAGAGTGCTACACATTAGCAATCCAGCTTGCCAGGTTAAAAACGTGTGGACACTTTGAGTTGTGTATTACTGAATAAGCTGCTCTGTTCTTGAATTCCCGTTTGTTGCTCTCTAGTTACCAGATTTTTCGGACCATAATGTGCACCTGATTATAAGGCGCATTAAATATTCTTCCCAAGTGTGTAATATCACTGCTTCACGTCCACAGTTCTCTATCCGGTGTAGGTACCAGATCGACTCGGGTTGCCAGATTGACTCGGGGGGCCTGCGCTTCCCGATGACGTCAAAAATATGGCAACTCCACTCAAACAAACTACATTACGCCCGCGGTCTCCATTTGTTACAGATCAATTTTATTTTGTTAATTTACGGTTATTTTCCAGTAACTTAATCGAGGCATGAAAACTTTTACCATCATTTTGGAATGCTTCTGTGGTAGTCTGACAATTTAATCAGTAATTTTGCAGGATCAAAGTTACATCTTAAGAGAAATTTCCTTCCTCCAATTTAAAAAAAGAGTTGTGAAGGGAAACTAAACCATAAACTCTTTTCATTTTTAATAAAAGTCTGCAGCCATTTTTTATTTTATCACGGCATTCATCACTTTAAAATCAATAACGTTTATTCCTCGTTTTTCTACTGATATTAGTCTTTTTTTCTGATCACATGTTTTTTATTATTCCAGATGAAATTGTGACAATATTCTTCCAAAAATTGAGCCAACTGTCTTTTTTTTTTTTTTTTTTTTTTTTTTGTAAAATGGCTTGAATATTTGTTCTGTCATTTTCAGTGTGGTCCTTGTTAATCATTATACCTAAATGTTTTACCTCATTTTTATCAATTAAAGTGGGTTGATTATTTTGAAATGCTAAGATTTCACATTTTTCTATTTTCATCTTTAAGCCTGAAGCTTTTGAGAAAAAGGAAACCGCTAAATTAACTAAATAAAATTGATTCATTACAAATGCAGACGGCAGGCTCAATGTAGTTTGTTTGAGTGGCGTTGCCATACTGCGACCGCATCGGGAGGCGCAGGGACCATGGAGAATTTCTTCGTAAAATTGTCCGTTTACAAACCGCAATCCCACTCTCGAATAAAACCTACACCCCGCTATAATTACTTTTATTAAGTTGTCCAGCCCAATCACAATGTTTTGCGTAATTGTGCAAACGTTAAACCAATCATGTATAGTGACGTCATCCAGAGGCGCAGGACCCCGAGTCAATCTGGCACCCCGAGTCGATCTGGTACCTACACCGTCTCTGTGGGGAGGACAGAGTAGCTGGACTACACTGCCCTGTTTCTAACATAAGGCCAAAATAAACTTTATATTGAATTAACTTATTAGGTTTATTGTTGCTAACGCGTACTCCAGGCTGCCTTACATTAATGCACTTCTAGTTTAGACATTACAGCCAGGCAGTCTGGTAGACAGCTCAGGGTTCCTCAGGTAGTGCGCAGTGTACCGTAATGCTCTGAATATCCATTGAGCGGAGCGGCTTTGTTGCTAACCAAAGTCGTACTTACACATTTTAACAGATTTCTGAGCACATTGTACCACATAAAATCAGCCAGTAAGCACAACGGTGATCATATATAATCAATTTTTGAGAAAATCTAAGCATTTTAAGTGCATCTTATAGTCTGAAAAATGCGGTATTCGCTGGTGTTGGCTGAAATGTTGATGATGGTTGGCTGTACTGCAGCTGGAGGCGAGGTGGGGCTAACTGGTTGGACTGGACCAAGCAGAAGTCTGTTTGGCAGATGTTGCTGTAGTTTTGCAGGTCCCAACAGGACATATAATTGGTTTTCCAAAGTCAAATCTGCCCACGTCAGTCTGGTTCTCATGAACTGCTTTCTATTGTTGTCCACAAACCCGTTCAGTGTTCTCCCAAACGGCCCAGGATTGTTGCTAATGATATAAGTTTTCCCCCATAGAAGAACTATGAAAAAATAATTTAGCATAGAATGATATAAGTTTTCCCCCATAGAAGAACTATGAAAAAATAAATTAACACACAGAAAAAAACACAGATAGCCACATTTAGTGCATATTAGCCTTATATGGCAACACTCTAACAGCTTCCATGACGTCTCCTAGTGAGGACCACAGAATGCAAAAGTTGGTTTATTGTTAAATCAAGTTTAAATATGGATTTCCACCAAAAAGGCAAAAGATTAATCTAAAACAAATTGTATAATTTTGTTTTATACAAAGTGAGCTACATTTGATTTGAATCTGAATGACTGATTATCAAGCCACAGCTCACCGTCAACTTTAAAAATGGAACAAAACCAGACAGCAGCATCACAGCAAATATAGATGTTTTTCACATTTCATCACAATGCACACAATGTACAAATGTACAAAACATGACTTAATTCAAAGACATTGTCTCTTCTCGTTTTGATCCATGTTGGGTACATTCTAACCACTGCTTTACTGCAGTGATACCATCAAGGAGGGAGATTTAAATGTCCCTGTTACCTGGTTTTAAAGGCTGGTACATCTGAATATCATCTGCATAACTGTGGAAAGACAAGTGGTGCTGAGTTATTATCGCTCCGAGTGGCAGCAGATAGAGACAGCAGCTTATTCTGGTCAGATTGTGACCTAAACCTGAGGATGCTGGATGTTTCATTCAAACTGTAAATATGTTGAGAGTTTCCAGAAACATTCTGTTGGTTTTGTTCAGATACTAAAGTAACGAGGTGGATTTAAGCTGCGTTAAAGACTGAAGTGAACTGACTGTAACCATCTGCCCTGATAGGCTCAGCAGGAAGTTATCTTAGATTCTCATGTTTCAGTATCTAAACGACATGACATTAGTAGCTCTGGAGTCTTTATGGAGCACATTATAATACTTTACTACTCTTTCTTTGCAGTGTTTCCTATACATTACCCAAATAATGGAGGACTGATTCAGGCTGGTGATTCAATAGCTTTTAAGGAAACGCTTAAAAAAATCTTTTGAAATGTTTGTTTTTGAAGAAGATTAATGAGAAACCCCTGTGTTGTCAGTTTACTCAGGAGTTAACTTAAAGACGAGAACTTTGAAGAGGCTCCTTTTTATCGGGAACTCCTGGGATTATTTTAATTACACACAATGACAGACTCAGTCCTTTTAACGCTAAGCCTCGGTTATGCCTCTGTTTAACAACAGGTACGGTCAAAAATTAGCGGAAACCCCCTGAGTGGTGTGAACATGTTCAAGAACTGTTCTTCTCACAAATAACGTGGAAATGCTTAATGGAACGCTGCAGCCGTTTCCTCCTCCATAAACGGACTCCATCCCATGCTTCTGGTTGGAAACCGAGTTAACATTTAGTTCAGCCAAGATGTTTTCCATCTTCTTGCCATTCATACTGGCTTGTAGGCATTTTCAAGCCCCCTGAAATTCTTCACGTAGAACGAAAAAATACCTGATGAAACATAGAAAGGTTTAAGGCTGGTAGTTTGGCTCAGTATGTCTGAAGCGTTGATGAAAGTGGATTCACCCAAATTAAAGCAGAAACACACTTAAATTCATCTTCTGTTTCCCATAGTTTATTCAGATTCAAGCCCAACTGTTGTTACAGCTTGACATGAACAGGAACCAGCTAGCATAGCTTGAAAATCAGCACTTTGTGTGTATGAATACACCTGCTGTGAGGTGACTCCGCTGCAATGGGACCCCCTCCACCTGACGGAGGAGTCATCTGGCGAAACAATGGATCCTGGGTTGGAGGTCGAAGATTTATTGCCTTTTTTTTTTGCACTCATGCCTGTGTGCCATAAAATTTTACGATGTCTTTTCCACAGTATTTCTAAGCACATCTTTAGCAGACAGCAGAGGCATAACTCAGCGGTGGTCATGGTGCAGTCGTAACTTATCTCAGCTTGACGGAAACCTGCTTTCAACCTGAAGCATGGAGCTGATCTATAATGTTGTGATCTTGAGCCGATTTAAATTCCCCTGCAGGCTGGGCTGGAAGGAAACTTTAAAGGTTTGGTCTCGTACTCAGTAAAAAGCTTTCAGATTTTAATGAACCTCTCACATATGTGGTTCATAGACAGCATTAGGAAGTCAACCCTTTGGATTCTGACACCGCAGCTCACCACATATATCTAAATGAAGGAACGTGCTGTAAAATCTCTTTGCAACACATGCAATATATTTTTATAACATTTAATCATACGATCCCAAATCTTAATCTTAGTTATTTTAGTAATAGTGCTATATATAAATAAAGATTTTGCTTACTTTTTTAAATCAGAGTCATGGACTCTTCTGGGTCTTACCCAATTATCTTTTTAAATTGATTTTAATTTTATGTGAAAGAACAAAGTGGTGCATCAAGGTAGAGGGGGAATGAAACTGACAAATGTGTTTAAATTATTTTACTTTTTACACCTTTTTTAATAGAAAAGGCTATAGTGTGCATCTGTATTCAGCCCCTGAGTCAATCCTTCATAGGACCACTGTCCAACGTGTTGTAATGTGACTTTCTGTTATAGAGACTGACATTTTTAACTAATGTAAAAATAGCTAAAGTTCAGTCTGATTGGATGGAGAGCCTCTGTGTGCAGCAGTTTCCAAGTCTTCCCACAGGTTCTATGTAGGATTGGTCTATAACTGGGCCATGCTAACACAAAAACATGCTTTGGCTGCATGTTTGGGTTCATTGCAGCAGGAAGGAGAACCTCCACACCAGCCTCAAGTCTCTATACAACCTGTCGCTCTATAATCCTTCCCTTTATACAGCTTTGCATCAACTTTGGCCAGCATGTTCTCGCTGCTGCCTTGCAGCAAGAGGGTCCCTGGTTCAAACCCCAGTCTGGGGGGGTTTTCTGAATGGATTTTGCATTTCCTCCCCGGGCATATGTGGGTTGGCTCTTGGTACTCTAACTTTCTCCCAGAGTCTAAAACATGTCTTTTGGGTTAATTCATCTCTTTAAATTGCACTTATGAGTGCTATGTGTGTGTGAGGAGTTTAAAGATCTTAAAACCAAAGTCTTGAACAAAAGCTGAAAACTGAAACAGTGTGAAATAAAAAAGGCAGATCAGCATTAAATAGGTTTTTATCCTAAAAATCTAAAGTATTGTTTTTTATTGCATTTTTGTAGCTTATACCTTTTTGATAAAATGATAAAATTAAATGATAAGACAAAGACCACATGCATTGCTGATGCAAACACATAAATGCATAACAAATATAACAGTTTTGGCAGCGAAGCTTTTGCAGTTAAGCTCAGATTTTTTTCAGTTCCCAAGTTTAAACTCACTCATTTTCATTTGGAGAGCCGTAAAGGTCCAAACTTGTCCTCTGAGTGAAGCGGTTGGAGGACACTAAATCCTCATTCTGTTAGTTTAAACCTCAAAGAAATTTTGTGGAGGAGAGAAAATGTCTTGGCAACAAAAAAAAACAGTCCTGAGATTTCCTCAAGGGAAATTATTGTTTTTAATTTAATAAATTCTTTAACTCTTAGCAGAGAAAAAAAAGGGGGATTTTAGAGATTCAAATCAAAACAAACAGAATGTCCAAATGAACATAAATGAATAATCTTTGAAAGGAAATCAGATTTACACAGAACAAAATAGAGTCCAGATGCAGGCAGGCTAACATTTAGCCTCAGCTGTGCTTATACACACACACACACACACACACACACACACAATGATAATGAACTACGAAGGAGCCGACAATATCTTGTAGCTAATCAAGATGAATAGCCTCAACTGCAGCGAACCAAACAGGCTCCATTAGACGCCGCTTTAATTTCTTATCTCGGTGAAGCCGAGCCATTAAAAGCGTTCATGAACGTTTGGATAAAATGTAAAAGCCTGAATGCAGTCGCATGATGAATGTTGTGCTGCTGGCAGATAGGAGAGAGATTGATGATGCTGAGTGTAGAGGCTGCCAGGTTAGAAGCACCTTGACTGCAGATGTTGACTCTAGCAGCACTCAGAAGGCTTTTTCTTCTACGATCATCTGTCATTTGATTCCTATGATCACCCTAATGATGATACAACTCTGCTAAACTGGAGCAAAACGTGATTTCTATTGAAATATCAAATTCAGCTCAAATTAGTTGTGCACTCCAGTGGCACACTGAGGCCCATTTCTGAAACAAAGCCCTTTTACAGTTTCCCTCACACCATCTGGGTGACTTTTTGGAGCAAAGTGCTACGTGTGACTGAAAGCTGGGCTCACCGGGCCCATGATGAAGCATGGCAGCGGCAGCATCATCCTGTGGAGGTGCTTTCTTCACCAAGGACAGGGAAGCTGGTCAGAGTTTATGAAAAGATGGATGGAGCTAAAACCAGGAGAATGCTGGTAGAAAACCTGCTACCATTCACACATTCTCCTTCATCCGTGCGTTCTCCGTTACGTCACAAACAAACGTTGTTCTAGTCAACGCGGTGTTTCCCAGCAGCACGGTGGTGCTATGACAGAGGAGTATGGATGGAGTCTATTTGTGACGGATGACAGAGTGAAATGCGTAAATTTCTGAAGACCAGATAAGCCAGACTGGAAGTCAGAGACAGGAAGTGTAAAGCATAGCTGGTAATATTTCAAAATAAAGGAGGGAGGGGGGCAGGGAGATCTGGGTGCCTGAACTGATCCAGTTTGGATTGCTGCACGGCACATTTTGCAGTGAAGGGACAGAGCACACAAGGAACGTAGTAAGAGTGAAGCCGGCTTTAGAGGCTGCAGAAGACCTGAGGCTGGGGTGGAGGTTCCCCTGCCAGCAGGACCACCACCCTGAACCTGTAGCCAGAGATATATGGGATGGTGTAGGTCAGGGGGGTTTAACTTCAGTCCTCAGGGGCCAGTGTCCTGCAACATGTGTCCCTGGTCCAAACACCTGAATGAGCTCCTTCGTATGCAGTCATGTTCTCCAGAGTCCAGCTGATGACCTGATTATTTCACTCAGGTGTGTTAAAGTTGCAGGAAACTGGCCCTCAATGACTGGAGATGAAGACACCTGGTTTAAATAAATGCAGATTCATGTATTAAAAAGCTTTATCACAAAATATTATCAGGACTTGATTGCAGACTGAGCTATTTTACATAAATAAAGGTATAAATGTAGGTGCATATATGTTCAAACGTGGTGGAGACATACCATAAAGGAGCTGCAGCTTCAGTCTCAGTAAAATGTATTTCTACGACGCTTTCACTCAGGGGGCTGACAACTAGTCCACAGACACTTTTCAAGGATTTTGAAAACCAGTTTCTTTCCACGTCATAATGTTGCACTACTTGATTACAAAATGCCCCCCATTAATATATAAGAAATAAGTCATGAAAAGTGCTGCAACATTTTCCAGATCAGACACGGTAGAGCTGGCCAATTATCAGACCCAGTGCTGGTCCTACAGCACAACAATTAAATGAGTTTGGTTCAGACAATGTGAGAAAAATGGGTGGAACACTGTTTCTACAAAGATCAGCACCGCCTTTATCCCCATGTTTTGATTTTCATCTAAACGCAAAGTAATATTTCACATAAAATGTAAACTTGTCTTTGCATTTTAATATTTGTCTTCCTTTCTTTCTGTATAGCAGTATTTAGAATATTTGTCCATCTTATGGACTCGTTTGCGTTTGCGCTAAAGGCCTGACGGTTAACAGAACAGGGTGACTGTGGGTGTTCCTTTGGCCTGCAGAGTGCACCAACTTGTCAGGGCAGGACGGAGCTCTGGGGTGGGTAAATCTGCCTCCTGTGCCCTGGGGACAAGGGATTACCCTGGGCAATTTAGCTGTTTCCAAACAGGTGAGAGCCAGGTTAGACAAGACCGCCTCTGCCGGGGTGTCCAGAGCTTAGAGGATATTAGCCTAAAAGCAACTTGGTGGGTGTTCCCGCTGCTCCTTCCTTGTCTTTTCTTAGTTGTTTGTTTGTCAGTCGTTAGAGACGGAGCATCATGTGTGGGTAGCTGCTGCTAATCCAGGCAGTTGTGATTATGTGGGCGGTCAGTGGAAGCTAATTGTGTGGACTGCAGAGTTATTACCACAAACATCATTAGTCAGCTTTAAATCATGAGGCAATCTGGTGTTGTGCAGCCGCGCTCTCTTTGTCATCCTGAAGAAAGACATTTCTGTGGGTGAAATGTAATAATCTAACGAAATGCAAACAGGTTTAACAATCTGAGCAATCGGCGCCCATAAATGGAATCGTTACTGGACCCACTCGTCAGGCATAAACCCTCTCAAGGCTGGGGACTTTATGGGCCTTAATAAAGCCCTAATAACCAAGACATATTGTTTATTTTCTGTTACACTGGCCCTTGGGCCACACAAATATAAACCCTCCAGCGCGGTGGCTTTGCCTCAAAGCCTCGCATATCCGCTAAATACCATCAGAGATCTGAGATTTTTCCTCTGTCGTCTTCCTCATTACCGCCTGTGGCGACCCAACTTAAAGTCTTCATTTGCTAATGACAGATTATAAATTCTTTCACTATAAAACATAACGCATCATATTCTGAAAGGATGGGAAATAGTGATGCTGAAACGCTCCACCCAGAGGTTTTCTGCAGAGTATTTGTTGCTTTACATGTAAGGTTTGCATTTTAAGAAGTGTAGCTTATCTTTGTTAAAACGAGAAACAGCCCGATTAAGAGCTGCTGTGTAATCTGTGAAAAACACAGCAGGAATATTTCTAAAAAAAAAAATATCAAAGTAAACCCAGAGTTGTGCCAAAAGAAGGAATAATGAACGAAAAAATAATTTTCATTATAGCATAAAAATATTTTTGTACGCTTGGAAATCTGATCTTATTTGTTTGTCTTAAAAGTTCTGCGTATTTGCAGTGGCAAACACATTATTTAAATAAAAGATTTAATAGTATTAGACTGGAGTGTGTATGTTGTCTGTGGATCTTCTGGTTCTTTTGAAAAATTATAGCTCCACCTAGTGGAGGTTGTGGTTTTAACACCCACATGAGACTGATGTGTGCCAGTTACAGAAAAAAAGGCAGCCAGCAGAAATAAAAAGATGGAATAAAATCACACAACAGGTCCCCTAAACTACAGTATCGTCCGTGCTTTCAACAGAAAGGTTTCCTGACGTCTCAATGAGGCTGAGAACATCCCATCTCAATCACACCTGGCTGTCAGAGCTCCTAACCAAGGCCAGATTTGCCTGTTTGCTCACAGAACATCACATTCAACCAAATGTGTTTGCTCAAACTCTCAAGACATGTGGGCTGAGGAATGAAATATCAAACAGGACAACTGTTAATGGGATGCACAAGTGCTCGCACGGCCAGGTGAGGATGCACACACACACACAGAACAACAGATGATTATGCATGCATTCAGATTTGCTGCGTTTCTCAAACACATGACAGTCACACACACTCGCTGACACTCCACACCTAAAGCATAATTAGCCCTCTCTCGTGCTTGTTGAATGATCAATGACTGTACTGTGGGTTCTGCATGAATAATTTTTGATGTGACAAAGACGCAGAGGAGAAGGAGAAGTGCCCTGTTGTGTTTTGGGACGCGGGGAGGCTAGATTACCCGTGTGCCAGGGGAATCTAATGCAATTACGAGTGTTTGCTTACACCATGTGTCCTCTTCCGTCTGCGCAGCAGCGTCAGGACTGCGCCCGCCGCCATCCTCCCATTCAGCTCCCTTGTTTGTTTTCAGTATTTACCCCACCACCACAGGCAACCCACCCCCACACCCCCCTTCTCATTTACCCCTGCTTTCAATATCACTAATTAAAGTAAACCAATAAGACCGGGGGGAGGGCAGAAAATAAGACGTGTTTGTAGACCAGATTGAACTCTACCGGTAGCTCAGAAGTCAAAAGAGACATTGTGAGAGGGCTGCTGTGGGGGGTGGGGGTGGGGATGGGGGGGGGGGGGGGGGGTTACTGGGAAAATATACATTATTTATAATGCAAGAAAGAGGGGCCACATGGGGAGAGAGTAGGTTTGTTTAAAAGATTAGGGATGGCCTGCTTATTAGCTTTAGCTCTCAGTCTAAACTTATTAGATAGATAGATAGATAGATAGATAGATAGATAGATAGATAGATAGATAGATAGATAGATAGATAGATAGATAGATAGATAGATAGATAGATAGATAGATAGATAGATAGATAGATAGATAGATAGATAGATAGATAGATAGATAGATAGATAGATAGATAGATAGATAGATAGATAGATAGATAGATAGATAGATAGATAGATAGATAGATAGATAGATAGATAGATAGATAGATATTTCCCGCCTTGTTTTCCTCACACCCTGGGAATCGGATGACATTTAATTTTTGTGTATTTAGAACAGCAGATAATTTTAAAATAATCTGCCCCTGGTCGTGTTTGCTCTGTGGGATTTAGGAAATATAGGCAAACAAGGAGCTAAGCTAGACTCCAGCTAAGTTGAGGGGCGACAGAGAGAGTTTTAGGTGAAACCAGGCGGGGGGGGTGGGGGGGGGGGGGCGGCAGGGAAATGTTGGTTCTCTCAGTGTGAAGCTGCGAGGACAAAGTCCAACTGTCATTGGTTAGGATTACATATTTGATGTGTAATCCGTTGCTAAAAGTTTAATTATGTGTGTTTTGCTGGCAGTAGAGTTGACCTTCCAATAGAAAGCCTCAGTGAAACTAACTTCCCAAAGGCATGCGTGACGTTTGTCAAGATTTGCCTTACAGCAAATATTTAGACAGGTGGATAAAATACTACAGTCAATGATCAAATGATCAACCTGAACTTAAAGTGCGACTCCCTTACAGAAGCATAGCCCCGCCTCCAGACAAATTTTGAAAAATGCCACCAAAGTGGGCGGTGCCAAGAGTGTCTGAGGGGCAGGGCTGACGGTGGGGGTGAAACAGGGCAGTGGTCAGGACAGTGACATGTTGAAACATGGAGTGACCAGGGAGACATCTGGTGGTTTTGCCATGCATCAGTTTTTTGAGGTGGAGGATTTTCACCCCTTTCATCACCGGTGGTTGCTCATGATTCCTGAGTCTGATTCGCCACCGGGGCGACGGGGCGTGTGTCTGAGATGCTTTTATACCCGAATGTGGGGCTAACATGACAAAATCATGCAACCGACTGTCTAAAACAATAGGAACATTTCACATGAGCATGTAAGAAATTGCACAACGACATTAAAGTAGCACCTTTAGACTCAGTTTATACAGTTTATTTGAAAAAACATTGATTTTGGGGCGAGTTACACTTTAAGTTAGCGGTCATATGGAATTTTACTTGATAAACATAGAATAAAACTAGCTTATTCTTCTCTTTAAACCCCAAAACTGATGATTTAAAACAAAAAAAGCTTTTGTTACCAAGTTAGCCAGAGATGGAAAGCAGTAGACTTTAGGGATGTAACGCCACACATCTTTGTACCCAACATATCCAGTAGAGCCCAGGAATAAAGCGTTGATTCAAATCTGTGCACATGCAGAAATGTTTGCGTGGAACTAAGTGGACAATGCAACGTTCTTTGGGGCAACTTTAAAAAGTGACACCCAAACCAAAAGGAGAGGACTCCCAGCTATCACCAAATGTTTCTATCTGGGAACATTAAAGTTCCTCACGCAGCTACAATGTCTTTGCTGGATTCCCCTCTAAAAAAATGTGACTTTTTAATCCTGTTGCTGGGGGGTTTTAGTCCTGACACTTCTGTAGCATCCTGTCAGGCTCGGGTACAAGTACCGGAGAGACTTTCTTCAAGTTCAGAACATTATACACATTTTCTTTGTATTTTGGCAGAACTGCTTTGTAAAATTACGTGACTTTGGCTTCCTTCCACAAGCTTCTCAAAAGAGTTTGCTAGAATTTTGGTCCATTCATCCTGACAGAACTGCTGTAACCGAGTCAGATTTATAGCCTGTCTTGCTCCCCAAATACCTTTTCAGCTCTGCATAAAGGTCTTCTCTGTAACAGAGATCTGGACTCTCCAAGACATTGACGTTGTTGTTCTTGAGACGCTTTGTAACTAATTTAGGGGTTCCAGTAATTATGACCAAACATTTCAACATTAGTTTCATCAGAACTCTGGACAATTCTCCAAAAAGGAAGGTCTTAGTGTCTGAGTTCATTTGGAAACAGTAACCTGACTTTTTATGTAGCTTTTGAAAAAATTACTTCTTCCTTTCTGTCCACGTTGTTCCAGAACTTGTTTTATTGTGGAATATGATACTTGGCTTCAGACACTTTCTTCACAAGGTAATTCACCTTTTTTCTGGGGTTAATCCACACATTTCGTCTCCTTACTGAACAGCACGACGGCTGTTTTTATTTAGACATTTGAACATTGAACATGAACATTCTGGCATCTGCAAACTGGACCCAAGGATGAACCAGACTGGTGGAGGTCACTGTGTGGTGATAACAGGACCGGTCCAAACTACACCAATTAGATCAGGGTCAGAAAAAGGACAGCTAACACCTCTGCAGACCCCACACATCTGGACACAAACTGTTTACATACCTTTACCGCCAGGTGGCGCTACCGAGCATCATTTGTCGCTCCAGACAGTTTCCTTCCCCAGGTTGTCTCTCTGATGGACACACTGAACACCTTACAGCCTGTTTTGTTGCTACATGGCTGTGTATGATCCTGATTCAGTTCAGTTCTCTTCCTGACCTCTTCGGTCACAGGGAAGGGCGCCGCAAAGATTTGACCTAAGCCGTTCGGTTTAAAAGAAACATCACTGGATGATAACGAATTCAGTTAATATTAATTACTTTTCATCCTGAGGTAAAACGTTTTATCCAATTTAATGTCAGAAAGAGAGAAAATATGTTGTTTTGTAGAATGTATGTAAAAATATACTGCATTTGAAACTGAATACTTAGTTTGACCAGATGAGGATGAGATTAAATCCACAAAAAAATTAAACTCCTTGATTGTAAAGCACATGAATATTGCTTGTTATACGATCCTTTCACACTGAAAGAAATATCACAATGTATATTTTTAGGCCTTAAATTAAAATGATGTTAAGTGAGCCTTTCAGAAGGCCTGGAGCCCAGAAAACTATTCATCAACTGCATTGATAAAAACTGCATGAAAATGTTTAATTCTGCTTAAAAATGATCTTCAGGTTTAGGTGCGTTCATGGTAACTGTCAAAAAGAGACTGAAAAAGATTCCCTGAATCATTTTTTAGTGTTCGCTGCTGGAACTACACCAACCTGAATGCAGATTTACAAACTTGAGTCTCTTTGCCCATTTATTATTGAAACTGAGATGCTTTGGAATGAGTAATGGGTCGAGGCACCTATAATGGATCATTTCAGGTTTTCTTTACTGTTCACCACAATTACTACCCAAAGAAAAGTGTTCAGTCAGCTGTGTTCAGTTTGGAGTGTGTTTTTTGGGCTCGGCCCAATCCTTTTGTGGCCAGGCAGCGAGCCAAGGAACATTGATTTGGAAGCCTCATCTTTGGAAAACAGTGAGTTATTGTGAGCAGAGGGAGAAAAACAGAATGATTTACTTTATGGCGGCTGTCTAACAAGGTAACTGCGACTCACCGCATACTCGTTTTGATGTTCCTTGTCTTACCGCAACCTTGAAACTCTTTTGAAGCAACACTTAAATGATCTGGGATGCATCGGGGGAGACAGAAACGTAACAAAAATCACAGTCGTGCTGAAAAGCTAAAGCGAGATCTTCGGGCAAAACAGACAGTGAACTAAAGCAAAAGGCTTATTGCTGCTATACGATAACTTTAAATTATTAGAACATTGTGAAAGGAGTCATTGTTATTCCTTTCAGACTAGATTCTTAAAAAGCTCAATACGCATATTCATAAAGCCCACGAAAAATAAAAAGAAGTTGCCTAATTAGTAAACAGGTCCGTCTGCCGTCGTTTGTCTCGAGCAGGGGTTCTGTGAAGACCTCAGAGGTTCCTTTCATAGAACATCAGAGAACAGTCAGCATCATGGAGACCAAGGGGCCCAGCAGACGGGTCAGGGAGGAGGTTCTGGTCCAGTTTAAAGCCGGGTCAGGTTCCACAGCAACGTCCTCAGCTTTAAACATGCACCATACAGTAAAACCGCAACCCTATCAGAACATGTTCACCTCACCTATAGGGCAGCGTTCGTCAGAGAAGGAGCCAAAAGGGACAAGGTGACCCTGGAGGAGCTGCAGAGACCCACCGCTCAGGTGGGAGGATCTGTCCCCAGGGTAACTATGAGTTGTGCACCTGGTGAAGTAACAGGAAAGCCTGTCTGAAGCCATGCAGGGGACACAGCAAACATGTGAAAGAAGATGCTCTGGTCAGCTGAGGCCAAAATGTTCGTTTTTAGCCCCGCATCCAAAAGGCAAAAAACTAAAAGGAAAATGGACACAACTTTCAGTGGCTAGACGGACAAAAAATGATAGAGACATATCCCTAAAGAGTGTTTGTCTGTCACTTAGCCTAATAAAGTGCTTTGAAGTCTGTTGAACTAACCTAACAAAATGTGCTAAAGGTGAGAGAGAAACCAACCCTGCTGTAAGAATTCCCAGGAATGATCCCAGACTGATGAGACCGTCGGGGCGGTAAACTCTGCGGATCTCGAGGGAAACTAAATCTGCCGGAGTTTTCCTGGTGTACGGCTGTTTTAGGGGATTTGGGAAGAGCCAGCGAGTGTCTGCCTCCAACACAAACACGCCAAAGATGCTTGTTGACTCAAAGTTCTCACACAAAGGTAAAGAAATGCAAAAAGTTGCAAACGGGATTTGGATGTGACATTTATATCCCAGGCCGTCACTGACAAACCCCACGCAAGTCCCACAGGTGGTAATTATAGATGCATTTTAAGACAAAGGAGGTAAGTTTACAGCAAGTAAAACATCACAAGATCATGATCTGATCCTGCATTCCTGTCACACACAAATGAATTTTTTAGACCTTAGGTGCGCAGTTTTAGTATAGAGAACATTGTTGTACCAAGTCACTTAAGGTCTTCTTAAAAGACCTAAAATAAGTTGCGCGGTTTCTCCTCCCGCCTGCTGCTGATGAGCTGTTTGACCAATGTGGGAGAGACAAAACAAGGGAGTGTCATGATAGCACCTTCCAGCTAATCTCTCAATTACTACCTTACTGCTACTGTCAGACAAAAGCTTAGAGCCGTCACGCATGAATCCCTCCATGTGAGTGTGTGTTTGTCTGTCTCTGCTGTAATAGCCATGTGTGGTCTACGTAATCCCGCTCTTTGTTGTCTATTTCTGTTGCAATTCATCTAGAAAATGCAGTCATGACTGACAGGTTGCCAAACACGAGACACGATCCTGCACGTCTCGTTGGGAATATGTTGGTTGTTTGGGTTGGAGGTTAGGAACAAGCCAAAGAGAAGAAGACTTGAGGGAGAAAACTGCGCTAAATGTTTAGCTTTTTTAAACAAATCGACTCAGTTCTCTGAACTTTCTACCTCATGAAAGTTCCCGCAGTGCACTGAAGCTTGAGCTAAAGCAGCTGTCCTTCCTAAACGCCGAGTTAGTTCAACGTCTTGCCATTTCCAAATCAAGTGAAGTATATTCCTCTGACAGGTAAGCTAAAGCAGTGTCAGAGAAAGAGCAGGGATGTCACAGCCGCTGCCTGGCATTAGGCGCATAATGGTTGGGATTTACTCCTAAAACAGGGGCTTCACCTTGGCCGCCTCCGGTGACTTAAACGGGCTGTCTGCCGCAGCCTTGGGGTTGCAAACTACATCAATGCGTAGCTCACGTTCAAATCTACTTTCTCCACAGCTTACGCCACACTAATCTGAATACAATCATTTATTTTTGTTCCATTTTGGTCCAGAGTTTCCAACAGGTGGTATTTGGGCTTTGTGTGTTTCCTCAGACTCAGCAGTTCTTTATTAGTTTGAAATTATTTCTGCACAGAGGGAGTGGCTATCGCAACAAACAGGCCACAGCATTAAACTGTAAAATGATCAGAGTCTTTTGATTTCACAGAATGATAAAAATATTTTGCGGTAAGCTATATTTCTTTGACCCATTTCCTGCTAAACAAACTCAGCCTTCGACTGTAACGTCTCAGAACCGAGACTGTAGGAGATCTGCCCAAAGCAGAATTTGATTTGGGAGGCCACGTCCCATTAAGTCCAAACCCAGGAGTTCTTTCAACATCCCTTATTTAATGCTTAATTGTGATATTTACAAACCAGCCGTAAAGGTGAGTACATTTCGCTTCACTCTCAGGGAATCCCACATTAACAACTGTTGGTCATTTTGTGAGAGATTTGCAGCTCCTGTGCATAAAATGTTTCTCCCACGCTGACAAATGCAGCAGAAATAATGAAACTGATGCCGTTTAATTATGACTTGTATCCTTACTATTAAACTCTGAAGATGCTCTTCTGTAAAAAAAAAAAAATACAACCAGTACAATAATAGTTATTTTATATCCTAAAAATAAATATCTGGAATTGGGGTTTAAAGAATATTTATTTATTTTCTATCTAATGTTTAGAAGCCTTCAGGGCAAATTTAAACGTCGTCTTATTCTTGAAAACAGAAGTGACCTGAGGTTTTAGGATTCATATTCTGTTAAATACACCTGGGGCCCTATGCCCAGCTTAGTTTGCTTATGCCTTGGGCTGGCCCTACAACAAGAACTGTTACAAACCTTTGAGCTGCAGCTGAAGCCTCTGCTTTCTATTTTTAAAGAATTAAGCTTATTTTTGCCGCATTATTCCATAATATTCTGCAACAGTGGAAGGAACTCCATAAAAACAGCCGTGCAACTAAAATATTTTTGTGTTATCTCTACCACATGGATATAATCTGGGTTCAGACTAATGTTCCTGTTGAGCTGTCAATCTGATGTTTCTGATCTGTCACTTTCCAGAAGAGAAGACTGAAAACACATAAAAATGGTTTCAGCTTGAATCCGTTTCAGAGAGATTGCAATGTTAATATTACTCCCCTGCAAATACACCTGTCTCTGGTGGTTTCTCTGCATGACGCTTAACGAGCCAGAACCTAAAAGCTCTGCCAACATCTCAGAAAGCTTCTCAAACATGAAGTTGTTGTTCATTTGGGACTCGCTTTACTTCCTTTGTGTTTCTGCTGCAGAAAAAAACATGATTAAATTAAATCAAACGTTGATTAAGTTGAATCAGAATGACACTAACTCCAGATTAAAAAGCAGGTTAACAGTTTCTGTATGATGTGGGGAAAAAATCCCCCAGTTGAGCCCAGAATGATTCCTGCACCCAGGAGAGTCAGGTTTAAAGTAATCTCCTAGTTTGACCAACATGCTTCTTTTGACTGGAGATAGCGACCCAATTCAAGTCCTGACTGGAGAATCTGAGCAGTGAGCTAAAGATTAGGGTGATGGGAAGGAGGCCTTTCAACCTCAAGGGCCTGAAGCTCATCAATAAAGACAAATTGTCAAAGCACCAGTGGAAACCTACAAAAAGCTGCTATGCAAAGGGTTTGATTACAGTAATGCCAACGAAGATGTTTACAATTAATATTGAGAAATGCAGCAATAATTACTTCTTTTACATATATTTTTATCATTTGAAGGATTTCTGTCTCATTTGTTCCCAGAAATAAACCTTTCGGTAGAATAAACATAAACCTGCCAGGGATGTGAATCGTTTCTGCGCCTCTTGATCTTCTTTCACAATTTGTCACAATTCAAAATCTAAATTCAATGTTTTTCATTGGGCTCTTAGGTAAAAGGCAAATGCAAAGTAGGACAAAAGAAAAATGGATCCCTGTTTCATTTACAAACAAAATCGCTGAAGGCACGTTTATGTGCAGCACATCTCAGTTAAAAGACAATTTAAGGTGATTTCAGCAGGAACTGAAGTGAAAGGAGGTCCTGAAAAGTGTTGAATCACGACGCTGAATAAAGATTACAGAGCTGTTGTTGTGTTGCTCACAAATTCCCAACAGAATGGCCACTACCGTACATAAATCATGTATTGCATAGATAATAAAATCACAATTAAACAGAGGTTTGAGGATGTAAAGCAGCCAAATGTGAGAAAATGTAAGGATGTGGCATTATTCTCAACAGTAGAAAGTTTCAGCTAATTAATGCATTGACTCTTATTTAAAATGAAATTATTGTTCTGTCATAAGACTCTCACAGTTAAATAAAATGCCTTTATTGAAATCTAGATATTGTGAAACACAAGGCAACACTTCTGACCTTTTCTTCCAAACACGCTTTCATCTAAGTGATTGAATTTTTATCTAACGGCGCCGCAGTAAAATATTCTAACTCCAGTCTCTTTACCGAAGAAGAGAAAGTGTAGAAATAAGCAAACATGATTGTTTAAATGTCAAGCTTTTGCTGCTACTAGTTCATTCTGCGGCACCTTCCCATTTCCTGTGAAACGCATGGAAAAAGCTGCACAAACCTAACGTGAAACGTGACGATAGAACCTTAGAGCGCTGCTACGACGTGGCTCTGATCCAGTATCTCCTTCCTCCATCAGATGCACAACACTGGGAGTCTGGGACAATTCACATACTGGCATCAAAAAGCACAAAGACTACATAGGAGACTCATGCTCTTCCCTTCGGATAGTTTTCCCATAGATTAGTCAGAGGTTCAGTCACATGGACTCGAGAAAGCCGCATAAATCCGCCATTATGTCCGACATTTACAGATGAAGGCTCCCAGTTGCACGAACACCTGTCAAGCCTCTTCTTGCTCCTTCTGCTGCTTCATTATCTCCATGCCGCTGCTGCTCTGTTTCCTAAAAGCTTGCTTTATTTTTGCAGTTTTGGGTGAAAAGAGGTCACCTAAGCTGCACAGTCCGTGATTAATGGGACAGGCAGAGGAACCGAAGATGAAGAGAACAAATTTACTTTCCATTAAAAAGGCTCGGAAAATCCGTTCAGCTGCCAAACG
Organism: Fundulus diaphanus; assembly: GCA_037039145.1. Lineage (NCBI taxonomy): Eukaryota > Metazoa > Chordata > Actinopteri > Cyprinodontiformes > Fundulidae > Fundulus > Fundulus diaphanus. The sequence goes on from CM073125.1 coordinate 59,328,083, forward strand.
CATTCACTTGATCTGAAGCGGGCTTCAGTAAAACTCGCCATTTTGGTTCTTCCCAGTGAGCCATTCCCCAGGCGACCTTCTGTCTTCTGCCCTGACAGCCCACAACTGTTTAAATCAATATATAATATTACCAAGGCCGAAACCTGGGGAGCCTGGCCACATGAAGCAGACCTTCCTTCACGGCGAAGGACAGATTGTGCATCTTTTCACCCAGCTTCATATGCAAAATGCTGTGAGGCACAATCAGTGTCTGACAGATGTATGGAAAACACGGCCTGACGATGCTGCAGAATTAGGAATTACATCCCGTTTTACTTTAAATGACAGCCATGAGCGCTTGCTGCTTGCATCTAAACTTCAATAAAATGTAAGCAAAAACATCAGAAAATAAAGTTATCTGTTAAAAGAAAAGAAAGTTTGCACATGGAATCGTGTTTTATTTCAAAGCAGGATGATCAATAAAGGCACAAACATTCCAGCGTTTGCATATCATAATACTGTCACCTAGTGGTAACTTGCTGCACACTCACACATGGAAAAAAAACTTGTCCTGGTAGTTTTTATTAAAAGTTGCAGAAACATAAGCAGCAATTTTTATCCTTTTCAATAAACGGGATTTCTTCACGCAGGAGTGCATTCTGGTTTATCCGTCTCTTCTTCCAGAGCGATGACTGTACGGATGCTAAAGGGGAAAAAACAGGAAATGATGAAGATAAATCAAATTTTCCTGCTATAGAAGAAAACAATAACAACAACAAAAACGTTATTAAATGAGTCTTTTTAAACTAACGCTGAAAGGATTCGGCTTTTTAAAGTCCGCGTTTTCCAACTGAACAGCCGGCTAAACAGGAAGTAAACATACAGTGACATTTTACTCTATTTCTGCGTTGTTGGTACCTAAACAAACCAGTTAAAAGTGGAAACTAAACTGCTTGTTACCTTTCACCGTTCACCAGAAGCTGAAAGGCGTCGTTGATCTGGGCCAATGGGAGGCTGTGAGTGATAAATTCATCCAGCTTCAGCTTCTTCTGCATGTATTTCTCGACCAGTTTGGGCACGTCCTCCGCACTCTTCCAACCTTCAGAACAATCAGATCAATCAGTGAGGAGATGCGCTGGTCCCAGAGGTTTTCACATTTTCTCTACTTATAACCACAAACCTCACATTTTATTGGGTGACAGAGCTACACAGAGTGGTGCATTACGGTCATTTGGAAGAAAACGATGCATGAGATTCATTTGTTTTGCTAATCTTAACAGTCTGGCATGAAGCCGGATTCAGCCCTGCAGACCTTGGAACCCCTAAATGAAATCCAGAGCCTCTAATTTGCTTCAGGCATCATTTAATCAGCAAAAAGGCTCCAGGTGTAAAACTTAGTCTCAGCATTAATCCATCTGCTCTGTGAAGACCTCAGAGGTTTGCCAGAGAACATTAGTGGACAAACCAACTGAGGTTTTATTGAATCTGTTTCATTCCTTGCTTTGGATGGTAATCTTTCTCTCACCAATGAAAACAAACTCTGCACCCTGGTTAAAGTGGCTGGTTGAGATCTGAGGGAGGCTTCGGGTCCAGCTTATGGACTTTTACAACAGACGGGTCCTGGAGAAGACAGCCTCTGTCATCTTAGGTTCAGACCTTCCTCTCTTTGGGGATTTTCAGCTGCTTCCCTCGAGTCATTGGTCCAAAACGCCTGTTGTGACCAAGAGACTTAGAAACATAGAGTCTCTTTTGACCTGCAGCTATTGTTCCGCCTAATAACATAAAACCGTGTTACAGCTCTGTCACCTTTGGTGAAGCTGACTGATCAGATTGAGCTGCTCTGTTATTTTCATACAGTGTATGCGCCGTTTGACGAGTGGACATGATGAGCATCAATCGCTCGTTGGGGACCATAAAATCACCACAGAAGAATCAATCATTGACACCAAGGAACCCAGGGAGAAAGTTCTGGTCCGGTTTACAGGTTTACAACAGGGTCAGGTTCTACAACAACATCCAGAGCTCTGATCATCATCTGGACCTGGAGAGAGGATGGACCACCTGCAGACCTACCAGGACATGGACGTCCACCTGGACTGACAGGCTGGACCAGGAGAGCATTGATCAGAGAAGCAGGAGGACCATGGTGGCTCTGGAGGAGCTGCAGAGACCCACAGCTCAGGTGGGAGAATCAGCTGACAGGACAGCTTCTAGTTATGTACCCTCCAAACCTGGACTTTTGGGAGTAGAAGAAAGCCAGTGCTGAAAGAAAGGCATCAGAAGTGTGGGACACAGCAAACATGTGGGAGAAGATCCTCTGGTCCAAGGCCATCAGAACACGATGAGAGACTGAAAACTAAACCCATAAACCTGCACATAACCCCCGTCCTCATGGAGAAGCAGGTGGTGGCAGCATCATGCTGTGGGGATTCTTCTCCTCAGCAGAGACCGGGAAGCAGGTCAGAGCTGATGGGAAGATGGAAGGAGCTGAATTCAGAGCAATGCTGAAGGAAAACCTGTTAAAATCTGCAGAAGACCTGAGACTGGGGTGGAGGTTCACCTTCCAGCAGGACAACCACCCTGAACACGCAGCCAGAGATATTATGGGATGGTTTAAATCATGCAACACGACGACCAGATGCTACAAAAATACCGACAGCAGCCATTGGTTGAGGCAGTCCAGTTTGCTGATGAATCAGCAGAATATCAGCCGATGTTCTATGGGTTCTTACTTTTTAATATTTTAACTATTATTATCAAACTTTATGATGAAAACACAAACTTAGATGACCCTAAAATAAGGCTGTTTTTTTTTTTAAACTGACCTCCAAAATACGTCCCTTTCAACGTGCGCCCCATCAGGATCTGTATGACCGGGACGCTCATTGTCTCCGTCTCTGTCCACCCAGCGATGACGCACATGCCACCGGCCTCTGTTGTGGACTCCAACGCATCGCTCTGGGGACGATGAGAAAGATGTGTTAGTTCAGCCTCTCTTTAATAAACTACATGGCAAATTCAAACATTATCGGTTTTCAGATGTAAAAACAGCAAGGACGTCCACCATGACAGCGGGACTGCCGACACACTCCAGGGCGTAGTCCACTCCTCCGTCGGTCATCTCCACCAGAACCTGCTGGATGGTCTTGCCTGTGTGATCTCTCGGGTTGACGCAGTCAGTGGCTCCGAATTCTTTAGCTTTCTCAAACTTCTCAGGGTTGATGTCCACAGCGATGATCCTTCTGGCCAAGACTTCCTTACAGCCCATGATGGCAGCCAGGCCCACCGCTCCAAGCCCAAACACGGCACACGAGGAGTCTTTCTCAACCTGAGTGAACAGACAAAGGAGACTTACAAAATAAGAATAAAACCCTGGAATTTCTAAAAAATAATAATAAAAAAGGTGAACAGTAGCACATCTTAAACTGTTTTACACAGAAATTAGCTCTAAAGAAGCTTGGGGATTTGCTGCCATCTTGTGGAGAGATTTCATAACGACAAAAAGACAACAGGGCTGTTGAAATTGAGATTTTTTGAGTTAGTTGAAATTCATATTTTTCTCAACAAGGCTGGCATCAGATGGATGGATGGATGGATGGAACCAGCAGAGGATTGAAAAAAGAGATATGGAAAACTAGGAAGGGTGAAAGGAAGAAATGATACAAAAAAATAATGATGTGAGGACACGATGTAGGAAGGAAGGATAAAAGGAAATGAGGAAGGACACGTGAAAGATGCAGGAAAGGAAGAAGTGAAAGGAGGAAGGAAGAGCAGAAGGAAGAAAAAATAGTAGGAAAGGTCGACAGAAACAGGGAAGAGAGGAATGAAGTGAAGGACACAAGGAAGGATAGAACAATGGAGGGCAGGTAATAGAAGAATGGAAGTTTGAAAGGAAATACAAGGAATGGAGGAAGGAAAGACTCGAGAAAGAAAGTAAGCGAGGAAGAAAGGCTAGAAGGAGGACAGGAAGGACACAAGGGAAAAAGGGAAGAAGAAAGGACAACAAGGTAGGAGAGATGGAGAAACATATGAAAGGACGCTAGGAAGAGAAGACACGGTGAAGGGCACAAGGTAAGAAGGAATTAGGAAAGACAGGAAAGAATGAGGGAACGACAAGATTGTGAGAAAGGAAGGACACAAGGAAGCAAGGAAGGAAGGACAGAGTGGGATTAGGAATGATGCCTGGAAATATTTCCCACAGCCTATTTTCTTTTTCCATCCTGATCTTCCGTTGGGGACCAAGCTTTAATTGGATCAGAACCGTCCTCTCACCTTGGCGGTCTGAACAGCCGCTCCGTAACCCGTGGAGACGCCGCAGCCCAGCAGGCAGACTTTGTCCAGTGGAGCGCCGGGGTCGATCTTGGCCAGAGAGGTGTCTGGAACCACCGTGTACTGAGAGAAGGAGCTGACGCCGAGGAACTGGTACACCTGCTGACCCCTGCACGATATTCTGCTGGTGCCATCAGCCAGAACCCCCGCTTGCATGTTTTCCCTAAGAGACATGGTGGTCAGAGTGTGATTAAAGGCGACGCCGAGCGCGGCCGTCTGTGTGGGGCGTCGTGTGACGGAGAAATCACCAGTTCTTCTTGCAAAGGTTTGTTTTGGCACTTTTACAGCGGTCACACTTTTCACAAAAGGGAAGGAAAAGAGGAATGACCTTATCGCCTGAGGGGAAAACAAAAACAAAATGTTTTAGGAGGCAAACAAAAAAAAAGGAAGAGAAACCAAAATCTAACTGTGATATTTGTGAGCTGTACTGTAAAAACTACCCGGTGCAAACTTTGTTACTTCGGGACCAACGCTCTCCACTACGCCCGCCCCTTCATGGCCGAGAACCAAAGGGAAGGGTCGGAGGTTGCTCGCGTTTCCGGCCTCGTACAGGCACTGCCAGTCCGTGTGGCACACGCTGGTGGCAACAACCTGTACAAAACAACGCTGCAATAACTCACACTGCAGTTTCAGGAAGAGGAAGCGGAGGATTTGCACACGAGCGCTTATCAAGCCAAGCCAGAGGACGTGTCATGTCTAATCTTTCTGACAAGCGAAGCTTTTGCATCATTTGCGATCATCTCGAAACAAGACACGTGTCACAGCTAGCACGAAAACCTGTGAAGCTGCAACAGAAAGAAACGAAAACGTGTGTGTGCAGAAAACCTTGATTCGAACTTCATGAGCCTTGGGCGGGGCGACGTCCACATCTTCAATAGAAAGAGGCTTCCTGGGCTCCCAAGCAACAGCTGCTTTGCATCTGATCACCTGGAAGAATGAGCAACAACACCCTGAACCTCCGTGGAGATTTTCCCCTGAGGCTGTTTATGTGAGAAATGCTGTTCTCTGCGAGGAATAATTCAATTCAATTCAATTTTATTTATATAGCGCCAATTCATGAAACATGTCATCTTGAGGCACTTTACAAAGTCAAAATCAATCAGATTATACAGATTGGTCAAACATTTCCTACATAAGGGAACCAGTTGATTGCTTCAAAGTCCCGACAAGCAGCATTCACTCCTGGAGAAGCGTAGAGCTACAGGGAGAGTCGTTTGCATTGTACATGGCTTTGCAGCAATCCCTCATACTGAGCAAGCATGAAGCGACAGCAGAAAGAAAAACTCCCCATTAACGGGAAGGAAAAACCTCCAGCAGAACCAGAACCAGGCTCAGTGTGAACGGTCATCTGCCTCGACCCACTGGGGGTTACAGAAGACAGAGCAGAGACACAATAAGAGAGACAAACAAGCACAGAAGCAAACATTGATCCAGTAATCTGTTCTATATTAGATGGTAATAGTGCTGATCTGTATTCCCTGGATGATGTCACAGCTAACAGAACGCCAGACCAGAATAAAGGCCAGAACTGGAAGGACTGGATGAGGAACAACCCACAGCGGAAGCTGAAGTTGGTATCAGGTTTGGTTGTTGAGTAATGCTTGCTTCACAGTTTTTATCTGTCCAGGAAACCGTTAATCAGCTCTAATTTAAGACCTAACGTGAGATGACCGCAGATGAGCGTTCACACTGAGCCTGGTTCTGGTTCTGCTGGAGGTTCTCCTCCCTGTTAAAGGGGAGTTTTCCTCTCCACTGTCGCTTCATGCATGCTCAGTATGAGGGATTGCTGCAAAGCCATCAACAATGCAGACGACTGTCCACTGTGGCTCTACGCTCTTTCAGGAGGAGTGAATGCTGCTTGGAGAGACTTGATGCAACCTGCTGGGTTTCCTTAGAGAGGAAACTTTCTGACCAACCTGGAGGATCTGATGGAGTCTGACTTTGGAGAGAACCTTGAAATGACGTGTGTTGTGACTTGGGGCTATATAAATAAAATTGAATTGAATCATTGACTGCTTGTTTCCATACTTTTTTCATTATTCAGTTGAATACCTGAAAAAAAAAGTCTGTTTCTGTTTCTTATCATTCAAAAAAAATCTGGATATCAGGGCAGTTTTATTATTTTGCCCCACATGAGATCAATTTAAAATTCCAAACATTTAAAGAAGTCAAACATAGAATCTGTTAATTGCAATAGACCCTGTTGATTACAATTTATGAAACTCTATTTTATTTGTGATTATTCAAAAATAGGAAGATTTTAAGGTCGCTTGCTCTGTTTTGGTCCAACTGATAAAAACATCAATGTTTAAAGAAGTCAAACAAAGACTGAATTAGTTTAACCTTTAATTTAAAAAAGTGTCTCTTTCCTGTGAAAAAAATTTGTCCAAACTGAAAGTTGTTGTTAATTTTGCCATATCACATGCAAAGCGTGTTGAAGAAACAGGAAGAGGTCTAGAAATCAGGAGGTACAGGTCAGTTTCAATCTTATGAAATCAGAATCACCAAGAGGACTTTCAGTGTCTGGCCTGAAACTCTGGAAATGTCTGAATATGATAAAGTCCAAATATTAAAAAGGCTGCAAGAGAATGGTTATGGATGGATATGCAATGTACATTATTACTTTATGATTCTATTATTATTAATATGATTTCATCACGTAATGAAATATGAGCCACATTATATAATTCAGTATGTATGTACGGTGTGTGTACATTTGTAATTAGTGATACATAGACGTGCTGGATTTATGGAAAGTGTGTAAAATTGTAAATATTATTCTTTAAGTGGACCCAGGCTGAAGTGTTACAGTATAATATATATATATATATAATAAAAAGGAGTGGGACAATAAAAGTTAATACTTGTTCTCAATCTTTCAATATATCTATTTAATCAGAACAGTAGTCTAACAAGTCATTGTTAGAAATTTGCATTTTAATTCTAAAGGTTAAATAATCCAAGATTTTCAGATTATTTTTAAGGCTCACAGCTCTGCTCTCTGTTCAATCTGAATCTATTTACATTTTGAAGTCATATCTCCCTCTCATGGGACGTGAATCGGATACAAACTTCAGCATAAGAGTCCTTCTCTTTTCATTAGATACAACAGAGACGTCACTGAGTGCTTCTTACCTTTCCTGCTGTTGCCATTATTGTGTGAAGACTCAACCTGAAGCTGAACGAGGGATGTGAAGAAAACAGCTGAAAGCGGCAGCCGCACAGACCGTCTGAGTGTCACAAGACAAAAGATGGTGTTTTGCTCCTTTAAAGGATGACGCCCGGCAGGTTTACGACACTTCCCGACGCGCCTTGTCATGTTTACGGCAGCCTCTGGCCGCACGTGTTACATGGAGCTTGGAGTCGCTAGAGAGCGCAGCTAGCTGTTAGGTAAGAGTTTTACTAGATGTTTCAAACATTTGTACTTCGTACGCGATGATAGAATGAAGATTTTAATTATTTAGTGAAAGTTTTCAGAGAATGTGCGCAGAGCAGCTAGTTAGCCGAAGCTAACGCCGGTGTTTAGCTCAGCGACGTCCACGCGTTAGTGGCTACAGGTTTCACTGGACGTGGTTTTATGCTGTTCTCTCGCCCCTTCACCGCAGAGCCTTTGGGGGAAAATGTCGTTCAGAGGTGGAGGTGGACGCGGAGGAGGTTTTAACAGAGGTGGAGGTTTTAACCGAGGCGGGAGCTTCAGAGGCGGCGGAGGATACGGCCGCGGCGGCGGGAGAGGAGGCTTCAACCGGCAGCAGGACTTCGGTCCTCCGGAGCGAGTTGTCGGTGAGATCATCGTGTTATCAGACAGGAGATCTCCCAGAGGGTGCTAAGAGAAATGTGTGAAAGTTATACCTTTAAAACTGTTTTCTTCTCATAGAAAGCTCCAAGATGTGTGGCTGTGTGACTACAAATACCACTGAACACTCGGTGGGGTGATAGTTTATCATACGTTATGTTTTCCTACAACAAACAGTGAGACGTTGTTGTGGTCATGCTTTCTATCCTGAAGTCTCTGTTTGCTTTAGGAAAGGTTTACATCACAGTTTGTCTGATTGGAGATCTGAGCAACACAAAGCTCATCAAAAATATTAATTTACATTTTAAAAAAAGTCTCTTCTTTAGTCTGGAAACTTCCTGTGTAGAAATGCTGATAAATGTCAGTAGGATTTCATAAAACTTATTTATTCTAATGTTTTCCTGATTCAAGTGGTCTCAATGTTTTCTTCAATGCTGGAAAGATTTTGTCTTAAACTCTTTATCGACACAGAACTACTGATGCACAGAAAACTCAGCATATTGTTTTAGCTTGACTTGACCCTGACTGATGACCCACCTGTTGGTTGGAAACTGAATTTACTTTAATAAAATTGAAAGGGCAGAAGCCTTTTCTGTGTCAGGATGGCAGAAACTCTGAGTGGAGCTAACGTAACTTTTTGTTCTGACTGTAAACTAACGAGCGTCTCTGCTGGACGTCTTAAGGAGAGTTTTCCTTTAAGGGGATGAGATGCCCGTTACATTGAGGGGAAACTGCAGCCGCCACACAGAATGTTTTTTTGGTAATCTGGTACAGGTGTTTGTACACCTTGGGCTTGTTCATGTTAAAACCCTGAACCTGAAAGTATTTCACTGGGATTTTATGTGATAGTTTAGCATTTTGATCACTTAAAGAACATCAGAGAACAACCAGCACCATGGAGACCAAGGAACCCAGCAGACGGGTCAGGGAGGAAGTTCTGGTCCAGTTTACAGCAGGATCAGGTTCTACAGCAGCATCCCAGAGCTCTGATCAATTCAAAATGTACCCATAAAGCTAAGATTATGTGGCAAGCCAAAACTGATGTTCATAGACGCTCTTAATCCTTCTCTCTGAGCTGTTTTGATGAGAAAAATGGAGGAAAATTTCAGTCAAAATGCATGAAGCTGGTAGAGACGTGGCCCAAGAGGAGACCCAGAACTCGTTGGAAGGACTATATACCCCCTCTAGACTGAGAACACCTTGGGGTCCTCCAGAATGAGCTGGAGGATGTCGCTGGGAAGAGGGATGTCTGGGGTTCCCTCCTGGACCTGTTGCCTCATGACCTGATCTCAGATAAGAGGAAGATGATGGATGAAATTACTGGGGGTGTGAATGCTTCTGCAAGTTGCGGTATCTGTGGTGCAGATGTTAGAAACTCACTATTGGAGGTCTCTAGTTTTAAGATTCTGTTTCATTTATTTGGCACAAATTCACCTCTCATCATCTCAAGGCTCTTTCCAAAGTCAGACTCCATCAAATCCTCCAGGTTGGTCAGAAAGTTTCCTCTCTAAGGAAACCCAGCAGGTTGCATCAAGTCTCTCCAAGCAGCATTCACTCCTCCTGAAAGAGCGTAGAGCCACAGTGGACAGTCGTCTGCATTGTTGATGGCTTTGCAGCAATCCCTCATACTGAGCATGCATGAAGCGACAGTGGAGAGGAAAACTCTCCTTTAACAGGGAGGAGAACCTCCAGCAGAACCAGAACCAGGCTCAGTGTGAACGCTCATCTGCCTCGACCCACTGGGGCTTAGAGAAGACAGAGCAGAGACACAGAAAGCTCAGAAGCTCACATTGATCCAGGAGTACTTTCTATGTTAGATGGTAATAGTGGATGATCTGCCTCCCCTGATGATGTCACAGCTGACAGAACGCCAGACCAGGTGTACCTTCTATGAAGAGAAAAAGAGAGAGAGAACAAAAAGTTGAAATGACGACAAGTAAAGCAGATTGGAGAGCAGTAGGAGAACTCAGCAGAGAGAGAGAAATAGACCCTGATGTCCTCCAGCAGCCTAAGCCTATAGCAGCATAACTATAGAGGTAGCTCAGGGTAACATGAGTCACTCTAACTAGAAGCTTTGTCACAAAGGAAAGTTTTAAGCTTAGTCTTAAAGTAGACGGGGTGTCTGCCTCACGTTGATATTCATGTTTTATTGTTTTTTACAACAAACACACGTCCGGTGTTCCATCTTATCAGATTATTGAACAAAGCTGAAACCGACAGTTTTGTGAATTTGTCTGATTGTTTCTGGCCTCTGCAGCTCTGGGAGAGTTCATGCATCCATGTGAAGATGACATAGTGTGCAAGTGTACGACGGACGAGAACAAAGTTCCCTATTTCAATGCTCCGGTGTACCTGGAAAACAAGGAGCAGATCGGAAAAGTGGACGAGATATTCGGCCAGCTCCGAGACTTTGTATCCTTTCTGGTTTCCCAGTTTCGGCGTCGAGGATTTGATGTTGCGTCCAGAATTGGTTTCTTTAACTGAGTCCTGCAGTATTTTTCAGTCAAGCTGTCTGAAAACATGAAAGCTTCTTCATTCAAGAAGATGCAGAAGGTAAAAAAAAGACATCTTTTCACACACTGATGGTAGCTGTTTCTGCAGACTGAAACTGATTCTGTGTGCCGTCGGTTTCAGTTTTATGTCGACCCAATGAAGCTGCTGCCACTTCAGAGGTTCCTCCCACGACCCCCAGGAGAGAAGGGGCCGCCGAGGGGAGGCAGAGGAGGTGGTAGAGGGGGAGGAAGAGGCGGTGGTCGTGGAGGTTGGTATAGCCACATTAAATCCTCTTTAGGTCACATCTGAAGAATGCAGCACTACGAAGATTTACTTTCAGGGCTATAGAAAAATACATGTTTTTCTTACCCTGGTTTGTATATCAGGTGGTTTTAGAGGCGGCAGGGGAGGAGGTGGCCGTGGAGGAGGATTCGGAGGATTCGGAGGTGGTCGAGGTGGCGGAGGAGGCTTCAGAGGGAGAGGAGGAGGAGGAGGACGTGGATTCAGAGGTTGGACTTTTCTCTTTACAGATTAGTGATGATCAGAATGTTTCTAGATGTTTTATGGTCCTAATGGGTTTTTCCTTATTATTTTCAGGAGGTAGATGAGCAGAGTCTGCTGGCCTGGTGGGAAGATCTTCATCGTTTTCATCAGACCTCCAACTAGAAGGTTTGAGTCTGGCCACTGAGACTCACTGGGACTCTTCTGATTTATTGTATGCATCACTTTTGGATGAGCGGTGGATTTTAAGTATTTTTTTATCATTATTGAAAGGCTTCATGTGCTTGTTTCTGACATAACGGGGACCTTTATATTTGTTTTGTTAAATCCGTTTGTGTAAAAAAAAAAAAAGTGCTGTTATTCTCCTGATTGGGTGAAAATATTCAACTGGAGTTTAAGATTCTAGGAAACATTTGTAAAACCTTCTCTAAATGAGGAGAAATCAGGATTTATTCAGCGTTGGCTGAAAACATTTTAATAGAAATGTCTCAAGCTGTGTTTTTGTTGAAGGTTTTGATTAAAAGGTGCTCTCTAACTGGGTGTGCTTTTCACTTTTCTATTCTGAAATTCACGTTTTTATCCATAAGACGGGACAGTTAGTTTTTATCGGTGATAGAGTTCACTGCTCACATTCACAATATTTAATTACTCTATCCATACCAGCAAATAGTCTATTTCTTAAGCAGGTAGAGATTATAAAACATAATAAATGCAGAAGTCTGTCATCTTTACCAACCATATATCACGTACATCAGGTGCCCAGACGAGTTACCAGAATCTTCTGCAAAGCCCTCATCCTCAAACTCTGCTGTATTTAGGTTTGACATTTATAAACTGCTTCCAGTATTTAATGCATAAGACATCTGCATCTGTTAATGAAATGAGGGGCTGCTGACCAGTTTGTACCTTTGCCATTTCTTACCTGTGCAGGTTTGGGCATTTCAAACGCCAAAAAGTCAGGCACCAAATGGTTCCATCTACCGCGGGATGATCCTCCAACCCTGCGTCCGTTCGTCCCCACTTTCAGCACACAATTAGAAGTAATATTCTATAATCCTCATAATCTCCTGAAAAGAAATCTACTTTATGACTAATATCTAGTAACTGGAAGTCACATAGCATTATTTAAGTTTGGTTCTAATGCGTCATATTGAGTCAACTGGACTAGAACCAATATAAGCGGAGTGTGGAAAAACAGCTTTCACATGCAACCTTCATTTATCCAGGTACATTTAATTGAGATTAAAAACCTCTTTTTTGAGATCTGGCCAAGAATGGCAGCAGCACACAAGCCATTTCCAAATCTAAAACTACACATGTAAATACTTTAAAGATACAATTCTGGCAGAATACGATTCAAAAATAGGCAAATATCTACAAACGGGAACCTTATTTATAAATTGGTTTAAAATGACCTTGAGTACCTTAACACAGACCAAATCCTTCAGCTTCAAGTCCTGCAATTGATTCCAGTCTGGGAGCTGCATAATCGGTACGAACCTCTGGTACATTTAGTCAAATGAACTCATTCAAACGCAGAGAATAACCTGCAAATTTTCTATTAACAAGGGAGAGAAGATAAGGGGGAAGTAAACCCAAGATGGCTTTGTAAATGAAATTATACCAGTGACAGTCTGTGGGTGGATAAGGAAACCCATCCAACATGGGAATAAAGATAATATACAATTTAATTATTTTTTTTAGGTTAGAAAATACATGACTGCAGTGGAAAATAAACACTTATGCCTGGGATGGAATGCTTTGGTTGGAAAAGGGTTTATTTAAAGGTACCAGAGGAAGAAGCGAGGGATTAAATTAGGATGCGTTGGTTATGAAGGGGCAACTTGACCAGGAGCAGAAACATTCTTTTAAACAGCTTTATGTAATTGGAATATTCATTTTAAAGAGTTAATTTGCATTAAGTGTCAGAAAAAAACAACAAATTAACTTAAAGGTAAGCCCTTGGACGCTCCCAGCATCCAGAACCATTCTTCAAATGTGCTTCAAGTACCCCTCAACTCAACTCAACTCAAACTTTATTTATAAAGCACATTTAAAACAACCGGGGTTGACCAAAGTGCTGTACAGATAAAAGATAAAAAACTGAATGTTAAAATACATAAACACAATGCAAAAAGAAAGAATTGAATGCAGATACAAATATAATAGGATAAATGTTTCAATTTAAATAAAATATTAAAATAGATTATAATTTGCCAAATGTCTACCTAGACTTGATTAAAAGCCAGGGAAAAGAAATGTGTTTTTAGAGAGGATTTAAAAACCTCCAAGGAGCCTGACGATCGAATATGCCAAGGCAAGTTGTTCCAGAGTCTCGGTGCCGCTGCCATAAAGGCACGGTCACCTTTAGTTTTAAGTCTGGTTTTAGGCATGGCCAGTAGCAACTGATTAGAGGATCTCAGTGTTCTGGCTGGGACATGGATTCTGAGAAGCTCAGTCAAATACTGGGGGGCTAGACCATTAAGAGCTTTAAAAACAAACAATAAAATTTTAAAATCTATTCTAAAAACAACCGGAAGCCAATGCAGCGAGGCTAGAACGGGTGATATGTGGTCACGTTTACGTGTGCCAGTAAGGAGACGGGCAGCTGCATTTTGTACCAACTGCAGACGGTGTAAAAGTGAGTGGTCCAAGCCAGCATATAATGAATTACAGTAATCTAATCTTGTATTAATAAAAGCATGGATTACAGTCTCCAGATCTCTGCGTGGCAGGTACCCTTTCACTTTTGATAAAATTCTTAACTGGTAAAAACTGTTTTTTACGACCGAGCTAACCTGGCGATCGAATTTCAACCTATCATCAAATATTACACCAAGATTTTTTACTGATGATCGAATGTTAGGTGTAAGAGGGCCCAAGGAGCCAGGAGGAAAAACTGCTGGACTACAACCAAACGTAATAATTTCGGTCTTACTTTCATTTAGATTGAGGAAGTTTGAGGTCATCCAAGATTTTACATCGTTTAAGCAGTCAGAAAATGACTGTACAGGGTTGTTGGATTTTGATACTAAAGGAAAGTAGATCTGAACATCATCAGCATAACAATGAAAAGAAAAATTATGTTTCCTGAAAATTGATCCTAATGGTAGCATATATAGAAGAAAAAGAATAGGTCCAAGAATGGAGCCTTGGGGAACCCCAGAACTCAAAGGAGCTTTGAGCCCCTGGTGGAGCTTTGATCGCTTAATGCTACTCAGTGTTTGACAACAAGCAGCTTCTTGGTAAATTCAAAGCTAACCATTATATAGATGTAATGGCGCACAATCAAAACCAAACATATTCAAAAATAGTTTAAACAAACTACCCAAATAAGAAGGACAGAGATGAATATAAAAATGGCTACTTATATCTCTAAAGTTAGACCCTGCTCCCCACCCCTTGACAAAATAGACAGGAAATGTCCCTGTTTTCCGTCAGGGAGATGTTTCACAAAGCAGAATCCATAAATCCAGGATAACAGCTAAAGCTAGACTTGACTTGGTGTGATCAGAGCATCCTGGCTTTATCCGTTTCACGCAGGTTCAAGTGAGTCGGGTAAATGTCCGCCCCCAGCTTTTTATTAGGAGACCGTCACAGATTCACTGCTGCAGCAATGGATGAGCTGTGAGCGCCACACTTCAAACCAAACCAACAATATGTTTTGATGGAGGCTGATGAGCAGTGGGGGTTCTACACCAGATTCAGCAGGGGGACCAGGGTGGGGCCAGTGTTTTTTTTTTTTCTTTTCATGGGGACACAGAACAAAAGATTGGGGGGGAAAAAAAACTAAACAGGGTCAATATTTTATTTAATATATTAAGTGAGCCAAAGAGCCAGTAGTGGCTCTGGAACTGCAGGTAGCAGACCCCTGACCCTATCTTAATATACGGCTGGAGCTAAATGTGAAACAGCTTGATTTTTAAATTATTGTTAGAGTAATCTGTAAATGTAAAAAATACAATTGCTCCAAGTTACATATCAGTTACGTTGTCTTTGTCAGCATATATCATCGTAAGAAATTTATTTAATATGTCTTTAGCAGACGACTCTCCCTGTAGCTCTATGCTTCTCCAGGAGTGAATGCTGCTTGTCGGGACTTTGATGCAATCAACTGGTTTTCTTATATAGGAACATTTTTTGACCAATCTGTATAATATGATTGAACCTAACTTGTAAAGTGCCTTGAGATGACATGTTTCATGAATTGGCGCTATATAAATAAAATTGAATTGAATTGAATTGAATAGTACAGGGGCACTGGCCCCTGTTGGCCCTGGTCTGGAACCGCCCTTGTAACTGAAGCACACCAGACTCAAAGGAAACACGTTGGTTTGGAGGAGCTACTTTATGGCAATGAAACGTCAAACCTTTTTTCTCTGATCTATCCTATTCTGTGAGTCTAGAGGCGCTGTTTCGCTGACCTATAACTCCTGAAAGAAAAACATTAGAGACAGGATCCCTCCTGTCTCTAATGTTTCTCAGCAGAAAACCTTTACAGGACAACGTTCACCTCATATCAGATTTTAATAGCGGCATTAATGATTGATACAACCATTCTTTTACATTTAAAGCATTAATCATGAACTCTAAAACAAAATGAAAGAAGTTAATGTAGGATATCTGATATGCAATGAAATTACCTATTCATGATCAAATTAAATAACATGATAAAAAAACAGTTCCGGGCCCTATAAATCATAAAACATGTATAAATATGGTCATAATATTTATTGATTTGAATAAATGTACTTCTCTTAATATATAATTAATAGTATGACCAGAGCCCCTGAGAAATGCGGTCATATTTAGCTTTAAATTGAACACTTCTTGTCACTTTAAGCGCTCAGATTATTTATGTAATGATGAATCATTAACAAGCTGATATCATAACTTCGGGCTTCTTGCTCGTTCTTGTCCGACCCGGTTTTCTTTTCTCCACTTTGAACCGCGGTGACGTCACACGCACGCTGCTTCTCGCTCCTGATTGGCTTAGAGGTTGACTCCTTTACGGCTGCGCTGCTGCCGCCTCCTCCTCTTCGCTGCAGAAGGAACCAACATGGAGACAGCTGGAAAAGTAAGTTTCCGCGGACTAGCAGAAATATCTCGCCTGCATTGTTGCTCCCACGCATGAAAGTGGGAGTGAAAGCTCCAGAAGTGTTCCTGTGTGATGGGAGCTGCAGCTAAGATGCAGGTTTTCTGGACGCGCTTTGCAGCGAAGCGCAACAAAGAGTCTCCGTCCGCAGCCTGAACGGCGGGGACCTTTGGCAGGTCGGGTCCAGCTGGTGCTGGCAGGACTTTTCCACGCCTGCGTGGGTTCCGTGTTCTCCCTGACAAGAAAAAGGCGATGAAAACAAAGTTTAAAGTGTTTCTCCTGGTTGTAAAAACCAATGCATGCAGATTCAATTAAACTGGGTGCAGCTTCGGCAGGAAAACGCTGTAGCTTTGATTGAGGGATCGCATTGTGGAAACTTTCTCATGCACAGCAGAGCAGCAGGTATTCTGCTCTAGTTGCAACACCTGGTTGGTATTCAATCCTCTCTCTCCTGCAGGTGATCAAGTGCAAGGCAGCTGTTGCGTGGGAAGCAGGGAAGCCTCTCTCCATCGAGGAGGTGGAGGTAGCCCCACCCAAGGCCCATGAAGTTCGCATCAAGGTGAATTTTAATCATTTTAGGGGCGGTAGCCACATTTCCTGAAGGGGTCTATGATCAAAAGAACGATTCCACCTGATTAGAGCATTCTGGGGTCCTTTATGACCCACCTTTTACTAGAACACCTGTCCAGAGTTCCTCCATAGTCTGGAAAAGTATGGACAATGTTGGTTTCCAAACTTTATTTCCCTTTTATGTGATCTAAAAATTTGCAAAGCAATAAATTATTTAGCAGTGCTTTATAAGTAGGTCTTTGATTTGCTGCACATCTAAAGTTTTCCTCCAACACCTTGGTGGTTCTGGTTTTAAAGTTACTGATAGAAGAACAGATGTGCATTAGTGAAAAGCTGAATTTATGATGGACTGCACCTGAAAAAAGAAAATATACAAATATTATATATACAAATATTTATTGCAAGCAGTCCTTTGCAATAGCAACATTAGACACATTGATTTTATGTTGACTGTTGGCATCTGATTATATTTCGCAGTTTTAGCCTCTGGACACTTTAAGATCAAAGTTTTAAGCTGGACATTTGGGTTTTATACTCTTATATGGGTTAAATGCAAAGAACAAAACAAAAAAAGTGAGGTATTTATTGAGCATAGAGAAATTATCACAGTTGACAAACTGCAACTTAAATTATTTGTATTACAAGGCTGATGGACATTGGAAAAAAAGCTTAAATACCAGAAAGTAGTGATATAGCTTTTTACCTCATTGCCAGCTGGAAGCAAGCTGTGTGTTTTGTTGTTTCATGATTTGTAGAGAGGGTTAATCCCAAGCAGGTGAATGATTTTGTACTCAAATGACCAAAATGTGGCAAAAACTATCAGGAATCTAGAGATTTAAAACGTTTGTAAAATCTCTGTCCTAAAAAAACCAAAACACAAATCTTGATTCCAAAATATAATAATATTATTCAAGTATTTGGTTATTTAAAACAATTACTAGTTTTTAGGTCCATCAAAAGTTAACAAGAATTTAAAAAGTCTTTATTTTTATGTTACCAGTAGCAATTCTTGAAGCTGCAGCTCTTATTAATAATAAATAAGAGTCAGTTTTTGGGCGGGGCAGCCAGTAGTTTAATCACTTATGAAAGGACTGCACCACGAACGGCAGCCACTAAGTCACCGATGATCACAGACCTGCTGACAAAACATTTAGAGACGTACAAAGACTGAACAAAGAACTTTTATCATTGTTACAAAAGAAAATAGACATATCTGGCATCATCCATTCATAGGTCAATAAAGTGCCATCAACATTCAGACATCCAGTAAAATCAAGTAGTGGTGCATCGAGAAATAGAAATATGCAAGTAGTGAAATTAAACCAACTTATGACAAGGATGAAATTATATAATTTTTATCCCCAAACTAAATCCAATGTAAATGTACATTAAAAAACAAACCAACTTGGAGCTACGCAGGATGCGTTTTAATGTCTTTAGTAGCATTTAACTCCCTGAAGTTCTCCCACCTGAGACATGTAGCAAGAGAACCCAGAGTCCATTTCATGTATTTTCACACCACAGTTTACATTTTATGGCTTTTATTGCACTTGAAAGGAATTATTCTTATTCTACTTTAGCTGTGTTTTTGTTAAACTTGAATAAATTCCAGTATTTTGTTTATGGTTTTCAACATTTTTGCATCTTATTGGTTGCTACTTAAATATTATGGAGTGTGATTGTTGTTGGCCTAGCATCAAATGGGGGAGCACTGCTCCTGATGTCATCGTAAGCTCTGCTTCCATTAAATTCATTATTTTACTTTATACTGTTTAAAATAAGGCATCTTAGGCAGCAGAATGCACACACACACACACACACACACACACACACACACACACACACACACACACACACACACACACACACACACACACACACACACACACACACACACACACAGAAGGTGAACATTAATTGTAAAGTTCTCCTAAAAGAAAAAAGCCCTCATCTTTTCTGCTGTAATCATTAGTTCTGTCCTGTGAACCAAAGTTTAATCATTGAGTTTAATATAAAAAGCTCAGAATGTGCTGAATAATGCTCTGTGTCCCCCAGATTCTCGCTACAGGAGTGTGTCATACAGACGCTTACACTCTGAGTGGAAGCGACCCTGAGGGACTTTTCCCCGTCGTCCTCGGACATGAGGGGGCTGGGATTGTGGAGAGTGTTGGTGAGGGTGTCACTAAGTTCAAGCCAGGTAAGGAGCAGAGAATAGACGTGGATATGTGTCATTATTAGCGTTTTTAATTGAAAATTATTTTCTCCTAGGCGACACCGTCATCCCTTTGTATGTGCCTCAGTGTGGTGAATGCAAATTCTGCAAAAACCCCAAGACCAACCTCTGCCAGAAAATTAGGTGTGACATTTAAGAAGTCGCCCAAATCAGAGCTCATTCGCAGGAAAGGACGTCTTCTCATGCATCCATGATGTTTCTCCACCCTGCAGAGTAACCCAGGGTCAGGGGCTGCTCCCCGACAAGACGTCACGCTTCACCTGCAAAGGAAAGCAAGTGTTCCACTTCATGGGGACCAGCACCTTCTCTGAGTACACGGTGGTGGCTGACATCTCACTGGCCAAGGTTAATGAGAAAGCTCCGCTGGATAAGGTGTGCCTGCTTGGATGTGGCATTTCTACAGGTTACGGTGCTGCTCTTAACACCGCCAAGGTGAGTATCAAAGGCCACTTATCAAGAAACAAGACTGCCTTAACATACGAAGTTCTTATTATCGAGCATTTATAGGAGACTCAAAGATGCTTCAAATGAAAACATGTAAAGGTAGAAAATACAACATTTAAATGAAAAATAAATGCCTGTTAACCTTACATCTTAAGGCCATCCACGTTTTCCTTGTTTAGATATTTTCTTGCAAAAACATAATTGTCACATGGCGCCAAACCGTTAAAACAGACACACTTTTTATCATTGCAGTCTGTAGAATAATGCCTTGTAGATTTAAATCGTAAAATAAAAGTTAAAAGAACAAAGTCTAAGCTTCTTTAGCTGATCAGTCTAATTATGGGGACCAGGGGTAAGCTGTTATTTTCCTGAAGGGCCATGTAAGCAGCTGAAGGTCATCAAGGGCTGGACTTCTGGCTGAGCACAACTTTTCCAAGTTTTTAATTCATGATTAACTGTAAATAAATGTTTTATTGTGTTCATATTCCAGCTGAAAATGGAAAGTACTCCTGGTTCAGTGCTTTCTGTGTCTCTGCTCTGTCTTCTCTAAGCCCCAGTGGGTCGAGGCAGGAGGCCGTTCACACTGAGCCTGGTTCTGGTTCTGCTGGAGGTTTCTTCCTGTTAAAGGGGAGTTTTCCTCTCCACTGTCGCTTCATGTGTTGTGCAATTAGTATTGGTTGATTATTATTTTTTATAATCCTAATTGAGTAACGCTAAATCACCATAAATGTGACTGTGGCTCAGCAGCACGGCTCGGTCAGCAGCAGAGATCGGTTAGAAGAGGCCACACGAGCTTCCGGTTTGGAACCAAATTAGATCAGTGGGTTATAAACTCAGGAGCGGCCGTCGGGAACGATAAGAGAGGAAATGAAAAATGGAGGAGGAACAATTCAATAAAACGGGCGTGTACAGATATTTGAATGGAAATCGGTGGCTCAAAAGATGCAGAAGGGACAAATATTGCTCCCTTGAAAATATGCAAATGAGAAGCGGAGAGAGTTAAACTAAACTAAAATTCAGAAACATATCTGGAGCCAAAACTGTTCTCCAAAACGAGCAAATAGCTGAGAATTCATTTTGGTCCATATTCAGTTTAGTATTATTTATTCAGAACACAACCGACCAAAACCAGTGAATTTTCTGTTTGCTAAATTACTTTGCAAGCTCTAACCTCTCGGGAACGTTCGCCACGTCCCGCAGGTTGAGCCCGGTTCCACCTGCGCCGTATTCGGACTTGGAGCTGTCGGCCTGGCTGCCATCATGGGCTGCAAGGCGGCTGGAGCAACCAGAATCATCGGCGTGGACATCAACCCCGACAAGTTCGAGAAGGCCAAAGAGTTTGGAGCCACAGAGTTTGTGAACCCGAAGGACCACAGCAAGCCCGTCCAAGAGGTTCTGGTGGAGATGACTGACGGTGGGGTGGACTACTCGTTCGAGTGCATTGGGAACGTGCAGATCATGGTGAGAGGTTGTGTTTGACAGGTTAATCAGGTAGAGATGAGAAATATGCCAGTAAAGTTGTGGAAAAGCAGCAACATGACCGTTTCTCATGTCAGAGAGCGGCTCTGGAGGCGTGCCACAAAGGTTGGGGAGAAAGTGTCATCATTGGTGTAGCGGGAGCAGGACAGGAGATCTCCACCAGACCTTTCCAGCTGGTGACGGGCAGAGTGTGGAGAGGCACAGCCTTCGGAGGTGGGGAGCATCTACGGTTTGATTCAGCTAATGGAGCTTTAATCTGTAACTATCCCTCGATAAATATGTTCTTCCTCCAGGCTGGAAGAGTGTGGAGAGCGTTCCGAGGCTGGTGGAAGACTACATGAATAAAAAGATAAAGGTGGACCAGTTTGTGACTCACACTCTTCCCTTTGAGAAAATCAATGAGGCCTTTGACCTCATGCATGCTGGAAAGAGGTAGAAAATAACGTCGTCGGGCCGTTGCACCTTGGTTTTAGATTGAGAAAGGGTCTGATCTTCATACTGACAATTCTTTTCTGCCTTTTTGTTTTTGCCTTGCAGCATCCGGAGCGTGCTGACTTTCTGATCCGCCTGAAACATCCGTCACATCCGGCCTTAATGCTGCCTCCATCCGTAGTTCCAGCACTTCCTGTCATTTCAGTTCCAGTGTTTAGAAGAAGCTCTTTAACAGCAGAACATCCGTTAGAAACATTAACTCTGTTAATAAAACCTTGAAAAGAAACGACTTGTTGCTTCTGACTGATTTGACTTCATGAACATAAGATGCTTTTGACTGCTGGAGACACTCAGACCACTGAACAGCGGTCGCCTGATCCGGTCTGTCAGCTGTCATTTTCTCACTTGGCATAAAACAAAGTGTCCAGGATTAAGAAAACCCTGATGCAACACAAAATGAAAACATTTTGTAGAGAAAAATGTCTCAAGGTTGCACACGATGCATGGGGAGCGCCTGTATGTAGGAACGGAATGCCTCAAATGGTGGATCACTAAAATGACAATTGGGACTTCATTAACTTTACGCAGAAAAAAACTAATTATTTTTCCCATACCTCCTAAATCCTCAATTATTTTACTTGATCCATAACATTACATGTGTTGTAAAATGCTTTTTTTAACATGAACACATTCATACATCAACACAGATTGGTGGGCAACGTGGGGTTATGTGCTTTGCCCAAAGGCACATCAACGTGGCGGGGGAGGAACCTTGAACTGAAGCAACGTTCAGATTGAAAGGACTAATTTTCCCCACTGAGCCACAATGATGAATGATAAATAGATTTATTCTCAGTGACAATATTGACACTAAAATTTAATCTGATTTAGCTGATAGTCAATAATTAGTAATCTCACTTATTTAATTGATTTTACTGAAAACCTACACAGGAAATCATAATACTTCAATTAAACTGAAGAAAAATGAGAGTATGATTAGCTGATTAAAGATCTAAGCTTTATCACTTTCCCTCTACTAAGGAAACTCATCTAGAGCTCTGCATACCTGACCTAAGCCTGTGGGAAAGGTAGAAGAGGAAAAATAAAGAAATGTAAAGGCATGAAGGCCTTTGAGGTTCTGCAAGTTCTGACGCCAGAAAACCAAAACCAAAAGGATAATCGAGTGTCTTCTGTTGGGTCAAGAGGTTGCTTCCTCAGAACCAACGTGGGTTTCTGCTCCTGGTTCCACCAGCCTTGCATGTTCTGTCTGGCCTGAAGGGATCCAAACAGATGTTCTGTCCAGAACCAACAGCTTCACAGTCTGGACATCTTGGTGGAGTTTCAGAACTGAGATGTAACCACTTAAAAAAAAAAATCAAATAGCTTCCCAGATAAGATGAGTGATGGTCTTTACGAGTGGTGTGAATTTAAAATAAAAAGCTTGCTTAGAGATGGGGAAAAAAACCAAAAACGTTATGGTGAATTAAAAACATCACTAATCAATTAAAACCAAGAGGTCAGTCTTAATCTTGGTCCCCTATTTGATGGCTCTGTTGCTCAAGCCTGTCAGCCCAGTATTGCCATCATCAGGTAAAATCAGGTGCTCAGTGTAACCCCTGCAGGTGTGTTAGCGATTACATTTCTAGGTTGACCTTTAAAAGTCTGGTGTTAGAAATCCCGTTAATTACAACCAGGAAAAAAAAAAAACATCTGCTGATTTATATATTATATCGTGGTTTTTTTAAATTAATATTATTTTAGAATTAACCCAAACGTGTAAATATAAATATGTATCTCTAAAAAAAAAAGCTTCTGTTTCTGCCGTTCCTTGTGTTGGAACCGGAGTGCGCATGCGCAGCACGCCGTTATTTTAGCTCACGCCCAAAGGTTGAGGGTTTCACCCCGGAAGATGGCGACCGTTGTAATGGTGAGTTCCATTCACCGACCCCGATGGCCGCAGCCGTCGGTGTGGGCTCTGGTTCGGCTGAACAGCTCGTTGACCCAAACGCTGGACCCGAACACGGTGACGGAAAAGTCGGCGGCGGTTCCGAGTTTGAACCAGGCTGCCTCGCTGCTCCTTAGCGTCCCTAGTTGTACGGTTTAACACGGACGTCTGGCCCGGTTCGGTTCGGTAGTGGGGGGAACACCTCCGTGGGTTTCTCCGGACCGTTTGGAACAGTTTGGGTCGGTGTTCTGAACCGAACCGTTCACGTCGGAATGAATGAGACGATGACGCGAAGTCCAACGGCTGTGGGTGTTCGGGTAGAGCTCGGTTCTGGTCCGTTCTGAACCCGAGTCGGTCTGGAAACGGGCTTTTTACGGAGTTTCCGGGTCCTGGAGAAACACCTGTAAATGAAATCCAGACTTTATTTGATGTCCCGGTTTCAGTCCAGCTGTCCATTTTCCTCCCGCCATCTTTGTCCTCCCAGGATCTCAGCTTATCTGTCCATTTTGGTCTCTTCCATCATCTGTTTTATGTCATCCATCATATTTCTTACATCCTCTGCCCACGTGTCTAACCATGTGTCCATCCGTCCGCCTGTCCTCCCAGTCGTCTCTCCTACAGACAACTTTTATAAAGGACACTTCTAAATTGGGCAAAAATAGATTTTTGTTCGTCAAAGTTTCTGACATATCTGGAGGTCTAGTCTGTCGTCACCTTCTAACATAGAAAGTACTCCTGGACCAGAGCTTCTGAGCTTTTTTTTTTTTTTTTTTAGCCTGGTTCTGCTGAAGTTTCCTCCCTGTTAAAGGGGAGTTTTCCTCTCCACTGTCGCTACATGCATGCTCGGTATGAGGGATTGCTGCAAAGCCACTGGCCCTAACCCACAGAAAACCCCTTTAGACCAATCTGTGTGGATGATTTTACTTAAATTGACTTGATTAAGATGACGCGTTTTGTAAAATGCCGCTAAATAAATAAAACTGAAGGTTTAAAAACAAGTAGAACAGATCTGGCTAAACATCAGTTTGAGCAAAAATATTCTCGGATAGAAATAAATGTGGAGCTAAATGCTGGTAATGTGCAGAAATCTGTCTTCATGGCAGAAATCCTGTAGGAAAGGTTAGAAAATCAAGTGAAATGCTGTTAGTCGCCTGGATCACATCAGACACACTTGTTTTGTTGTTTGTCCCTTTTTATAAAGTGTTTAATTCCCTCCAAACAGACAACTACGCTTCCTGCCAGTTCTGAGAAGAACCGAGAGAAAGCCCTGCAGAAGGTTGTGAGTCCTGACGCCTACATCAAGCATCCTTTACAAAACAGGTAACTTCCCCGCTTCCCAAAGAACTTACGCTCAATTTATCAAGACTTCTGGAAAACGGTCCCAAAGAGTTGCACTGATGGGTTAATTTAAAGGCCGGGTTCCTCTGATGAATAGAGACGTGGAACCCTTAACAGCCAAGATGGAGCGAGGAGCCTAAAGATCTGTGGGAATATTGCTGGACTCATTTCTGGTTCTGGACGTTCAGATTTAAGCAGACGGGTGTCATCTCTCTCTCCTTAAAATCACACGCAGCGGTCACTGAAGCTCCTCCTCTCTGTTTCTACAGGTGGGCGCTCTGGTTTTTCAAAAATGACAAGAGCAAAACGTGGCAAGCCAACCTCCGTCTGATTTCCAAGTTTGACACCGTGGAAGACTTCTGGGCGTAAGTAAATGGCCGTCTCATCGGCGACCCGGCGGTTCTTTAGCCACAGAACATCCGAGCAGTTTGGATGTTTTGTTTCAAAACTGTTTAGCAAGAAAGCTAAACCGTTATTAAAAGATATTCTAATCTACCGTACTTTTCAGACCATAAACCGCACTAAATAGTCCCCCCTAGTGTTTAATATCACTGCTTCACGTCCACAGCTCTCTATCGTCTCTGTGGGGAGGACAGAGTAGCTGGACTACACTGCTCTGTTTCTGCCATAAGGCCAAAATAAACTTTTATGTTGAATTAACTTACTTTATTGTTTATTGTTACTAGTGCGTACTCCAGGCTGCCTTACATGAATGCACTTCTAGTTTAGACATTACAGTCAGGCAGTCTTGTAGACAGCTCAGGGGTCCTCAGGTAGTGACACAGTGTACCGTAATGCTCCGAATATCCACTGAGCAGAGCAGCTTGATTGCTAACCAAAGTCATACTTACACATTTTAAATAATTTTTGATCGCATTGTACCACATAAAATCAGCCAGTAAGCACAATGGTAATCAGATATAAGGAGTAAATCAGTTTTTGAGAAAATTTAAGGATTTGATTCCGTATTTTTTGGATGTCCGAAAAATACGGTAGATTGGCATTCATTGCTTGGAATCTACTGGTGCAGCTCTTGGGAAATATTAATCTAATCAAAAAGGAAATGACGTGTATATATGAATTTCACACAGTAAAATAACTTATTTATTTAGATTTTTTTTAAGTCCTATAACTACTGAAAACCTCAAATTAGAACATTTCACAATTAATTAATTGACAAATGAAAGGATTATAAATGGGGAGAAGTGAAGGCTGTTAAATTATGACGGGGTCATTGCTGAAGAAACTGGCTGTTCAGGGTGTTTGATCGACTCGTTAATGGATAGTTAGGCAGAGGGTAACCATCAAAATGAACAGTAAACCGATCTAGTTGTTTCTCTAAGGTTGAATGACTGAACTAAATAAACATTTTCATGTGTATTTGATCTGAATATGTTCCCAAACGTCCGTCTCCAGGTTGTATAATCACATCCAGCTGTCCAGTAACCTGATGTCTGGGTGCGACTACTCGCTGTTCAAGGCAAGTTTCAGCATCTGTAGCCCAACACTATAATCTGTCTGCATAATAGCTACCGTTGACAGTAGTTAAATTTGCTTTTCTGAAGAATTAAATCGTGACCATTAAGGGAATTTACAAAGAAACGGATAGGTTGAAATAAAAGTGGCCTGACCTAATGAGCTTCATCTGTGAGAGTTGCTGGTTCCAATTCTGGTCTGTTTTGGGTTTGTGTTCCACCAAAGGATGGCATCGAACCCATGTGGGAGGATGACAGGAACCGACGAGGTGGTCGCTGGCTGATAACTTTGTCCAAGCAGCAACGGAGAAGCGACCTGGACCGCTTCTGGTTAGAGACGGTATGCTCAGCTCTGTTAAAACTGTTTTTCTTTTAACTTTGAGGGATGTAGAAACATTTGGAGACCAAACGATTAATACACAGAAACCTTGTCTCCGCTATGAAGAGCTGTGACCCAACACCTCAGATACTCTCTGCATTTCAAAAGGAGACGGCCTCCAACCACTAGTCTGCTGCTAATGAGTATTTTTTGTTCCTGCAGCTCTTGTGTCTTGTGGGGGAAGCGTTTGACGACCACAGCGACGACGTTTGTGGCGCAGTCATTAACGTAAGAGCCAAAGGGGATAAAATCGCAGTATGGACGACAGACTTTGAGAACAAAGACGCCATCACACACATAGGGTGAGCTGCTCAAACTGCAATAATCCGCTCTTTCACCTGGGCTTCAGATTCTCAAGCTGCTACCTTCAGAAAAAAACAAAAAACGATCAGTTTAATAGAAAAAAAATTAATGTTCTCCATTTTAATCATCTCCCTAAGCCTTAGACTTACATAATCCTAGATTTAACAAATGAGCTTTGATTCTGTCCTAAATCACATGTCTATTCAGTCATTATTCTCTCCATCTCTTAGTTTTCCTAAATCCCTGAGAAATATTTCATTCATTCCACGTTTTCCAGCTCTGGGTAGGAATCGGGCCACTATTACACTCCGACTAAACGGAAACGCTGCTGTGTGTGTGTGTGTGTGTGTGTGTGTGTGTGTGTGTGTGTGTGTGTGTGTGTGTGTGTGTGTGTGTGTGTGTGTGTGTGTGTGTGTGTGTGTGTGTGAGAGAAGCCGGCCTTTAGCCTCAGTGACCCCAGACTGGGTCATTTGCAGGATTCTGCAGAACGTTGATGCTCTGCAGTCGGTGAGTAAGTTGTTGGAGCAGGGACGCATCTACAGCACGCCCCCTGAGGGCTAGAGGTGGACGTCTCTGCAGCAGTGTGATAGTAACTAGACTTTTTATGGCCAAATCAGTTTCCTGATGCTTTTTGCAACATTGCTGCTGTAATCTTGGCTGATTCTGAACCATTTGTGTGGTATGACGTTAAAGATGTTCTTCAGTGTGCATCTGCTCATGTACGGCTCTGTTTTTGCTCCTAGGCGAGTGTACAAGGAGAGATTAGGCGTCCCACCAAAAGTGATAATCGGGTATCAGTCGCACGCCGATACGGCCACAAAGAGCGGTTCCACCACCAAGAACAAGTTTGTTGCCTAAGGACCTCTGGACTCGTCTGCCAGTTACTTTGACCGATTGTCCCACCAGGAGGGGCGCTGAAGAGTCCAGTTGGGAACCAGTGTTTTGCTTTTGTTTGTGATGAGAGTGCAGGGAAAAATGCAGCACTTCTTTGGACACTTTAATTTGTGGCAGCGGGCTGAAGACGGCGGTTTCTGGAGTTAAAATTTGATTTGGCTTTTCTGATTGGATACGAAATGAAGCGGTCTAAATGATTTGAAACTTTGCTAAATTTAAATTTGAGTTGACATTTTGCTTGGATCTAATAAATTGATCATATCTCATTCATTTTACAACACAGCATTTTGAGTTTTGTAAAGTTAAAACGTGGCATATTGTCATTGTTGGTCCATATTAGACAACCAAGATTTTATTGGCATTTATCTAAAAGCTGAAGAAATTTTTTTGGACAATGCAAAGTGTTTAACTTGATCTTTTTGTGAAACTAAATGCACGGGCTTTTATGCTTTAGGTAATATCTTCAAAATGTGTCTCTTTGCATCATTCAGCTGCCAAAGAATGACTTCTAGCCAGAAGCACAGTTTGTCCGGTGTGCTACGGGAGCCTTTTCCTGTCAAATTCACGTCATGCGTGGCTAAACTTCGTCTGCTCCTTTTCAGACGGATGTGAACGTTTTCAGCTGCAGAGCACAGACTTCTGTGATAACTAGTTTATTTAAATGGAAAGTAAACCCTTTAACGCTTTAAAGACCTCTAATCTGCAGTGCACAATAGAAATTTATTTAATGTAAATTGTATATTTTTTTGTAACTAAACCGTGCCTTCGGTGACGAACCCTGTCTGCATTTCTTAGTTTTACAATGTATGTACAAAGGACCGATGTAAATTGTACAGTGATGTTTTGTCTCATAAGAATACGGAACGGAAATAAATATATATTCAATAATGTAAGAAGTTTCTGGAGAACGGTTCGTCTTTTAAACCTGAGGAAGGATTTGCTGTGTTCTTACATCATCCATCATGGACTAGATTTTCATTTGGTGAATTTAGATGCCCCAAATGAACACATTTAAAGCTTAATCTGACTCTTTTATGGTTTTCTCTGCGCTTTAAACGGCTTTCTGTAGCGGCCCGCAGTCACTCGGGGCCACCAGAACTCAACGCTGGACCTTTTCCTGTGTCGCTTCACAGACCTGTCCTGAAGCATCTGCAGGTGTGGTCTTCTTTTAGAAATAATCTCCGCAAAGTAATCTAGTTTCAAAATGAACACACTCAGAAGTTTTTGTAAATGTATTTATCAAATGTAAACCAAAAAGTCTATGCACCCATGAATGCTGCTTTCATTAAAGCCCATTTGGCATCATGGCAGCTCTACGGTGCGAGTCCTGGCAGCTGCTCCCTTATCCAGGGATCGCCACAGCAAATCTTCACCACTTGGCAGCTGTGGTTTGGCTGTTCTGTCTTTGGGATGAACCTGTTTTTGTCTGAGTGTTATTGGGTAAATTTACTGGAGAAAATTCTCCTGAGTTTCTCAGGAACTCCTGACACACATGGAATGACGATGTTTTTGTGTCTCTGTTCTCTCTGTTTTGGACGCTGTGTAGTTTTTTTTTTTTTTTTTTTTTTTTTTTACTGCTGATTTGACAAAGGCCCAGTTCAGGTAACCACAAACTCGCAGTGATTTCCTAACCTGATTGTGTTCTTGTTATTTCTCCTCTGTGGCAGAGGGAACGTTGTCAGCACGATAACTCAGAGTTCTGGTAACAGAGTTTGTGCTCCAGGGGTTGATGTCAATCAAAATGCAGACATTGGTCTGTGTGTGTGGGCTTCTGGTAAACCTCAGTTTTAAGACTCTCATCTTCCTCGATGTGTACCGCACTGTCCAGAAAGGGAAACATGTTCTTGGCATCCTCTCTGGTTAACCTGATGTTGCTGTTCACTGAGCTGATGAGGTTGGTGAATGCCTCAACTCCTTTGGTTTGATGAGTTGGTGGAGTTCCTTTGTAAACCCTGAGTGCCCGGCTCTCCACCTCCATGTACAAATGCAGGTCGCTCAGTGCGATTCACCAGATCTGACAAAGACTCCTGGATAGGCGTCGAAAGGTTTTCAGAAAGAACTGAGCAAAAGTCCGGTTGCCTCCGATTTAAACCTGTTTCTGCAGGTCTGGTGTGTTTTTTTTTTTTTTTTTTTTTTTTTTTTTTTTGTGTCCTGTCTGGCAGTGTAGCACTAAGAATTGATGTCTTAATGACAAAGACAGCCCAACAGATTTTACTTTCACAAGTGGAGCATTACTGCTTTCGCCATAGTGCTCCGCTTAATATTCATGCCAAAACTTTATTGTATATTAGGGATTATTTCAAATATGGACACAGAAATGAAAGGTAAGAGAAAGAAAGGAGAAAAAGGGACAAAAACAGAGGAAAAAGAGAACAAGAAAACATCCTTGGAGGCTGCTTCTGCAGAGAGAGAGAGAGATATAAAAAGAACAAAACCAACAGTAGTATTACAGGTACAACCAACTTCTTGATAACATCAATGAAGAATATACAGGATTATTTAAAACAAGATGTTGAAGTGACAGCTGAAGTTAATAACAGGGGTTTTCTGTATAGAAGTGAGTCTGTAAGTACCTGAATCTAAGCCCCTGTAGGTGTTTGTGAGAGTGAACTTGTGTCTGTGAGGTTTATCCATGAGAAAAACGCTCAAAAGTGGTTGTGAGGAGCCAAAGACCCCCAGAACACCGAGGCAGACGGCAGGGGAACCAGAACCCAGATGCCCAGACAGGCTCTCAGAGCAACGTTTCCCAAGAGGGGCCAACACAGTGAAAGCTTCTTCCTCTGTCCCAGTGAAGAGCAGAGGAGGCCCCCTGGAGCTGTGGCGACGAGCCCATGGACTCCGCCTGCAGCCAGCTATGCAGCCAGAGCGGATCTGGCCATGACACCCCACCCCCCAGCGGGGCCCCGACAGAGCCAAGGAGGCCCAGGCCCCACGAAGCAGCTGCCAGGAGTGAGTCCACACACACCCGAGCACCCAGACAGAGGACCACCAACGCACCAGTGGGCCAAGGCGCCAGATCGGGGATGCCTGGAGAGGGGGCGGTTCAAACCTGACCTGACAAAAAGACAAGCTCTGGCATGTCAGAACTGGAATGTCACTTTTAAAAGCGGCACGCCAAATGCTGCTTTTCGCCTTGGCTGTCACTCCTGAAAAGTCTGTAAACCCACAAATTCGCTAAGATGGCAGCAGTGCTCAGGGGTGCATAGAATATACTGCCTACTAGTGGTGTGGTAAGGAAATTACACCGTTTTAAAAGTGCAGGGCTACTATTTTCCTGTTTGTTTAATGTAAACAGTTTTTTTTTCTCGCACCTTCTGAAATATGATCAGATTAGAAATAGTTATCATATTCTAATATCATAAAATGCTTAAGATTCAAAGAGTCTTTATTGTCACTGCGGCAAAATTTGTCTTTGGCCACTCCGGTTCAGAGTACACATAATGAAGGCAAACAGGCAAACAAACATGCAATGAACAAGGGTTACAGTCTTTTGTTTTCTTTCTTCCTTGTAGCGCTCAGATTAAAAAATAAAAGGATGATTCAAAAGTTGTTTGAAATAGTTGTCTTACATGAGTCGCAGATAACAGATACTGTGGTCATAAGGTGCTTTTTGTGCAATGATGATTTGAGGCTTCATTTACAGAAATGTGCATTTAGATATTCTGAGATAATTGTGCAGTAGGCAATAATGCCCAAGTGTCATTGAGGTGATTGTAACGTACGGTGGGCTAGTAACCAACTACCACTCGCAGTTAGGTTGTATTTCTTGCTTAAAACTCTTTAGTTATGATGAAGCTGCGTTCACACCAGCGTCAGTGTTCAGAATAAGATTTAGCTAATCTTTGATACCCCCCCCCCCCCCCCCCCCCCCTGCAGCTGATTGGCACATCCTGTGCTCCTGTAGTGCTGACACATCTGAGGTGTCTGGATTTGAAGTTCCTGATGTCCTGATTGATGGGATTGATGATCCGAGCTGACACCTGTAATTGATAGAGGCATGTGCTCCATCTAAAAGGCTCACAGAAGATAATCAGCAACAAGAATGACAATTCTCTTTGAGGGTTTTCTGTTAGTCGCTCCGGGCCGAGGGCTCACTTGAAGCTGATAACATTAGTCCAATCAGCGACTGATTCAAACGAAAGAGGCACTTTGTACATGCATAAACACCTTGCTATAGCTACAAGTTCTCTTCTCTAAGTTTTTACAGGATGAGACATTGATAAAAATGTCCTTAAAAAATAACAACCCGTCTGGTGCACCTTAGAATTAGGCTTTGGCACATTTTAAATGTGTTATTTTGCATTTACAGGATTTCAGCCAATTCTGTTGTTGAGAGGTACTTCAGTGTGTAGGCCTGGGTTCACTGCTCATCTAATCAAATCACACTCTGATAACATCTCTGTTCATTACTATGTTTAGGCTCTTTTGGCGTCTGAAGCTCACATGAAATCAGAACGTATAGAAATCGACCTTCTCACCTCCCCAGACTCTGCATGCTGAGCCAGTTAAAGGAATTGGATGGTTTAGTCGTACGGATGTGTACACGGTAAACGATGCACCCAAACAGCCCCTCTACCAAACCATCATGCTGCCCAATCAGATGTTCTAAACATCTGATTGGCTGCAGGGATTTGCTTCTATTCAGTTCTAATAGATTTTTAAAATAAATAAATATTAAGTAGGAACAATTCAGTGAAGAAAGGGATGGCTTGTCTGCAGTCTGAATTCAGGACAGAGAGCTGCACAAGCCAATTACAGCCGCAGTGAAAATATAGTACTCTGTGTCACCTTTTTTTTTTGCTATGGGAAATGTTTAATGATGAAACGGAGCACAGGCTTGAGTCAGACTGGGTGATTTATTTAATTTCTCATCTTTTCCCAAACTGTCCACCAGGAGGCAATGTGGCCACACACTTGACTTCAACATCAAACGTTTGAATCCTTCATAAATGTGTGTTTTTTTAAACTAGGTTTCCTGAGAGTGCATGTCTGTTGCACACATTTGGGGAAGACAATGACTGTAAATAGCAGCTGAGCACCCCCCCCCCCCTATTTATACACGTTAAACTCCAACCCCATGCCGAAAAAAAAGGAAACATTTGCATTGCGTAACCCCCACACATCATTGCCGCAGGCAACTGACAACCTCCTGCTCCTCAGCCCACCTCTTATGCACAAGTGCCAGGTGCTGGAGGTCTAGACTCTGTGACATGACACCACTCTGGATGAGACTGCAGCATGAAAGGTTTTAGAAAGTACCTCACATCTGCAGAAGGTGTTGATGCCCTCTGTGTTTTTTTATGGCAGACATGTCACTGAACTGTTAGCTCGGTGCCTCTCCAGCAGCTGCTTCTTGGTGTTCTAAGCTCAATAGGTAGGTTATTTTCCATGGTGCTTCTAGCAGAGGCCTACATTCAATAGAATAGTAGAATATAGTGGACGTGTGTTCCGCAAAAACACACGTATACATACCTAGCATAGCGCTTCAGGTGTCAGTTATCCTATATTTACAGATCAGATAAAGCTGAATTTGGATTACAGAAGGCTTAATTGTGTTGCCTTGGAAACGTATTCATACCCCATGTTGGGACTTTTATTTATTACTTCAACACAAAGTAAAACATTATATTCAAATGGAAGAAAAATGATACATGGTTTTACAAACAAGCTAGGTAAATGGATGCACTTCATTTGTCATTTTAGTTAAACATCATAAAATGAATGATCGATGCTTTTGACCCCAATAAGATATATGTAAAAAACAGTTTACAAATGAAAAACTAAAAAGTGGTGAAACTGTGAATCAGCCCCCAGACCCAACACTTTGCTGAACATTTAGTGCAGTTTCAGCTGGAAGTCTTTCAGGGTTTCATAAAGAAGGCCCATTCATCTTTACAAAACTCAGTCACATTGCATGGAGAATGTCTAGGAACATCCGCTTAACATACATGCTTTAAGTCTGGACTTTGACTAGGCCATTCTAAGACATCAATGTGCTTTGATCTAAACCCTTACCTTGTTGTTCTGGCAGTGTTGTAGTACTCGAGTCCGAGACTCGAACTCGAGTCCGAGTCATTAGCTAAATTTAGAGACTCGTGACTTGACTTGGACTTGAGCACTGATGACTCGAACTTGGACTCGGACTCCTACATTCAGATCATTCTGACTCGGAAATTGAGAAAAAGACTCAACTTTTTTTTATATCATTAGGCTATAATTTTAATATGTCATTAGAATATTATTTGGTGTATGGTTTTAATATCTAAATTATTAGTGCAATGGAATGTTACTGCTTCATGTCATACATCACACGTCACGGTCAATAAGGACTCGACTTGGATCAATAGTGACTCGACTCGGACTTGACTCGGATGAGTAGTGGACTTGACTCGGACTCGACTCGGATTTTTTTTTAATGACTTGGACTTGACTCGGACTTGAACACTGGAGACTCGAACCTGGACTCGGACTCGAGGCATAGTGACTTGACTACAACACTGTGTTCTGGCTGTATGTTTACATACCAGTCTCAGGTGTTTTGCAGCCTGCAACAGGTTTTCTTCCAGGATTTAGTTCCATCTTTCTTCAGTCTAGGTGGATGTTCATGTCTTGGTCAGAAAACTGTGGTTTTATTTCCTTTCATTTTACATGAATGCACTGCTTTGTGGTGCTAAACAATATCTGGGGTTGTAATGTGACAAAATGTGGAGCAGTTGAATTGGTATAAATAAATTGCAAGGCACTGAATTAGTTAAAAGGCAAGGCTATTTATAAAACACTTTTCAGAAACAAGACGATTCAAAGTGTTGTACATGAACAAAAACAAAAAAAACAGGGAAGAAAAGCATTACAGTGAAAGAGGGAAAACATTACAGAGGCAAGTACATTGCATCGGAGTAGTAGCAGCAGGTCAGATACAGTAAGGCTACGTTCACACTGCAGCCTGAAGTGACCCAATTCCGATTTTTTTGCCCATATGCGACCTGAATCTGATCTTTTTATGACAGTCTGAACGACACAGATCGGATTTTTTCAAATGCGACCCAGGCCACTTGGATATGTGGTCCTGAATCCGATACGTATCTGATCTTTTCAAATGCGACCTGTGTCTGAACGGCCAGGTCGCATTCATCCGACCTACACGTCATTGATACATATTATTGATACGGTAACAAGCACCTGTTGCAAGTCAATACAGCCCCACGGCAACGCGTTTACTCGCTGCTATAGCCCGCCGAAGATGTGTGTTTTTACGTGAGAGCGCTAAAGAGATCCGTTCAGACGCACATAAAGGTTGCCTTTGTCATTAGAAAATTGTGAATGAAATCCGTATCAGTAATGCCGCTCACGTCGCTATCCCACCATTCCTGACTTCGACTCCGCACCCACACGTTTCTCTGTACGGACATTACTGCCCCATAAAACGCCATTGCCAAAAATTTGGCTCTTTCGTTTCGATCTTCTTAAAAAGCTTGCGGCGGTAATGTGCTGGCTCCGGCTGGAGAAGAACTTAAAGAACGTAAGATACGCTGCAGCATTACGAACCATGTTTACTTCCGCAAATACTGAGCACGCTTGCTATGTGTGACGTCATCGCGTCCTCTACAGCGCATGCGGGACACTTACGTTGCATGAATGCAGTTCACACAGAGATCACATACAAGTCGCATATATTTGGAAGTGTGAACGGACACGCAAAAAAATCCGATTTCACAAAAAAATCGGAATTGAGCATCAAGGCCTGCAGTGTGAACGTAGCCTAAGACAAGTTGGACTACAAACTAAAACATTAACATTTGAAGGCAACTCTAAACAAATAGGTTTCTAACCTTGATTTAAAAAAGCTCTTGGTTTCAGCACTTCAGCTTCTCCATGTCTGGTTCTGGTTCTGGTTCTGCAGAGTAGGCTGGAGCCTGAAGACCTGAGTGGTCTGGAGGGTTGATGCACTGATAACAAGTCTGTGATGTATTTAGGTGCTAAGCCATTCAGGGATTTCTCTATATTCTCTGAGATCCAGGGAGCCAGTGTAAGGACTTCAGAACCGGGTCCATGTTCTCTACGTTCTTAGTCTTAGTGAGGACTTCAGAACCGGGTCCATGTTCTCTACGTTCTTAGTCTTAGTGAGGACGCGGGCAGCAGCGTTCTGGATCAGCTGCAGCTGTCTGATCCACTTTTTAGGCAGACCTGTGAAAACATTGTTGCAGTGATCAGTTCTACTAAAGATAAACATGGATTAGTTTTTCCAGATCCCGCTGAGACATCAGTCCTATAATCCTGGAAATGTTCTCCAGGTGCTAGAAGGTCCAATTTGTCATTGTCTTTAGATGGAGGTTCAGGTCTGAGTCCATCACTACTCCCAGACTTCAGGCCTGATCAGTGGTTCCTAGTTGAAGCAGCTGAAGCTGTGAGCTAACTTTTGATCTCTCCTCTATTGGTCCAAAAATTATTACTTCAGTTTTGTTTTTATTCAGTTGAAGACAATTCTGGCACATCCATTCATTGATTTCTTCTCAGCATTTACTCAGTACTAGAATGGGTTCATAGCCTGGTGACATGGTGATATAGAGCTGTGTGTCGTCTGCATAGTTATGGAGACTTATGTTGTTTTTTATGATCTGAGCTAGAGGGAGCATGTAGATATTGAATAGGAGGGACCCAGGATGGACCCCTGGGGAACCCCACATGTGACTTTTGTCGTCCCTGATGTAAAGTCACCTACTGACACAAAAAAGTCCCATTCCTTTAAGTAGGACTTAAACCAGGTGACTGCTGTACCAGAAAGGCCGACCCAGTTTTCCAGGAGCTCTAACATAATGGAGTGACAAAAAGTTAAAATCATAGACAATGTTCACTATTTGCTTGCTGTAGAGGTGGTTAGTAACTAGGTACATTTACTTTTAGGACTATGTTCACTGCTCCATACTTTTTACTTGAGTAAAGTTTCTGGCTATTCTACCAACTGCAAGTAACTCCACTGACTGAAGAAGAAGCATGTTCTAACCAAAAGTCTGCTAGACAGATACAGCTTATGTTTAAGTCAGACTTCCTGTTTGTACACAAGGTTTTTTTGTTGTAATGTTGTTTTCTACCTGCTGTTCCATTTGGAGGTCAAATGAAGTTACAGTAAACAGTAGATATTGTCAGTGGAGCTACTTTGCACTGTTCTAAGAAGTAATGCGCTTCCCACTGTATTGGTTTCATAAGTTTTATTCACAGAGGGAGTTCTCGTTTGTTCTGGTTGGTGTTTTAAATCCCAGCACAAACCTGCACATCAGAGACAGAAAAACAGCGCGCTAAGCTGATAAGGGACGTGGAGAAAAAAAAAAACTGCCAGACTCTCATCGTTGTTCTTGGGGATTTTAACAGCACAAACCTCTCCACTGTACTTCCAAAATACACACAGCATATTAAGCTGTATAAATATAATGTAAAGATTGTCAGTGTTAAAACAACTATGAAACCCTTTTGTGTTTCTGTCTGTGGAGTGAAACTGTACAATAGTCACAGTGTAGAAATACAGGAAGCTCCAAACTTCACCCAGTTTAAAAAAAGGTTTAAAGATATTTCACTAAAACAGTATTTAGTTGAGGAGGCCCTCAGTTCATTCACGTTCAGCTCAAGTATGATGCCCAATGGCTACCGACGGACCCATCAACATGCTGAGACGAGGACAGTTCTGAGTTTGAGCTACGGAAGTCAAATTTAATAAGTTATGCTTCTTCCTACCCCATTTGAAACGCAAGCTGCCGTGCTGTGCAAAATCTGTTGATTAGACATGTTATTTTATTTTTCAATTAATTTGAATCTTTTATTTTACAATCATGTTCAAAATAAACTAAGTTTCCCATCTGGGATAAAAGTCAGTGGTCCACTGTTACACAGCTGTAAAAGATGCGTACTATGCTGTCATTAGGGCTGCTTTGGGCTTTCTGATCACCGTCTGCTTCATCTCGTTCCATCCCAAAAATCTGAGACACACCAAACTGTCCAATCCAGCTCACAGATCTCTACAGACTGTTTTTCCTGACTTACTGGCTGTGCAGAGGTCCCTATATGGACCACTGGACTCATGAGATCAAGTATTCACGCGAGAGTACATATCGCAACGTAAAGCATCCGTTGCAGCTCAAACAAGCTCAAAAACGGTCTACCTAACTCGATTTGGTGAGTCCCTGCCTTTAGGAGGTGGACTGATGAATCAAAGAGGTTACAGGTATGTTTTGACTGCACAGATGAGTGTTTTTGAAGCTTCCACCACTGACCTGGACGAGCTTGCTGAAACTCACTTCTTACATCCGTTTTTGAGTGGGTTGGTGTGACTTTTTCAACAAGCAACAACAAGTTCTGTTGTCTAAGGAAGCTGCGTATGACCAAGCAACAGGCTTGTCTTTTTTTAAGCATATAACGAGGCCATATGCCTCTAAGATCTCTGAGGAAGATGTTAATTGGCTCTTTCAGAAGACCAGAAAAGTGCAAGGACCTGACAATGTATCCCCCTCATGCCCGAGGACCTGATCTCAAGTCTCTGAAGCTTTGTGACGTTCCACCATCCAAAGGTGAAGATGGTGCTCAACCACCTTCACTTTTGCCGGAATGTGAAAACTGCATTTTCTGCTGGAGCACAATTTTTTTTCATCAGTACAGTATTTAAAAATAAAAATGTCCCTCTCTATCATCAATTTCGCTCAAAAGTATTTTGATATCTGACAGGCATTTTAACACTTGTCCAGCTGTCTGCTGACATTTGACAGAGATGTGACCTCGGAGGATGCTCCTGTGAAGGAACTACAATCCTTCCACCTCCATAGAGGGCCTGGCCTCTTTCCTAAATAGTTTTATTTTATAGAGAATATTGGTTGCTTTATTTTAATTTTTTTTCATTTATCTGAAGCAGAGTTTTGGTAAGTTTTGGCTGGTGTATTTTTTGATAAATATTTGATATACTGTCTGGTTATCAACAATGATGCACAATGTGACCTTATTCTGTCTGTTTTTGCCTGGTATTCATAAATTTTTTCATTAATTAACATATTTGATTAGGTGTGTATTGATTGTGTTAACAAAACAAATATTTAAGTTGATTTTTTATTTTTTATTTTATGAATACATTTGGTGATGGATGCCTTTTTTGGCTTGACTGTAGCGCGCTCTGTAACACCTCAGATCGGTGTTACAGCAGCCAGAGAGATGGTTTCTCCCTCCAGGCTGTCTCTCTGATTAACTCTCAACAGTCAGAGATTGTTACCATAAACATTTGCACCAATCTAGTCATGTCTTTAACTTTTGTAGAAACACAGTATGTCTGTATTTTTTTTTTTTTTTTACAAAAGCAAGACTTTTATTCTCCATATATTTATATGTAAAATGTCTTTGTTGTGAGCAAAGTGGAACCAAAAGCAAATTCCTTGTTTGTGTGCAAAAATGTGGTGAATAATGCTGATTGTGAATCTAAAAAAAATGTTAACTGAAACAGTTTTTTGTTCTACCTGAATTTTTTTATTTTGTAATTTTTTATTTGTATGAGTTTTTATTTTAGCTTTTAAAGTCCCAGATTTGACCATAACTTAATATTTTTGTTGGCCTTTAAATGTTAAATCAGATGTTATCAGTACTTGAGTAGCCTTCACCGGCTACTGTTTAAGTCTTGAGTAATGTTTTGGATGGTTTTTACTTTTACTTGAGTAAAAATATGTTGAAGAAGTGCTACTCTTGCTCGACATGTTTCAGCATAAAATTTTATTATCATTTGAGTTCAATTCCCTCGAAATAATAATTTCTGATCGATGCATTTACATAAATGACAACAATTTACGGTACATCTGGTGTTTCTGTAAGCTCTCCTCTCATCTCTGCTTTATGCTTCACCAACAAAACAAAACAGCAACCCAGGAAGGACAGTGTGGTGGTGGATTTTTATTTAGAAGAAATCTGCTGGCTTCTGGTTTATTACAGAGTGCAATTTAAGATTCTTTCAGCTCCTCATGGACCGGCACCAGGTCATATCAGAGGCCTCTGCGGCCGTGCGTTCCTGGAAGGTCCCTGAGGTCCTGTGAAAAGGGCCTGCTGATGGTTCCCATACTAAGCTGGAAACAAAAGGAGACGGCACCTTTTGTCCAGTGGCACCCAGACTCTCTTCCTTTGGACTTGAGATTGGTGGACTCTGTGGTCTTTTTCTTTTTTTTTTTTTTAAAAAGCCTCTAAAAAACATTCTTTTTAATCTTTTTATTTATTTCCCTTGCCTTTTATGAATTATTGGGTTGCCTGAAGCAATTTCATCATGAAAAGCACAACACGTTTTACGACTCACTCAAATGTCATACTGGCGGCATGAAACCTGAAAAAAACAGAAGTTTCTCGCGTGCTTTTCCATCCACTGTGATCAATTCCAAACAAATTGTATATTTATTTATTCTTTTTTTCTTACTCAGAGTTGTCAGTCTAATTGGATTCACACAGTCTTAGAATCAGAATCAGAGTCAGGTTTATTGCCAAGTAGGTTTGCACTTACAAGGAATTTGACTTGGTGTTGATGGTGCAGACAAAATATATATATATACAGAATCTATAGCTATATTTCATCAGAAACCAGAACTGGTTCTAGAAAACATGTACAAAGAAAACATTTTAGCATCCTAGCATAACTCAAACAGTGACAATTCCCATTAACATGACATTATCTTAGAGAAAAATGTTCAGAGAGGAACATTTTTGAATGAAAACATAGATAACATGGATACGTCAGCTATATTAGAGCCTTTTGTATGAATATCAAAATGTAAGGAATAATCTCCTCATGCCTTTCCACTAAACATTGAGTTTCTGTCTGTTCTTCCACAATGATGCTTCTTAGTAAAGTGAAATCACAGTTAGCTAGTTTATTTAGCAGTTTATTGAAGTGTGCGAGTACACTGCTGCCCTTGAACTCAATGTAATCTTCATGTTGATATTAATGTCTGCTCTACACTGCTGTGCTGTATGAAAGACAGTTACTAGAAGGTTTTATTTCATTTTTTAAAACTTTAAAAGGAAATAATAACGCAGTGTGTATAATATGTTTATTTTCCAGCCCTCTTTTTCATATATCTGCTTTCATAGTAAAACAAATATCCCTGAAAAGAAAAACACTGGAGACTGGACGGTGGTTGCTGTAGATGAATGGTCCACAGTGGATTCTTTTGCTTTGGGTTTGAAAGTAAAAGATTTCAAACTTAGTTGAGAAATCCTCCCATCTACACAGGGCCAGTCAGAAGTTTATCTCTCTGCCAAGTGGCATGTACCCAGAAGGGAGACAGCTAGTATTTATACTGATAGAATGGAATTCATCTGCATTGCTTTAAACAGTGAAAAACAGTTGTGCAGCTTTGGTTTGGCAGTGTGAATATCAAACACACTCACATATATACAAACCATAATACACTAAGCAACACAGAAAACAATAGCTGGCTTTCTTTTGGAGTCTTCAGGTTTAAAGGAGCAATACGTATGATATTTACTGTAAAATCAACCTAGATAATTCTTATTTGTTACCTGAGATGGAAGTAACATTCCCTATAAAAAATCGGTCCTCTCCATCAACAATGCCTTGGTCGAAAAACCGAGGACTTCCGGTGATGACGTCGGAGTGAACGGAGGCGTGGATCTTGTGCTCCGTAAAATATCTCCTAAACTAACCCTCCAAATATAAATGACTGAATAAAAAAAAAGATTACAACCAAGCCACATCGAAAATATGCCGAGTACCAAACAAAAAGGAGGAAAAGGGAACAAAAGTGCCAAGGACGAGGAGCAAACATACGAAGCTAACACCAGAGACGAAGAAATCTTAGCGGCTATCCATGCTCTTGGAAAAGATTTCACGACTCAGCTCCAAGAAGTTGTAAGCTCGAACCCGGGGATCAGGGAAGCGATCAATACATTCTCTGAAATACTCGAACATGCAGAAACCCGCATTAGCCCTGCAGAAGATGGGATAACCGTCCTGGAAGCGAAGGTCACCAAAGCGCAACGGGACATGCTAGCACTCACCAAGACAATGGAATCCGTGGAGAGGCGGCAACGGCGCCTGAGCCTGAGGTCGGTCGGATTACCAGAGGGAACTGAGGGTGGCCGTGGCCTGGCTCGATTCCTTGCCAAGCTCCTTTTCCTCGACGGGGGTGGGACCCTATCTTTCCTTACTCCAGCCGAGGTACAAGATTACATCAAAACAGTGGAGAAGGAACGACCTCCACCCACAGAGACTACTATGGACTAAAATGTTGGTATGTGCTATCTCAATTTTATCGATTCAGTTAGCATAAAACTTGGGTTATTGGCCGTTGTGCCATAACATGCAACAACCTGTGGAGGGTACAAACCAATATTCGTTGAGCACAGGTTACTGTTCACATTGTATGGTGTTTGTTTTCTGCTCCTTTAGAAGGATCAGCAATGTTCCAGTCTTACAGGTTATTTGTGAGAAGGGTCTGTGCAATTAGGGGGCACAGAGGAATAGGAGAGCTCCTTCTCCATTACCGAGGGTGGGTGGGTATTCTATTTGTTATTTTTCTTTTCTACTCCTTTTTGAATGGTACAAGGTTCTTTTACGGTCAGGTATATGATGTAAAAACATTGCTGTCAGACACATTTAAGTACGGGACATGACCCCTCCATATCTTAATATAGTATCTTGGAATGTCAGAGGTCTGAGGAAATTGGTTAAAATCAAGCAAGTTCTAGCTAGGATTAAATATATCCAAGCCAAAATCGTGTATATCCAGGAAACACATTTACTATCGGACGAAATCATACGCATTAAGAGAAGATGGCCTGGGCAAGTTATTGCATCTTGTCACTCGTCACAGGCTAGAGGAGTCGCGGTTCTTATCCATAGATCAGTTCCTTTTAGAACACATAAAATTATCTTAGACCCAAGGGGCAGATTTGTTATAGTCAAGGTCTCTCTGTTAAATCAAGAAATTATCCTGGCTAATATATATGGTCCCAACAACGATGATGACTTATTCTTTAATAACTTGTTTATGACCGTGTCTTCTTATCAGGGAGAAATAATAATGGGTGGCGATTTTAACTGCACGCTTAACCCCTATTTAGACAGGTCAACAAGAGTGGACCCTTCTCATACCCGATCCCGCAAAACGATCGAGCACTTTATATCAGAGCTTCATCTTTGCGATATTTGGAGATATAGGAATCCTACCACCCAAGAATTTTCTTCATTTTTTAAACACCTACTCGACACAATCCCGCATCGATTACGTTTTAATCTCCAAAACGCTGAAGGATTCAGTCTGTGTAAGGCATTATACTTTCAGACCATGCTCTTCTATTTTTACATTACCGTTACAATTCATACAAGACACTTTGGCGACTTAGCCCGAGGTGGCTACGCGACCAGAATTTTCTACAATATGTAGACGATAACATTGATGTATTCTTCGCTACAAATACAGACGAAACATCAGCCTCTATTAGGTGGGAAGCATTTAAAGCCTATATTAGAGGTCAGATGATATCCTACACGAGCCACATGTCTAACCGGATGCCAGAACTAGACAGAACTAGAATGTGACATTAAAGACATGGAAAAGGAGTGCGCCATCAATAATACCCCAGAGAATATTCAGAGGCTTACGGAACTAAGAGCTAATTACAACGACTTAACAGCTAACAAAGCGCTATCAAAGATAACCAGACTGAAGCAAAACTATTACGAACAGGGAGAATCATCAGGGAAACTATTAGCCTGGCGCCTTAAAACCTTGAGTCAGGAAAAGGCTATCACCGAAATTGAAACTGAAAGTGGGATTACAACGAGCCCCTCAGAAATCAACGATGCGTTCAGAAAATATTATATGAAACTCTATGCTTCAGAAACTCAATATCCTAATGACCAGGACTAAGTTCTTAGACGCCCTACCCATTCCACTCTTGGAAGACATGGCAAAGCAAAAGCTAGACTCACCCATAACGAAAGAGGAAATATTTGAAACTCTTGTTTATATGAGCAGTGGTAAATCACCCGGTCCTGACGGACTTCCTATAGATTTTTTTAAACACTTCAAGAAATGGCTGATTCCACCTCTGTTCGATATGTTAGTTGAATCAATCGAGGCGGGACAAATACCACCCTCCCTATGTAACGCTACGATATCACTGATATTAAAGCCAAATAAGCTGCCCACCAATTGCGCATCATATCGTCCAATATCATTAATAAATTCAGATGCCAAAATAATTGCAAAGGTGTTTGCAAGGCGCTTGGAAAAACAACTTCCCTTTTTAATAATGCCTGATCAAAATGGCTTCATTAAATACCGCCAGGCCTTTCATAAC
Organism: Fundulus diaphanus; assembly: GCA_037039145.1. Classification (NCBI taxonomy): domain Eukaryota; kingdom Metazoa; phylum Chordata; class Actinopteri; order Cyprinodontiformes; family Fundulidae; genus Fundulus; species Fundulus diaphanus. The sequence continues at coordinate 59,372,097 of CM073125.1, forward strand.
ATCCATAGAGTATTAAATATCATCTTCGCAAAGCAGGAATGCACAAACACGGCAATAATTTCACTTGACGCAAAAAGTGCTTTCGACATGGTTGAACACGCATATTTGTTTGATATTCTGAGGCAATTTGGGTTTGGCGACTACTTTTGCAGCTTTGTGAAAATGCTGTACCGATCTCCAAGTGCAGCAGTCACAACTAATCTCGCCACATCGTAACCCTTTCAACTGCAGCGAGGAACGAGGCAAGGGTGCCCTCTCTCGCCCCTTTTGTTTGCATTAGCAATCGAACCACTGGCCATTGCAGTTAGACAAAGCACTAATATAACAGGCATCAGACTAGGCGATGTTGAGAACAAAATAGGTCTTTTTGCTGACGATATAGTTTTGTTCCTGACACAGTTACGTGATTCAATTCCTAACCTGCTGAAGTTAATAAATACATTTGGCTCGTTTTCAGGGTATACAGTTAATGAATTAAAGTCGAATATCTTGTTTCTTAACCACTTCGAAAGAATCTCCCCACCGATACAAACCCCTTTCACCAACATTAGCAGTTTTACATACTTGGGGATCAAAATTACACCCACACCAGAAGACTTAGTAACTTGCAATTATAAGCCAGTAATAGATTCTGTGACCAATATGATAAAAAGATGGTCAACAATGCCAATTTCTATGGTTGGCCGAATCAATAGTTTGAAGATGACAATCCTAGCTAAGTTTTTATACCTATTTCAATGCATACCACTTCCACCACCTCCAAACTTTTTCACGAGCATGAACAGACTTTTTAGAGACTTCATATGGAATAACCGCAGAGCAAGACTTCTCTACCTGCCTTTTGATAGAGGAGGTCTGAAACTCCCTAACCTCAAATTATACTACTGGTCATATTGATCGATATTGATAATTATCAACAACTTAAAAACATATATTTCAAGAGTAGCCCTGGTCATTTTATGCTGTTGCTTAGTGACCTATTTTTAGATACAGAACACACAAACACTGAATCCAAACTAAACTCTTTATTCAACCAACTTTTTACCAAAACCGCAAGTTTTTAAAAAAGAAAAAAGAACACATGCTCTCTGAAATCTTTGAAAGAGGTGAACCTTGGTTCCTGGGTCTGCGTTGTGATTGGTTGGGAGCATGTAATGATTGTAATATTAACCTACATGGCTACAATGCAAAGGATGGAAAACTGTTATTCTATTTAACTTTTTATTGACCCTTTTTTTCTATCATCGATATATGTCTATGGATGATATGTTATTGAATTATCGTCCAGCCCTAGTTTAACACATCCCTTTGGGAGCAGCGGGCTGCCGCACTGAGTGGTGCACCGGGAGCAATCTGTGGTCAAGAGTCTTGCACTGGGACCTTTGTGGCCTCTTCAAGACACAAATGTCCGGCTCCCTAACCACTAAACCACCACCTCCACATGGTCAGCAACACATAACAAAACTGTTGTGATATATTATCTATAAATGTATATAAAACAGACAGACATTAAGCTTCCAGAGTAGCCTTGACTTCAACCCTACTGGACAGTCTGCTTAAAGCAGGATCTGAAAAAACTCTAAATCTTCTGCCAAGACGAATGTTCAAATGTCCTTTCAGAATCGCTCCAGAAGCCCCTCTATTGCCAAAAAAAGCGTCTGGCATCCCTGCAACTTGCTAAGGGCCTTTTATTGAATGAAATTCATTGAAGTTGTTGAATATTTAGGCGTAGCAGAAAGTATGGTTAAAAAACGATTATTTATATTTATAATATTTTAAATAAATAAGATTTATAAAAAAAAAAAAAATTATGCAAGTGAGAGCAACATCAGATGTAATTTTCCAGCAGCTGTGCTAAAGAGTATCAGCGATTCCCAGTTTCTTAATATCCAATCTTACACAGCGTCCAGTCCTACTTTATAACCGAAACTGTACATCATCGGCATCAAATAACTTGTTTGCGTTTTTTTAACACACTGTGACAACCTGACCGAGCAGCTGTATTGATTTTTAACAACGAATGCATTTGTGACCAGACCGAGAACACAGAACCACAATCAAGAGAAAGCTGACAAACATCCTGGTCTGGCCTCCACGTCAAAAGGAATAAAAATCACTTACTATAGTAAAGTGTGCTCTGAGAAAAAAATATATGAGTCAGCTGTTGAAATGTCAACTGTCCAAAAACAGAACAGTACTGAACCATAATGGATCTTGGCTACACAGGGCATGGGCAGATTCTTTATAATCTCTACGTCCAATATTTTACAGTTGCTTTGGAAAAAATAACATATTTTTACATTTCTTGATGGGTCAGAGATAATTTCTTTCCCAATCAGACGGTTTGGGCCATACGACATTATTTTTCTTCTTGCAGTTCTGGACATGATATTGGTAATAAATTGAAAATTTGATATGTAAGGATATTAATGAAGACCAGACAACAAGTGTCACACAAAAAAAGCATATATTCTGGCTGTAAAATTGTCATTCATCCTTATTTGATAAGACATACATAATTGTTGGCATGAACGTCACTTATAGGCTTTCATTACTGCAACCCTGTTATCAAGCTGCTGTAATTATACAATACCCATTTTCTAAAGAATTGTAAAATCAAGAAACCTTTCTGAAAATGCAACTATATTTTGGAGTTTATTATATCCAAACTGGGTCTAAATTATGTGTACAGGCTCAGATATATACATACACATCTACAAGTATCTTACTAGTTGTGGAAATGCTCAGGTATCCGGTCATGGCAACACTACACAGGCTTAAAGCGGAGGCAACCGGACTTTCGCTAAGTTTAAAAAAAAAAATTATTTCAACATCTATCCAATGAGTTTTTATCAGTTTTGGTAACCTGCAGTTGGAGCTCTGCTGTTTCTAAGCACATGGAGGCCCATCTTCCTCAGCGCATTCCAAGTCAGATGCAAATCAACGACTCACCAGCCCAGAATGTGGCTCACTGGAGGCTATTTTCTTGGTGTCAGTGACCATGGCTCTGTCCACACGAAGCTGGGGTTGGGTGTATTCGACAAGCTTCTTTCACCATGAAATGGCCGCAAAACCGACTGGGTCTGAAACCAGCTCCCAGAGTGGATAGGTTTGTCGCCCCCCATGGCGCCTCCATTACGACACCCCATACGCATAACCAGACCTCTCAACTTTTATCAAAAGTTAAGAGAGAGATTATGTTTTTGGGGGGGCGTGGCAGGGCTGGGGGCGGAGCTGGATGGACCCTGGAAGAGCGGTCCAGTCAGCTCAGTCTCATTTTTATCCGACCTGACATGGAAGTAGACATGTATTACTTTTGTTAAAAAGTGAAAGAGAAGTGTGAACATGTTATTGTTCAGTTAGTGGGTTAACACTCCTTTTTAAGAATGGAGATCTGCTGTTTTGATTTTATTTTATTAGAGTCCCACTCATGCAGAGTGCCTCAAGGCTCCATGCTTGGCCTCTTCCTCTTCTCTCTTTACCCCGATGAAAAGTATGCATATAGTGATTTATTTCTAGACAATCTAATAATTTCTCTGAAAGGACCTTCTACACTTTTGACAGGACAGCAAAATGACTAATGGGTCTATTTGTTGCTTATTTGTTAAAAAAATATTATTTTAGGGCAATTTTAATTGATAATTATTATTAAAAATGATTGAAAGGCTTGACAAAAACCTGAAATATTTTCTATGAATGCAGTATCTTGCCCCTGACTATTTAATAATCTTCTTATTTGGTAAAAACACTGTACATGTGTTTATTCAGATCAAATGTCATACATTGCTGTTTAGCTATGCATGCCCTTACAAACCTTAATCCTAAATCTTTTAAACCATTTTAACCTCTTGAGTCCTGAGAACCTTATTCCAAACATAGGCTTTCAGACACGTGAAAAAATGCTGAAAAACATATATGTTTGATTAGTTGTCAACCTCGTTTACAGATCTGTCAGGAGAAAAACATTTTTTATTAGAGAAACTCTATATTCAATTGAAGGTTAAGCACCAAATCCTTATTTTAACTGTGGTTTTATGCTGTATAATCATTGCAAGCTGGAAAAAGAAGAGTTCAAATGCATAATTAATAAGCTAAACTTAATGCAACATTCATGTTGACGATTATGCAAATTTCAGACCAGCACTGTACATAAAAATAAGTTACCTGCAAGTAAAATCCCTCATTCTGGATGTGGATTGAAAAAAAAGATCCTGTTGCAGTTTTTTTCAGCTAAATGAGCTTTTGCTCCTGTCTGTTCAGCAGTTATCTCTGGTTTCACAGCTCCAGAATCCAAACCATGTTAAATTTATTCCTCAAAGCTTTGGCTATCATCCATCTCCGATGGCTGCCTCTCTGGGCAAGTTAGGATTTCTACCCAACTTTTTTTGGAAACACATTTACATCAGTTTAATACAGTGGTGAGATGAGCTGCGGCTGCTTCTTATGCAGAGTTTGATCTCGACTCTGAGGTCAGCTCATCATGCGTAAATGGTGTTTCCCTGGCAACATATTCCATATAAGAAATGCTGATGAAGGCAGTGGAGTGAGCGGAGATCTCTATCTGGGAAATCATCCAGTGGCTGCAAGAGATGATGATCACACAGACCGAATATTTCAGACTTGAACACTCAAGTGCAATATCATCAAGAATCCAAAACAAACCCAGTAAATGTCTGAGCTTCTTTTCCACTGTTTTCCTTTTGATCTTGCTTTTGTACAGTCATAGTCAATAAATCGAAATTTGCATTCTGATTAGATTCATTTTTAGAGTAAAAGAACCTTTAAGCAGGTATTAAACATACTTTTCACTAAGCCCACATTTCTGTGTTAAAAATGTTTTTTGTTGGTCTGATGTAACATTCACTGGAACATGAGGTCCTGTCTCATCTTTACAGAATGTTTATTGTTTTTGAAGTCCATGTGTTTGTTTCAGAACAACGGGAATGTTACATTTGCAGTAAGTCACTCTTTATTTTCAGTTTACTTTTCTTTTTTTACATATGGTACTTAATGGTACAAAGATGAATGTTTACTGTCCACTACATGGTTTAGGTGTGTTAATCTTCATCAGTGCAGACAGAGGGTTTGCATAGTGTAGTATAAGAATAGGTAATGGTATTATTGTGTCATTGCAGACACATTTGAGGCTCAGCTGGTTTGATTTTCTGTGGCAGTGAGGTGATGTAAGGTATTTGTTGATTTTTTTCAAGACACTCATCTTGTGGAAATCAGCTGGTGACCCAGTTGTGTATGCTACAGTACCAGAGGCACAGGACGATAATGCTGGAATGTTTTTTTTATTACATATAATAAATCAAGATGGTTGTCAGGTATCTGGGTTATCTTCCAGGTATTATAACTCAGATTGATACTTTAAAAACCCCTTTCTTGGACCTCTGGAAAAACCTATAATTTTGTGATAAATGTTTGACTTTTCATTAGTTTAGAGATCAATATCCCAAGTAACGAATCCCTAGTTTATCCATCCATCGTCTTGTGCTGCGAGATTGGGTCGCGGGGGCAACAAGTCCAGGAGGGAACCCCAGACATTACTCTCCCAAGCAGCATCCTCCAGCTCATTCTGGGGCACTCTAAGGTGTTCCCAGGTCAGAGGGTATATATATATATATATATATATATATATATATATATATATATATATATATATATATATATATATATATATATATATATATATATCCCTTCTGGGTTTTCTCCTCCAAGGACTTTCCCGGAAAACCCCCGAAGGGAAGCACCCAGGGGAGGGTGTCCAAACCACCTCATCTGACTTCTTTCAACGCGGAGAAGCAGCGGCTCTACTTTGAGCTCCCCCTGGATAACAGACCTCCTCACCCTCTCTCTAAAGCTGAGCCTGGCCACTCCAGAAGAAGGTAATTTTGGTCACTTTTATCTGATATCTGGTTCTTTCAGTCATAAACCATACTTCATGACCATAGGTGAGGGTCAGAACGTCGATGGACCAGTAAACTGAGAGCTTTGCCTTTTGGGTCAGCTCTTTCTTCACCACAAAAGAACGGAGCAACTCCCCATTACTGCAGAAGAAGCCCCAGTTCGTCTATCCATCACTTGTTCCATCCACCTCACTGATGAACAAGACACTAAGATACTTAAACTCCTCCGCTTGAGGCAGAGACTGACCCCCCACCCAGAGGGTGCAGTCCACCTTTTTCCCATTGAGGACCATGGCCTCAGACTTAGGAGCTCTCTAGTTTAAATTTCCCCTCTTACTTAGTGTGCAGATTAATTGGTTGTAAGTTATAAGATGTTTGTTGTTTTTCTTTGTCAGTTTGAGTCATTAGAGAGATCTCCTGCATCAATTTCAATGTAGCTGAATATCACCACACGGCACATCGTCCTACACTATTGCAACACAAGACAACAAGAGGTATTCTGAAGAGACACAAGGTTACCTCAATGGCTCCTTTTGAAATAAATCATTAAGCCTGCAGCAATATTTTATACAAAAATATAACTTTAATAGTGATGATAACTGCAACCAATCACACAAAGTATTGAAGCAAACTTCCATCAAACATTTACCTGGAGCACTTAATAAGACTGTACAGGTTGTGCCGTTGCAACATACTAACTTTTGTGATCATGCTCTAAATATTTCATCCAGCTCAGACGTTGCTATGTGATCAAAGGTGGAGCAGCTACATGTGTTGGTTTGTGAAACAGAGAGCTACTTCCTGAGCCGTTCTGAACCGCGGCACAAAGGTTAATGCCACAAAGTCCCGCGTGCCCGAAGCTTTTGACTGATCAAAACTGCCTTTAATCCAAGTCTCCAGTGTTTAGGGGAGCATGTGTATTTTTTGGTCTTCTCGTGTACATCGATTTGTTGGCTGTTTAATCTTCGATTGCGACAATGGTCATTGAGATTAGGGACTAGAGCTGCAGTGTCGGGTCTTTTAGTCGCGTAACGGACAAAAAAAGCGTGTTAATTGCCCTTGACTGTTGAAAGTAAATTAATTATTGATCCCCTTCTCGACTCCTCTTCTGTACTTATGTACCCTTACAAATCCTTTTATCTCCGGCTTGAAGTAAGAACATTTCCTCTTTTCTCCCCATCATTATGCAGGCTGGGAAGAAAGCACCACTATCAAACCTTTTCAACCAAAGTCGGCTTTTATTTTCTTTCTTCTTGTAGCTGTGATGTGTGCTGAACAGACATGTCAGAAATCATCACAACCCTTTCCTGTAATCTATTGCGATGACCTGTCTCCTAAATCAACCCCCTCCCATCTTTAATTTTCCAAATAGCTTTTTGGTTCATGTTTTTGTCTCTTCCTGCCTTCTCGTTTTGTTTCACACACACTCGGAGCCCGTGCCACACGCGTGTTCTCTCGCCTCCACACCAGTGCTCGTAACAAATGAATAGGAGGAGAAGATGAATACAAACTGGTGCCTGGGTCTAAAGGCTGTGTTGTAAATTGATGACAGTGAATGTAAAGGTGTAGAAGCAGTTCAGACAACATCATCATTATTCTGCGTATTGATTTTTCCCTCTGCAGCTAAAGGGAAAAGTGTTGCTTCATGTTAGAAATGAGACATACAGAAAAACCAGCATGATATAAGCTGCACATGTTTTTCATGCAACTGCAGATGTCAAACACTTTGGGTTAAAGGTTCCCTCCAAAACCAGACAATCACCAAGGTTTTTAGTTTAGAGTGACCAATGTTGAAGTATGAATGCTGAGAAAGACAGGCGTGATCATGGATGTTTGCTCGTCAGGAACAATTTGCTCATTTTAGATAGCAGGTGCTTTGATCTGCAGATATTAAGTGAAATTTGGTCCTATTAGACATATTTCGTTTTTGGTCTGTAAAAACAGTATACAGATGAACACAAGACTTGTCAAGAAACCTACGATTACTTTACCTAGTTCGAAGAAAACTGCAAACAAGAGGTGATGTTTCTCTCTTGCATTTGAAGCCAGGGGTAATTAGGAGTACAAATGCGTGCAATTAGTGGTGAAACAATTAATTTTCACTTACATTTTCTGTTTGTATTAGAAGTAGGAACTATTAAGAAATCAGATTCCTTATCTAGAAAAAGCCATTTAATCCATGTCGATTATGACCCGATTAATATTTGACAATGATAATTATAATAATAAGAAGAATACATTCTATTTGTACTGCATTTCACATTATCAAAATCCCCCAAGTGCTTTTAACAATCGTTAAAATAGGAATAAAAGTTAAAATACTATAGAGAATTGAAATGCTTTACTAAAAACAAATGATTTTAGCCCTTTTTTAAAGCTGTCTATGGATTGGGGGGCCCTCAAAGTGTCAGGGAGGGCATGCCACAGACGAGGGGCAGCGGCCCAAGAAGCTCTGCCCCCCATGGTGCTCAATCTGGTTCTGAGTATGTGAAGCTGGCTGGAGAGAGTGGATCGTAGGGAGCGTGTTGTGGTTTGTGGGGTGAGCAGCTCTTTGAGGTAAGGAGGAGCATTTCCATACATGCTTTGATGAGTGAAGAGAGAGATTTTGTATTTGATCCTGGTGGAGATGGGAAGCCAGCAAAGTGACTGAAGAACGGGTGTAATGTGTTCCTATTTTCACACTCTCATCAGCACCCTAGCTGCCGAGTTTGGGCTGTATTGAAGCCTCTGAAAACTGTTGATGGTGAGCCCAAGGAACAGTGCATTACAAAAGTCCAGTGTGGAGGAGACGAAGGCTTGGATCCGTTTTTTCTTCGTCTGTTCGGGTGAGAGTGGAGCGAAATTTGGCAAAGTCACAAAGACGATGGAAGGAGATCTTGCAGAGTTGGTTTACATGAAAGGTTGCATGTCGACTGTGGCTAGCTGACCGACAGGATCAAGCTTGCCAAATAAGTAGGTAACCACCTGGTTCACTGATTATGCAAAACTGATAACTATCCAAAATGCTTCTGGTATGCAGCTGGGGTAGTATAAATCCCTAGCTTGCTTAATCCAACAATCTTGTGCATTCTAAGGTTAAAAAAGTACGACAAACATCCACCGCCAGCGTTCTCTTCCAGTAAAATCCGCTGATCATCGCTGCATGTAAACAATCAGCAGACAGAGCACACAAGTGGAAAAGTAAAAGTCATTCTTTATTCTCAATTTGAGAGTTTAATTATCACCAGAACACATCCCGCTAACGATCACCTATCCCTGCAAAGCACCAATTAGGCATAAATAGCGTTACTCCTGATGACTAAGAATAGCTCACACCATTAATTAATTTCAACTCCTGGGAAACAACAGTCAGAGTTAAAGTAATGCTCTGGATTCCCACTTCATGATGTGGTAAAAAAAACAGACTGGGAAACCAGTCCAATCAGACATACGGGACGCAAACTGTTCAAACACTGCACGTCTATTTATGATTTGAGACGGACCACCAGACTGCTTCTTTCCATTCAGAGTTTAACAGAGCATCCAGCGCACGCAGGTTTTATACAATAGAGGGTGTGACAAAACGACAGTGATTGGATATAGAAAGGTGAGAAGCCATGGGTGATTGGTGACGGGGAGTGAAGTCTATGGGTCTGTCCCTCCTTCGTAGAGATGAAACACTACCACCCCGGGCTACTCCCAGCTACTCAGTCTGTGCTGTTCTTCAGACAAACGTTGATGTCAACAACTTTATCATATCAGCCTCAGAGCCTGTGTCAGAGTGAGCGCCTATCAATTTATGTCACATTATGTCATAAACAACCCTTTTCTCCTAAACCAACACTCGTCACACTACAAGTATTCACACCCCCTTTCACACCCGGAAATCTTCCGCCTTAACACCGTCCACCTACACTGACAGGCAAGACGGGGAGAGCATTGATCACACAGCCAAAAAGCTCATGGTAGCTCTGGAGGAGGGGCAGGGATCCACGAACATTGACAGGACATCTATTAGTCACGCGCTCCACAAATGTAGCTTTTATGAAGTATCGGCAAGAAGAAATCCATTTGAAAGCCTTGGAGCATCCAGGTTGAAGGTTGCCACAGGCCAAGCAAAACAGCAAACGGAGACATGTGAAGGAAAAGTAACAGTGAACGGTACCCTGAATGTACCATGCACACAGTGAAGCATGGTGGTGGCAGCATTATGCTGCGGGAATGCTTTTCTTCAGCAGGGACAGGGCGACTACTCACAGCTGATAAATACATGGATGGAGCTTCATGCAGAAAACCCAAATATTGGAGTGGAAGTTAAAAATCCAGCAGGACAACAACCAACTATTTAAATATCAGCCTGTACTGTGGCTTCATAGCAAAAATCTCTACACATATATTAAACAATCCCATGGCTTTTCAAAGGAGCTAATGGGAGGTTTAAACCAACAGCTTCGGTCCCTGCCTGTTAACTACATTTTGTTACCATGTCTGCTTGTACAGTTACCCTTGACTGCTATAACCTTCAGCCACATCAAGGGGCTGAAACAGGTAGAGATGCACAACAACTCTGCATCAACATCATTATCAACCATTTTTTCCATGTTGCCATTTGTCCGATAAGTAAACCTGGGTTTATATTAATAACCAATATTTATTTCCATCTGGTTGCCATTTGTGTATGTGTTTCAGGAGGGGAGGGGCTTGGCCATGAGGTATTTGTTTGGTCATGTGATGCAGCAAAGGATTGTGGGTGTTTAACTGAAGCAGAAAATCTATGTCGGCAGTGTGCTCATTGTTTCTACTGTGTTTAAAGGGTAGGGAACTATATATAATACATATAATGTCACTAAATATCGTCCACAACGACAATACTATCAATATTGTCCCACATATTTATTTCAGTGCATTCCCAGAAACGAGTTTAGAAGATTTAGCACGATGGATCTGCTCTTTAACCTTTAATGGAATGGCTGCCAGTAGTGTAGTTATTATGGGTATATTAGCGCTTTAAACATGATCAAATAAAAATGCAATAGATAAAAATATGAAATGCATTTTTATTCGCTTGTTGTTATTCACTATTACAATGAGTCACCACAAGCAGACTAATATTCCTCTTGAGCTTAATTCACTGCATCCCAGCTCCACTCCTCCCACTAAACCAAAGCATGTAACATTAAATAACAAAGTTGCTTTAAAGAATATCCACTGTAGAGCATATCTCTGATTCTGTCAATCTCAGCTTCGCTCGCAGTTTTCTTGGAGCCGAGAGACCCATACATTGGACATCAGCCGCAGTTAATGAGCCCTCTGGTCAGCTATGTTAATTTTTTTTTTCGGGAATTATGTGATGTCGACTAATGTCACAAAGCATGAAGGTTGGCCTCTGCTAAGACGAGAATTGAGCGGGCGACAGATAGACAGAGCCGTCTTCATGGCCACACAGCAAGAGGTCTAATCAAGCACAAGAAGTGTGAACACTTGTGTGGGATGTGCGGCGTCTTTAAAATGCCAAGCATAATGACCAGATCCAGCATGGTTCTTTGCAGCTTTTTAGTGCAATTAGGAGCCTTTTATGTTAACATTGTAGAATACTAATCAAATGCTAATAGTCAGTAACTGGATAGTAATATGCTGATGTTTGATATCATTTGGAAGCATGTTAAAGGATTTTTGATAGACTTGATCTGCTGTTTCTTCTTTCTTTTTGATGAATTTATGCCTCATTCTTATTCACATCGTAGCCCACCATGTTTGAGCAGCATTTTTCAATCAGCTAATTTATTAATCTCACTAAATGCTCGGTTGAATTGTCTTTTCTTTGAAACCACCTTGTGGTATATCGTGTAAGAAGTGAATTCCTGGAACTCCTGCTGATGCTTCGCAGAAAATAGCTCGCTGCCGTATAATATGACGTATCAGATTTGACAGAAACAGGAAGAAGAAAAAACACAACAGAAAAGAAATATCCAAAAATGCACTAGCATCAGTCAGAGTCATGGTGAATGTTGTGTCATATTCAAAACTGCGTCTATTTGACAGCTGCTGGGTGAATGTGGAGCTCAGCCCGTACTCATAGCGTTTGGTGACTTGAGCTGTTCTTATTCTGCCATCTTTATCATTGAAGGACCTTGAATCTCTCTGTAGGGTTCCTTCTATGATAATTGTAATAGAGATTTAGAGAGATTTCAGGCTTTACTGTGCCCTCTGTGTTGGATGGGAGCTGGTCATCTCCTTCAGGCAGGGATCTTTATGGCAATCTAATCCATTGCATTTAGAGCCAAGTGAATTATAAACGCTCTATAACAGGGGTTTACGCACTGAAGCATTTCAATAATGTTGCTTTGAATAAAGTTAAAGGTGTGCAGGGTTAACCCAGAGAATCACTTTCACCTCTTCTCACTGAAGAGTATAGCAGCTCTTAGAAAAAGTTCAGAGGAGTTTCAATAAATCAGCCTAGATGACAAAAACAATCAATTTATACAATTGTTACAAAAATATAAGGATATAGAGAATTATGCAATTATAGATGTGGAATATTAATTGTTTTACATTGCATACTGAGAATACAAATAGACAAAAAAACATAGAAAATAAGGATTTTTCCAGTTTTAAAGTTTTTCTCTTCCTACCAGTTTGTTGCTTACTCATTCATATCATTTATCTGTCTTAAAGTCAAGTATTGTCTTTAAGAAGACTATTTTAGTTGAAAAAAATAGTAGTTGGTAATGCTAGTAGCATATTATGTGTGAACCAGAAGCTTAGCTGGGATTGTGAGACACACTCCCTTAAAGGTAGAGTCTGTGGTTTTTCCAGAAGTTTCCTCAAGTCCCTTTGACTTAACTGCACAAGACTGTCTTACCCGCTCCTCCGGTTCTCAGGGGGATTGCATGAAAAAAATCTCTCAAATCCTCTCTGGTCTTATTTCTTTCTACTGAGTCCTTCCTCTTCTTCTCATAAACATGAACATGGTTCGCTTCTTGCGACTCTCAGCTGTCATGTTTTGGTCCGAGAGAAAAAGGCACATGGGTGTAGTTTGCTGTCGGACTCAGACTGCTGGGACAAAACCCCGGTATCAAACGCGGCGATCTCAAGGGTAAACTGTTTAGCTGGGTCAGGATGAATAAGTATAGGGGCCTGAGAAAACTTGGTCTTAAGTTTATTAAAGGAAGCCTTCAGGACTCCAGATGTACGGGACCTTAACGGAGGTGAGGGCGTGCAAAGGGGTAGCTATCCGACTATAGTCTCTAATAAAACGTCGGTAGAAGTTCGCTAACCCTAAAAACCTCTGGAGCTGTTTTCTAGTATCAGGGGTAGGCCACTCAACTACTGCCTTTATCTTCTCTGGGTCTGACCTAACTCGTCCACCCTCCAAAATAAGACAGAGAAAAGAGATGGAGCGCTGATGAAATTCACATTTCTCAGCCTTCACGAAAAGGCGATTCTCTAAGAGGCGTTGAAGGACCAGACGGACATGTTGTTGGTGCTGATCAGGACTGCTTGAGTAAATCAGAATATCATCTAAATAGACGAATACAAAGACGTTCAAAAAATCTCGGAGAACGTCATTAACCAAAGCTTGGAAAACAGCTGGGGCCTTACACAACCCAAAAGGCATAACCAAATATTCAAAATGGCCTAACGGAGTCTTGAAAGCAGTCTTCCATTCATCTGCTTTTCTGACCCGGACCAAATGATAAGCGTTGCGCAAGTCAAGCTTGGTGAATATAACAGCATTCTGGACTGGTTCTAAGGCTGAAGACAACAAGGGAAGCGGGTACTTATTCTTAACTATTATCTGATTTAGCCCTCGGAAGTCAATACACGGCCGGAGGGATCCGTCTTTCTTCCCTACAGAAAAGAAACCCGCACCTAAGGGAGAAGAGGAAGGGCAGATTAATCCAGCCGACAGTGACTCGCCTATATACTTCTCGAGCACCTGACATTCAGACCTCGAGATGTTGTAGAGGCGACTGGAGGGTAGCGGAGCCCCAGGTAGCAGATCGATGGCACATTCATAAGGGCGATGCGGAGGTAGTGAACACGCCCGACTGTTACTAAACACTAAACGCAGGTCGTGATGCTGCTCGGGGACGCGAGTAAGATCGATGGGATCCTCCTGTTCGGGAGAAGAATTCAGGGAATGAGTAACTGGTCGAGCCGATTGTAGGCACCGAGAATGGCAGGCAGAAGACCACGACTCAAGCCGCGACTCGGCCCAGTTCAACTGCGGGTTATGAATATGGTAAATGGTAAATGGCTTGTACTTGTATAGCGCTTTTAACTAGTCTTGATGACCTCCAAAGCGCTTTACACTACAGTCTTAGTCATTCACCTATTCACACACACATTCACACCCTGGCAGTGGTGAGCTATGTTAGTAGCTACAGCCACGCCCGCCGACAGGGGGGGACAAACAGGTCTGTTGTCCCGGGGGGGGGCCGAGGGGGGGCCCGAAACTGACTCTGACCAGCGGGCGCGGGCGCTGCTTGCAGAAACTGTATGGCACCAAAAGTCTCCCTTTTGGAGGGGGAGCACTCTGCTGCTCCCCCTCCCCTCTCCTACATGGCTCAGTGGCGCCAGCCAATCAGCACGCAGGCTCAGCCTGGCCCGCCCACTCCGCTCCCAACACAAACATCCACGGTGCTGTTCAAATCAGACTCGGAGAGAGAGAGGGACTGCACGAGCAGAAAAAAACATGAACAGGGAAAGAAGCGCCATTTGGCTAAAATTTAATACCGTAAATGAAATCAGGCTGTATGGTTTGTAAAAAGCCGGTTGAATTCAGTGTTAACATAACAAATTTATATAAGCACGGGAAAAAACATGAGCAAGAAAACGTTGGGCAACAAACGGAGAGAGGAGACGAATCGTCTCTCATTGCCCCGACAGACCCACAGATTGACGTCACTGACTGAGGCGTTTCAGTCCTCCAGAAAACATCCAGTTAGATCAGATTGGTCTTCAGCAGCAGTTCATGTTAACTTTCAATGTAGATATTATCTATCATATGTTACTGGAGCCCATACATAAAATGTAATTAAGACCTTGAAAGAACCCAGTACATATATCCTATTAAAAAGTGTTATTTAAGATAAAATAACATTTACTAATCCTTTATTTATCCCACGACGGGGAAATTTATAGGATTAAAGCAACAGGCAGGTGCACACAACACAGACAAAATTACATAAGGATTGAAAGATATAAGAGGTTGATTTGTGGAAAAAAACCACTATGAACATAAGATTATTATTATTATTAACCCGGAAGGTCAACAGTTTCATGATACATCAAGCTTAGGGACTGGCTAATATACAGCAGGTCAAAAAAAACATATTTTGGCTGCAGTGCTGCTGTTCTCTGATGAAGAAAATATCAACTAGTGCACCAAATTCAATAGATGGGTTTAAAATATCCAATATAAAATACAGAGATTTCCAGGGCATGAAGTACACAGTTAAGTTGACTTTTTTTTAGTGTGCGTGCGCGCGTGTGTGTGTTGGCGGCAGGTGTAGAGGGGGGGCCCAAAAAGACTGCGTTGTCCCGGGCCCTAGCAAAGCTGTCAGCTGGTCTGGCTACAGCTGCCCTGGGGCAGACTGACAGAGGCGAGGCTGCCATACAACGGCGCCACCAGGCCCTCTGACCACCGCCAGCAGGCAATGCGGGTGAAGTGTCTTGCCCAGGGACACAACAACAGAGACAGTCAGAGCAGGGGATCGAACCGGCAACCCATAGTGAGCCAGGCTAAACCCAGGACCACAGGTGAATGTTTTACCGGAAAAACAAAAAACGAAAGTTGCTCCCGGTGATTTCCTGACAAAATGACTTCAAGGGGTTTAGTCTGATGAGTGATGAGAGTGAGTTTCTGTCCATCTAAAGCTGAGACTTGGAGGGGTTCAGATAATTGGGTCGTCTGAATACGAAGTTGTTCAACCAGTTCCTGATCGACTAAATTAAAGTCAGACCCAGAATCAATTAAGGCTGTGACATTGAAACTGTCCCGGCCAAAAACTAATGTTGCCGGCAGGCAGAAACGGGATGAAGCTGAACCAACACAAGATTTGGGGAAAGGATTAACGTCTCGGTCCGCTGCCTTCCCCACTATAGACGACGGACCCGGTCTTTTGGCCGCACCGGACAGGATTTAACAAAATGACCGTCATCACCACAATATAGGCACTGATTACCTGAGACTCGTTGCTGCCGTTCTTCACTCGTTAAGTGAACACGGCCGATCTGCATGGGTTCGGGGGGTGACGGCGGCCTGATTCCCGACCGTTGTGGACCAGGTAACTGTGGCGGTGGTCCTTGAGACCGTACGGGTCTATCAGATCGGCCCCGGTTACGACTACGTAACACTGGAAAATGAAACCACCACAATCCCCGCTTTCACCTGAGAACTTATCAGGACTCGGGGACGAACCCTCTGGGAGAGGAGTTTCAGCAGGTGCCTCGGCTGCCGGAGGTGCGGGGGGCGGAGTGTCCGAAGCTTGAGTGACTGGCGGAGCTAATGCGGAAGTAAATGATGCCGTCAGCTGACCGAGCTGAGTGGCTACTAGCTGGAGTTGTTCATGTGTTGAATTAACTGCTAGACCTAGCGCCTGTAGTTGCTCCTGCTGTGCGGCTAACTGCCGTCCGAAGGTATCTGCTGGGCTTTTCTGGCCAGAGCCTTCTTCTGTCATGTTTTTCAAGTGTTTAGCCCACATGCAGATACGAACGGAAGACAAGCACACTTTTAAGATGTTTATTGAGGATACAGACTACAGGAGATCAACAAGCTGGTGGATCGGTCGAGGTCTGAACGTCAGAGCTGGAATTTACTGCGGAAAAAAGAGGGAATTAATTCAAGAGATCGAACCAGGGAAAATACACCAGAAGCTGTTCCGCTTACCATTTAAGCGGGCTAACCTGACCGGGAAAGTAGTGGCAGGGAAACTCTGTGGCCGAAGCTCTCAGTAGACGAACGGTGGCTAGTAGCTGGAGGGCGGACAGATGGTGAGCTGGCGAGGGATCCGGAGCGCGCCCCAGCAGACAGGAGGAAACAGATGGATGACCAGAGAGAGTGAACCAGTAGAATCCGGGGAAGGGATCTCAGGGCCCGGCTTGGTAATACCAAGAGGGTATGACTGGAGAGCCAGAGCAAAATCTGAGCGACAGGATTCTTGAGGTGCTGGTTCTCTAAGCGAGACGTCGAGGCAGATGAGTAATCCAAAAACACAAATTAGGAAAAACAGGAGACTCAACGTTAGTCAAGGTTCGGAGTACAAAAAAGTACCCACAGGTTCAGGTACAGGATGTTGGTCAGAGGCCACGTCGTACCATGGCTGAGTTAAGGCTCTGGTGTCTTCCATCTGTCTGAGCTCTCCTTAAGAAGCCAGAGGAAGCCGCTCCAAACGCGCCGCAGGTGTGGGTCACGCCGCCCAGCCAACTAGAACCACCTGTGAAGCAGAATTAGAGCACGGAAAACAGAGCACCCTGACATCAGCCATGTTCCAAATCTTCTGTGAGAGCAGCGGAGCTACAATGAACGGCTAACACTGAAGCTAACTGCTAAGCTAACAGGATACATAAACACTAGAAAGTGTGCAGCCAGCAAGCGGAAACTATGAAGGAATGAGCACGCACACTCATATTAAAAAAAAAATTGTATTGTTAAAATGTTAATCTATCTATCTATCTATCTATCTATCTATCTATCTATCTATCTATCTATCTATCTATCTATCTATCTATCTATCTATCTATCTATCTATCTATCTATCTATCTATCTATCTATCTATCTATCTATATATATATATATATATATATATTCTTTTTTCAGGGATATTTAGTAAAAGAGTTGCACCAACTCTAATACTTTTTTTTCTCACAGCTACGAGGCTAATGCATTTGAAGCAGAACCCAAATGTGTGCAGATTGTTAATTTATTCTACAGATATACATATTCTTTGGTGTCTGTTGAGTCAGCCTCATTTGAAGCTTCCTCCTGTATAGCTGCCTCGGATGAGTAGCTATTTACTGAATGACTAAAATATCAAATGATATTAAAACCACTTATGTAAGAGGTGCTCTGCTGAAGAGACGGAAAAAATCCAGCAAGTTGATTTTTAGACCTCATGCTTTTAATGAAATCATTCCTCAACCATATAAACTCTTCACTGCTCTGGCTCAACCTGAACCCAAACATATGTAATAAACAGCCACAAAAAAAGAAACATAACAGCATATTTGAATTTTGCCAATAGATGAGAACGGATAAATTAGACGTAAAAATAGAAGATAAAAATCCAGGCATGTCAGTGTGGTGTGTGTGAGTTTAACTGTATTTATGTGTGTGTCCCTTACTGCAATGATTTCCTGCCAGTCTTGAGGGGACTCTTATCTCCTTGACTTGTCTTTACCTCGAGCGAGTGGCACTCTCTCCACCGACCTAATTCTGCAGCTGTGCCAGGTGAGAGCGGCAGCCTCATTTAGCTAAATGTTTTTTCCTCTTTCTCGCTCAGAATCCCAGCTTTAAAG
Organism: Fundulus diaphanus; assembly: GCA_037039145.1. NCBI lineage: Eukaryota > Metazoa > Chordata > Actinopteri > Cyprinodontiformes > Fundulidae > Fundulus > Fundulus diaphanus. Next base: position 59,390,511 of record CM073125.1, read on the forward strand.
GGAGTTCTGCCGCAACTTATCTTGCCCTTTCCTCACACCGCACACCTTTCTCTATATTCAATTGACTCTAACATGTCCTTTCTTGCTTTCTTTGCCTTCACATCTCAAGATTAATAATGTATAACCGATACCCACCGCCTTATTTTATCTGCAAAAAGATAGTGCTCAGACAGCACAAGCTAATTTTGGAGGATGACACCGCTGAGTGCTCGCGATAAGCAGCTCACAATGAGAGGGGCATTATTTCCTCTCACTCCGGTTCCGGTCTTCCTCAGGTGGAAATCACTGTAAACACAGCGTGTCCCAGATCTTGGAGATTGGAGAAATGCTGAACACATTTTGCATCATTATTCGGTACTCTGGACCGTGCATCCCTATTTGCATAGTACCACGTCTTACAAAATCAAAATCTGACTGTTATTTCTGCATTTAGCAATTATTAGTCTGTCAACAAAATGCTACTACTTCTTTGCGACAGAACAAACGGCACCAGAGTGCTGGGTTTCAAAGTGTTTTCTGCACACAGAGATGAAATAAGCGACAGCGTCTCAGAGGAAATTATCGATATTGTATCCAAACACTGTTGTGCAGCTTTCTTCACAGATAACAAGTGCCTTAAGAGACATCTTTTCATAATTAACAAAGAAGTTGAGGAACAGCAGGGGGCTCCAGTTTGTAGGCTGGCACAGAAACCTGTTTAGCATTCCTTACTTGGAGCCCACGGCGCAACTGTTTATCATATGAAATGTATTATTAATTTCCAAGCCTTCAGAAAACTCGACCTCCGTGTTTGTCTGACTTAATCATGTTTATTTTATCTTGCCCATAGCAGGTAAATCATCCTAAATCAGCTTTAATTACGCTGGACTGGAGTTTGTCCACAGGTGAGGCAGAGATTAGATTCAAGGACAGGATCATTTTTCTGCTATCAGACTTTTTGTTGCCTCTTGTTCTGGATGTGTGTTGTTCCGCTGTCAGGACGACTCTCTGTGTGATTTTATCTCTGACGAGAGAGATAATTGGAATTTATAGGAGGTAATAGATAACACGCTTGTACGTACAGCCGAGCTGACAACAGCGGTGAAGTAATATATATCATATCACGGCTCCTCAGTTTCTTAGAGTGGTTTAAAATGGAAAGCCAGCGGCAGGCTGGTATTGAGGAATCTGCCGCCCGTGGGATTTACACTCCTGACTCTAAATGTGAAACCAGATGCAGGAGCGGTCTTAACCTGGGGATTTTAAAGCGGCGTCCCATTATCTTCTAAAAAGTCTTTTGGTCTCAAAGGATGTTTCAGCTGCCCTTTTCTCTGTTTTCACATCTGTAGTTTATACTTTTCTAACTTCTTTCTACACTCTACGCCACTGATCTGATGATGGACAGCATAGACGTTCAAAAACTGCTAAAATTTGAGATTAAATCGCTTTCTGTCACCAAATTATTCACAAAGCTTTCCAAAATATTCACACCCCAGGAACGTTTTCACATTTTGCCACATTTTTAAGCACAAACGTCAATGCAATTTATCAGTTTCAAGTATTAGACCAACATAATGTTAAATTGGAAGAAAAATGTGTTCAAAAAAATGTTTCTGATAAAAATCTTGCCACCTCTGAGAAGTCTTTTATGGTGTGTCTCTGCTAGCTTTGTCCGTCCAGAGACTGAGCTTTTTGCCCTTCTGCTTTTACCAAAAAAAATCAGCCTCAGTCAGATCAGATGGAGAGCATCTGTAAACATCACTCTTCTAGTATGGCCACAGGTTTACTTTGGGTTGATGTCTGAACTTTGACTAGGCCATTCCAACGCATAAATCAGCTTTGAGCAAAACCAGGGGTTCCCAAACTTCTCAGCCTGCGACCCCCAAGAGACCAAGGCCAGAGACTGGAGACCCCCTTGTAGCGGATGGAATTTTTTTCCTTTTTCTTTGGAGATTATGAGAACAAAGTTGTGAAATTATGAGAATAAAGTAGTATTTTTATAAGAACTTTTATAGGAACTAGTATTTTTATAAGAACCAAAAAGTGTAGCCTTCCCCTTGTTAAAACAAAGAATGCTTGTAAAGCTATACTTTCGTTTCTATTTCACAAAGAAGGAAATACTAAATCTTTTTAGCACATCAGCATCAAATCATCTTGCGACCCCCACGTTGGGAACCCCTGAGCTAAACCCTCCATTTTCCCATCAACTCTGACCATCTTCCCTGTCCCTGCTGAAGTAAAGGTGAGGTTGGATCCCTCTGCATAACCTGAAGGTCCCCTATCAAAGAAAAAGGTCCCTAATAATGATGGATCCCCTCTCCAAGTAGAAAACGGAACCAGTGGGGTCAGCTGGTCATGCCAGTAACATTGAAAACAATCTGGACTGACCAGATACATTTTTTCTCACCAGTCAATAAAACCTTTCCCCCTTTTTCAGTGTCGCATGTTTGGCGCTCTTTGCAACGTCCAAGAGATCAGGTCTGGTCTGGTGTGGAGTCCTATGGTTCTTGGGCTGCAGTCATCATTAGGAACTTCATTTTGTCTGAGAATCTGCCTCTGGCATACCGGCGATCCACTGGATCCACCATCTCAGCACAGGGGAAATTAGTTTGGGTTTACCAATTGACACCATGGATCTTTAAAGAAAGTTACAGTGGACCCAACCAGAGCACTGAAGGTGACTTTTGAGAGTCAGGAGGCCTTTTTGCCACGAGGGGGCCAAAACAGTGAGAACACTTGAGGGGAAGTGACAAGAAAAGCACATTTATTCACTGATTTTACCTTTTGATTACCATGTCAACAGCCAAACCCAACAGCCTGTTTGAGTTTAAAGGCAGTTTTCAATAATTTTCCATCCCTAGTCCTTCTTGCATTTTGAATTTCTACTTAAATCCTGATTATGATCAATCAGGGCAAAATGTAAATAATCGTAACTCTTTCCTTGGTCTTAAGACATTGTCCCTCAAATGCATTTTGGTTCAGAATCAAGGTCCCATCCCAGCGGCACAGAAAGTCTCCAAAAAGGAGACATCCAGGAGACTTACAGACGGCCAGACCACCTGAGCTGATCCCGACCTGAAGGAACAGCTCCCCTAAAACGACAGAGCTCCTCGTCTAATTGGTCGATTAAGAACCTGGCTCAGTTCTTTGTCCAGATAGGGGAGATTGAGGTACCGTCCAGGAGTCAAGGCAGGAGTTAATCAGAAAGCTCCCAGTTGGTGGTCCCTGGTTGCCTACAGGCCAGGTCTCAGCCTGGAGGAGCAACAGGAATTCCCTTCAATGTGGGCGCCACATCTGGAGGAAATGATGGTGACGATGGGGACCATGAGACCAGGCATGCAGGTAGGAGTCCGGAACACGCTGATCCTTCTCATCATAATCCTGCTCAGTTTGAAGTCAATTAAGGACAATTTACAGAGATTAAAATCCAATTTGAATCCTGTTACATGCTTTCCTTTTCAATGCCATCCATTTCTATATTGATAATTCAGTCCAATATTAGTTCGATCCAACAAAGGGTGTCACGGGTTTCTCTGTGAAAGGCTCTTATTCACATTTGTATCACTGAACATTTTCTTCTTTATGAATGTGTAGAAACCATCATAATTTTACATTTTCTTCAGGAAGCCCTGAATAAGGGCATGATTTCATGTAGCGTCTGAACTGAATGGTTTCTTTACTCTTTAAACAGTAAGACGTGTTATAACCTCATTGTAGGATGTGATATCCGTTGTCAGAGCCACAATTTAGGAGGATAGATGCAGAGATTCTTGTCTTACTCAAATGAATATGTGACAAATGAGTTTCTCTCCAAGCCATATTATACATTATTAGCATTTTATTATAACTAATGGTGTGGGTGATCAGGATTATGTCGAGAAGATAAATCATTTCCCTTCCTTTCATTTAGACAGTGACAGTGCTTTATGGCCTTTAGCTAGACATTAAACCTGGGTCAATGATTTCCTCAGATGATCTTAAAAGGATATTTTCTGCCTGGTTCATCTTGTTTTAGTTGTTGCGATCATGACGATCGCTTTCTTCTGAGTGGAGCTAAAGTGTAACCATTACAAAGAGCACCGACGCTATTCCCAGTAGCTATATGCTCCAAGGGGAGATTAAAGCACAAGACCTTAATTACTTCTGCAGATGCAAGCAATCGTGATGAAAGTCTCCTCTATAGCATCTTTATGTCATTAATATCAGAGCTCAACCACATAGACGTTGCACATATGTCGGGTATATTCCATCATGACCAGCTTCTGTGAATCTGCACTGCATTAAGATTGTAATAAAGGCAAAGGTAAAGGTCTTTAACAATGCATCTATCTTACAGTAGTGTTGCAGGCAAACCTCTCCTTTAAAAATACTAGAAAGTGCAGAAAGACTTGCAGTATGTTGCAGCACCAACCGCCTATCTCATTTCATTGTGTTGCCGTACAACAAGGGAAGGTTTTTGATAGTTTTTGTCATCCGTCTGAGGAGGAGACAACACAGGACTGGTGCTTTGGAGTTAATCCTGGGAGTTTTGTTTCCAGAGACTAATGTCTTCCCAACTACACCCAGAGACGATTGTGGTGAAAAGTGTTAGCTGCAGATCAACAGGGAGGCCAGTGTTTGGTGATCTATGCTTGCATTTAAGAGTCTGCTTTCCTTCCTCCGCTTTCTGCTGTCCGCCGCCTCCCAGTAGAGGAAACAAGCTAAAGAAGAAAAGAAAAATATCATCTTGAAAGAAGCATTATGCCTTGTAAATGTTTCACACCCCTCGAATTCTTTTGACGTGCTGTGGCGTTACAACCGGAGTTTTTTTTTTTTCACTTGACAGACCACCATGAACTAGTGGACGGCTGTAAAATGGAGACAAAATGTGTGAAAAGTCTGGTCAGTGATATTTTACTAAAGTCAGTGGAGTTTAAGTTCATTTGTGTCACACATTTAAAACAGCAGCAGCTGAGCAAAGTGCTGCGCAGGTGAAAACCGTCGGTAGAGTAAAGAGTAGAAACACAGATACTCCACTGAGTCAGTTCTTTGAAGAATCGTCCTCTGCTCTGATTACAGCTGCATGTCTTTGGTGTTATCATCTCCTGGTGTTTGGGGTTGGATTTTCTTTTATGCAAACAGCCAGAAATCAGCATGCTGAGGCCTCCACCCTCCCCTGCCAACATACTACCATTGCACCCGATCCCGATGTTCCTCCCTGCAGGCGGAGGGCCGTCATGAAGCGGAAATCATGTAGCTCCTCCAGGCTGAGCCCCGAGAGCCAAAGCTCGACCACCAGGCGCTCTCTGGAGAGCCCCCCACCCCAGGCCTGGCTCCAGGAGGGTGTCTCCCTAACCTGGAGAGGTTTACCTCTTGTTGTGGTCAGTCATGCCACCAGAATCACTGAACTGCTCTTAGCCTGACCCCTCCCCTCTGGTCAGTTTACCACGGGAGACCAACCAGAAGCTAAAGGTCCAGACAACATGGCCCAACAGAGGGGTACAAAACCCTCCACCTGGTTAACGTGGTGATTCAGCGAAGGAGAACGTATACAATGTAGAAACACTGAAAACCCGCTGAGGGGAGACTCCGGGGAAGACCCAGAACTTCCTGGAGGGAGCATATATCCCATCTGGCCTGGGAGCACCTTGGGATCCCCCAGAATGAGCTGGAGGATGTTGCTGGGGAGGGGGAGGTCTGGAGGTCACTCCTGGACCTGATCTCAGATGAGCAAAACACGATTGATCTCATTACTCATCGCTAAGTTCCTCCGTCGTTCGGCTCTGAATTTTGTTTGACTGCCTGTTTCATTTCCTGTGCTTCTTGACTTATTCTCCCTTTAAGCTTTCTTGTTTTTATCATTATATTATATTAAAGTCTCGATTTATGCCACAGGCACTCGGGCCACTCTGGGTTTTGGGTCCTCCTCAGTCCTGACAGTCTGCTCATGTTTATACTAGTTTCCAGGCTTTCTTACACAATCTTTCCATTAATTCTGACTAGTTTCCCTTCCACCTCCTAGAAAAGCGTCTCCTCCTCATGATGATGCTACTGCTATGTTTCAGGGTCTGGATGCTTTGCTCCTTATGATGTATAGAATTAGTTTTCTGTTACATGGAGCGTTTTTGCATGTTGGCCAAAAAGATTTCCACATGTTTGCTGGGTCCCCAACATGGCTCATAATGAAGTGAAGACGAGATTTTAATTATTAAATACAAATATATTTCCAGTTCTATTCATAAAGACTTTTAAAACTCATTGTTGCAATTATACGCTGCATTAGGTAAATATCTTTTAAAATCCCATTAAAATACACAAACGTTTCTGGTTGTAATTTGACAAAATGTGCATGTGGTATAAATACTTTTAAAAGGCACTGTGGGTATCATAGCACAACCTTTTTCAAATATTGTGTTTTATTTAACATTTACTAATGAGCAAATGGCAAAGCTGTTTACAGATAACAAAGTAACCACCAATCTTAGAAGATGTCCTTGCTAATAATTATCTTATTTAATTGAGTAACTGTATTGTTACAGTGTTTGTAAAATTTTATTGTATTTTTTTTATCAAACAGGTCTCTCATGAAAATTAGATCTCGTATCTCAGTGACAATAACTGTATAAATAAAAGTAAAAATAATAAAATAAGTTAAGTGCATAATGCGATTAAATGGATTATTTTCCAGCACTTTGATCGGGTTGAAAAAAATGTTTTTTTGCTGTTAAGCGAATCTTCTACTAAAATTCCAAGTAAACCTGTTAATATGCAGCCATTTATTCTGAAATACTCATGGCTAACAAAAGCAAACTGCTTTTTTGTTTGTTCTTTTATTTCAAGGCCTAATTCATAAATCTGTTCTGTGAATTTCATCCCACTTTGTAAGTTTACCTCACAGCGCATCGTTTACCTCTGGTGCCCTTGTGTTGGTGCTGCATGTTCAGGCCTGTTTATCTGCTATGCTGCCTTGATGCATGCTAAAAGCTGAGTCTTCTGTGCACGTCTTACATGTCTTAGGCTTGGTTTGGAAAAAGCAGTTTATACTCAACGTGTATTATTCATCAACATTTACAGTGCATCCATTTTTTCTGTGTTGTGTGTAATGAAATTCATTACTTTTTCATGTTCCTGTCTTCCCCTGACCTGCATTGACCTTTTCAGTAAAAGATTCCCAATGTTTCCAAAATGTTTTTTTATTCCTGTATTCCCAAGAGAGCATGCTTGTGTATAAGTTAAAGAAAGAGGAAATATTGGTAATTACTTTAGTTGGGCTGTTAGTCCAGACATAACCAGCAAGAAAAAAATAACATGCCCAAGACTAATTAGGCTTTTTTCTCAGCAATTACAAACAGTAGATAATCTTTGTATCAAAATAATAAATAATCAAACAAACTAGTTCTTTTAGAAATTGAAAACTATTGCACCTTAAAAGGCTACAACTGGCTGTAAAATAAGTATAGCAATAAAAACAATGCCTTTCAAGCAATGAAACAAAATAAAATACACTTTTGTAGTAAAAAATAAGCAGGGGTCACACCGTTCCAGGTAGGATTTATGTCTTTTTGTGCTTATAAAAATAAACGATAGCAGATATGCTGTGCAAAAAGAAGTGCAAAACTAAGGCAGCCAGTTGTAAACATAACTTAAAACTGCAACAAAAAAGTATAAGCTATGGCCTACTTCTGACCATTCATTGAAAGTCTAAACACTCCATAATAACTACTGACTCTTCATTCACTTATTTATCTATCCATCCTGCAGCTTCTTGCCTTTGACTTCAACAAACGTAAAATATTACCAAACTTCCAGCTTCCACCTCCCTCGCGGTGTGCTGGTCTGCTCTGTCAGCTAATCCCTGTCACCATTAGCTGACAGCTAACACCACCCCCCCCCCCCCCCCCCATCGCTTTCCCCCTACAATAGAAAAAAAACTGTCTCAAAGCAGGATTTGTTTTTACGAAAAATCGCATCTATTGATCGAGTTGTAGTAAAGTGCCACGTTATAGTCTAAGTAACGAAACAGCGTTCCCGTATGACAAAAGTAATTTGATTATTCCGTCACTGAAAAAACAATGCTGTTATTTTCTAAGGCCGTTACTCCCAACACTGTAAATCACTAGTGAAGGAACTTATGGCTCTTTGAAGGGAACCGGATCTTCTGGATCCGTTCACTTATAAGAGCCGTTTAAATTATCCATTTTTAAGAATCTACATATCTTGATGAAAGAGCCATTTTATCCCCAATATAGTGTTAAATATATTAATTTAGGTTAACCTGGGTGTGGGTGAAACACACAAAAAAAGTATAACAGTCTGTTTTAGGTAATTTATGTTTTTTATTTAAATGGTGCAAAATACTAACCTGACTCTAGCCAGATGTATTTCGCTTCGCCTAGCTCCACTCACATCCATCTGGGACTGATCCATAGGAATTGCCTTTTTTGAAGGCTGGGCCTTATCAAAAATGCTTGCATATGATTGGATAAGCCACTTGTCTGTCATCTTTATCAACGTGCTATTTCAACCACTCACACTGAAGCTAACTCGTGACGCTGTGAGAGCGACGCAGGAAAAAACAAAACTTTTTTTTTATTTTTTATGTGTTTGTGGCTCTAGTGGCATGCGTTTTATTGACAGTGAGCTGACAGGAAGAGGGGGAAGACAGGCGGCAAAGCGCCGTGGGTCGGAGTCGATCCCGGGCCGACCGCGTCGAGGACTAAAGGCCTCCTAACATGGTTCACGCTAACCGCTAACCGCTCCGCCACGGGCGCGCCCCGGAAAACAAAACTTGCCAAATCCGGTCGGGAGAAGGGCGAAAACATCGTTTCCACCAACAAAGCCTTCAGAGCCGTTCTCTGATGTTCTTTTAATGAAATAGGGCTGGGCAACGATTAAAATATTTAATCGCGATTAATCGCATAATTTGCCTGATTAATCATGATTAATCGCATTGTATTTACAAACTCCAAGAATGAATTCAAAAGTAGTACAAAGAGCACTTTTATTTTAATGTTCTGCTGCCATATGAACAAAAGTGTTGTAACATTTGTAGCACTTATCAGTAACACATATTTAGTGTAAAGCTCAACTTAAACATGTAAAACAAAAAATAGCAATAATAATAAATTAAAGCTTATCGCCACTGACAGGGAATCCTCTTTATGGGGAAAAATCTACCAAAAACAGGCAATTTCTGAGGTAACAGCAGGGAGCAGCATTACCATTTTATGTTCAATACCAAATTTTAACTTGGCAGTGGTTACAACTAACTTGTTTCTGTCATATTCGTTGCTGAAAGAACTTTAAACTGAAATGCTTGCTAACTCGATATGCTTGCACATTTATTTGACGTTAACACGCGTTTTTTTGTTGTTGCTTTCTCGCGTGCATATAGTGAATGGCAGAGAAAAAACAGGCAAAAATACATGGATACTTTGAAGTGAGAAGCGACTTCACCGACGGCGTCGATGCAGACCCGCCCGCTCCGCTCAAAACTTGTTCCGGCCGCCAACTCACCGCCTCGCCTAAGCAAATTCCTGCGGGAAACACCGCCTTCCCCATGTCAGCTTTGTTTTTTTCCAGCCAGCACCTTTCTTCCTCTTTGAATCTGAGGCTGGGCTGACAGCGAGGTTATTGCCGCATTATCGCCACCTACTGTTCTGATTCAAACCCCTACACCGCAGCAACAGACCTTCACAAAATAAAAGCATGTGAGCAACATGCGTTAATGCGCGTTAAAGTAAATATCGCCGTTAATAGTCTAATGAATTAACGCAAAATTAACGCGTTAACTTGCCCAGCCCTATAATGAAACAATATTAGGTAGATTGGACAACACGAAAGAAATAGCAGCATCAATGTTAACGCTTGCTTCCTTGACAAGCCGCCATTGTCTGAATCAAAACAGTCTCACAGTCGCTTCTCTACTACGTCACATCTATGAAACTCCAGCCCTGCGTCCTGATTGGCTGGACAATAAAATTGGTTGGAGAAATCACTCTCTATGGGAGAGGTCCCAGATGGATGTGAGTGAAGCTAGGTGGAGCGATATCAATCTGGCTAGGGTCAGGTTAGCAAAATACAGTTGTGACTGTAAATGTTAACCAAATAAAAATGTGTGCAAAGTTTCAAAGTTAGAGGTGTAGAACACGGCGATGTGGTTTCGCTGTCATTATGTAAATCTGAAATGAGTTCTATCGAGGCGGCCTGTTAGTTCTTCCTGTCTACTTCCTGTCTTCCTCTGCTGCCAAATCTACGACCCGCCTCACCCGATTCGTAGATTTGGCAGCAGAGGAAGAAAACAATTATCAGAGATAAAACACTTATAATATGCAGATATTTATTGCAATCTGAATTCCAAAGGGAGACACACACTTACAAGCGTTATCATAACCCATGTTGATTGTAAGCTAATGTCTGAAGAGCCCAGAGGCACATATCAAATAGCCCAACCAGCCCCTCATGGAGTGTCCGGGGAGGGGTAAAGTCCCCACACACATTCAGCCTCCAGGCACTTATCTACTCACAAGCAAGATATATCCGTACTCCTGTGTCAACTTCAGGAACTAATTTTTGATTTAGTGGACCAGGTTCTACCAGGAAAAACATTAAGAACAATAAAAAAGCTTTCAAACAATATACCATTTTGAAAGGTCCCCCATAAAACCTCCGGTGACTCTTAGTGCCTGGTATCTACGAGAGCTTGAATGAATTTATTGCTTTGAGTGAGTGAGTCTGCAAACCCCCATCTCATGTCAGGTCCAAGCCACAGTTTAGTGATTAGAATTTAGGTAACTTTTACTGCTTTTAGAAAAATACATGATTAACACAAAAATGATTATACATTTCCATAACAGTTCCTGTCCCATTGTTGTTTCTATTGTCATTGTTGGCTGTTGTGTGTTTAAATGTTGGTGCAAATTATTTGTTTACCTGGACCTAAACAAAATTAGATTTCTTCATGTGTTCACCGTCTGTTTCAAGACAAAGATGCATAATTGAATTCAAAGCAGATTTTAATGCTACAAAGTCTGCATTTCAGTAACTAAATATCATTGGATAGATGTTACTATGAAATTAAAGAGAATGTCAAAAGTGTGTTTATTAAAAGATGAATACTTGTAAGATTTCAAATGTTCTGTAATAAATAAAAACGAAAAGCTTCCATTTGGATCAGCCACCTGTGCTGGTGGACCAAATCTTTCTTCAAATGCAGTTGTCCACAAATGGCCCCCATGCCTGATTTAAGGCAGGGATGGCAACAATAGTGGTGAAGTGAAAGAAGCTTTACCAGTTCATGTTAGGCATTTTATGCTAAGGTGTGAAGACGTAATATTTCGGGCTGCAACTAGCGATTATTAGTTGGATAAATCTGTTGACTAATTTTTTGATAAACTGAATAATAATCGGACAGCAAAAGGTGCTTAATAGGAGATTTGTTACATAGTTTGAACCCCTTGAAGCTAAAACTATGCCAGCTGACCAGTTCTGGATAGAGTGTATTTGTAGACAAAGGCTTTTAATTTTAAATGCAAAATGTATTTGTTTTTGTACAGTTTTGGCTTAAATATTGCTCTGAGTGGGTTGTTCTTCCAGAAAAAGTCATGTTTTAGATTCATTAATGATTATTCAATTACTAAATTAGTTGATGATTATTTCAATTTAATTTATTAATGATTAATCCTTTTGTTTCAGCCCTAGTAATAATGTGGCCAAAGCCTTCATATAGTCTCAGTTTTATTAACTGCAGCAGAAGGGAAGATATGGAATGTCACAGTGTCATGTTGGACATCGAACAGATCATTGAAGCTGCTCAGGAACTAAGAGCAGAGTCCAGAATTATTAGAGATTTAAGTGGCTTTGCCCATTCCTCTCTGACAACCACCCTGACACTCACAGATGCTGACGTTGCTTCCCTAAGGGCTCACTTTGCCTCTCTTGTCCGCAAACGTTTGCCATATGTTCTGTCAGTAGTCTCCAGAACGCATTTCTAGTCACTAAATACACTTTTTTAATTGCAGGTCCATTGGATGAGCTGATTCTCTCAACCTTCTGCAGAAGCTTTATTGGTGGCAAGGGATATGTTGAGATGGGTTGATAAGTGGAACGGAGATTACGACCACTGCCAAAGTGTTGAGTTGACGGTTTGAGAAACGGCATCCCTGGAGTGGCAGGACTCACTCGAGCACTTGGAGTTATTGATAAATCAGACAACAGGTTTGCTTTGTCTCTTGAGCATTATAATGTTCAGCAGCAGTGGTGGTTAAATGTTAAATCAGCAGTAATGCCTAAAATGTTTTATGATAGTATTAAGCACCATCACTTAAACTGTTTCATGGTTGTTGTACAAGCTGCGTTTGAGAGTTAGGGAGGGCTGTTTATTTTTATAGGCAGTTTATTTCTACATGAGAAATTGCAACCATTTTAGAAATGCTAGAGCCATTAAAGCTGCTTCTTAGAACGTCGGGTTTTGGCGATGGTTGGAATCCTCTTCAAATGTTGGCATGAGTCTAAATCAATGTGTTGATGTTTAAGACGTAATAAAACCATTTTATCGTTACTTTAAAAGTGGTCGTCAAGAAATACAAAACCTGTATGTAAACAAGTTTAATGCTCTTTACCAAACCATATTGTTTTATTCACATTTCTCACCCAGTATACCTCTTAGTCACATTTATCAGAGGAAGCGATGCCTCTTGAAAAGGTCTGTCTTCATGGCTGTACCAAAAAGAAGAGTAATGTCAGGGTATGTTTGCCCGAACAGCTGCTCTATCTTGCCCTGATGAGAATGGATCCAATCCAAAGGGAGACGCCCAGGTTAGGGAAGACTCTTACTTATACATATGTGCAGCCTTTTCAGCATTTGGCACCAGTACCAAAGAAGCTCCAGATGGGCAGCCAACAGTCACAGGTTGTCGGTACCCCTCTGTCTGAAGATTTAAATGAAGCAAAGTGTAATTCAGTAAGTGAATCTGTTTTATATGTCATAAACTCTACAGGTGAACTCTACCTTTTAATCAGTGGGCTTTCCAGGACTAAACCGCGATGTCTATCTCGGCTAACTTGACGTACCAGATAACTCTACTTGGTTATAACAGGGTTATAATTGGGTTGTGTGGATAAAAATTATGATTTTATAGAAATAAAAAACAATATTCTAATTAGGCCTGTCATTATTAGATATTGCAATAAATATTGAAAACATTAATTTCTTGAATTCTTTTGTAAGATGTCAACTAAGTCAAATTTAATTTTCACCTTGCTGAGATTTTCAGTAGTCTTCTTTCTTCCGCATACTGCTGGCAGCAAGGCAGGTTTATTTATAAAGCATTTTCCGTTTAATTTCATAAAGCCACCTTCCTTTTGCTGCCATTCCTTCCGTCTTTGTTTAATAATACATTTAAATTCTGTCTATTGACGTCATGTCAGGGAATCTATTTTGTGATGCATCCTCCGCGACCTTGTATATCCTATAAATGCTGGTATCCACGGAAACGTGAGAGCAACATCCATCATTTGAATTTGGTACTACTTGGTAATACTTGTTGCATTTCTATCAGAATGTCTTATCTAAGATCTGAGAAAATGTTTTGCATACTAATTAATGGTTAATTTGAATTTGAATGTACAAGTGCCATCAGTAGTCATATTTCCTCTATCCATTGCAATTCTAGCAATATTGCTGCCATTTCTCCAGTATATACTGACAGTTCGTCATTTAATCTTTTACTTAATTTGATATTGAATTCTGGGATGTAAAATGCAATCGTCACCCTTTTACCTAAACCTTTGGAAGCGTCTCTGTACTTAATGTAACCATAATAACTATTGATGAATGACTGTAGCAGCTGATGATTAAGAATACCATCTTTTTTTCTTTTTCTACCATGTAAAATCTACTGTGGCATCAGGAAGAATGGTGGGGGGATTGCTGGTAATGGCACTGTTGGACTACAGCTCATCTGATCTAATTTCAGCTCTGGTGCTTTTTGTTGCACCATTCATCCAGACCTTCTTGTCTGCCCCCTCTTACTTTCCCAGCAAGGTTGCAGCGTTTCTCGTGTTGGATGCTTTTGACCATGACCATGCAAACCAACCCAGTAATTCAACAACAACTGTGTCCTTCTGATTTTTAATGGTATTTCTCCCGTTTCAACTTGCAATGCCGCCAGATAAGTTGTTTTTAAGGCTCCCGCAATTAACCTTAAGGTTGTGCTTGAATGCACTCTGTTGTTAAGGGATGTGCTCACAGCTGACCCATACACTACACAGCCATAATCTAATATTGTTCTGAATAATCCTGTGTATATAGCCTTCAGAGCCGTTCAGTCAGCTCCCCATTCACCTCCAACTAAACATCTCATGACATGAAAAGCCTACAGTTGAAATCAGAAGTTTACATACACTACATAAAAAGGCACACAAGCTTATTCTTCTCACTGTCACACATGAAATCTGAATAAAGCTTTAACAAAATTATTTATATTTGCTAAATTTCAGAATAATGAGATAAGGTTAATTTTTGATAGTAATTTGTTACTTTCTGTATACTCAGAAGTTTACATCACACTTAGCACAATCACAATTGCATTGTATTGGAATGACTGTTGTCATTTCAGCTTTAAACTGTTTGTTCTCTCTCTTTTTTTCAGAATCAGAATCAGACATACTTTAATAATCCCAGAGGGAAATAACTTTTTTTACACGCTCCAGATCTACAAACATTTTTTATATATATATTTACAACATTCCACATGGGGGGGGGGGGGGGGGTGTCTGAATCACTGAGGGAGGCGTTGTAGACATTGATGACCACAGGCAGGAATGGTTTCCTGTGGCGCTCTGTGGTGCATCTGGGTAAGAGGAGTCTTCTGCTGAAGGAGCTCCTCTGCTGGGCCTGTGTGTCATGGAGAGGCTGTGAGACATTGTCTAAGATGGACTGGAGCCTGGACAGCATCCTCCTCTCTGCCACGGTCGTCAGAGTGTCCAGCTCCTCCCCCACAACATCACCGGCCCTCCTGATCAGTTTGTCCAGTCTGTTGTTGTCAGCGACCCTCAGCCCGCTGCCCCAGCATGTGACAGCAAAGAAGATCGTACTGGCAACAACAGACTCATAAAACATCCTCAGCATCGTCCCACAGATGTTAAAGGACCTCAGCCTCCTCAGGAAAAAGAGTCGGCTTTGGCCCTTTTTGTAGACCGCCTCAGTGTTTCTAGTCCAGTCCAGCTTATTGTTAAAGTACACTCCCAGGTACTTATACTCCTCCACAGTGTCAACAGGGACCCCCTGGATGGAAACAGGGGTCACAGGTGTTTTTGTCCTCCTCAGATCCACTATTAGCTCCTTAGTCTTTGTCACGTTGAGCTGCAGATGGTTCAGCTCACTCCAAGTGACAAAGTTGCCCACCACAGTTCTATATTCACTCTCATCACCCTTTTCAATGCAGCTAACTATTGCTGAGTCATCAGAAAACTTCTGAAGGTAGCAGGACTCAGTGCAATAGTTGAAGTCTGAGGTGAAAAGGGTGAAGAGGAAGGGGAAGAGGACAGTCCCCTGAGGGGTCCCAGTGTTGCTGACCACCCTGTCAGACACATAGTTCTGTAGGCGTACATACTGTGGTCTGCCCGTCAGGTAATCAACAATCCAGGACACGATGGATCATAGAAGGTACACCTGGTCTGGTGTTCTGTTAGCTGTGACATCATTCAGGGAAGACAGATCACCTGCTATTACCATCTAATGTAGAACAGATTACTGGATCAATGTGTGCTTCTGTGCTTGTTTGTCTCTCTTGTTGTGTCTCTGCTCTGTCTTCTCTAAGCCCCAGTCGGTCGAGGCAGATGAGCGTTCATACTGGTTCTGGTTCTGGTTCTGGTTCTGCTGGAGGTTTTTCCTTCCCGTTAATGGGGAGTTTTTCTTTCTGCTGTCGCTTCATGCTTGCTCAGTATGAGGGATTGCAGCAAAGCCATGTACAATGCAGACGACTCTCCCTGTAGCTCTACGCTTCTCCAGGAGTGAATGCTGCTTGTCGGGACTTTGATGCAATCAACTGGTTCCTTTATATAGGAACATTTTTGACCAATCTGTATAATCTGACCCAATCTGTTGACTGATTTTGACTTTGTAAAGAGCCTTGAGATGACATGTTTCATGAATTGGCGCTATATAAATAAAATTGAATTGAATTGAATTAGTTCACCATGCCGTTAAACATTTTGGGCACACCCACATGATGATGTCATGTCTTTGGAAGCTTCTGATAGGTTTATTGACATCTGAGTTGATCTGAGACACACCTGTGGATGTTTTAAAGGCACACCTAAAACACTCTTTGTGGAACATAAGGAGAAAGTCAAAAGATATCAGGAAATGAATTTTGGAATCTGCACAAATCTGGTTCATCATTGGAAGCAATTTCTAAATGCCTGAAAGTGCCACATTCAGCTGTTCAAACAATCATACCCAAGTAGAAACAACACGGGGCAGTCCAACAATCATTGCAGGAAGGAGACAGGTTTTGTGTCCCAGAGATTAATTTGCTTTGATCTGAAATCTTCAACCCAAGAACAGAAGCAACGACCTTGTGAAGATGCTAGCTGAATCTGGTAAGAGTCGTTATCCACAGTGAAAGGAGTCCTGTACTGACATGGGCTGAAAGGTCCTCTGCCAGGAACAAGCCATTACTCCAAAATAAAATGTGGAGACATGTCCTGTAGTCTCACGAAATTAAAATTCAACTGTTTGGCCTTATTGACCATCATTACATTTGGTAAGGGGAAGCGCACAGATAACGAGTCTTGTCCTAAAAAAAGAAAACCATGGCTGTTTTTTAATCATTTATGAGGTACAGCAACAGAAAGGACCACATGAATTCTGTTCTCGCCAGCTCCATTTCCACAGCTGGAGTCGCAGCTGGCCGCTGTTTCCCAATAGACCAATTCACACGTGACGTCACGAGCTACATCCGCGCTACATCTGGGTCACGCTGATAGGCAAAAACAGTACTGTTTTTGCCTATCAGCGTGACAAAACGGGTGAATTCGAACGTACTGTTAGTTTATTCTTAGAATCTAAACAATGCCTACGACTTGTTGTGCTCCCGGTTGCACACAGAGGCTTTCCAAATCGTCTGATGTGCGTTTCTTTCGTTTACTGAAGGACGAAGAAAGAAATGGATAATTTCAATGAAAACGATGCAGGCAGACAATCCCAGTGGACTGTGGGAGCCATCATACCACGACAGAATTGCAGTCTACGCTTCATCTCCGGTAAATATAACTTAATTTTGCACTGGTCATTGTTCTACTTAAATAATTATATAAATAAAAAATTAGGATATATACTTAAGTCAAGAAGTAAACGTTCGTTTCGTAATAATATACGTACATGTACAATGTATGCAAACCCTCTGGCATGAGTCTGTGAAAAGGATTAATAAGACAAAAACACCAAAATAATCCTTAGTGAACAATGTTTTTTTTAACCTACCGGTGGCGGGTCTTCTTCTTTGCTGAGGCGCTGTCTGTGTCCGACTCCGCTTTCGTATGTTACACAAACATGTCTGAACATGTCCCGATATAAAATAATTGTAGCCGTCCAGTGGTTTCAGGGCTTTCGTGCTCTCTCGTCTGTACTGGCCTGCCGTGTTTATAAGGTAGCTGTAAATGTCGCCGTACGGAACACTTGGCCAGCATTTCACAGACTCGCTCCGTCCCTTCAGGCTTTTGCTGGACGGATCTGGCAATCGGATACCATCAACCATCAACTCACTCTTATAACGATCTTGTGATACGTTATCTAAAGAAGAAAAATACGTCGAGAACTCGTGAGTTTCTTTGTTTGCGTCCGCCATTGTGTTCGCCTTTTGCCTACCAGTCAAGCGCGCATGCGCGAAAAACCCGAATCAAAACAATAACAATGAACTGGTCTATAGCAGCAGCCAGTTTGCACCAAACTGAGTCGGGGTTTGCACCAAACTGGAGCTAGATCAGGACCGTAACCTGCACCTCAGCCCTGGGTTGACCAGCTGCCTAGCACGGTGATCTAGTGGCACGGCCTCATTAAAGGTAACCCCAAGATTTCTTAATTCCATTTATTTATTTATTTTAGTAATAGTAAGAGATCAAAGACAGCCAACTTTTATTTATGCTAATAAACATTACTGTTTTATAGTGCTGTCCACATATCCTGGTGATTATTTTTGACAATTTACTGCATTTTTCTTTAAATCCAGCAGTCAGAATGCCATCCTCCTAGGGTTAAATGGTGGTCTTGTATTGAATTTTGAATCAATGTTGCTATTGGTTCAGGTTTTTGTGATGTCATCTGGAGAAACTGACGTGTGAGCAGCTCTGCCGACGTGGGGTACAAAAGCAGCTCCGTCTTGTGTCTCCATAGGATTTTAGAGTTTGAATGGTGAGTTTTACGGTATTTCTATCGATTTTTCAGGTTAGCTATTTATTAGCTTAGCATTCAGTTAGTTTATTTTGCTTTAACTAGTAGCCCAGACCAACACAGTGGTGATATGATCATGAAGAAGGTGCTTTAATGATCAGTTCTGCTGTGATTGTAAACTCTTTTTTAAACACTAGTACTGGGATCTGTACAAAGATAAGATAATCTCCTTTTCCTCACAAATAAAAACACGTTTTGGTCACAGGTGGAAAAAAATGAAAGGTTTTTACAACAGGGTAGCAATTCTTCCCAGGTGTGTCTGGTAGACACCTGGGAAGACGCCACTAGTAGTTGCACATTTGCCTTTAGAGCTCCATGAATGCTGCTCGGTGAAAAGAAGTGTAACCTTTTATCGACAGCAGTCTTAAAAAAATAGGCTCAGAATAAGTGTTTCAGCCAGTCTTATTTGTTGTCAGTCTATTTTCTTGGGCTGTGTGTCTGCGCAGAAAGGATAGAATGATAAAGCGGTGATGAAAGGTCACGCTCTCTCCCAAGACAGAACGCCTGCTGTCCAGCCTTTTGGGTTTGGTTGAACGGGGCTAAGCCATTGGGAGCAGCTTATTCTGTCTTCTGAGCATAAATCTGATCAAATGTAGATCACAAGCAGTCAAAGCAAACATGCTCTGTACCTGAACTCACATGCGTCTTATTTATTTCCTTACAGTATATCTTCAGAATGCACACAGACATGGACAAATGTGTTGCACCCGTGGTAACGGTGTGCACAAAAAAAGCTTAAATAAGTACAACAACATAACCTCACGCTGAAAGATTAAGAAAAATGTAACTTTTCATTTAAATACTTATATTGGATGGGAGAAGCCATATTTAACAAAAGCAATGACAGGCGCCCCCAGCAATCCGTTTGAAATAAATGTAATTGATGGGAATGCAGAAGCAAATTACTTTACCATATAATCTGCTCCAGCGCCTCAAATGGTGACATTTATTTTTCAGCGGTACATTGTCCCTTTTTAAATAAAGTTGACCCTTTTTTTAATCTTTGCTTGTTTTTAGGGAATATTACATTTTTGTATTTTCTGTTCATTTTTCTTTGGGGTATGAATATAGTACAACATATGGACACATTTTTTTGGCCACTTTTTTGGGCACGAGGACCCGAGTTGATCTTGCCACTGAACACAATGAGCAGGATGGTAAGGGAGGGCAAAACATCTTCAGCGTTCAGCGTCTGAGAACTGCAGAACAAAGTTGCACTTTGGACTCACCGGGTCTCCATAAGAACCATCATAAATAGTGACGTAAGAAAAATGTGATTATGTTGAGTTTTCTCAGAATTGTAATTTACTTTATTCAACCCCCCCCCCCCCCCCCCACACACACACACACACACACACACACACCAAAAGAACCTAGAAAGAGAGAAAACTCTGGAGTATTGACCATCTAGTCTAGATAGATTGTACTAGAAACTCAAATATTCCTCCCTTGAGATGTTTTTACAGATATTACAGATAAGTGCTGCCCTACAGGCAAATGGGAGTTGTACAATATATTAACAAAACATGCACTAATTATCGTGCCTCTGGTGATTTTCTTGAACAGAGTTTTGTAAAGTAAGATTTTGTTCCCCCTGCTGAATAAATGTTCTCAAATTAAAGGTTTTACCTTCTTCCCCTGTGATGTTATGCTGCTGCAACAAAAGACAAATCTATTTCATATTTTTTTTTCACAGCTTTACGAGGCGTACCAACAAATTTGTTCCTGGCTGTACATTCTCTGTTCTACAGATAAACTGAGAATCCTGCATACTGACAGCCGTCTAATACCATTGAGCTGAGTTATTCCTTGTATTGCAACTCACTATATGTATGTGTTCATCTTAAAGGAATCAGTTTATAATCATCTCTTTTTAAAAAATAATATTAGCCTGTTATCATTCGGTTGTAGATGACGTAAAAGCATCAGCGATCCCGTCTTAACCTGATCAGTGGTTATATCTGACTGTCACAGTAAAAAGGCTGCAGACACGGGGGTTTCCCAGATGTCTAAAAGCATCGCCTGTGGGGTAGAAGAGTCCATCACTCTGACACCGAGTAACATAATCCACATAATGGGCATTTTAATTGAGCGCTGTCACTTTAAAATCCATTACATGATCAGGTCTCAGCAGTACTCAGGTTTCTTTTGTCTAATTTCTGTTGTATCTGTTGAAATCAAACATTATGTTGTTTATTTATGCATGAATTTTAGTGTTTTACTCTCTTAGTTCTTATCTATATCAGATTTTCAGTAAAAACATACCTTACTTAAATCACAGCGGGCTCCATAGGTTAAAGAGTATAAACTCTCCAGTGGGACTTTCCTACGGGAGATGAATCTGTACAGACTGTTTTCTCCTCCTGTCTTCAGGTTGGGATTTGTCTTCTCTGCTCTTATGGTTTCTTGAATTTTGACCCATTTCAGAAAGTGTTTTTTTTTCCCCCTCTTGTGGAAACTGTTTTCCTCCCAGCTGTCAATCAGTACCTTTCATGTGCTGCTCCTCAAACTCCCACCATTCAGCAACTGGTTGTATTTTGGTGGAAGGTTTTTAAAATACTTTCATCTTTTCAGCAATACACATCTCTCAGGTACAGCAAACATGTGGAAATTCGGCGCATTAATAGCTGAGTGTGTTCATGTGTGCGTTACAATAAAGTGAGTCTGGTGCTGCAGAGAGTGAGTGAAATAAAGTGCATGTATATCTTTCCTGTACTGATGTCGTTCTCTCTTAATATCACTTCACCAACCTTGTCAAACAAAATGTTTTCCTGTTTCTCCTTCATGTAGCAACTTTTACAGACTTTCTTTCTTTGGTTTAGTTAGAAAACCTTTAACTGAGACTTGAAAAGTATTCATACCCGTTGGGCTGTTTCCCATTATATCCCATTTCACACCAACTTCAACTCATTTCATCTGGATTTTGTGGTAGAACAACATAAGCTAGAACAAAAGTGGATCAACAAGGACAAACGGTCACAATCTTTCCTTCTTTGAAAAGTGCGACATGCATGTGATTCCTTCCCATAACCAATAAATAACATTTGAACAGTGCAACCATTTCTCTTTGGATGTTGTTTAACTGTTTAGCTGTGTGCACTTTCATCTCAGTGTATATGAAGCTGATCTGGTTCTGGCCTCAGAGGTTCTTCAGAGAACATCGGAGAACATCCAGCATCATGGAGACCCAGGAACCCAGCAGACAGGTCAGGGAGAAAGTTCTGGTCCAGTTTAAAGCTGGGTCAGGTTCTACAACATCCCAGAGCTCTGCTCAATCCATCATGTGGACCTGGAGAGAGGATGGACCACCTGCAGACCTACCAGAACATGGATGTCCACCTGGACTGACAGGAGGACATTAAATAGAGAAGCAGCTCATGGTAGCTCTGGAGGAGGTGCAGAGATCTGTTACCAGAACAACTATCAGCCAATCACTCTACAAATCTGAATATTTGTGGAAGAGTGGCTTGATGGTAGATGCATGTAAGCTATAGAGCTACATTCAGACTCCAGGGACCTGCTGCTAGAGCAGAGACTCACCTTTCAACGGGACGAGAAGATCTAAACATAATCATCTGTTAGAATGGCCCAGTCAAAGTCAAGAAATACATTCAATTAAGAATTTGAGGTAAGACTTAAATTCATGTTCACAAATACTCCCTTTTAAACCTGACAGAGCTTTTTATTTGTTAAAAAAAAGTGTCGTTTTCCTTCTACGTCACAGTTATTTGCTCCATTGTAATGGCCTATCATATAAAGTCTGTTAGAACCGATGGAGGTTTGTGGTTGCAAAGATAAAACATGTAAAACAGCTTCAAGGGCTCTGAACATAATGAGTTACAGATATTCTGCTGGATTTCAGTTCTCATGAGAAGCTAATATGTGACTTTAGGACAAAATATCATTCATACAGTTTATTCAACAACAAAAGTTAGACTCAGTTCGTCTGTGTTGGAATAAATCTGCCTCACATAACATTTGTTAGTGGTTTAACTCTGCTGTACGAGGAAAAGTAGGTCAGATTGGTCCCAAATGTGCCTGCTCGCTTTCACAAATCAAATTTTTTTTTATTTCTAACTTAATGCAGATTGCAAACATGTTCAAAATCTGACATACATAACTTCTAAAGTTACAGATTTTTCAACACTGCTGACACATTTAGTTACGAGCGGAACTGCACGCTGCACATGTGCTCAGTCAAATCAGCAGCAAAATGTTTTTTCTTGTCTTCCTGCGTGATGTAGGGCTGTCTGTGCTTCTGAATCTCTTCATGAGTTTCTGAGGAATTTACTTTCAGTAAAGCTCTCGCCTACGTTCAGCACCCCGCTGCCTCGATCTGCATCACGTCTACCAAGCACAACAGAACGACTTTATAGCCTAAAAGACATTGAGGGAAAGCATAATTTGTTGCATAAGTGACACGAATTAAGGGGTTTCTTCCTTAAGGAAGACATAAATAAATGCATAGAAAATAGTCTTGTTCCTGCCCCTCAGCGAGGCATTAAAATGGTTTGCATATTTACCATATCTGCTCAATATCTCCAGAAGCTCCATCTGCATAAACCATGATACAAAGCAGCATGTTAAATAAACTGCTTGGTCAGATGTTAGTTAAGTTTTCTCCTGTGAAACACTTTTTGTAGCGACTGCTGAGCTTATTCACTTTAACACCCAAAATAAGAAAGGAATTTAATGGGCAGTTTATTAGAAGGTATTTTATTTCGTTTGCCTCTCTAAAGTGTCTTCTCTTAACACTAAAACACCTTTTACGTCAAACTCCACAAACCCTTCTTACTCAATCCAGCTAATTGCAGTTTTCAGTCTTGTTAGTTGTTTAGGATGTATTTCTCAGTGGTTGCATGAACAACTCACTGAATAAACAGGAGACGATTACAAGATTCATGAAGTAAAGCTAATAGCATTTATTATGTTGGAGAATCTTCTTCTCACAGTGGAGTCGATTAAGAACCTGGGAGCAGAAGAGCCTGTTTTCAGTTTTACATCAACTGGCTGATAAAGATGCACGATGAAGTTAAATGCTGGTACTTATTTGCTCCTCTGCTCAGCAGCTTTTTTATTTGTTTGGACATAATGAACTTCCAGTTGTGGAAACTGTAGGTGATATTCACACCTCATTCTACATCCTGTTTTCTACACAGCACACATATTAAACAGATTTCTGTAATGCATTCTCTGCTTTCTGGAGGCAGCAGAGATGAGGTCCTCTTTAGGAGAGACGAGGATGGATAGGATCAGGAACGAGTACCTCAGAGGGACGGCTCCTGTTAGATGCTTTGGAGACGAAGCCAGAGAGGCCAGACTGAGATGTTTTGGACATGTGTAGAGGAGGGATGGTGAGGCTGGAGCTGCCAGGCAGGAGGCCCAGAGGAAGACCAATGAGGAGATTTATAGATGAGCTAAAGAGGACATGAGGATGCTTAGGTTGAGAGAAGAAGATGCAGAAGTTAGAGGTAGACGGAGACAAATGGCTCGCTGTGGGGACCCATGAAAGGGAAAAGCCTGTAAAAGATTCTCTGCTTTCTTTCCTTTTTCAACTTTATTTTGAATGCAATGTCAGGATTTGGGATGAAACTGATCACATTACCATTTTCATATCTTCTCCTTGCATTTATTTTAAGTTTAGGTGTAATTAAGAAGTTTCGAGCAACAGCTACAGTTTCCTCACCCTGCTGGCAAAGACCTATGTAGCTGTGACTTATCTATAACATAAAAAGGAGCAATGCAGACTGATAAAAAGGTAACTGTAGCAGTGTGGCTCCTCTGCTCTCAGCATGGATGCGGGATGTGGATGAGCAAACCGCAAAGAAAAAAGCCAAAGTTCGGACTTTGATGTTTGAAGTTTTTTATAGGAGCTGCGGTGTAGCAGTGGGACAGCACTGTGAGGTTGTCACTATACCCCAATTTTAAACCTGATACTAATGCCAATCAAATATTATGCTTTATACGATAAGGTAAAACAATTAAAAAGTAGATTTTATATAAATGAATGGGGCTACTGACAGTCTTTTCTGAATTATTACTAACTAAAAACCTTTAGAGTCAACACAAAATTTAAGATGACCACTTGAACTGTTTAATGTAAATACATCCATCAATTATCTATTTCTGGTTGTCCTTGCATGGTTGAGAGGGGGCTGAGGCCAGCCTCCAGCGGTCATTGGGCGAGATGCAGGTTACACCCTGGATAGGTTGCCAGTCCATCACAAAGACACACAGGGAAAACCATTAAAACGCACAACATACCTTAGGCCAATATAGAAAGACCAGGTAACTTAAGAGTAATGTTTTTGAATCATGCCAGAAAGTCCAGGCTGGGACTTGAACCCAGTAACACCCTGGCAGCACTGCAAGGCATCAAGTCCAGCTTGAAACACACATTATAAGTGCAACAGATACAGTCTGGATACAGTTTTGACATCATACAGAAGTGCAATGAGTAAAATGAAAGTCAAGCCACAATTTAGCTTCATAGATGGTTCTAGTGAGCTGCTGTGTGGAGAAACCGAAAACGTTCCTGTTATCCGACGCCAAAGCTGGTGCCTCGTATAAATCCTACAATATTTTGGTGGAGGTTTGTTCATATTAAACGCTAATTGGCCCATCTGATGTAGTTTTTTTATGTTTTCCTCCAACTTGCCACAATACGTGCAGTGAGAACCCCATTTGTTTTGATCCGATGCGGGCTGAATCAAGACTTTTCAGGTCCAGAGTGGCATATCTTTGGGTTAACTGGGGTTTTTGCTTTATTACATTTTATATTTTCACAAGCTTCTCACATAACTGTTACAGTTTCTAAATTGTTTCAAGGAAAACTCAATTTTTAAGGACCATTAGAGACTGAAATGACTTGTTAAGATGGATATTGTTTCATTGCGATGGTGCCAGGGCCGCCACGTGTACCATAATAGGGAAAAGTGTTGTGATGGACTGCTGCAGCAGCAGCTACTGATGCTCACCTTGAGATGAGGGTCACAGTCCTGCCTCATAATCCATAAAGAAGCCATAATAGCCTCTCCTCCAGACAGACACAACCCCTTTTACACCAAAGTAGAACAACACTGTCAGACAGATACTTTTCTGCTTTAACAACATAAATGAACTTGTGCCAACATGTAGCACAACGTAGACAAGCATGTAGCGCACAGAGAAGACAAGCAGACATAGCATATCATTTTACTGAATCACAAAACCATCTAGTTTATTATTAGATGAACCCTTCAAAATCCAATCAAGGAACACAAATGTAAAATGAATTATCACCTCACAGTCTGGTTGATAAAAAGCGGACAGAGACAGACTCACATTCAAATATTCATTCACAAAAAAAAATAAGAAACACTCATGTTCTAATTTAGAAAAACAATTCTTTTGGTGATGGGTGTACGTTTTTGGGATTGAGAAACTTAAATTTAAAGATTGGCCATCCGGGCTCAGAATGAAAAGAAAATGCAACTGGTTTCATGAATCAGTAATTCCTTCATATTTTTAAACGGCAGTCAAACACACTTGGCTTCCAGTTGTTAACTGGTCTATGTAAGAGCTGTTATGATGTGGACAAAATCCCATTTTAATGTGTGCATCACTGTCAGAATATTAAGATGAAGATTGTCTCATTGATTTTCAGTTGGATTAGGGAAAGGATTTAGATCTGCATGAAAACGGTCCAGCATTTTTGGCTTTTCTGTAATCTTACCGACGGACAAACCTTGAGTTGTAATTATGTTATTGCGCTTTTGGTTTCACTGTGCTTTGAACAGATTTAAGAAGCCATGTGCTGTGTTCAACTAAGCAACAGCATTGTGTTTTAATTTCTCTTGATGTTCTGTTCCATGTTGGAACTGATTTTTCAACATCTACAAACATTCAGCTGCAATTTGTGTTTTCTTATGTAAAATCCTTTAGTTGTTGTCATGGCTCCATATTTTCCTGCTATTTGTTATGACCAGACGACTAATTATGCCTTAGAAGAGAAGTTTTGGTTTTGAGGGCTGTCGAACATTTTACTCATGTTGATTTTTTCTGGGGCAGGCTTCTATTTTCTAAATTAAACATACAATTTTTAGTACCGTGGAAAAACAAACGAGGAAATAAGAAACATGAAAAAAAGCATAAACTGCTCCAAGCTGACTACATTAGAACTTATCTCAAATGAATAAACCGGTTTCTATTTTTGGTTTGACTAATATATAACATGAATGAAGCAGACGTTATATTTGGTTTAACATGCTGTAGCAATGAGTCTACTATGTAGAGTAGTAGTTTAATTACATCTTTTTGGACCCCAACTCTGGTGATCAAGCCCTAACTAGTTCTATTGAACAACTGCCTTTGATAGTGTGCATTCAATTCAATTCAATTACATTTTATTTTATACAGCGTCAATTCACAACACATGTCATTTCAAGGCTCTCTCCAGAGTCAGACTCCATCAGATCCTCCAGGTTGGTCAGAAAGTTTCCTCTCTAAGGAAACCCAGCAGGTTGCATCAAGTCTCTCCAAGCAGCATTCACTCCTCCTGAAAGAGCGTAGAGCCACAGTGGACAGTCGTCTGCATTGTTGATGGCTTTGCAGCAATCCCTCATACTGAGCATGCATGAAGCGACAGTGGAGAGGAAAACTCCCCTTTAACAGCAGAACCAGAACCAGGCTCAGTGTGAACGCTCATCTGCCTCGACCCACTGGGGCTTAGAGAAGACAGAGCAGAGACACAGAAAGCTCAGCACAGAATATTTCTAATTTTGGCAATATTCTGGAGGTGACAAAGGAAACGCTGGAAAATCAGTTTAATATGGGATTTAAATGACATGTCTTGGTCAAAAATAACACCAAGATTTTATACTTTGTTACCAGAGGCCAATTTAATACCATCCAGATTAAGTGATTGATTAAGAAATTTATTTTTTATTATAAACTTCTTAACCAATCACTTAATCTGGATGACATTAACTTGGCCTCTGGTAATAAAGTAAAAAACCTTGGTGTTATTTTTGACCAAGACATGTCATTTAAATCCCATATTAAACAGGTTTCCAGAGTTTCCTTTTTTCACCTCAGGAATATCGCCAAAATTAGAAACATTCTGTCCAGGAGTGATGCTGAAAAACTAGTCCATGTATTTGTTACTTCAAGGCTGGACTATTGTAATTCTTTACTATCAGGAAGTCCACAAAATGCAATTCAAAGTCTTCAGCTGATCCAAAATGCTGCAGCAAGAGTTCTGATGAAAATCAACAAGAGGGATCATATTTCTCCAATTTTAGCTTCCCTTCATTGGCTTCCTGTTAAATCAAGAATAGAATTTAAAATTCTTCTTCTAACGTATAAAGCCCTTAATAATCAAGCTCCATCATATATCAGAGCTCTGATTACTCCGTATGTTCCTAACAGAGCACTTCGCTCTCAGACTGCAGGTCTGCTGGTGGTTCCTAGAGTCTCTAAAAGTAGAATGGGAGGCAGATCCTTTAGCTATCAGGCTCCTCTCCTGTGGAACCAACTCCCAGTTTTGGTCCGTGAAGCAGACACCCTGTCTACTTTTAAGACTAATCTTAAAACCTTCCTTTTTGACAAAGCTTATAACTAGAGTGGCTCATGTTACCCTGAGCTACCTCTATAGTTATGCTGCTATAGGCTTAGGCTACTGGAGGACATCAGGGCCTATTTTTCTCACTCTACTGATTTCTACTGTTCTCCAGTCTATTGTTCTCCAGATTTGCATTGCATTACATTGAAATGACTGTTGTCATTTCAGCTTTTAACTTTTTGTTCTCTCTTTTTTCTTCATAGTAGGTACACCTGGTCTGACGTTCTGTTGACTGTGAAATCATCCAGGGAGGACAGATCACCGACTATTACCATCTAATGTAGAACAGATTACTGGATCAATGTGTGCTTCTGTGCTTTTTGTCTCTCTTGTTGTGTCTCTGCTCTGTCTTCTGTAACCCCAGTCGGTCGAGGCAGATGACCGTTCATACTGAGCCCGGTTCTGCCGGAGGTTTTTTTTTCCCGTTAATGGGTGGTTTTTCTTCCCACTGTCGCTTCATGCTTGCTCAGTATGAGGGATTGCAGCAAAGCCATGTACAATGCAGACGACTCTCCCTGTGGCTCTACGGTTCCCCAGGAGTGAATGCTGCTTGTCGGGAATTTGATGCAATCAACTGGTTTCCTTATATAGGACATTTTGACCAATCTGTATAATCTGACCCAATCTGTATAATATGATTGAACTTGATTTTGTAAAGTGCCTTGAGATGACATGTTTCATGATTTGGCGCTATATAAATAAAATTGAATTGAATTGAATTGAATTTTTAAGGACTCTGGAACAAAGATGACAACTTCTTTGGATTCTAACAACAACTTGTTAGAATCAATAATACTCTTTCAGAACAAAGGCTCATCAGCACTGAAGCACCTCAGGGTTGTTGTTCACGTGTTCTTTTCACTATTTACACAAATGACCCTATTAGCAATTGCCCTGGGAATTATGTTTTAAAATTATCTGATGACACTGCTATTCTCCGTCTGCTGCATGAAAATATAGAGCCCTTGTCTTATCTTAATGAGGTCCAGTCTTTTGTTCAGTGGTGTGATGACCACCAACTCATTATTAACATTAATAAAACTAAAGTTATGTTGAACGACCTCAAGTCAGCAGGCGACAACTCCTCACTTCTTATATATGATCAGCAAATCAACCAGGTGTGTTCTTATAGATATCTGAGCGTTCACCTAGATAACCAGTTTAGATGGTTCAAGTTAATAAGTTGTGCTCCCGATTACAGCAGAGACTGTATATCTTAGGCAGACTCAGGGTCTTTGGGGTTGACCAGAGGATTATGTGGTTTTTATTTTATTTTATCAGGCTGTATTGGAAAGTATTATCAGATATGGAATGTCATCATGGTTTGGTAATCTCTCTGTGCAGTTAAAGTCTAAACTTAATCATCTGGTCAAGACGGCAAAGAGGGTCATAGGGAGGACTGATTATTCCTCATTGCAGTCGATTTACGAGGAGTCCGTTCACAGGCTCACACAGAGAGGACGGTCTGATCCTGCTCATGCCCTCTATTCACAATATGAATAGCTACCTTCTGGCAAATGGTATAGAGTGCCCATTAGCAAACTTAATAGAAATAAATATTCATTCATCCTTACCTCCATCAGATTAATAAACAATAAATATGAAGGCTGCTTTGATGATTTGTTTTGCTGTGTTGGTTGTGGTTATATATGCAGTCTGGTTTATTTTTATGTTTTTATTGTGCAGTACATGTATTTGTTTCTGCACCTACTGTTGTGTAATGTGTAATATGTGTATTTGATGTTTATTTATTGTATTTTATGGTGGCAGTTTTTTATTTTTATTTGATCTTTTTAGCACATGTATTCCAACACAAATTTCCCCTATGGGGACAATAAAGTATAATCTAAATATTCTTTCTTGTCAGAATTTAAAAGTAGCAAACATTTAAAGGCATGCCTGTAGTCAAAATAATTGATTGGATTCGTCAGGATTTATGGATAAATATAGCTGAGTGTCATCAGCATAACAGAGGAAATTAATCGCATGCTGTCTAATAATTTTACCAATCGGAAGCATATATATAGTAAACATAATTGGCCCAAGGATTGAACTCTGTGGTACTCCACAAGTGACCCTAGAGTTTGAAGATTTATGTTATTTATGTTATGGTTTTTTTTAATGTTTAATAAATAGCTCTGGGTCTGTTAGGTATTGTCCAGTGAATATCAGCCAAAACAGCTGATATCAGGACAATAGTTTGAGCACTGGCATTCTTCTAACAGCAAACTCTGCACTTGGAATATGGAATAAATGAGTGACAACTTCTCTTTAAGTTTAAGAATGTATTAATAGAAATAAATGAACATCCAAAGAACACCACTACAGAATGCAATTTATCTGAATTATTTCTATATTTCAACCAACAGATCCTTTCTACTAGGCTTGTGAAACTTAACTACTAAGCAAAATTAAGATAAAAAGTAACCAAGGAACTATATACACACCAAATAAATGAAAGGACAAATAAAAATAGTTCAAAACCTTCAATGAATAATTCAGTGAATCTTGGGTTCACTGCACATCTAAGAGCTAAAGTTCATCTTAAAGAATATGGAATGAGGTTAAATTAACTTAACTCATTTAGCATAACATCTGACATGTGTTCAACCCATTCACAATGCAAATCCTGAGTTGGACAAAACATTACTTGAGGAAATAACATTTTAAAGAAGGATTTGCTAAATAAAAATCAATAACCTTGAGGACACTGTTAAAGAAATGTGAATGTAATCATTTTCTTTTTATTAAGGAATGTTCTACTGTTTTAACTTCACACAGGAGAAACAGATGTTTTTCCTAGACAAGGAATCTCTTGCTGTATATGTTAATCCTACACCTCTTTGTGTGCCAACCCCATGTTGTAAAACCCCCCTTATTTTTTCTTTTGTTTCTTAACCCCCATGTTGCGAACCCCTGACTCCTCCTGCCACTTCTTTGATGTCTGATAATAAAGGCAAAGAGACAGAGGTAACCAGCGCAGATGGAGCCGAGACTGTGATGAAAACGGCCTCACGTTTCTGGCTCCCCTGCCCTCTTTCTTTGAGAAGAGTCTAAACGTGTGTTTGTGTTGGTTTTCTTTCCAGGATAAAAGGGTTATTAAACTTAACTCTATCAGACACTGGATTTTTATTAATATAATTGTTTCTCGTGGAAATAATTCAGACTCAAATCTGTAACTTAGGAAGCTAGAGGGCACTGTAGCGGACAACTGGTCTTTAGCTTGACGTGTTAATCCTAAAGTTACACAAACACCATTAAATCAACATTAATCTTTCCTATTTATGTTGTACTAACACTTGTAGCACTATCAAATCATGGCAGAGTGAAACGAAAACCAGCATTAGGTTTAAATGCCGTGCTTCCATTTACAACGTGATAGCCATAAGTTATCCGGGGAGTTAATATGCTGCTAATACTTGCGGAAGCATTCAGCGCTCCTTAGGGACTTTTAAGCTCTGTTTTGTTGTAAGGAGCGGACCGGAAAACACAAACATTAATGTCCCATCGACTTATAAAACCCTTATGGAAATAAAGTTTGTTATAATCGCAAAAACACAGTATAACTTGTAAACAAATCCACACGTGTGACGATCGTTGCTGCCATTGGACAGAAATGTCTACGGTGGGTAGTAGTACAGACCGGGAAATGAAGGAAGACTATGATAGAAATTATGCATGCAGTTCCTTGTTCTGCAAGTTTGTGCTGTTATTACAGCTGCTAAATCATTGAGTGTCAAGAGCAACTTCTTTCCACGCAGGTTCCGGACATTTTATCCACTAATTTTGGAACAGCATTGGACAATGTGTCCTGCTAGCTGAATAAGTCCCACAATGCGCAGCAGCGTTGCTAAGCAAAAGGTACAATGGGAGTACTAAGGTGGCTTGTCAAGTCCAAAGAGACCTAAGTGTTTTCTGCAGTTGGGTTGCATCCAGGTTGTTTCACATTCACACCAGAAGCAAACTACACCAGTTTATTTAAAAGCAGTCCAACACCACCTGAAAAATTGTGTCTTAGTCTGATTTTTGGTCTGGACCAGGGTTCGATTGAGTCCAGGTTTACACCTGCGCAATGGTAAATGGTTTGTACTTGTATAGCGCTTTAACTAGTCCGACGACGTCAAAGCACTTTACACTATAGTCAGTCATTCACCCATTCACACACATATTCGCACCTCTCAGCATGGCATCCTGACAGAGGTGAGGTTGCCATACATCGGTGCCACTGGGCCCTCTGACCACTGGAATCTAAACAAACTCCCTAACAACTGTGCCAGTGTTGCCCTATAGACAATAGGTCTGGACCAAGGAGGAAACGAGCTCTGGTCTGTTTAAAGCGGTGTGAATACACCCTTATTGTTGCACATTTATACGTACAAATGGCTGGGCTAGTTTGGACATTTTGGGCGGAATTTTCTTCTTCTTCAAGTCTTTCTTTTGCATCATGCTGGTATGACTACTACTGATGAACCCAATATTCAGCTGGACACAGAGTTACGACTTAAAAGGTTTATTGTGAAGGATGAATCATGGCAGGTGAGGCAGACAAGCAGAACCAGACTTGAACAGATGAGTTATGGCTGATGATGCAGGCTTGCAGGGATGAGCAGGGGACCAGAAGATGCAGGTAGTGAACAGACCAGAACAGGTGATGTGGATCGGGGAACCACCAGAACGGGCAGAGCAAGGGGCTGAAACTCACGGGGAAACAGGCAGAACTGCAGCACGCAGACACAGGAGACTTAACAGAAGAGTCCAGCTGGCTGAGCACACAGGATCTGGACACATCACAAAGGACAAGATGAGATCAACTGAGAAGAGAGAC
Source organism: Fundulus diaphanus (assembly GCA_037039145.1). Lineage (NCBI taxonomy): Eukaryota > Metazoa > Chordata > Actinopteri > Cyprinodontiformes > Fundulidae > Fundulus > Fundulus diaphanus. The sequence goes on from CM073125.1 coordinate 59,423,349, forward strand.
GTTCTGGCAGGGATCAGTTGGTTGATGCAGGTATATGTAGACAGGTGCACAGGTGAGCTGAGTTGACTAATTAGTGGCAACAGGTGCAAATGATCTAGAGTAGGGTGGTGGCTGGAGGGAGACTGAGCTGATTGGATGATGACTGGTGGCTGAGAGATGACAAGCTGATAGAAAAAGTCCAAAACCAAACACATGTTCTAAATAGAGCCATATGTGTCCAATCATCATCTTTTGTGCAATTGACTCCAGCTCAAAATGCTTTTTAGTACTCTACCACTGGAATTTGAATTACTTTTAAAACATTTTTCCATTCCTTTTTGTTGAAAGAACCCTTATCACTGCAAAAAGCTCTTTAAAGGCATACTATGCAACATTTTTCAGTTAATTAATGTGTTCCATACCGTTTTGGATGATTAAATGAGTCATTTCAGGTCGAACAAAGGTTTTCTCGGCCGCCCTGGGGGTCTGTGGGGGAAATACCGCACTTGCAATGCAAGAGCCCTCGGCTCGCACACACAGAAGTCTCGCTTTACGGCGAGAACTCCATGTGTTTTTGCCCTGCCATTCACTATATGCACGCGCGAAAGCAACAACAAAGAACCGCGTGTTAACGTCAAATAAACATGCAAGCATATCGAGTTTTATTATTGTTATTATTATTATTATTTTTTTTTATGTTGGCGAGACGCTACCGCGGCGGCCGCGGCGAGGTGGCGGCCGCAGCTGCGGCTTGGCGAGGCGGCGGCTGCGGCTTGGCTAGGCGGCGGCGGTAGCGTCTCGCGGCCGCCTCGCCAAGATAGCGCTGCGGGAAGCTTGATGTTCATACCTTCACTGTGTTAGTCATTGTTTGTACTGCCGTTTTTTCCACTTTTCGTTGCGTTCGCCTGTCTGCTAAGCTCAAAACAACCGCGCCTGTCTTGACGGAGAAACCAGAACAGCTGAGCGTCTTTACGACAGTGCACTTTTACTTTCGCCCTCTGGGGGGAGCCTCACTGGAAAATCAACCCCGGTTGCATAGTATACCTTTAATATGAAGAAATTACATGTTTTCATCTACTGTAAATCTGGAAAAATGGGGTGGACAAACAGCCATATGACAGGTTTTAATTATTTAATTAATTAATTGAATAGCTTTTTTATGGTGATCATAAATGTCATTGTTAATATTTACAATACCATGTTTTTGTATCATGGGGATCCAGATTTAGTACAATATTAAGGTACCCAAAATGGGTTTAGACAAACTATTTTGTCTAAACCAAACTGCGAAAACAGTAATCCATGCTTTCATTAACTCGTGGCTTGAGTAATGAGACCTTTCTTTAATATTCAGTCTTCTGTTTTTCATTTATAACTGGAACAAAACAATCCCTGTGGACAGGTCAAGCAAGTGAGAGTACAATTTGCCAAAATTTACCCGACTTTCAAAAGTGAATCTGTTTTAACATTCTGTTTTAAAATCCCTTAATAATTGTGATTCACTTTATTTGTCCACATGTGCCATGTTGTTTCCTCGGGTTTGTAGACCAGAAGTTTTCACTTCTTCCAGACTCGACGCAAACTCAGAGGTAACACAGCTCTTCCTGTTGCAGCTTCAAAACTATGGAGAAATTAACAATCTGGCTTCGATCCAATGTAAGTTGCTCACTCTGACCTCATTTTTATCTATTGTCTCCCCTACATGTTTTATTACTATTATATTCTATTTGATATATGCTTCCTATTAGCTGATATTGTTCTTGTGTGTTTGTTCATTTTATTATCTGGACTGACTTTGTCGCCTATGTTTGGTTTTATTGTGCAACATTTTGGTTTGCTTTAGTGATTCTTTAGCAAAGTGACATGATATGTTATTATCAACGAAAACCAAAATACAGTTTGCTTTTTAAAGAAACAACATAATAATTAAGTTTGAAATTACAATTAAAATCTAATAAAAATAAACAATGTAATTATTACATGTTTAATATCAATCCATTCCAATGGGAACTTGGTATTTCTGTTAGCTACAGTGTCTGTTCAGTTACACAGACAAAAATACCTTCAGGTATAGTACCTTCAATGAGCTGCTTTCATGTGGCAGAAGTTCATGTACAGTGTTGTGCCATAAAATGGCCGATCGGACTACGGCTCCCAGCATGCAACACGGTTTAGGACCTAAAACCTGTGAGACCATACCCCCAAGATGATAAAAGCACGGTGTAAACAGGGCTTGTCTCCTTCAGACGGTGTCAGCTATATAGAAGAGACCTCCTCTCAGCTGAAGATTCCTCACGTTAGAACATGCACGCATAAAGCCCTTAGTAATCAAACTCCATCATATATCAGAGTTCTGATCACCCCGTATGTTCCTAACAGAGCACTTCGCTCTCAGACTGCAGGTCTGCTGGTGGTTCCTAGTGTCTCTAAAAGAAGAATGGGAGGCAGATCCTTTAGCTATCAGGCTCCTCTCCTGTGGAACCAACTCCCAGTTTTGGTCCGTGAGGCAGACACCCTGTCTACTTCTAAGACTAGGCTTAAAACTTTCGTTTGTGACAAAGCTCATAGTTAGAGTGGCTCATGTTACCCTGAGCTATCTCTGTAGTTATGCTGCTATAGGCTTAGGCTGCTGGAGGCCTATTTCCCTCACTCTGCTGAGTTCTCCTACTGCTCTCCAATTTGCATTGTTTGTTGTTATTTTAACTTTTTGTTCTCTGTCATTTTTCTCTTCATAGAAGGTACACCTGGTCTGGCGTTCTGTTAGCTGTGACATCATCCAGGGGAAGCAGATCATCCGCTATTACCATATCAGTGGTAATCCGCTATTACCATATAAGTGTGTGCTTCTGTGCTTTCTGTGTGTCTGCTCTGTCTTCTCTAACCCCCAGTGGGTCGAGGCAGATGAGCGTTCACACTGAGCCTGGTTCTGGTTCTGCTGGAGGTTCTCCTCCCTGTTAAAGGGGAGTTTTCCTCTCCACTGTCGCTTCATGCATGCTCAGTATGAGGGATTGCTGCAAAGCCATCAACAATGCAGACGACTGTCCACTGTGGCTCTACGCTCTTTCAGGAGGAGTGAATACTGCTTGTCTGATGCAGCCTGCTGGGTTTCCTTAGAGAGGAAACTTTTTGACCAATCTGTATAATTTGATTGAATTTGACTTTGTAAAGTGTTTTGAGATGACATGTATCATGAATTGGCGCTATGTAAATAAAATTGAATTAAATTTAATTAAATAGCCACTCAGCTAGCAGCCAGCCTTGCTTTAAAGCACCATCACATCACTCCAGATCCAATTCAATATTTACATAATTTGCTACTGTTCTTAATGGTGATTATTCAATGCTTTATTAATTGAGGTTTAATTTAAATTAGAAAATTACTTAGATTTCTGCATCTCAGTTTCATCATTTTGCTGTTTTACTTTGTCGTTTATTTTTTTCTTTTATGTTGTTCTGAGTATTAAAAGGAACAATTGCTGTAACAAGGAATTATTGGTTTAATAAATCTTAAATGGTTTAACTGTGATTGTCTGGTATTATCAATTAATGGTGCAGTATTTTTCTCTTTCTCAAAAGTTCACTCTCGTTTACTTTACAGTTTAACTTTAAATTAGTGTTTTATTCATATTACTTAATCTTTTGTGTACCTCTAGTGTATCTAGTGTTTTTGCCACTTTCATGCCTGAATTTCCCCTTTGTGGGAGAATAAAGCTATTTCTACTCCATTCTATTCCCTTCTATTATGCTGAATCAAAAAAAAAGTTTTCCCATAAATTTTAGGCCAGACAAATACGTGTTTTTAGTGTTAGGGCAATGGGCAAGTTTAAAAACAACAGTAAATGCTGAATTCATATTTGATCTAGCCTTGAAACTAGCCTATGCTGAAAGTGTTGTTTGGTTCTTGGTCCATGCCAGCTGTCTCCCCTGCTGAGCTTGTGGGTTTTTGGCAAAGCAGCCATTGTTGGTTGACATAGAATGTTTCGCCATCAGTGCAGCAGCTGAACAATATCATAAACCATGTCACCTTCATGAGTTCATGAAAGTAACATAACTCAATTCAAATTCAATAGTTATAATTGCAACTTTGGCCAGCAAAGGACATCACGCTGCTTGTAGATGGCTAAAGTGTTTGCCCTGACCTTACCTCATATAGCAGTTGTTATTTTCCCCTCGGTTCCCAGAGTCATCACTTTTCTAACTTCTGCGTGTTGAGTTTACTGCATGCTCTGATTCAAAGCCATTCATTATTTTCCATTAAAACATTGATTACTTACAGGTTAAAGACACATCCAATGCCAGATGAGTACAAGCATTTTGTTACAAGCACAAATGGCAAAATCGATAAACTGGACTTGGTTTCCAACTTCAGTGTAAGGTTTGCTCTAAACCTTACACTGAAACTGCTCTTTAATGATATCTAAGGAGGAGTTAGATTTTTTACAGTATTTAGTGAACACAAATAGATACAGAGGCTGTTTAAATATGGGAAAAATATTCAGAGATCTCATAAAATATATAGTTCCTTTAAAAGAATTGTTCACCAATCAGTCTTATCTTTATTTATCTTTGGAAATAAGAAAATTACACAAAAACACCACAAATGAACCCTGTTTTACTCATCAAATAAAACATATGAACAAGACTGCATTTTCAGGAAAAAGTAACGCCCTTCCCCCAATAGCTAATCCTGCCCCCATTTGGATTGAAATATCATCAGTGAGAAGCTTCATGTAATCATCTATCAGTCTCTGCGGCAGTCAGAGGGAAGTTACCGCCTCTCCTCCCTTTTAGCTGTGAGATGTTGGAGGTTTTTCTTACACCTACAGCTCGTTTTTAGTCAAGCCACAACATGTAAATGACATAAAGCTCTGATATTTAACATGGCTCTGGAGTTTCACTTATTTATTTCCTAGCCAGACCTTGGGGGATTTACAGGCATGTTTGGCTCTTTGTCAAATATCGGGCTTGAGTTCTGCTTCAGCTTAAATTTCTTTAAGATGGTCTCATATTTATTGGCGACCTGTCCACAAAGTACCCCGCCTCTTGCCTGATTGAGATAGGCACCAGGCACCCAACACTGGTCCTCTATTACCCCTTCCCTGCATGTTTAAGATGTGTCTCTTTAGATCCTCACCACTGGCATGCTGCAGGGTTGTGTCCTCACCCCTGCTCTCTTCACCCTCTTTACCCACGACTGCTCTGCTATCCACCCCACAAAAATGGTTGTCAAGTTAGTGGATGACACCACAGCTGTGGGTCTCATTTCCAACAATAATGAGACTCATTACAGAGTGGACGTCCACAAACTTACACAGTGGTGCTCCAGGAACAACTCGATCCTGAACACCAGCAAGACCGAGGAGATCATGGTGGACTACAGTAGGTCTGGGAAGACTGAACACGCTCCTCTCTGCATACATGTGGAGATGGTTGAGCGTATGGACAGCATTAGGTTCCTGGGCATTCACATCTCCCCTGACCTCTCCTGGACTGTGAACACCTCCCACCTGGTGAAGAAGGCCCAACAATGGCTCTTCTTCCTCAGGAAACTGAAACGTACTGGACTTTCCACTAAGCTGCTAAAAAACTTCTACAAAGCTACAATGGAAAGCGTTTTGTGTCTCAGGGTGGCATTGTGGAATGGGAGCTCCACAGTGCAGGAGAGAAAGGAATTCTTTCTCTCCTGAGGAATTCCTCTTCTGTTTGTTGTTTTGTATCGTCCACCAGGCCCTTACACTCAGTTTCTGGATCAGCTGTCAGACTTCTTATCTGATTTGGTGTTAAACACTGACAAGGTTATTATAGTGGGTGATTTTAACATTCATGTTGACACTGAATGTGATAACCTTAGTGTAGCCTTTAAAACTATCCTATAACTATAAAGAGTTCTGATGAAAATCAACAAAAGGGATCATATTTCTCCAATTTTAGCTTCCCTTTACTGGCTTCCTGTTAAATCAAGAATAGAATTTAAAATTCTTCTTCTAACGTATAAAGCCCTTAATAATCAAGCTCCATCATATATCAGAGCTCTGATTACCCCGTATGTTCCTAACAGAGCACTCTGCTCTCAGACTGCAGGTCTGCTGGTGGTTCCTAGAGTCTCTAAAAGTAGAATGGGAGGCAGATCCTTTAGCTGTCAGGCTCCTCTCCTGTGGAACCAACTCCCAGTTTTGGTCCGTGAGGCAGACACCCTGTCTACTTTTAAGACTAATCTTAAAACTTTCCTTTTCGACAAAGCTTATGACTAGAGTGGCTTATGTTGCCCTGACCTACCTATGGGGATGTGCTTCTATGGGCTTAGACAACTGGAGGACATCAGGATCTATTTTTCTCACTCTATCGAGTTCTACTGTTCTTCAATTATGCATTGCTTGTCATAATTTCTGCTTAAAACTTTTTGTTCTCTCTCTTTTTTTTTCTTCATAGTAGGTACATCTGGTCTGGCGTTCTGTTATGTGAGTCATCATCCAGAGAAGACAGATTACCTGCTATTACCATCTAATGTAGAACAGATTTGCTTCTGTGCGTGTTTGTCTCTCTTGTTGTGTCTCTGCTCTGTCTTCTGTAACCCCCAGTCGGTCGAGGCAGATGACCGTTCATACTGAGCCTGGTTCTGGTTCTGCCGGAGGTTTTTCCTTCCCGCTAATGGGTGGTTTTTCTTTCCACTGTCGCTTTATGCTTGCTCAGTATGAGGGATTGCTGCAAAGCCATGGACAATGCAGACGACTCTCCCTGTAGCTCTACGCTTCTCCAGGAGTGAATGCTGCTTGTCGGGACTTTGAAGCAATCAACTGGTTCCCTTATTTTTAATTTTTGACCAATCTGTATAATCTGATTTATTTTGACTTTGTAAAGTGCCTCGAGATGACATGTTTCATGAATTGGCGCTATATAAATAAAATTGAATTGAATTGAATTGAATTAGCGCGGGCGGTGAGGACAGCACAGGGGATTGTGGGGTGCCGTCTACAGGACCTAGACCTAGGCTTTACGAGTCCAGAAAAGGGCCAGGTGTATTGCTACAGATCCCACCCACCCGAAGAAATGCTCTGTTTGTCCCACTTTCATCATGAAAACGATTCAGGAACATTAAATCTGAAACTAACAGACTTCAAAACAGCTTCTTTCCTGGAGTTGTAATGGCTATTGCCCCCTGCTGAGAATCAACAAACCATCAGCCCGGTTCATCGTCTGTTACATGTTACAAATACATTGCTACTGGTCTGAAGTAAATCAAATCATTTCTATTTGTTCAGAAAGGTCAAATCAGAGACCGAAAGTTGTAGCTTTGAGGTTTTTGTTAATGTATGAATCAAAACAATTAAGCTTTGAATTTGAGTTAGTGATGAAGCTTGTTCCAGTCTAGTCGAGGATTTACTTAGCTTATTCATTACAGTGAAACAAAATAAGTTATTCTAGTTGTAATATTAGAAAAGTTGGACAAAATTTCTTTAGATCAGAAACCCCCAAGGATTTACTTAGTTTATTCCTTATTATTAATAGAAACACTGAAGTACTGAGATGTTATGATTTCTGTATGTTTGTTAATATATGAAAGAAAACTAGTCAAGGATTTACTTAGCTTATTCATTTGTTAATGTAATGTTTTTCTTTTCCTATGTAATTTTCCCTCTGTATTGTTTTTCTGTTCATGTACATCACTTTAACTTGTCTTGTTACTCCAAATGCTTTATAAATAAACTTGTCTTTCCTTGCCCTACCTCTTCCTTAATGTAACATTTTTGAGATCATGAGATAAGAAACACCTTTATTGAGGGACAACATAACACATTGTTATCTCCATTAAGACAAGTAAATGAACATACAAATCTTTCTCCCCTCTCACTTAGCACTTTTCCAAAATTGTGATTGTTGGACAGATGACAAATTGATCTAATATGTACTTTTTCCTGTCAAACCTTTCTTGACAGATCTTGTCGAGTTTACAAAATTACAAATGTGATAATGAAACGACAAATATCTTGCTGTGATGGAAAACTGTCTGAGCTCAATGCTTGTAAACTTTTATGATTCATGGCACTCAAATGGCCACCACCTAAGAGTGTTAAATTAAGAAACTTGCTGTTTTACACATTTTGGACGGGTTAAAATCTGATGCATTGATAGGCTCTGCTAGTGGAAACAAACTGAAGAATAAAAAGAGCAAAGTTAGACCGAAGTGAGAAACCTAATGCCTCCACCAGCAGCTGTCAAGCCACCGGTCTTTGGTGCTAAATGAACTCCATGGCCGTAATGTTCACACTACACCCACTTCCTCCACCTACTTCACTCTACTTCTCCCTCCCTACTCTGCCTCCTCTCAGAAAATGGGCACTGAGAATCCATTCTGGTCCACAAATCAAATCTTATTATATTGTCATTTTCCATCTCCACTCTGTCTCTTCCTTCATATCCGTTGCTCCTGCTCTTTCACTCTCGCATCTATCCCCTCCTCCTTCCACTGTTTAGAGCTTCTTCTATCTCTCTGCCTGCTTTAAGAAAGAGTGTCTGATGTGCTGAAAGATATATAAGGCAGTAGCAGTGGTGGGGAATTTTATCCATTGATAATAGTTAATCCTATCAGGTGAGCTGAAGCCATTAGAGTCAAAAGTCATGTGGCAGGGTAGCTTCTTGGTTCGATTTGAACATTTCTCCTCTCTGAGGTGCCTTTTGTAGCTGCATTCATTCATATGCGGCAAGCCCATTTCATAATGGCGTCATATTCATGAAAAGTCCCTCCTATCTCCGTGGAAAGACATTTCAATGTCATCAAAGGGAAGTTTCACTAGTCTCTTTGGCTCTCATTGTCGTCCTTCCCTTTGTAATGTGTGTTCCCCTCCGAACATAATGGCTTCCATTTTTTTAAGGAGAGCTCACACGAAAGTAAAGTGGAGCACAAACACACAGACTCAAGCCTGAGCGCAGGCATGTGCAAACACACACACACGCACATTGAACTATGTCTCTGTTCTTCAGTGAGTGATTATCCTCCAAGGTGCTAAGAGAGGTCACTTCAGATGCCTCGGGCTGCATGCTGTGGTCTGTCATTTAATAGAGGAGCTCCAATGAAAATATGCTTTTTAACAGAGGAATCAGCCTCCACATCAAGATTACCTGCCGTTGACCTTGAGGACATTGGGGTTTTAACATCCTTGACCAATCCAATGAAATAACTGTTCGTCTCAACAGTCCACCTCTCCACTCCCTCACTACTGGTCTCTTTACGAGTGGAATAACAAGATAGCCTCTGTGAACAATTCCCCCAGGCCTGAGCCATGCACGTATATATAAGGGACTCCTAACAGATGAAAACAAGTGAGTAAAGTAGGTCCCTGAGGAAACCAGAACTCGGCCGATTCTATTAGATCCAGTGCCCATCAGCGGCTAGTGTCCTCTTCTAATCGCAGGAAACCTGTGAAGTGCCACAATGCAAAAGTTATGAGGATGAGCATTAAACTGGAACCTTCAAGGATCAAATGCATCTGGAACATACCAAAAAGTGATTAGATGACAGCCTCACATTAATGGAGATGTACAGTAAAAACCAGGTATTTAGTTACGTTGTGTAAAAAGACACGTTCCCTCTTTTTGGTCGCTGGCATTAAATCTAATTAAACGTTTCCTGTTTTAGCTCATTTAAGATTAACAAAATGATTTTCTATTTGCTAAGTGCCAGAATATTTTTACACATTAACATTACCATGGTTTTAGAGATCATGGGAGAGCATACATGATGATGCCATGGCATTATAAGCTTCTGATAAGTTAATTCACAAGATATGAGTTAATTGGTAGAACACCTGAGAATATAATAAACAAAAGAAAAAACAGTGTTGTATAGTAACGAAGTAAAAATACTTCACTACTGTACTTAAGTATATTTTGGAGTACTTTATACTTTTCTCAAGTATAACATTTTTTGATTACTTTTACTTTTACTTCACTATATTTCCGTACTTAATTGCATACTTTTACTCCGATACATTTTCAATGTTTGGTTTAGTTACTCGTTACAAAAAAAGTGTCGGTTTGGCTCAGCCAGACATCGCCCGGAGCGCCTCCGTTTGAAGCGCTCGGCGTGTGCGCCAGCGCTTCAAAGTTGCTGTGCGCCAGCGGGGGCGGGGCCTGGCGCTCCACGCAGCCAATCACTAACGCGCCTGGCCTTTGATTGAAAAGGTAGAGACCCCCCTTTAACTCCGCTCTCATTGGTTGTGCTGTCTTAAATCCCGCCTTCCTGGCTGTTTTCTATTGTGTGTGTGTGCGTGTGCGTACGTGCTTGGAGCACGAGATTTCAGTTTTGATTTTAACTTGGATACAGCCGTTACCATAATTAATACTAGACTACGAAACTAGTCCCAGGTAAGAAACTAAATATTATCTGCACTAAAATAGGTGAAAGCTGCTGAGTGCAGTTCTGAACAGAAGCAGCAGAGAGAGTTTTGAATTGTTGAACTTGAGAAATGTAAGTAACCAACGTTAATATCTCAAAATAGCATTTAATTCTGAAGTATAACACAATTTATCAACAAAAACCTAATTTCCTCTATAAAACAAAATATTCTGTGCCAGGCAGGAGTTCTGAAGACTGCTGGAAAGGTGGAAAAGCAAAGACTGTAGGTCATAAAAATTCAGATTCTTAGCCACAGCCGTCTGAAAAAGGTGAGAGTGTCACTTTTACCATTATTTCGTTGTTATTGTTGCTTTTATTTATTTTCAACCATTTGAGGCAGTTGCTACTCTTGTTTAGACCTTTGCGTAGTTATAATAGTATGATTAGGGTTCCACAAAATAGTGTTATTCATTTGACTATTTCTACTTCTAGAATTAGGATAAAGACAAATAAAACAAAGAAACACAATTTACATTGGTTTTGTTGTTCATAGATTTCCACACTGTCCATTAGTAAATTACTATAAACCAGGGCTAGCAGATTCAGAGGGCAGAGAATTCCCAAAGTATCTAACATATTCTACCTCCTGCAACGGAAGGGAACAATTGTTATGGGCTGGCTGATATACAGCAGGTCAAAAAAGGCCATATTTTGGCTGCAGTGCTTGCTGTTCTCTTATGAAGAAAAGATCATCTAGTGCACTAAATTCAATAGCTGGGTTGAAAATATCCAGTATAAAATACAGAGATTTGTGTGTGTGGTGTGTTGGCGGCAGGTGTAGAGGGGGGTCCCAAAAAGACTGTGTTGTCCCGGGCCCTAGCAAAGCTGTCAGCTGGCCGGCCTGCAGGTGTATCTATTAGCAGGTTTACCACTTCCTGTAGGTCAACTAAGCCTGGTTTATCACTTCACCATGTTCTTAGTATACACCTCATTTGCCTGAACTTGGTTGTGTGATGGTTGCTTAGCACTGACCTTACTTGAGGAGGGAAAACTGAAAGCTTACAAAAAGGTTGTATTTTCTGTCTAAACCTGGTCTAAATTTCTCCTGCACTTGGTTGTTTATATTATTTTAAGTGAATTTGACTTTCAAAGTTTACCAAAATCTAAAAAATGTCAATCAAACTGCATGTGCTTTGTTTTACTTTTTACTTATACTTTTTATTACATTACTTAAGTACATCTATTTTTACAGTAATTTTCATACTTAAGTACAAGACATTTCAGATACTTTAAGACTTTTACTCAAGTAACATGTCAGTCAGTGACTTGGACTTTTACCAAAGTCATATTTTGGAGAAGTACTTATACTTTTACTTGACTCCGAGATTTCAGTACTTTATACAACACTGAGAAAAACTGATCAAAGATCTCGGACCAAGTACACTTCAGCCTTGGGTACAATTTCCAGATACTTGAAGAGGCCACATTTATATGTTCAAGCAATTGTCCTCATGTATAAACAGCAACAGAATGTCCAACCATATGTACAGCCATCAGGAAGGAGACAAGGTCTGCGTCCACGAGATAAACAGGTTTTGGTTCAAGATTTGTGAGACAACCCCAGAGGAAAAGCTTAAGATCTTGTGAAGATGCTGTGGAAGCAAGTACAAGTATCATTATCCACAGTGACACGGGTTCTGGACCAATATGGGCTGAAAGGCCACTCAGCGACAATCAAGCCATTTCTTCAAGTGCAAGGCTGGTTCACATGGCCAGATTTTCAAAGCCTGAGAGACACCACACATAACAATAGAAAAACGAAGATAAAACAGGTTTGCTCGTAGACTGTGTGGAGTCCGGTCAGGTGGCGAGCTCAACACACACGGACAGATTTCACTCAGGATTGTTTAGATATCACACGGGAAATTTTGCGAAACCTCTGAAGATCAAACGTGAGTTCAGAATAAATAAACACGAACAACGAGGAAGAACAATGGCAATAGTTTGTGGAGTAATTTTAATAGAGTAAAAACATTACAAACGAAAAGGCGTTGGTTAAAGGAGTCGAGAGAGGGCGACTGGAGGCTCTACGTTTACTGCACTATGATATGGCAACCCAGTCTCATTGAAAAACATGCAATATCCACATTGGTCCACAGAGGTGAGCTGTTTTTTTCACTCCCTCACCTTGCTTTCTGATTGGCTACCTGTCATGTTCAACAGGCTGCATGGTCGTTTGTCCTTTGGGAACATCCCACATGCTAGGATATCAGGGTAAGAGAATCCAACATGTTGAATATACCCGATTCAAGGTTGGAGCGTTCCCGACGTTCCTCCAAGCGGACCTCATCACTCTTAACGCACCACACCTGGCAGGAATATCTCTTAGGATTATCTTAAGAGCCATTCTGAACAAAAGTCTAAATAGATAATTGATAAAAATACATCTAGAATAGGGGAGAAATGTAAATATATAGCACCTTTCTCAGTGAGCCGTCACAAAGTGCTTTACAGTAAGAAGCATTTAAAAATGTCCATTATTTTAGCTGGTTGCAAGCTGGTGTCTAATACATCAGCCCTCAAATTTATACTTTCTTCTATTCATGTATCAGGTTTTAGATTTACCTGATAAACCTGTACCAACAACCCTCAGGAGAAAAAAAACAACTACCAGTAAATATCCCTCATTTATGCAGGATGTATATGAGGAATCTAGTTTCTAAAATGGCAATTTGAATTCTGTGAAATGACATCAGGTTTATGAAGCATCCTGCTTTGGGATATTTGAAATCCTTTTTGGCATTAAAGCCTTTTTGCAGTTAACTCGGTGTCAATAACTGGCAGAAACTTTTGGGGCTATGAGACCGAAACAGCAGCCAGCTAAGACAGCTGCAACCGAGCAAACACTAATAACATTTCACTATGCAAATGTCCGCATCAGTGAAATTCCTTGATACTTCTGCAATAGCCACGAGCCAGTCTCGTTCTCGCTGTGCACCGAAAAATATCCCCTTTACTTTGTGTAAAAAGGAAATGCTCTAGTATTTCTTACTTACATGCAAGAAGAGTGGGATACAGCCTGACCTTTGTTAATTCCTTTGTTTTTAACATCATCATAGGAGAGCAAAAGGGAGATATCTATGAACATGTTAAATAACTAAAAAATCTGAATAATTTCATAACCTACATTGAAATTGCTAAAAAAATGTTTAAAAAAAATCACAACCTGCACAGTGTTGTTGTGGACCTGCACAACAACACTGTGCAGGTCCACAAACTGCTCCCACGTAAGTATTTGTCTCTTCACTATCAAATATACAACAATGGTAAAAATGCATGGGCAATTTACCTTCACAGGCTCTTCCCACATTTACAAAAATACACAAAAAACATACAGTACAGTTAAAGTGGAGGAAATGACAAGTATTTTAGCAAAACATTGACAGATTGGTAGTTGCTATCCTAAAACATCATCATTTACATCTGCTGAGGGCATTGAGAGCTGTGATGGCGGAGGGGACAACACTTTTCCAAGGTTAGATGCTTTTCGCTTATCTTTTTCCTTTCTGTTAGGCGCTTAAAATCCTCAAAAAACAGAACCATACTCGGAGAAGACCAACATGAGGTGTTCATCTGTCTGAGCCAAGCTAGGAGGTTGTAGCTCAACTCCTCAGTTGAGCAAAAACCTCCCAGGTGAGATGTTTTAAAGGGTATTTGCCAGTATCTACGCCTGGAGGGGAGGAAATACAGGCATGTATCTACGAATGTAGAGGATGATGACAGTCGTGACTGATCAACAGGGCTTTGGGGGCGATGGCATTGTTAACAAGGACGGGCAGACTGGGAGTAGACGAAACAATTATTTTAGAAACATATACTTGTGATTTTCTTTAAACTTTAGTTTCTGTTGTTGAGAGGAAACACAGTGAAATAGCAAGTAGCACAATAGAGCAGGATAGGCGCTGACGCCACAAGCAAGATGCAGGAAGGGTGACTTGGTGGAGAGGCATCTGAGCTTGCACATGGCATGGGTTCTCTGCTGACAGCACCTAAAGATGCCCACAGCTTGGTAATTCAATTTCAGTTTACTGCTAACAGTGAATCCAAGGTATTTGAGGCGATCCACTAAACTGGCTCATTGTCAACGTATATGGGATCATGAGGGGTGGTGTTTTTGCCGTGATCGAATGTAAGTTCTTTGTTTTCAGTGACATTGAGATTGTTATCTTTGCTCAACCGGGCAAAGTGGACAACAGTGTCTTTGTAGGCTGTAACCGAGTCCTGGTCCAAGACCAGAGCAAGTATGATCTGAATATTTCAAGTACGTAGCTATGGGTCCTTGATTTGGCAGGTAAATAATATTATTTGCCAATGGAATGAGTATTTTGACCCCTAAACAAGGTAATTAGACATCCTGCACTTGGAATAAGATGATGGAGATGAGTTGCTCCTATTTTAAGTGCAAAAATCTCATTCCATTGGCTGATCATCTTATTAACCTGCTCAAATCAAGGACAAAAACACTAATTTTAAGAACATTTTACTTACTTTTCGTTCCCTTTTTGCAGTGTGTTGCTCAGAAAGTTGTGTATGAAGTGCATGAGAGTTCCCTGATTACCAGATGTTGTAATTGTATTAAAAGCAGACCTAAAATATATGAAGTTCACCCTCTGAACTAAATGATACAAATGCAGCTATTACTACAACACCAGCAGAGATGAAATGTTGGCTTCTGGAAAGGATTTATCTTGCTGCTGAGGACAGAGCCGGAATGACTTCAGTTCTTAGCAATAAAAAGTAACGTAGTTATTTCCTTTCATGATCAGTAATAATACATAAGTGCATGACAGCTCAGGCCCTTCATCCATAACTGTATTATCAACTGACAATAGAAAATTACAACTTCAAATAGTCAAATAAAATACTCCAGCACTCTTAGTTAAAAATAATAGAAAACACCAATTAAATGCTGAATTAAATTCAATGTTTATCTCAGTTCTTGGTCTGTTGCAGTGGAGTTAAAGAGTCATATAATGTGTTGGCATAGCTTATGAAAGAGATCCAAAAGTGAAGCAGTCAGTGTCAATATGGTGGTGGTGGGGGGATAGCAGTTCTGTAGGTCCTGGGAGGAAATAAAATGTACAACATTAAATTAAAATAAAATAATAAACATGAAAAAGGGCCGTTTTCAAGTGACATATTCAATCTGTCATGAGAACTCATTGGACAGTTTAAGATTTTTCCTTTTTACTGTACATATTAGTGCAAGCAGTGGCTCTTAAAGCTGCAGGGCTGATTTATCTCCTTGACTTTTATCTCTGGCACAATTTAAAAATGCCACTCTATAACCTTTGAGACGAGGATATGTTAACTTGCTGAGTTATTGTGACAGAGAAGGAGCATTCTCACACAGTGAATTGTTCGTTTGTTAGTGGAGGAACTAGAAATATAACCAAATGTTAGTGAAATGGTAGGAGTAAGTGTGATAATCTAAAAAGTAAATACTTTATCACACATTTAAAATTGTGATGTTTTTGTGACTCAGAGACCTTGTTAGCAATTCATTAATAAATAAAGCTAATTTTTAGATAGAAAACGAACGCTTAAACAAACATCCTCCTGTATTGTAAAGCTAGAGTATTACCAAGAAAATGACCTTACAGCATGAATTCTGTCTGTTTAACTCATGAACTCATTTTATGAGCAGGCTAAATTATTCAGGAACTATGTGATATGCTGTAGAACTAAATTATTCAGTCAAATAAAAGGTTAGATCTTGCTTTAGCACGTGCCCTAGGGTCAGAAAAATGCAGCATTGATGGTAGATTTCATTTGGATTAATTTGTTTTTTTCTCATGACTCCAACTAGTCAGATATTCTTCACTTGTAGATTCTCTGAATGCAAAATATCAATCGGGTTGTTTTCCAAATGAAAATATATTGGCATAGATGATGCATTGGCACAACCTTCACTCTCACCTTGTTTGCTTGGTGCAATTCTGAGTAAATCAGCATCAAACGTATGTGGATTGTATTCAATTGAGTTCAAGAAGAAGAGCATTTGCAATAACACAAATGTAAATACACCCATTTGCAGTCGAGACTGATTTCCATTGTTTGTCCTACTGCTGAAAGGTACAGGCTAAATATGTACAATTTATGAATTAATCACTAAAAACATCAAGATACGACACGAGTGGTGTTTACAAAACATTTCTGGCATCTAGTTATCAGTATTTTTTTAACAGAATCATTAATTACCTTTAA
Source organism: Fundulus diaphanus (assembly GCA_037039145.1). Lineage (NCBI taxonomy): Eukaryota > Metazoa > Chordata > Actinopteri > Cyprinodontiformes > Fundulidae > Fundulus > Fundulus diaphanus. Next base: position 59,439,928 of record CM073125.1, read on the forward strand.
GTAATAACCTTAATCTCTTTTATTAGTAAATTAAACAAATTAACTAAATTTGGACCTCAGCGGGTGCAGGCCCATCTCTCAGGCTGCCGACAGGAAGACAGGCTGCCGGTCCTTATCTTGGAACCTTTGTGTCGCTTGGTGGGTTCCTTATTTGAACTTCAGGTCCGAACTGTAAACAGGAAGTCATTTTTCTAGATAAGCTGGTTCTGGTTTCTACCACAGGTACATGTGGGGAAAAACAGCCGAAGGCTTGCTGGAGCTTCAAAGATCAAACAGTGAAAAGAACTAAATCTTAAATCAAAATGATCAGGCTTTTCGTATTATTCCAATTTCGTTATGTGTCTCTGTTTCTCCGTCTGCCTGGACTCTTCTGAATCAGTATGCAAGAGCTGACTGGAGTTTCTCCCTGTGATGTAAGCAGACCGTTATCAACTCAACCAGAACAGGAATTTAAGAAAGTGTTCCCCACGTACCATTAGACAGCTGTTGAGAAAAAAAATAGGTTCTACGACTTTATAAAACATGTTTTTTTTTGTTTTTAAAGGAGAGACGGTTTCAAAACACCAGATAAGAATATTTCCCCAGCTGGAAGCAGTTCATGCTCAAGATCACCGACACGTGTTTTGATTCTCTAAGGAGAAAAACAATAATGCATCTGAATTATATAACGACCATAGAAAGATTTAACTACACTTATAGATCATTTAAAAAAAATAAAATTATTAGAATAAGATCAATCCCTGTAACTATTTGATATGCACTGACAGCCTTCAGTCTCAGGGTCATAAACAGGTCTGAGGCTCATCACTTGCTGAATAAAAGAGTTTTTCAGCTCAATCTAACATCATGATGAAGGCCATGTGCAAAAGGCAGAGTATGACCATAAATCTAAGATTTCTGAGTAGATAATGTCGGTCCAGCTCACTCTAACCTTCTAACGCAAACCCACACCGATGGGTTCCAAACTAGAAATAACATAAAACATGTTTTACATCATGCAGGAATGGGGGATGGTAAACTAAGTGACTCTGCGTGTCTGTTGCATGACTTGACCGAGCCTTTGACCTCGTCCACGCCGGGTGCTTCCATCTTTAGGCGACACGTCACCCTTCACACCTCAACTAATGGCAATACTGTAAATGTTCGCAGCCTGTTCACAGACTGAATGTCCCCCGGCCGTCATTGACAGAGACCCTGCAGGTGTGTGTGCGCGAGCTGGTGTGTGTACGCGCCCGTCTGCCTTTTGCCTTTCTATCACCGCGTTGCCTTGACGACTATGCCTCTGTGTTCTTTGTCCTTTGTCACTTTGCAGAGCAGTAACCGAGTGAAATCATTTGTTTGATCAGGGTTGCTCTTCAGCCCCAGGACGAAGCAAAACGCAGTGAAAAAGAATTATCTGAAATGTTACATTTTTGTTTCTGGAAAAAAAAGACATATATTTTTACTTTGGTAAACAGGTAATGACATTCATGAATCTGTCACCTGCAGGATTCCCTGGAGTCTGTTTTTTTATTCCAATCCCGTGTCTATTTGTCACGGAAAACATGGAAATCTTTCTTGCTCCATGTGCCTCTAATCCTTAAAGAAAAGCAAATATGATGGTGCCTCAAGCAATTAACAGAAGAGAGAAAATAGTCCAAAGTTTCCACTGGCAAATTGGAGGGTGACATATGTCGGTTGAAAAGACCCCCCACCCCCGTTGAGACAGTTTGACATTTGAATGCAGATAGAAGCGGCTCTCAGAGGGGAATGGGCTCAGTGTGGCAGTGTGGGCTGTGTGCGGATAAGTAATGACACAATTCAATGTGTCTGTGAAGATGTTTATGCAGATAGCTATGAGTATTTTTTGCATTCCTGCTAAAATATCTGTAACAGTCCACAGGGATTGTTACAGATTTAATATCTTGCCTAATGTGTTTGAAAGGAAACTGAAACAGCATAAATAATTCCAAACTATTTGTTCTTGAATACCATTTTAATAATTGTATTATAGTTTCTTTGTGACTTCAGCATCTATAAACCAGGTATATCTTAATCTTTTTAATGTTTGATCAGAAAACTTAAAGCTTTAGCACTTATATAAGAGCTTTTACTGCAGTGGATAAAAACATGGCCTCTCCAGTGTACCAGTCAGGTAATAAGTTTCTGTTCCTGTGATGGTGTTAAATGCGTTAAATATAGGAGTGTGTCGGCAATCAACACTACTTGCCAAGTATTGCTATATAAGATCCATAATATAAATATCTTACATCTGGATCCACCTTGTTTTGCAACATCTTTCCAGTGAATGGAAGACATTGTGAGAATAAACATGAGATGCTGTCACGTTGCGCCATCTCACAAAATGTTGCTTCTGCTGCAACGATCTTTATAAACAGCAGGGTTACACGCTAGTGAAGACCCTCAGGGATCCAGGGCATGGGAAATACAAAAAAGCTTAAAAAAACAAACAATTGGACTTTGGTTTTTGTAGTTGAAAACGTTTCGCTCTTCTTCCGAAGAGCTTTCTCGATTCATTACTTACTCCCATGTTCTGAAACTGACTGGACTTCAGGCTTAATTCTGGCCTCCTCCTCTGTTTAGAGATGGTTTCACACTTTACACTCTTATCTGTATATTCTGTTCAAAATATGAACATTTTTGTCTTCAGAAAACTGTTCCTTAAACTTGAGGTGTAGGTGCACAGCTGAGTCTGGTCCTGAGGAGCCGCTAGCTCTCCTGTGGTGAGCTGGTTCAGTCTGGAATGCACCGGGATGTTGTGTTTGAAGGAAATCCTTCTGAGTTTATCAAGCTTTCAAGCTTTGTTTGTTCTTTTCCTTCTTCTCATCATTTGTGTGTTTTCTGGGTTACGTGGTCCTGTCTCCCATAATTGTCCCACGAGTATAATCACACTGAGGCATTTTTGCAGCTCCATTTTCCTTCTAGCAAGGTTATCTGTTAATGCAGTGGTCAACAATTATCACATTTTCCAATTTTAACACACACATATCTATACACACACTCCTCCATACACATACACTTGTCTCTGTGTGGACATCTAATATCAAATTTAACAGAAACCCATGCAATATTTCACATTTCAATAAAAAGTGATAAAAAAGGAAATTTCTGGTAAAGGTTGATCAGGATACAATCACATTTATTTCCATTAGTATTTCTTTACACCTAAAATGGCTGCAATTACACACAGGTGTATAACTTAAGGTGCACTTTGTTCCTTGGTATTTTGAAGGAGCTTTTCCCTGTTTAAAACAGACTTTTAGCTCAGTGACCTCCTTGCTGTTGAAATGAGGCTGAACACCATGAGATCCAAAGACCTACCTTAGGCATTCACAAAGAAGATTCTAGCTGCTTATTAATCTGGTAATGGATGTAAATAGCTCTCAAAAGAGTTTGAAATCAGCCATTTCACTGTACAAAAAAACGGTGCACATGTGGAGAACTTTCCAAACAAGTACCGAAATGCCCAAGTTTGGACCTACATGTAAGTTCACCCTGAGAGCAGACCACAAGTTCTTAAAAAAAGTCCAGAAACCTTAAGATTTCATTGTGGGACTTACAGCCATCTCTTGTAAATGTTGACGTGAAGACTCATGCATGTACAATAAGAAAGGGACTAAACTAATTTAACTTTCATAAAATGGGGGTAAAGAGGAAACATTAGCTCAATCAGGCACATTAAAGCCTGAATGAGGGTTGCCAAAGAAAACATAGATAAAGATCAGGACTTCATTACCTGCTTTGTACAGTTGAATTTAATATACAATTACATGGACTCCAGAATGAAGGACATGTACAGTCATCCAGGAAAGAACCTCATACCACCTGTAAGGCATGGTGGTAGAAGTGTCATAGGTGGGAGATGTTTAGCTGGATGAGGACCTGGCCAAGCCTTTATCATAGACCACTGTAAATTTTACATGTATCACAGAGTGCTGCAGAAAACTTGAGACTATCCTAAAAAGCCCAAAAACAATCTGAAGCAGAATTGGACGCTGTAACATGCTGATGAGCCAAAACAGACCAGTAAACCCACCAAGGATGGGCTGAGAGTTAAGAAATATAAAATCCTGGGCCTAGTCAAAGCTCAGATCTTTTTCTTCTTTCGATGCTGCTTAGTTACTGGAAACAGGCTGTTTGTGCATGAAACCCCTCAAACATCTCACAGCTGCAAGTGAGGACAAGGAAGAGCTTACCCTGGGCAGATGTCAGCGACTGGCTGATGGTGGAAGAGTCTCACTGAGGTTCTTTTAACCAAAGAGGTTTGGACAAGCTATTACCAGAAAGGGTGCCCTAACTTTTCCTCAGATAGAAAATAGATTCTGTTGACATATTTTATGGGATGAGTGAATTAAAGTTCAATATTGTCGTTGAAGACCACATACACATCCTTGTTCATAGTGAGGACCGTGCCTTGACTTTTGTAGACTTCCATTCATTTTCAAGCCTTTCTACAGCCTAACCTTAACCCTGACCCTAATTGACACCTAAGTCCTAAAATTAACCCCTGGCCCAGAAAAAAAAGTGAGGACCTTTTTTCAGTCCTCACTTTACATCAACGTCTTCAATTTGCTGTTAAAGTTTCTCGCTCAGCTGCAAGTACAAGAACACACACACACACACTCACACACTTATTGGTATATACATCATCCTGAAGAACTCAGCCTGAAAAGAGTCTATGGGCCATAGAGGTACAAGATTTAGTTGGTGCCCTAAATGATACCTTACAAACCTACAGAAGCTTATTTAAGTAATTACATCAAAGAACCAGTGGAGCGCTACAGCATCAGTACATTAAATAACAGCCAGCCAAAGCTAGACTTTCTACTAAAGAGCTCTGTAGAACAGAGGTACAGTGACCACTAGAGTGAGGACTTTGACAGAGGGCCATTTATCAGGCACTCAACTGTCTCTCCGCTTAGATAGCGTGCCATTAAAAATAATGTAAGGGATGTAAGTCTCTTAACTCAAAGATTTCATTGTTCTTGGTAAAAAAGCAGATTCTGTTTTTGTTTGAACAGATAGTTAAATTATGTGAAGTTTACCAAACTAGAAGGCAAACCAGGGTACCAAATACTAACCTTGATTTAATGGTGTTTCTGGAACCTCATAAAGAGGGGTTTCATGAACTTCTTAGACTTTGTTAAATATAAGATTTCTTTTAAGTCAGAACTGTGTCTTGTGAGAGACGTTTTCTCTGCTCTAAAACTCTCACCTCAGGAAACAATAGTAGATGACACATCTTAGCATGTAAATTAAGGTTTGTGTTGCCAAGTCCACGTATTATAAGCAACTTTTGGCTTGTTTTTCTCTATTGTGGTTTTTTGGGCTTGATTTTGAACAGGAAGTTGTTTATTTGGGCTTGAGTTTTTTTTCCGATGGGACCCCTTTGTGAAAAACATGGCACTGATTACTCTCTTGACTTTCCTCCCATCAAGTAGTTTAAAGAGGTTATTAATAACACTGGTTCTGCTCCTGTCTTAGTTCAGCGTTAACTCCTTTCAAACATGCTATTTTAAGATCCTTTCTTAAAAACAACTCTCAGACCATGTGGTTTTGGCTCATTTTAGGTCTGTTTCTAATTTGCCCTTTCTTTCCAAGGTTTTAAGAAAATTGTTTTGACCCAAATACACTCAGATTTAAAAGATAATTATAGTTTTGAAATAAAATCCCTCTGGTTAAACACTAAAACATAGCACAGAGTTTGTCTATTGGTTTTACTTTAGGTGATGCATTCTATTCCTTATTTTTTGTTTTTCATTTATTTTATTCTATAGACCTGTGCAGGACTGTGGTCACTTCGGGTGTATAAAGCTCTCTATATATAAACCTTGATTAATTGAAGTATGTCCATCTGGGTAAAAAAAAAAAAACGTATATTCTTTCAGTCTTAGCTTAAAGAAAAAAAAACAATCTAGTTTGGTAAATTATATTAAAGAAGATCACTAGAGGAGGAAATGCAACAAAAAATAAATAAAAAGATCAGACCAACCAAAGCCAAAACAGAAAACTAAGGCTCATAAAAAACCCCTCAAAATACAAAGAACCAATAATGCAGTCATCCATGTCGGAAGATATAAACATGCACTCAGAGGGAGACAGGGCAGATAAAGCTCAAGCAGAACATCGGGATGTGAATGGGTTGGTGAACAGAGGTAGAACAAGCAGAAAGAAGGGCTGTCAGAAAGGCACTTTTCACTGAGGAAGGGTCCTACTTGAGCGTCTAAGTGGCAGCCATGAGAAGAACTCTTCAAATTCTTTAAATTGTAAGGGAGCATCTTAAAATGATACCTTCTTTGTGTCTGCACTTTTTAAACCAGCACTTTAATAGTTGTTGAATTTAGGATTTAAGTAATTGAAACATATTTTAAGTGATAGTGTCATGATTTTTCTTTGATGAACCCAGAATGCACACCACACACACAGAGCTATTTACTGAGAGTTTATTGAAAGGAAAATGAGTAGTGAATGGTGAAACCAGAGAGGCAGGACTGGACTGGAACAGGGGTGTAGATGTGAGCAGGAGCTGACGGACCAGAGAGAGTTCTTGAGAGCTGGGCTGCTGAAGCACAGAGGAGCCCGGAAACCCAGCAGCTAACAGTGGCTTGACTTGAGGCCCAGAGGAGACAGAAAATCCAGCAGCTGGCAGAGGCTTCACTTGAGGCACAGATGAAGGTAGGATAATCCAGCAGCCAGCAGAGGCCTACTTAAGGCACAGAGGAGGCAGGAGAATCCAGCCGTCAGCAGAGGCCTACTTAAGGCACAGAGGAGGCAGGAGAATCCAGCAGCCAGCAGAGGCCTACTTAAGGCACAGAGGAGGCAGGAGAATCCAGCAGTCAGCAGAGGCCTACTCAAGGCACAGAGGAGGCAGGAGGATCCAGCAGTTAGGCCTCACTAGAAGCAGAGAAGTGGCAGGTAAATCCAGCAGTTAAACAGGCCTTACTTGAAGCAGAGAGGTGGGACAGGAAAATCCAGCTGCAGGCAGAGACTTAGGTGAGACACAGAGGTGGCAGGATTCCAGCAGCGAGCAGGGAGAAACCAGGTTGACAGACGTGAAGTGAGTCAAGACTGATGACGAACCGGCAGGGAAGAGAAGACTGAGGGAGGCTTTTGTAGGGAGGCTGGCAAGTGGAGTGAGTTCTGACTAATTAATGACCAACAGGTGTGACTGATAACTGGGGGAGTGGATGGTGAGCTGAGTGAGAGGAGGAGGAGCAACTGGTGATGAAGATTCTCAGTCATCCAGGTCATGGTCAAGTCCAGTTGCTTTGTTTTTTTACTTTTTAGGAGGAGAACTGAAAACTAACAGGGAAAAAGCCAGACTAAAAGTAAACCATGACAGATAGTAGCATGCCTGCATACCTGATAATAACAAGTGCCTTGTTATGATCTTTTTTGTGTTCATAAATAGATACTTTCTTTTAAACTGTTCAATTTGCAACTAATATAGTGAGCTAATATGATAATGTCTGATAAAATCTGACAATAATACGTTATTTAAGCTTCTAAATGGACCGGTTGTTTATAAGAATCCGAAGGTTTGAAGTTTTATTGCTGCAGATCCACATAAAAGCTTACTGTTAGCTCAAAATTCCTCCTGCAGCACTGTTGTCTTTTCTTCTACCACCTTTTGTTTTACTAATTTCAAAAGAGTTCAAGGGAATTAGCTTATGAAATGACCAAAACATTTAACTCTTTTCACCATTCCACCATTTAAAGACTATTATACTGTAGAAGCAGGGATAACAGAGGTGTATCAAAGAAATTAGGAACAAAACACCAGATGAATACCCTTTAAATATCAATAAGTCAGCCACATAGCAAATAACAAATCAAGGCCATGAATCAACAAACCAACACTGTGACAAAAACAAAACAAAACAAAAAAAGAAACTAGCTGGCAGCGTTAAACTGACCAGATCTTTCCTCAGAATCAATCAAACTACTGTTAGATGCAAGGCACAGTGAGAAAGTATTTGCCTTCTTAATTTTTTTTTTCTATTGATGCTGTTTTATCCTACTATCTTTCAGACTATCCAACAAATTCTGCCATCCAATTGAGATAACCCCTCTGTTGTTTGCCACAGACAGGACAGTGTACCCCTATGATCCTATGTTGTCTGAAGCTTCGGCTCCAGGTAGGGTCTCCGATGGCAAACTGCCCTCAGAGGACAGGTGGGTGGGGGGGCATGGGAGCTTGTTTCTCCATTATAAATTTGTTTTGTGGATCAGAAGAAGGTTTACTGCTGTGACCCCTGAAGTCTTGTGGGGGAGCTGTGGGAGTATGAGATATTTGGGAGTCATTTAAGAGCTATCCAAGCCTTGTTTAGCAAAAGAAAGATCACTGTCCAATTTCTGGCCCAAGCTTTAAGCTTTTCCCAGTGAATCAACCTTTATTGTAATGAAATTTTCAGTGAGGCAGACACCAGCCCCGAATGCACTTGAATGCACATAACAGGCATAAACAATAAGAACATTTTCCCAATTTTATTTTACTTTTTTAACAAACAGTTGATTGCACTACCCAACAACAACAATCCCTCATTAGCAGCTAATGCACTCATAAGACAACATACACTTTCTAAAAGTCCAAAAGACTGCAGTCCAACACTTTAAAATCATCTCACTGTTACAATCAGCATCACAAGTTACAATCACCTTAGTGTTACTGCCTACTGCACACCATCTTCTCAGAATATCTAAATGCACTTTTCTGTAAATGAAGCCTCAAATCATCATTGCACAATAAGCACCTTATTACCTCATTATTTGTTATCTGTGACTCATGAAGGACAACTAGTTGATACAAACTTTTGAATCTTCATCTTTTTAAGTTTTCAATTTCTTTTGAATGCTATAATGAGAAAAAAAAACACTGTAACCCTTGTTCATTGCCTGTTTGATTGTTTGTTTGTTCATTTGTCTTTCTTATGTGTATACTCAGCCGGAGTAATTAAAACGAAAGTTCACCACAGAAACATGCAGTGACAATAAAGAATCTTTGAATCTTTGCTAGTTAAAAACAAATCATTTTCCAAAAGGGATCATGAGGATGTGCCGGGTGTTTTTCTTTTTTTTTTTTTTTTTTTTTTACATTCTATCGTAATGAAGTCTGGGTGTGATTAGTAAAGCTGAACTCAGCCTTCCAAAAATATTGGTTAATCCCAGTTATACCATGGTCTGTGTGTTATAGAACACCTATAAAAAGTTCTGATTAAATACCCTTGTTCTAAATTATTGTGCAGGCTTAAACCATGGCTGGTAACGGTTGGCGAAACAGTTGACGCTGGTTACCCTGACCATGGTATTAACGGGATAATGCCCTCTGCTTCGCGTCGGAAGGTTCACACCTCTGTGTCATCCATTAATTTCTGATAATGGACACCACGTTACTTAACTCATAACAATGTGTCAATTACTTTATTTTTTTAACAGCTTTTTGACACCATTTTATGAAAAAACATTTTTGTCTTTAATCAGATTATCGTTGACTCATTTTGAAAATTTCCTGAGGAATCTAAAATATTTTAGACCGACAAAAGATCAAAAAATGGAATAACCCTCTAAAAGGGCCGGTGCTTTTTCATAGCTCTACAGTTTGCCCTCTGTGAAACAAAGTTGCATTTACAGCTGAAGTAAAACATAAAAAAGCCCAGACATAAAACATGGCACAGAATTCCATAATAACAGCATAAAAAACACAGGAAACAAGTAAAAGCAAAAAAAAAAAAGAAAAAATCCAGAAATGGCTTGTGAAGAGAAGCCTGGAACGTAGGCAAGGCAAGGCAAGACAAGGCAAGGCAAGGCAAGGCAAATTTATTTATATAGCACAATTCAGTACAAAGACAATGCACAGTGCTTTACATGATTAAAATATAGCAAAATAAAATAAAACACACTAAAAGCAAGTAGGAATAAAATGTAGATAGAAAAAAGAACAAAAAAGTGGTGATTCAGTTAACTAGAACAGTTGAAGGCAATCTTAAACAAATTCAATTCAATTCAATTCAATTTTTTTTATAAAGCGCCAATTCATGAAACATGTCATCTCAAGGCACTTTACAAAGTTAAGTTCAATCATATTATACAGATTGGGTCAGATTATACAGATTGGTCAAAAATGTTCCTATATAAGGGAACCAGTTCATTGCATCAAAGTCCCAACAAGCAGCATTCACTCCTGGAGAAGCGTAGAGCCACAGGGAGCCACACAAATGTGTTTTTAATCTTGATTTAAAGGAACTCAGGCTTTCCGCACCTGTACAATTTTCTGGAAGTTTGTTCCAGATAAGTGGGGCATAGGAACTAAATGCTGCTTCTCCATGTCTGGTTCAGGTTCTGCAGAGCAGGCTGGAGCCAGAAGACCTGAGTGGTCTGGAGGGTTGATGCACTGATAATAAGTCTGTGATGTATTTAGGTGCTAAGCCATTTAGGGATTTATAGACTAACAGAAGTATTTTAAAGTCTATTCTCTGAGATACAGGGAGCGAGTGGAAGGACTTTAGAACTGGGGTGATGTTCTCTACATTCTTAGTCTTAGTGAGGACGCGGGCAGCAGCGTTCTGGATCAGCTGCAGCTGTCTGATCCACTTTTTAGGCAGACCTGTAAAAACACCGTTGCAGTAATCAATTCTACTAAAAATAAACGCATGGATTAATTTTTCCAGATCCTGCTGAGACATTAGTCCTTTAATCCTAGAAATGTTCTTCAGGTGATAGAAAGCCGACCTTGTGATTGTCTTTAGATGCTTTTGGAGGTTCAGGTCTGAGTCCATTACTACTCCCAGATTTCGGGCCTGATTAGTGGTTTTTAGCTGAAGCAGCTGAATCTGTGAGCTAACTTTTGATCTCTCCTCTATTGGTCCATAAATTATTACTTCTGTTTTGTTTTTATTCAACTGAAGAACATTTTGGCACATCCACGTATTGATTTCTTCTAGGCATTTACTCAGTGCTTGAACTGGTTCATACTCACCTGGTGACATGGTGATGTAGAGCTATGTGTCGTCTGCATAGTTATGGTAGCTGATGTTGTTGTTTTTTATTATCTGAGCTAGAGGGAGCATGTAGATGTTGAATAGGAGGGGACCCAGGATGGACCCTTGGGGAACCCCACATGTGATTTTTTTCATCTCTGACGTAAAGTTACCTACCGATACAAAAAAGTCCCTGTCCTTTAAGTAGGATTTAAACCAGTGGAGAGCTGTACCAGAGAGGCCGACCCAGTTCTCCAGGCGCTCTAACAGAATGGAGTGATCGACAGTATCAAATCCTGCACTGAGGTCCTAAAGACTTTAGTTTCAAGCAGCAAAAATATATTTACAGCAGGGACCTCCAAAACCTGTTAGCCCACCAAGCCTTCAAATGAAGAATGATCCAAGTTTTATTAGTAATAATTACCATTATTGCATAAAGAGGGAGGTGCTTTGTAGTAAAATAATGAGGGAACATTTAGAGCCTAGCAACCTCTTCAGTTATGTTTGTTAATTAGATTCTCTCATCAGAAACCAGAAGTGACCTTTTTTCATGTTCCCAGGAAACTAATTCAGGGATCTTGATAAACTCTGAGTTTATGAGAGGCTGGTTCTTCTCTAAATGGAGTTCTCCTGAAAATATATCCCTAATAAGAAAAATATAAATGGACAACGAGTTACAAAATAAACACAGAGCCCATATTTAAAGTTTTAATGGCTTTGGAGAAGCATTTAACATGAATTTAGTTTAATTTTATAATCATAACCATTAGAACCCAGTGCTGAATGTGCTCTTCTTACCATATCTGGGGAGTTATGTAATTTTTTCTTTTTACCTCATGAGGAGTTTCGTTACTTTAATGTTTTTTTAATATTAAAATCAAACCAAATAAAAATGTATTCTCAAGAAAATGTTATGTTTAATTTCATATATAGTTTTTACCAAAACACACATGTCCCAGGCCCTTTTTGTTCCCTTTATAGAGCGCTTGATGGATATTACATTGCATATGTATGACTTTAGTACTTAAGTGTCACTTAACTAGTTGTCCCAGTTAAATTCACAGGGTAATTATTCTGACTGGATAAAAATGCATAAGAATCCATGTTGGAATGCTTCAAAATTAGTCGTCCAGCATAGTCTTTAGCAAAAACAATTCAGCTGCAAACTTGAAACTTTTGATATTATTGACACTCCATCTTTTTAAAAACTATATATTTAAAAAATTCCTGCATTGTAACATCATAGGTAGTTAATTTTATCCAGCTGTTTATTTGAATTATAATTTCACAGTTATTGAAAAATGAAATTAATGTCTGCAAAATCTATTCTAAAAGCTGTTTATTTGTATCTGTATTTATTTATTTGTAACAGGGACAATGCATAATAATTAACACAATGCAAATATTTGAGATTATCGCCAGAGCTAATTTCCATCTCCAGTTCTTCAACAGGCAAAACCGTTCACTCAAAGCAACACAGTGCAGTGGCTAAAACAACAGCAGAGCAATACAGAGATCTATAAATGTTAAAAGCATCAATACCTCAGACTGTTAAAAAAAGCAAAAAATAGATCATGATTCTCCAAAATGCTAAAATGTATCACATAGTCTATAAAATATCCATCTGGTGATGCCAGTGCATATGATCACAATTAACTTTCACTTAATCATTGGACATTGAGCTAATAAATTAAATTTAATAAAAATTCACACATGAAGTTTTTAAATGGTTAACATGTTTAATATGGTGAAATCAATAACATATGCAATTGAAAATAAACCCAGATTTGTTCATGTCAGGTCGTGAGAGCAGCTTAATAACCATATTCATAACCATTTAGTAAGTAATTTAAGATTTGACTGAAAACACAACAGCGGGTATTATATAAATCATGTTTATTTAAGATCCCGCGGTGATACGTCTTTGTTCTTTTATCCAAACATTTTTGTGATAGTTTGTATGTCGCTTCAAATGGTAGTAAAGTTGTTCTGCAGGCAGACGGCCAACTTACCATCCAGTCTGTTATAAAATGACATAATCATTGCAATAATAAAAAACAGCTTAGCTGCTACAAGTGTGGAATTATTACATATCTAAAATTGTTTTGAATAAAATGTCATTCTATATACAGTTTTCTTAATATGCTTCCTAAAGAATAAATATATAATTAGTTAATATATGTATGTGACAGCAATAAACAGCTTAAAGATAATTAGTTTGCTGTTTGTAAACAATCATGACATCATGACAGCTTGCCTAGCTTCAGGGTTTTTCTTCTGTCCATTTTTTTCATCTCCTCTGTTTCATCCAAGAGATTGCTGATTTCTTATTTTCAACTGCTTTGAAGGAGCCAATTACCAAGAATAGTTTGAAATAAAATGTGTCACACATGCAGGCCTGACTCCGACACTATTTGATGATACTCTGCTGCTTCACTTTCTCCTCAACACCAAAAATAAAGTCTTCTTGCACTGAGGTGGCTAACTGAACAGACTAAAACTCTGTCAGTGCAAGAATTGAAGTTAGTAGTAGCTCTACGTCGCTTTCTCGTCAACTTTAACAGTTCTCAGGTGATATGGGTTTATTTGCAACGCTGAATGTGTAAAATTGCAACGTTACACTCAATCTAATCTTAGCAAAGCACTCCCATCTCCCTGCGTTCAGAAACCATGTTGATAATAAATCAGGCAAATCACAAACAAACTGAGCTCCCTGCATGCACAAAGACAGATAACATTTTCAGTAACACCCAAAGTTACCAGTGAAACTAGAAAACAATTTAAAGCTGTAAATGATAGATTTATTTTTTTCAGGCTGTATTAGTGGTCAGTTACAACAGTGCTGCTAGGAGGCCTTGAGGGAGCTCTATGGCAAATGCTTGAGTGACATTATCATCATTTATAACCCTCGGGAGGATACATGTAGAGAAAAAAGATCACCTTTCCTCCATGGCCAAGCAGACAGCCAAAGAATATTCAGGACAGACCAATAACCAAGTGAAAAGCTCAAGTGAAAGGCGGCCTGCTGAATGACGAACCTCTTGACATGATCACCAGGAAGCCAAAGTAAAATCTGATGTCCTTTTAGGAAGGAGACAAAGATCCATCTAAACTTGTAACATTCATGTTGAATAGGCCTGACTTATCCAGAGGCAGTTTTTAAGGCGAATATTAGACGCATATTAGACAACTTAGACAACAAAATAATTAACTTGCAAGTAAAATTAAAGTAACAAAATAACCAAATAGTTACACTTCAGAATCAGAACCAGTTTTATTTGCCAGGTATATGTACACATACAATGACCTTGTCTTGGATTGTACAATGCTCACAAATGTGCTTACTTATACAATAACGCAATAATACAGTAATAAAAATCAAACAGGCTACCTTGTAGAGAACACATGAACACACCATAAACAAAGGGACAGACTGAGACAATAATGCAGTGGTGCAATGAGCAGAGTGAAAAGGATGCAGGAGTGAATATTATTTCCATTGTTGTTATTATTATGTACATGTTGGAGGTGGAAGTTATGTACTGCTGAACATACACATACAAACATGCATGTCCACAGTGTGATGAGTGCAGATAATGCTGGAATAAATTAGCATTTGTCATGGTTTAGTTTTGGTCTGGCTTTTTTCCCTGTTATTTTTCAGTTCCTCCTCCTCTCACTCAGCTCACCCTCCACTCCTCAGCAATCAGTCACACCTGTTAGGCACTAATTAGTCAGAATTCTCTCCACCTGCCAGCCTCCCTACATAAGCCTCCCTCAGTCTTCTCTTCCCCGCCGGTTCGTCTTCAGTCTCTTTCAATACCACGCCTGTCTAGTCCTGTTCTCATCAGTCTCCACCTACTCCATGTCTGTCAGCCTAGTTTGCTCCCTGCTTAGTTGCTGGATCTCCTGCTACCACTGAGCTCCAAGTAAAGCCTCTGCTAGCTGCTGGATTTTCTGCTACCTCTATGCTCCCAGTAAGGCCTCTGCTAGCTGCTGGATTTCCTGCTACTAGTGATGGTGAGATGAAGCCTCATGAGGCATTGAACCACTTGAGCCAACTGGTTCGAGAAAGGGTTCATTTCTTGACGCTTCATGTGCACACGACACCACCTATTGGCGAGGTGTATAATCACAGCCAGCTGTATCTTAACACGTGTGATGCATTGATTTTTTGTCTATTATGGCTCTTGGGAATGACTTCACAAAAGGTGTAGGACGAAATCATTTGTCTACATAAATTTTGTATACACATATGTGTATAATAAAATATTGTTTGAATGTATTCTCTGTGTGTAATTATTCCCAAAATAGTAGTGTCATGTGATATGGCATGTTGTGTAATAATGTTTTTCCGTGACTCTAGAAAAATGGCATGGCCTTAATCAGGCAGAGGACAGTGAAAGTGCTTATGGAACTAGGGAGGGGGTAGAGAATAGGCTGATGCTTGTGTAACTTGGATGATTTCATGCATTTTTATTAAGAAACAACAATTTCTCCACAGTTTTTGGTTTCAAACGATTTCACTTTTTTGACACTACTTCTCCAGCCTTTGAAAAGACACGCTCACAAGGCACAGATGATGCCGGGGTGCATAAATAAATAAGTGCAAATTTGTACAGATTGGGGTACAGTGACCGATGATTAGCCCAGTACTCCAGGGGGTTCTCCAGCTTGTCCTGAATCCAACGTCATCCACAATAGTGAAAGGCTGGGTATCCTTCACTATCATGGAGACTAGAGCTTAATCCAGCTCTTGTTTTCTGGTGGCTGGTTAAAAGGGAATAAATACAGTGTCTGTTACCTGTCTTTATTTGCACAACAAGCAAACATCAGCATGCAAAAATTGTGATAGTGTGTTTGTAATATAGTAATGCGCCAGTCATCCGCGCGGTTACTGGCGGAGGGGGGGGGGGGGGGCGTCGGTGAAGTCGCTTCTCGCTTCAAAGTATCCGTGTATTTTTGCCTGTCTTTTCCCTGCCATTCCCTAACGCGTGTTAACGTCAAATAAACATGCAAGAGTTATTTTTTTATTTTTTTTTGGAATGTTGGCGAGGCGGTAGCGTGAGTTTGGCGAGGCGGCCGCCTCGCCAACATAGTGCTGCGGGAAACACTGCTGTGGGGTTTCTAAAGCTGTCAAACCCCGCGCCGAAATCTGAACCACTTCCCGAAGCAGTCACGTGGTACAGCCGGGCAGCGAGGCTTCGGACGTCATCGTTTTCGGCTCCTCCCCTAAATGAAGCAAGCCTCGATACGCGCTTTACGGAAACGCCCCTTCCATTACTCGACACACGCCTCGAAGCCTCGGCACATAACGTAACATCACTACCTGCTACCCCTGTGCTCCAAGTTTGCTCTTTGCTCTGTCGCTGGATTGCCTGCTACCCTGTGCTCCAGCAGTCCTGCATTCCAAGAACTGTCTCGCTCTGCACCTCTGGTCTGACAGCAGCCCAGCATCTCCAAAACCTCTCTCCAGTCTCTTCCAGTCAGCCTGCTCCTGCACCCATCATCTCCAGTCCGGTTACTAACTCTGGTCATCATCATCCAACTCATTACTTTCAATAAATAGCAAAAGAACAAGCTCTGTGTGTGCGTGCTCTGTCCGGGTTCACGAAGACAAATCATGACAGCATTATATATTGTGTTATGAACATGAGGTAGGTGGATTTGGTATACAGTTTAAACAACATGGCAATATGAACAGTAGAAATTAACGGCACTTGTTTTTACCAGGGTCAGCTGAAGTCCATAATCATCTCCGCAGTTTTGAGTGTGTTAAGCTCCAGGATGTTCTGGCTGCACCAGAGGGCCAGCTTATCAACCTCCAGGCTGTGGCCAACTCATCGCCGATGAGGCTGATGATGTTGTGTCGTCAGCAAACTTCAGATGTTTGCCAGATGGGTCTCCTGAGGTGCAGTTGTTGGTGTGGAATGAGAATAGCAGTGGGGGAAGCACAAGCCCCTGGGAGATGCCAGTGCTAATACTCCAGATGCTGGGTGTGAAGTTCCCCAACCTAACCTGCTGACTCCTGTTAGTCAGGAAGTTTGTGATCCACTGACAGGTGGAGGCTGGCACAGTGAGCTAGGTGAGTTTGGTGCTGAGGATGTCTGGGATGATCGTGTTAAACGCAGAGCTGAAGTCCACGAACAGGATCCTTTCATATGTCCCTGGAGAATCAAGGTGTTGGAGGATGTCATGCAATCTCAAGTTGACTGCATCATCCACTAACCTGTCAGTCCCGTAGGCAAACTGCTGGGGGCCCGACAAGGATCCTGTTATGTTGAGAAAGACACCAGAGTAGAATTCACACAAATTACATATAATACACAGGCACAACAAGACATAATCTTTCCAAAAATTGTTTCTCTAATCAGTTGATTGCACTCACCAACAACGCCCCAATAGTACAAATAGTCCTTAGCAGCTAATAGACTCACTTTTGAGTCAACGGGTCAGACAGCAGTCCCTTTACAGATGCCACAGACTACTGTGCTGTTGCATGAGTATATCAGTGTTGTTTGATATACTTATGCACACAGTAAAATACTGTGCAGTTAATTTAATTTGTCAAGTTGCAGAACTGTGCAATTCCCATGGATATCCAATTAAACATTGATTGAAGTGAGAGAAGATGCATTTCATGTGAGAGACAGTGTAATCATTGGGTCAAGAACATGTGCAACCAGGAGTGTGTTTGTAACATGTAACAGATTATGAACTGGGCTGGTGGTTTATTGATTCTCAGCCGGGGGTGATAGCCCTCACTGCGTTGGGAGAGAAGATGTTTTTAAGTCTATTAGTTTCTGATGTAATGTTCCTAGATAGTTTACCTGATTGAATTAGGACATTTTGCATTTTTCAGATGAATAGAATCTGTGGCGATGTGTCTGGCGATTTTCTGGACTTGAGCATCCTAAACCGTGCCTAGGTCTTGTAGATGGCATCACCACCCGTTCTAATCTCTTCCTCTCCTGCACTCTGCAGCTCCCATGCCACACTGTCACACTGAATCACAAAATGCTTTCTGTGGTAGCTTTATAAATGTTTATTAGCAGCTGAGTAAGAAGTTCAGTCCTTTTAAATTTCCAGAGGAAGGAGAGCCGTTGTTGGGCCTTCTTCACCAGGTGGGAGGTATTCACAGTCCAGGAGAAGTTAGGAGATGTGAATTCCCAGGAACTGTATGCTTTTCACATGCTCCACCACATCCCCATGTGTGCAGAAAGGAGCGTGTTCAGTCTTCCTGGACCTCATGTAGTCCATTATCCGTGTGTAAAATGCTTTATTATCTCTTTCCTTCTTCGTGTACAATTGTACACATTGTTACATGTCCAAAATAAATAAATTAAAATATTCATAATCACTGCATCAGTAAGGCTCTTTTATCATCACTGACATCGTAAATCTCCTTTTATGGCTTCCAATAATAACTACTTACCTCTTGTTATGGTTTGTTTAATTTGTGTAATCTTTGCTGGAAACTAGATAACTCAGTCGTTCTTCAGACATCACGTTGAGGGGTGTGTCTAAGCTTAGAAAAGGGGCATGTGGTTTTGAGTCGGGGCTCTTCATCTGCCAGATGCCGCTTGGGTCGTTTTGTTGTAAGAGTCCAGCAGTGTAATTGTTGTGATTGTTTCTCTGCTGTATTAGAATCAATTATTAAGCTAAACTTTGAACATCCTTTGAGGGTGTTTTTAGTGGTAAGCTTCTTGGAGAAGTTTAACGGACGGAAGGGGGTGAGACCCCATTCGAGAGCCATTGTGTGGACTAAATAGTAACACTCTCCTTCTCCTTTCCCACCTGGACTCCTCCCCTGAACCTGGAAGAATGATTTATAAATTCACTGCCGTCAATGAACTGTGTAAAGGAGTGGTGACATCACTGTATAAACTATTTAAGGTAGTTGATATTGCTGCACATGTAAATTCTCCAAAGAATTTCATTTAAAAAAATAATGTCACCTTTTTGTAGAGGGTTGTTTTGTCAGGCCAGATGTCCCTCCTAAAAAGGGGTAAAGGGGTTTGGTACGGTAATGCTATGCGGCTCTACCTGGTTGACTCTGATTGGCTACAACCATATTTGTGGAACTGGTCAAACGCGCTCCCTCACACCATCGCCCCCCTCTATCCACACGTCTCTTCATCACAAATCACAAATCCTTTATTATGGTATTATTGCTAGTGGGAGCAGTGTTGCCAACTCAGCGACTTTGTCGCTATAGTTAGCAACTTTTCAGACCCCTCCAGCGACTTTTTTTTTTCAAAAAAGCGACTAACGACAATTCTAGCGACTTTTCTGGTGTCACTGGCGAATTTTGGAGACTCTTACGTGAAAGCACGTATCGTTCCTACTCTTGTTCTCCAGCGGCAGGTGCTGCCGTGGGGCACCTCCCCCGTCCCAACACCGTTCTCCCGCTACCGCAGGAGTCCCTCTCAGCGCTGCAGTCAGAGCCACAGCATGTTTACCCTCAGCGTCCAGACTGCAAATGAAGTGCGCATGCGCCGGGATTGACGGCGCAGGTTGATCATAAATAACTGAATTTGAAATATTTTATCCTAAATAAATAACGGCATTTGATTCACACAGCCACATGTTCGTGTTTTACCGTGATTTGTAGGCTCCTTGGTGGACCACAAGGGAAAAAAGAAAACGTTAAAAAAAAGTTGGAAAAAAACTCCGCCATAGTGTCTCTTTATGGTTCATTTTGCCGGTCTCAAACCCGGGTAAAGGAGGAGGGTTAGTATTGTAATAAAATAAACATTAATAAAAAATAAAAATAAAATAAATAAATAAATAAATAATAATAATAATAATAATAATAATAATAAATAAACATTAATGGACAGAAAAAAGTAGCTCTATATATATTCTGAGTGTTTTTACTCACTTTTTGTCTCTCTAACAACGTTATTTGTCCCACAGCGTCAATAACATGCACATCACATCATGTGGCAGATTATGCAAATTAGGCGATGACGTCATTCAGCGACTTCTAGCGACTTTTAGCGCAGCCAATAGCTACTTTCCTTACTGAGGAGTTGGCAACACTGAGTGGAAGTATTTGTGTTGCAGGATGTTGGACAGGTGAGGCCAAGCTGACCAAAGGCTTTAACCTGGCACCATGATTCATCTTCCACACAGTGGGACCTAAGTCCACGGTCCACGGCAGCTGTGCAGCGAGCCGCACACAGCTTCTTCAGACAGTGCACATAGGTTTATGAGACAAGACAGCATTTAGAAATGAAATAAACTTATGTGTAATGACAGCGTTGTTAAATCTTCCTCTGGCTTCTTCTGTAACCTCCTGGATGAATCATCAATACATTTTTGTACTAATTATGGTGAAAAGGCCAAGAAACCTTCACAGATAAACACCTAGTGGTGCTCAACAACCCGCCCTATTGCCCTGCATGAGAAAAGAATCATTCTGCTAGAGCGTTCTTTTTGTCATTCATCTATATTTGAAAAAAAGACCCTCCCTGCCATCAATTCCCCACTAAAGTGTTTTAATTTTGGACAGGCATTTATTTGAGTTCTTGTGAGACTTTTGCACCGACTTGATCCATAGTGCAGATGTTACACTTCTCTGACCTGTAGCATCTTAGAAAAAGGTAATGTGACTTTTTTGTCTTTTTTTGGACTTCCTGATGTTGTTTAATGCAAAATGAAACAAAAAACTTCATGTAATGGCACAACTGAAACATCATGTGGCTTCTTCTCAGATTAGACCAGTTCACTAAATTTATTTCTTTTAAGATTTGTATTATTTTGATGTGGAAAGCCAGAACAACACACAAAAGAAAAAAAAACTTAATGACACATTGCAGGAGAATGTCAAGTAGGCCTCACAATAAAGTGCTAAAACTAGAAATAACCACAACATTTGATCATTACAAACCTGTTCTGTGGAGGAAAGATTACCTTTAGTCAAGGAGTTCTTTATGCAAGCATTTAAACCTCAACAGCTGAGGAATCATTTTGCTAGGTAATTGCTTTACAACTAAAATATTTAGACAACTAAATATGATGTTCTATCATAAAGAGCAACATACAAAAATTATGAAAAATGCTATTTAGCTGTCAATTTGATTTTATTAGCATAACAATAAGATAATCGCTAACATTAGCTACTGCCTCGCCTATTTTGTAAATAGTTGTATTTAATACAGAATATTGAATTTTTGTTTTATTTAATTTTTTTCAGAGCAATGCTTTGATGCATTTTAAGTTAGAATATGTTTTGATGATCATTTAATATGTTTGGTTATTAAAAAGGATGCAAATATTGCCTTGTCCTCTCTGATTTTGTCTGCTATTCATTTGTTTAGTAAATTAGACTGTTTGATTTCCCTTGTTTTAAACGTTTTTAAGTTTAATGTTTGAAAGAGGCACAAAAAGAAAAATGTGAAAAAGATGACGGTAATGAAAAGGTTGCGTTTAAGCTCCATCTGCATCCCTTTCTGCTATTATTTTCTCTAGAACTCCTGTTTTCCCTTTCCCCTTCTTTAATTGTCGTTGTGAATGTTGTCTGTCATTAGTCTGGCAGCGCTGCTGATGTGGGTCAGCAGTGGGCATATCCCTAATCGTCTACATACCTACCACTTAATAAGTCTTCCATGTGTGTTGATGTTAGTAAAGATGAATTAAAGGTTTGTGATTCATATCTACGTTTCCCCATATTCCCAGATAATGTCAGATCAACCACATTCACCTGTCTTACAGCAAATTTTGGAGAACAAGCAGCATGTTAAAGCATCAAAAAGTGAGCTTGGTTATGTTTCCTGAGCGACTTTAGAGCCCCATTTGCACTACCCTTGTTAAACCGATCCATGCCGAGCTCTGTCCGAGCTTAGATCAGTTAACCATGCCGAGCTTGGTTCTGACGAACGTTTACACATCACGCTAGCACGGTTCCTTGGTTTCCTCGCCACCTAGTGACGATCTGCGGTACTACTGCTCTCTAGGATGGAAGGAGGAAATCAAGCAAATAAAAATGACGGCGCCCGTAACATTGAGGAAGTTATGTTTGGTTATAATTCATTGTTTGCGGAGAGTCAGGCGAAGGCGGCAACTTTTGGTGAATTTACTTGACAGAGTCGGCTTTTGGGAAGTGGATAAGACAAACGAACGTCTAATAAGGATTTACAGACGCAGGAAACAACGACAGACGCTGAGGTTCATCACACTGCTAAGCAGAATCATCACTGGAAACCGTGTGGCACGGTAGGGAAGCTGGTATTTTTATGAATGTATGAAATGTCAGCTGGCTGTAAGGAGATGATGCGGTCTGCTCATGCGCTCTTTGTTATTTGAGAACCGGGCTAGGGGAAGACCGAGCCGAGCCCACACCTGGAACTGGTCTGCATTTAGCGCGGTCCAGTTGTGTCTGGCTCGGTTCAGTTCAGTTTGCGTTGCATTTACACTCGATAGTTATCTCGGTTACCGAGCTTGGACTGTTCTCAGCACGGTTAAAAAGGGGTAGTGTAAACGGGGTATATCACACCTTGCCATCCATCCAGCCTGTTAATTAATTCATTATTGAAGCTGATGCCTCAAAAATTGTTTATGCCCATTCACACAAAGTTTTAAAAATGAAACCCACTGTTGTTTCATAAAGTTTGCAAAAAAAAGAATCAACAGCAAAAAGAACAAAAATGAATAGTTCTACAGTACAAGGTGATTAATCGGGTCTCTGATGACTCAGAATAAATCATATATACGAGCGGCTACAGCGAAACCAGCAACAAGTGTCCCCGGGGCCGTTTTGAGTTATTTACGGATTCAGAAAGCATGGACTCTAAGCTTTCCAACCAAGTCAAACTTGTGGAAATCAATTACAGTTTGCAAAAGTTATGACCTTCTGAATGTCGGTACTCTGCAAAGAAGATTAGGGAGAAAACAGGCCTCAAAGTTTCTTTAGAATCACCCCCAGCCAGGGGGTGTTGATTTGAATTACTTTGCATACCTTGCAGCAACATCTTTCACCCCTTCATTGTCTGGCATTAGAGGATCCAAATCAACTCACAGCACAATTTCGAT
Source organism: Fundulus diaphanus (assembly GCA_037039145.1). Classification (NCBI taxonomy): domain Eukaryota; kingdom Metazoa; phylum Chordata; class Actinopteri; order Cyprinodontiformes; family Fundulidae; genus Fundulus; species Fundulus diaphanus. The sequence goes on from CM073125.1 coordinate 59,462,940, forward strand.
CAAGTAAAGATAATTTATAGCTCTACTTTACAATATTTGTGTTAGATCTGTGCATTGCACTCTTTTAACTGTCCAAAAAAAATTACAATGCAAAATTTAATGGTAACACAAAGACAAACAGTCAAACAAAGAAAAAACTAAATAAAAAACAATTATCATTTACAAAATTGGTAAATGTCAAACAGTTTAACTTTTTTTTTATCTCTGCATGTTTTTGTGTCTGCAAGTTGCATCATGCACAACTGTTTTGTTGCTTTTTAATTGCTCGTTCTGTTTTTTAAAATAACTTTTCAAAAAGCTTTTTATGGGCACTTGTTAAGATAACATTTCTCATTGCCATTTCAATACAAAATGATCAAATGGAGCAATCTTCCAGGTTTAGCAGCAATCAATCATACAAACACAGAGATTGTGCGACAAAATGGACAGACACACGATCCTCCTCCCAGGAGTCCACCGTGTGTCCAGCAGCAAATGTCCCATCAGGCACAGGGGGGCTCACCTTCGCCCAGTCTTCTAGTTGAGAAAATTTGATAAATTGCGTTCAGAGTCCAGCTGACCAGATCCATAATTTACAATTTGGAGGATATGTAAAGAGGCTCCAAATAGTTTGATAGAAGCAGAAGCAGGGCAGATATGGGGGAGAGAGAGAAGAAAGAAAAGTGTCCGCCTTCACTGAGAGCAGGAAGAGAAAAAAACAGCAAAAAACGAATGTTTCTGGGTTATTTGTTGGCTTCAGTAAACAGTTTGAAGAGCAATTGTTGACCGTTTCAGACGAGGATTCAGACGTATTTGCATTCAGTCTTCATGACATTTTCCCTGAGTAAAAAAACTTAGATGGAGGTTAACGCAGCAAAGTTCAGACAGAGAGAGCATTCAGCCGCAAAGGGTCCTTATATAATTGAGTCAAAGTGGACACGTCGGCTGATGCAAACGGTTATGAGGATGTGATCAATCAGAACCAATCAGCTAAATCCGATGACTTTGAGCACACGAACAAGGATTTTCACATCTGTTACAGGTCCCATCCCTTAACTGTTGGCACAAACATATCAAATTTAATCTTAAACTGTGATGTATCTGTTTATTCCATAATGCACCTTATCCTGTGATTATTAATGTCCCTCGGATCATGGTGGCGGTGAACTAACTGGTTAGACTTGATTTACCGTGAGCAAAACAATAAAAACTCCAAGAAAAAACACAAACAGTGCACTAGCTGTACTTGGCAAAACTTCCTTCGGTAAACCTAGACCTTGAGTTATGTCCCGGGATTCTGAAGTTGGTTTGTTCTAGCGGTATTTATCATCCACTTAATGAAATAGCAAAAAAATATATAAAATATAATGCTGGGTGTGTATTTTGTTTTAAAAATGGCCAACTATATATTTTAAACCAAGCCAGCAGATTTAATGATGTTTCTGATCTGACTTATCTTGCTGTCCTAGGGTCCGTTATACCTGTAGATATCAATCTGTCATTTATCATAAACAGTGCAGCTACCATGAAAAAGGGAGATTATTTACAGTGTTTGAATAAGATTTTTTAGTGCAAGTTAGTTTCTCCAGAGCAATGTGAGTATTTATTTTCGTAGCATATTTAAAGACTTCATAGTGTATAGGATAAAATAAACTGTGCTTGAGATGTTAACAAATCCTCAGTTTCTCATTTTTCAAAGGTGAGGAGTCTGAGTGTCATCATTTACAGTAATGTTTCATTTCAGTGCCACATAAAGAAAGTAACTCGTTCAGCTTATGTCAGAGTACGTAATCTTTCCTGCCTCTCCCATCTCTCGTACATTATAATACCACAATTCTTGTCCATGCTTCTGTTGCCTCATGCAACATTTCCTTTTTTGGTTTACCTGACAAAATCATCCACACCTTACTTTGGTTCATGAATCAACCACCAGAGTTAATTCAAGATTTACCTTTTACATTGATACTCCACTTTTCTCCCAGCAGCTTTGTTGACTCCCTTATCAAGTATAAAATCTTACTAATCACTTTCAAAGCCATAAACAAGCTCCCAGTATGTCCCTGAGCAGCTTTACACCAACGTACTCAGTGTCACACTTAGCTCAAGCTACAGCTACTCTGCCGTCTGTGCTTTTCAGAGGCGTCTGTCGCGTTTGGACTTACAACCCGAACCCCGCCTCAAATCTCCTCTTTTCAAACAGGCTTCACTGTAAATCCTGGAACCAGAATGATCTCAATGATGCATTCTAATTGTTTTTGCTGTGCTCCCTTTACTGTCAGTGTCATTATATTTATTATTATCAAACAAATGCAAGAGGTATTGTTTTGGTTGGAGAGCATTTTAAGTCACCATCTAACGACAGAAGTGGGTCTTGCTGAAACAGTCACTGCTTGGTTGACTGAAGCAGATTTTTCAGGCTGGTTATTTGATGTAGAGACTTTTGTTTTTGCAAGATGCATTGAAAATGCTTGGCAACCATGACAGAGGGTTTTGTATCCTCTATAGTTTATCCATGTTATACAATTACAAGCTTTTAAGTAGCTGTTTGCTGTGATGACTGCTACACCCCAGAGGTTTGTGATGTAGAAGGAAGGAACCAAACCCAAATGTCTTGAGATGTAGAAGGCTCATTGAGTCTTTGGTCACGTCTTTCAAGGATTGAGTTCTGGTAGAGTGCCAGGTGAGGAAGCAAAATAAGCAAATGTGGGAAATGGACAGAGCTGCCTTTGTCTAAAATAAATAATGCAACATTGCTATTCAGTGATTCAAAGCTTAAATTAAAACTAGCAGAAGATTAGAAGGTTTTTCTTGAGCCTTGTGATAAATGCACGACAACAGTCACGTTTCAACCCCCTGGAAAATGAATTCATAAAAAGCCTTTTACTGTCTGCAAAGCAAGGATTTGCATTGCAACAGACAAAACAGCCCCCGACTCTAGATCTGCCAGTGAAATTGCCAGGCCAATTCACGTTTTTTTATGCTGAAAAATCCACAACAAACTGTTTGGTCAGTCGTGAGCCAGAGCTCTGCGAGTCATTAATATGAAAAGCTGCTCCTTCAAAGCTTAGCAACTAATTCACTACAGCGGCTATGAGCTTGTCCGGGCTTCAAAGGTGAAAACATGCAGAGTACACATTTCAACTTTAAAGTCATGTCTTGCTTTGAAGAAGCATGTCAGACAAAGCCCAACAGTAAAAATAAATCTGTTATAATTTCTGTCACAGAGGCTGTAATAATTTCCCTCCAAAGTAGCAGGGGAAAGGAACCTGTCTGTTCTTGGAGACATGCTGTTCTTCCAACCGGGTGCAAACAATGTCACATCTGAGTGTTTCCTCTGCTGCCTGCCGCTGGTAATAAGTTGATTGTGAAGTCTAAAGTAATCAGCCCTGCCTGCCTCTCAGAGAGCCTTTTTTTATTATTATTGAGAACAGATTGGTGAAGTATTTGTCATCACGACGTGATGGAAATTACCTTGTTGTTTTCTCTTGCTTTTAAGACCAAGAGAGCCCCTTAAGAGATGCATTGCGTCAGAAGCAAAAGTGGCCCAGATGGCGAGCGTTGTACAGGTTTCCTGAAAACAACTGCCACGTTTAATCTTCAGACAAACCTCTTTTCCTTTGTTCTTAAATATTGCCATGAAGTTTTCCAAGAGAATATTTGAATGCGTGCTGCATATGAACATGTTGTTAAAAACATTAAATGAAGAAAGCAGAGAAGGAAGGGCATCCTTTTGTAAGAGATATTACATTAAATTATGTGAAGACTCATTGTTATGTCTAATTAATGGGCTCAGAGCAGGAAAAATAACTTTTGAGCTTGGACATTAAAAAAAACCTGATGTAGGAAGAGCAGTGTAGATAAAAAATGTATTAATGACTCTGATTTCAGTTCATATTCAGTTAGATGCAGTCTAATTCCCTCCTGTTTACCCCAAATCTAGTCAGTAGAGCTAAACAAGTTCAGGTTCACATTCAGATTCAGTCTCATTCAACCCAGGAATAATACAATGCATTCAGATCATGTATATTCCATAATACCAACCAGTTAAGAGAAGGAAAGCAGTGGCCATCATTAAAATTTCATTTGGATGCAGTTTCTGTCCTGAGAGAAGAAATAGAAAATAGAAACAGCGTAATAACAGGAAGACATTTTTATTTCTCATTTTCCTTTTTCAACATATGTCTGGCTAAATTCATTGATTGCAAAAGTCTTCATTACCTTTTTACCCCTTTTCACATTTTATCAAATTACAACCACAGATGCCAGAGTAGTTTAGTGATCTTTAATGTGACAGACCAACATGAAGTGTAGCATGAGTGAAAGGACAATCCTCCATCTTCCCGCCCGTCCGTCCACTCAGTGGGCAGGAGGTAGGGTATGCACTGCAGATAAATAAACATGCCTTTTTCTTTACTTCTATGTGAAATATTTACACACAGTCTGAGTCGTTTGGCATGTGCTTATACCCCCCCCCCCCTTTTTATTCTTTATTTATACTCATGGGTAGAGAAAAGCCATAAACTGAACAATTGGATGCACCTTTAGCAGAATGATATCAGATGACTTAAAGCCAATAAGAAAAAAAACAGTCAAATAAAGATATTTTACACAGAATCTACTCTTATATGTGTTGTGTACTCAATGCCATCTTTCCATAAAGTTTTCCTGTTGCACACAATATTTGATCCTCTCCATTTTGAAAATGTCATAGACAACAACAAACCGCTCCTTTATTGCAGGTATTTGCAGCTTAAGTCATTTTGCAGTAATGGCTTTCCTGACAGCTGCACTAAGAAGCTGAAACCGGTATTTTTCTTCATGTGTTGCATTGTCTATTAGGATTCCTCCCACGTGTGAGCTGTGTAACTTGAATGAGATGTCAATCTGAAACACCACTCCTAAAACCTTAGGCACTTCTTTCCAAGAAGGAATCATTAATATCTTGTTTTGAGGTTGCTGCTGACCCAGATTGTAACCGTGTCTCTTTATAATTGGAGGGAGTTAAATTGGGTATGAATACTTTTGCAAGGCGCTATACATGTGATGGAGATGTTCTCTCACACTTGAATCACACACAATTTGTTTGCAACTTCCTGGAACGTCTTTTATTTTTGACGCGTTTTGAAAGAAACAAAGTATAGTGCACATGCACTGCAAAAACAGATCTAAAAATAAGTAAAATGTTCTTAAAGTTTGTGTATTTGTCCTTGATTTGAGTAGGTAAATAAGATGATCTGCCAATGAAATGAGTACTTTGACCCCTAAACTAAGATAATTAGACATCCTGCACCTGAAATAAGATGATGGAGATTAATTGTTCCTATTTTAAGTGCAAAAATCTTATTCCATTGAAATTGAATTATATTCAAATCAAGGACAAACACACTCATTTTAAGAACATTTTACTTATTTTTCGTTCCGTTTTTGCAGTGTGTTTCTCTTCGTAACTAGAACAGCTGCCTGGTTCAGTGACAGCCTGGATTTTTACTAGAAAACAGACATTCAGCTCCCCCCCCCCTTTCAGTTTTAAACTTAATCCTTTTTGAAAGACTGGACAGAAAATTTGGTGGCACTTTGGAGTGTTTCTTCAAGGATAACTCACAAACACATCACACCAGACTCTCCGGCTGCCCAAATCAGATGCTGAGCCGCATTTCTCAGCAAAGGTGCAACCATACGCAACAACAAATCATCTGGGATGAAGGATGAGCTGAGGGCTTTTCCTGCAGAGTGCTCCATAAAACAGCAGGGCAACTGTAAACGCCTTATCCACACTGAAATGTTGATTTGTGTAGAACATAAAGCCACTTCTTCTGCTTTCAAAGTCAATTTAGGGTTTGGATGTTGCACTTAAAAAGGATTGTTTTGAAGTGTTCGATGCCTTGAACTCATCATCATTTATGTTAAGACTCTCTTGAATAGAGCCTCAATCACAGAGATGATGGATCTTTCCTTCACACTAAGGATTTCTACATTTTTAGATCAAAAACAGGGGAAAGGTACAAATTTAAAAATTGGGTATTTAGAAATCCGCATTTTTAATTGAGTCCAAGTTCTCAAAAAAAAAAAGCAGTTCTGTCTTTCCCATCTTTGTTCTTCCTCAGCCCTGGAAGACAGTTCATGCTGCTCTGTCATACGCAGAGATGAGATCTGTTCTGACGGGCCAGGACAGAAAAACCCCGGCACAAGAAATCAAAATGGCATCCGAGGCACCAGAAATAGGATTAATGCTGACTGCCATTGGTCTATGCAGGAGCATGATGTAAAAGATTGAGTAATGCGGCTCAACACCAGTGTCGGCTGGTGGGGCATTTCATAAGGATGGCTGTGCTGCACTACATAACTTTGCCAATAATCCTATTTTAAGCTGTTTAGAGATATGTTAAAAAACAAGCCTGTTTAATCTTATTTATATAGGAAATGTCATTTAAAACAATGATGACTTGAACACAATTTGATGTTGATCAAAGTGTCAGCTGTGTCTTCTCCCCTCGTTAAGCTACAACTGTCCAGGTCATTTTGAAATGTCGCCACAGAACATCTGATCAGCAGAGGTTTAATTTGATCTAATCAAAATAGTTTTTTAGCAAATTTTATAGTATATCAGCTTTTATTGATTAAGGCTTACGCTGAAACGTATAAACAGTGAAAGCTCTTCAGTGTCTGACACGATGGGTCAAACTTTTGCTCAAACCGCAGTTCATCTATCATGGAATAAAACAATTTCTCCTTCTGGAACGGCTAACCTCTCAAGTTCTCCTCCAAGCAGGCGATCCCTGGAGAGCACAGCCAAAACACGAAGGTGATCCTGTGTCATGGAGTTTGCCAGGACTTGATCTTCTTACAAGTAGAGAGGCGCCTCTCAGAGCCATCGCTCATCACGAATGTGGAAACGTGGAGAGGAAGATCCTGAGAAGACTGATTTCAGTAAAGGTTGTTTTTCATGAAAAGCTGGTACCGCTCCTCTCCAAGTCCTAAATGTGCTGCTGCAGATGAAGCTGGGCTTTGTTCTGCATGGGATGAATCTCCACGGTTGAGTCCAGAGCTTTACAGAGAGCCGCGGGAACAACCCCTGACAAACTGCTGACGTGTTGAGTGGAGGTGGAAAACTCCTTAACATGCATGAAGACTAGCTGAAAGATGGCCAACGACATGGTTATATTCAGCATAACAGTTTCACATGCCAAACATTTTACTTCTACATAAACTACACAAAAACTAATCCTTCTCTGGTAAAAAAAACAAAAAAACTAAAAAGTTTCAGCAGTTAACTGGTAAGGTTTAGTTATTTCAATTGAAAACAAAGAAACATTGTGTTCAGTTGCATCACATTAACATTTTCTTTCCTCACCTGACATTATGTAACAAACTAAACTTTTCCTGTTTTAGGTCAGTCAGGATTACCTAAAGTTATTTCTATTTGCTAAATACCAGATTAAAGGGTCATGTTTTACTAAACCAGGAGTGGATTACGTGGCTTTGGACGCTTCTGATGAGTAAATCTGGAAGATTTGGGCTAATTGGAGGCACACCTGTGGATGTATCAAAGAGGTCAAAGGCCTGCTGAAAAAAATCAATCCTAATCATTACTTTGAGATTTAATAAAATAAAATAAACACCAGATGTGTTGTACCCCTTGTTAATCATTTACTGTGGCAGATTCAGCATTCTGCAGACTTGCATTAGCAACGGATCTTTCAAGCGTCAGTCCCCTAATTCCCGAGTCTCTGTGAAAGTTAGAGGATGAAAGTTTTCCTGCGTTATGGTGGGAAAATTCTTCAGGTCGTTGGGGGGACATCGCTTCACTCATCCTCTGTGTTGAAAGCGGAACAGCAAAAGTGTCACCGAACTGTGGAAGCGTCCTGGTCTTTCTGGGTACCACGACCTGGTCAGAAACAGAGAGAAAAAAACATTTCCAGCAAAACTGAGAAGAAATCTAACCATCCTGGGCTTATGCAGAGAAACTGTGTGTGATGACGGGCTTCAGCTGAGCTTTTGTGTTCACATCCATGATGTTACAGAGCACAGCACAGGTGGCTGGTCTCATTACAGCTGCACCAATTTAGGTTTCGGTTTTAAACTTACATGATGTTCCTGTTGAGAGGATGATGATCATCCTCTGTAGAAGAGTTAGGGGGACAGAGTCAGAGGATCCACCCAGAATCTTTACAGAATAAAAACCTAACCACTACAGACGTGCCTCTCTCTTCCCCTGACATCAGGTATTTTACTTATAACCTCCAGATAAATGTGTCATTTCTCAGAGTTTAGTTGCCTCACTCTGCTTCTTTACATCTTACATGAAGTGCTGTCCCACACCCTGCAGGCTAAGAGCAAGGCCGAAGCCAAAGCGACGCAAGAACAGGCCAAACATCTGGACACAACTTTCACACGTTTCTGTTGAAATTACTTTCCTAAACCTGGTATGAGATTAATCTGCTGCATGATGACACTTTGGTTTCTTTGAAAGGCATCATTTTCAATTATTGTTTGGTCGGAATTTAAATTGAATCACATCTTTCATACGATTTCTTATTGAAACTCAGGTTTCTTTGAAGAAAGCAAAATATGAGCATTAATAACGCAAACTTATAATAATACTAAAAATGAGTCTTTTTAAATAATGATATTGACATTTTTGTAAAGTGGGTTCACAAAGATGTGACCTTTTTGGTTTAAATTTTATGTTGCTTCAAAACGTCTGTGCTGTAGAGCAAATAAAACATGCTCTTTGCTCATGATCTGTGATTTCTGGTGGACTTCCCTGCTGGTGGAGCCAGTTCAAGCATCCTGCCTGATGAGGTGAGTGAATGTTTGCCAGTGCACTGAGGTAATTACTGGGTCCCTAAGTTTCTGTCAGTTCTGTGGTATATTTGGACTAAACCTGGAGTCTCTGAGTTGAGATGTTCATGCATGCCTCTGAAGTTCCTGACAGAAAAATCGCCGGCAGCGCGGCTCAGTTGGAGGTGCGTTACTGATGCTAATGTGTGACATGTAGAGGCCTTCATCTGAAGCCTTACTAACTTAAAGCTGCATTTTGTTGCTTGCTGTTTGTAGGGCAGATACTCGGCAATGTGAGGAGGTCTTTTAGGTTTGTAATTTCCTTCTTTTTCCGTCATGAAAGCATAACATGAGCAGACTCCAGTAGACTGCCGGCAGTTGTCCTCTGGAGTTAATTAGATTAATTATTAATAATTATTAGATTCAGATTAAATCTTTATTTTGCACCTTCTCTGTCAGCCTGCCTCCTGCCAGTATTTAGGTACTAATTCACCGCTACGCTGACAGTTCAAATCCAAGACGCTTGACTTAAAAGGTTTCATGAGGTCAGACACACAAACCCTTGATTCTTAGTTTTTTTCATTGATGAAACTAGAATTAAGTTTCTCTGTCCCCAATAATTTGAATGATCCCCTCCAGACTGTTTTCTATGACGGGATTTCCATTTAATTTTCCTGCCGGCCACCAAGAACTCCTCTTTTTGATTGCTTGCTGCACTCTATGTGAAGATTGAGAGTTATCCTGCCACCTGCAGACACTTTTGGAGTGCAAAAATGTAAAAGAAATTAACAAAATGTACATTTTTACAGCATAATGAAGATGTATATACAATATATCACAATTGTGTTTATAATATGAGACAGCTAATGGTCCATCCATCCATCCATCCATCCTCTTCCGCTTATCCGGGGTCGGGTCGCGGGGGTAGCAGCTTCAGTAGGGAGGCCCAGACGTCCCTCTCCCCAGCCACTTGGGCCAGCTCCTCAGGAGGAATCCCAAGGCGTTCCCAGCAGAGAGACATAGTCCCTCCAGCGTGTCCTGGGTCTTCCCCTGGGCCTCCTCCCGGTGGGACGTGCCCAGAACACCTCACCAGGGAGGCGTCCAGGAGGCATCCTGACCAGATGCCCGAGCCACCTCAACTGGCTCCTCTCGACGTGGAGGAGCAGCGGCTCTACTCTGAGTCCGCCCCGGATGACTGAGCTCCTCACCCTATCTCTAAGGGAGAGCCCAGACACACTACGGAGAAAACTCATTTCAGCCGCTTGTATCTGGGATCTCGTTCTTTCGGTCACGACCCAAAGCTCGTGACCATAGATGAGGGTAGGAACGTAGATCGACCGGTAAATCGAGAGCTTCGCCTTTTGGCTCAGCTCTCTCTTCACCACAACGGATCGGTACAGCGCCCGCTTCACAGCAGACGCTGCACCAATCCGTCTGTCGATCTCCCGCTCCATCTTCCCCTCATTCGTGAACAAGACCCCAAGATACTTGAACTCCTCCACTAGGGGCAGCACATCCTCCCCAACCCGGAGAAGGCACTCTACCCTTTTCCGGTTCAAGACCATGGTCTCGGATTTGGAGGCACTGATCCTCATCCCGGCCGTTTCGCACTCGGCTGCGAACGGCTCTAGTGAGAGCTGTAGATCACGCCCTGATGAAGCCAATAGGACCACGTCATCCGCGAATAGCTGAGACGCAATCCTAAGGCCACCAAAACGGATCCCCTCAACACCTTGGCTGGGCCTAGAAATTCTGTCCATAAAAGTTATGAACAGAATCGGTGACAAAGGGCAACCTTGGCGGAGTCCAACTCTCACCGGAAACGAGTCCGACTTACTGCCGGCAATGCGGACCAGACTCTGACACCGGTCGTACAGAGACCTGACAGCCCTTATTAAGGGGCCCGGTACTCCATACTCCCGGAGTACCCCCCACAGGACCCCTCGGGGGACACGGTCGAATGCCTTCTCCAGATCCACAAAACACATGTAGACTGGTTGGGCAAACTCCCATGCCCCCTCCAGGATCCTGCTGAGGGTGTAGAGCTGATCCAGTGTTCCACGGCCAGGACGAAAACCACACTGCTCTTCCTGAATCCGAGATTCGACTATCCGACGGACCCTCCTTTCCAGAACCCCAGAATAGACCTTGGGTTTACCCTCCGGTCCCCCTTTTTAAATAGGGGGACCGCCACCCCAGTCTGCCAATCCAGGGGAACTGCCCCCGATGTCCACGCGATGCTGCAGAGCCGCGTTAACCAACACAGCCCCACAACATCCTGAGCCTTAAGGTACTCAGGGCCAATCTCACCCACCCCTGGGGCCTTGCCACCGAGGAGCTTTTTAACAACCTCGGCAACCTCAGCACCAGAGATGGGAGAACCCGACCCAGAGTCCTCAGGCTCTGCTTCCACAATGGATGACGTGTTGGTGGGATTAAGGACGTCTTCGAAGTATTCCGCCCACCGACTCACAACGTCCTGAGTCGAGGTCAGCAGCACTAACCTGACTTCCGCCAGATGCATATCGCTCCGCCTAGCTCCACTCACATACATCTGGGACACCGCCGGTAGAGAATGATTTCTCCAACCAAATTTATGGTCTGGCCAATCAGGACGCAGGGCTGGAGTTTCATAGATGTGACGTAGTGGAGACGCGACCATGACGTGAGACTGTTTTGATAGCAATGGCGGCTCGTCGAGGAAGCAAGCATTAACATTGATGTTGCTATTTCTTCCGTGTTGTCCAATCTACCTAATATTGTTTCATTAAAAGAACATCAGAGAACGCCTCTGAAGGCTTTTGTTGGTGGAAACGATGTTTTCGCCCTTCTCCCAACCGGATTTGGCAAGTTTTGTTTTCCGGGGCAAGTCCGCGGCGGATGCGGAAGCGCCCCGGAGCGGTTAGCGGTTAGCGCTAACTATGTTAGGAGGCCTTTAGTCCTCAACGCGGTCGCCCCGGAATCGACTCCGACCCACGGCGCTTTGCCACCTGTCTTCCCCCCTCTTCCTGTCAGCTCACTGTCAATAAAACGCGTGCCACTAGAGCCGCAAACACATTATTATTATTATTATTTTTTTTTTCTGCGTCGCTATCATCAGCGTCACGGGTTAGCTTCGGTGTGAGTGGTTGAAATAGCACGTCAATAAAGATGACAGACAAGTGGCTTATCCAATCATATGCAAGGATTTTTAACAAGGCCCAGCCTTCTGTAAAGGCAATCCCTATGGCGGTGTCCCAGATGTATGTGAGTGAAGCTAGGCGGAGCGACATGCATCTGGCGGAAGTCAGGTTACAGCAGCACACCACCCCCACTGTAAACCGTGTTGGTACTGCACTGCTTCCCCCTCCTGAGACGCCGGATAGTGGACCAGAATCGCTTTGAAGCCGTACGGATGTCTTTCTCCATGGCCTCTCCGAACTCTTCCCACGCCCGAGTTTTTGCCTCGACGACCAGCCGAGCCGCCTGCCGCTTTGACTGCCGGTACACATCAGCTGCTTCCGGAGTCCCACAGGCCAATAAAGCCCGATAGGACTCCTTCTTCAGCTTGCCGGCTTCCCTCACCGCTGGTGTCCACCAGCGTGTTCGAGGGTTGCCGCCGGGACATGCACCGACAACCTTGCGGCCACAGCTCCGACTAGCCGCCTCAACAATAGAGGCGCGGAACATGGTCCATTCAGACTCAATGTCCCCTGCCTCCCTCGGGACGTGTTTAAAGTTCTCCCGGAGGTGGGAGTTAAAGCTCCGTCTCACGGGGGACTCTGCCAGACGTTCCCACCAAACCCTCACAATACGTTTGGGCCTGCCAGGTCTGACCAGCTTCCTCCCTCAACAGCTAATGGTGCTTTCTTTAATTTCTGACAAAAAACGAATATGTTAAGAATCATCAGAACAGTTTTATATTAGTGTTGCATTTGCTACAAAGGAAATCTCTCCAATCATCATATAGAAGCAATACCATTTGGCACAGACTGCTGCAAGGATATAAGTACAAAATGATATATTTTTCAACATTAACCACATTTTAGAGAACAAATCAAGTGTCTGGTACAGAGTGGGCTGTGACAAGAACAACAGTATGTGGGCAGACACCGTGTGATGACACCTGGTGGGGAGGCTTCGCTGCTGGCAAACTTCAGTGGTGTTGAGCACAGCAAATAACATTGTGGACGCTATGTGTTAAAGCTGTAATCTAAGAAGATGGTTACCCAGGCGTCTGGACAAAACTTTGTGGAATTCATAGAAATTTTGGTTTTACACATGATGACTACCATTCATCACTGGTCAATGTTGCATCTTCATTTCAATCACGTCGCTTCGTTAAAAAAACAAAAACAAAAAACAGCAATAGCTGTTATTTAACCAAACCGAAGAAGAGCGGCTTTTCAATTCCAACTTTAGTTACATGTGACTTTCTAGATTTCAAAGAGCTTGAACACATTGTGTTGCATGTGTTTAAGTTCTTAAGATAATTAGCTATAATCAGATTACCAGAATTCATTTCCCCAGGCAGCCGCTGCAAACCAGGGACTAATAATAGCATCAGCCTCAAATGTCTGAACAGATATTGTGCAGATCAATGACGGCTTGAATTCAGGCTTTTCTACCAGCAGCTCTTGCAGCACGCAGACAAATAACAGACCAGTCTTTAAAAAAGTACAATAGAACGTCAGAATGATGGCCAACAACGGTGTAGGAGTGAAACCAGTGTCATGATTTAAGACCGACTGCTATTCGAAGCAGAAAACCAAAAATAAGGCACTCTAAAAGTTTCAACAGTGGTGGAAATGTAAGGTGCTGCACAGGAAAACTGGAGAAAGAAGAAAACAAACTAGCAGAGAAACAAAAAAAAAAAACAGAATCATGACAGAAAACAAGACAAAGGCCTTCTGGAATAGCTGCTGATACCGTTTGGTCAGTCTGAGCTTGTAGAGGAGCCGACATGCGGAGCAGAGAGACGGAGATTGGACAGTGATGGCTTTTGCATTTTAATTGACTTAATTTTAATTTTAATTAATCAGTAACAACTATGATACATGTTTCTGTAAACAATTTGTGAAGGGAGGAACCCCCGCTGTGTTGACTCGAAAATCTTTGGGCCAAGTCTGATTATTGTCTTCAGTTGGGTTTTAGCTGGATAATAAGATTATTGAAGTGATAGTTTACAATCTCCTCCATAGCATGGCTGTTAGCCAGGCACAGCGTAGATCACAGACACAGCAACGCTTTTTCCTGGGCTCAGTTCACCACTTCATCCCTTCATGTTGTTCAGAAGATTACAGGACAGGTTGTTTACCCCTGGTGCAGTAATGCAGGCAGCATTTTGATGGGTTTCACAACAATTTGTGACGAATATGCATTAAAAACGTAGGAACAGGGCTTCATCAGCAGAAGATGCATTCTACTTCTTGGTACACATATCCTTTCAACATGTTTCTATAAAGCCAGCTATGATTGTTTTTAAATATATATTTTCCAAAACAACAAAGAAGTAATGCAAAAACAGCTTAAATGGATGATCAAATAATAAATCACTAAACCTCCAAACCTTCTGCTAGGGAAGTACTTTTTTATCTTTCAGTGTAATTTTGCATACATGGTAAGGATGAAAACACTTGTAAATTTATTTTTGACACTCACATCTTTGCCTTTTAATTAATGCCTTTGTTTGCACCATTATCTTTGCACTATAAACATGGTTCAACATTCTTCTGCACACTTTTTTAAAAACTGTTTTTCTCCTGCACTGTTACATTCTTATCACTGCTGCACTTTATATTGGAATGTTATTTATTTCAATTGCAATCTCATTACATTGTCGTATGCTGTATGCAACATAATTTTGTTGTTTTGTCACCAGGATAGGTGGCGAAACATCTTCAGAAAACTGAGGAGAAGTCCGGTTGCCTCCGATTTAAGCCTCTTAATTTGTATTTGTCAGAACATCGAGGCAACTCAGCGCTGCCTCCAGCGCTGGAGAAAATGTGTTTGTGATCAGCGCTATTTCACAAATCTGCCATATTTGTTTCGCTGTGATTTTGTAGTCCAACTTCAGGTTAGCTGGAATGAATCCTGTGTTATTGTTCAGTTCCTTCAGAGGCAACAGGTGGAGAGTCCTCCGTGTAAACGAGTCTGTGGGCCTCATTAACAGAAACTCAGAGCTTTAAGGGAACCAGGACTCTCTTTTAACGTGATGGTTTGTTACATTGTCATTGTTTAGTTCAGGTAGGTGTTAACAGGCTCAGGCCAGCACAAAAGAGGTTGAAGATATGTGTGTTGCTATCAGGACGCTGCGACTTTCAGGTGTTTTCAGCTTCCATTAGCAACTGCCTGACACGGCAGGATATTGTTGCACGGTTTACAGATGTCATAACAACACTTTATTGGTAAAAAAATCAGATGTAAGAGGTTTGTTTGGAATGAAAACTCCAATAAGTTAGTCCCCTTTCCTTGTGTTCTAGCATCCAAATAGTGGAGTGAGGCAGTAAACATGTTTATGCTTCAGTTTCCTGCTAGAATGAAAAAAAAAAACTTTCTGATCCAATTTCTCGTCCAAGGATGTTTACATGAAGTTTAAACATTTTCAGCTCTCTTTCATCATTCGCTCAAGCCTCAGTCGCAGAGATCAGCCTTGTGTATTGACGGCTGAGACCGATGACGTAGAATCCAGCTTACAGTCTGAGTCCGAGACTAAATTATTCATTGTTTTTCCTCTTTGTAAAACTAAAAGCTAAAAATAGTCTCAAATCGTGGAAACACGTACACCAATCAAATGATTGTATTTTCTGCCGCCTAATGAGAGCTGCCTCCTTTCCAAGTACAATAAGAATCCTGTTACATAATTTCTGGTAAAGCAAACGTAGTTACAGAGAAATGTCAAGCATGCAGATGGCTTGTCTTCTGCTTTGATCATGTGCATGAAAAGAATATTGATAGGCAGCTCTGATACAAAAGCAGTGTGTGCTGCTGCCCAGGCACAGCGCAACTCTGACTCATCGACTCTGAGGAACAGAGGGGGCTTCGTGTTGTTTGCCGAGGGGAGCGTATACATCAATACCTACCAGCCTAATGAGAAGGCTATTGGATTTTATGTTTTGATGTTGACTGGGTTTTGTTTTGTTGTACTTTTAAGTCGATCTAAGCTCATAAGTTACCACATATTATGTTGTGTTTGTGTCGTTCAAAGCAGAGGCGATGCAAACGAAAGACACCTAAATTATTTGTTTAATTGTTCAGAGATTTATTTTTTTTTAACCGGAGCTTTTTTTGTTGTTTTATTAGTGATTCCTATCAACTATTCTTCAGTTTGTCAGGGAATTCTGTTCATAATGTGAGACTTTAAATCCACTGCAACTATTTCAAAGGACTTATAGCATAAGAGATTAATTTGTGGCTGAATGATGCATGCCGTAGAATACTTAATAAACTTCAGCTTTGCACTAAAATAGCAGCTTTTAGGTTAGGTTAAAACTAGTCCACAATAGAGTATGAAAGAAAATTAAACATGATTTTTTTGTATAGATATGCAGTCTCAGATTTAAAGAGAGTAACTTGTCAAAACTAGCATGTTTTTACTCAGTCTACCTAACTGCCACCTTAGGCCTAAGACTAACCTCTAGCCCAGAGGAAAAGTTTTCAGTTTACTTGTAAAATGAGCAAAAGATGTTCTGGCTCAGCAGCAAGAACAAGAACATGCACACCAGAAGAGAACTTATCTTTTGGTTCTAGCATAAAGTGAGACGGTTTGTCGTGGGTTCACATGTGCTGTCCCTGCCTCAGTTGTCACATTTATAGTCAATAATTCCCAGGGCCATTTAAAATATTTCAGTTCAGATAGAACATGGCAAACATCCTAACCGAATGTAACAGACTTCCAGTTTCAGTTCAATTCAATTCAATTTTATTTATATAGCGCCAATTCATGAAACATATCATCTCAAGGCTCTTTCCAAAGTCAGACTCCATCAGATCCTCCAGGTTGGTCAGAAAGTTTCCTCTCTAAGGAAACCCAGCAGGTTGCATCAAGTCTCTCCAAGCAGCATTCACTCCTCCTGAAAGAGCGTAGAGCCACAGTGGACAGTCGTCTGCATTGTTGATGGCTTTGCAGCAATCCCTCATACTGAGCATGCATGAAGCGACAGTGGAGAGGAAAACTCCCCTTTAACAGGGAGGAGAACCTCCAGCAGAACCAGAACCAGGCTCAGTGTGAACGCTCATCTGCCTCGACCCACTGGGGCTTAGAGAAGACAGAAACCTTTTCAAAGCAAACTGTGAGGGAGTCACGTGACAAGGTTGTTGTGACATCATCAGATGTTTCTTTTTCCAGTGTTGTGATCATTTATTTAATTTGGGATATTTGCAGTGATAAATACAAGCTTACTTGGGTTAGAAGTTGTTGTTTAAAGAGAATGTTTTTCAGAGCCTGTAGCTTTAAAAAGTGGTTCTGAGTTTAACGTCAGTCTGAGTTTAAACTCCCAAAAACACAGTGAAGGTGACGGATTTTGAGCTCCTATGGAGAAACTGTTATTTTTGTATTTTTTAACTTGCCTGGACATCCATTGTAAATATATTGCACAATATATTGCATTCTCTACTTTTTTCCCCCTGAGCACAAGCACCATAAATAGAGCCTAAACTTGATCTTCGGCACTGGAGTTTAATTTGTGGCCAAGTCATAGTACGTAGATCGCCGTCACAGTTAGGTTTTGACCTTTTGTGCAGATATTTTAACCTCCTGTTTGGAATATGGTAACAATATATTTTCTAATCAACCGCAGGCTGCACTAAATACAATGACAGGAATACAATTACAACACGAAAACAGAACCTACTCAAAGCCAAAAATAGCTGTGCTGTGGCCTTTAGCGGAGGCAGTGCAACACTCCACACAGGAGCTCATTAATTAGCCAGTGACCTCAGCAGGTGTAACACGGCAAACTGCAATGTTTCCTGCTCAGTTGACTTTAATGCTAAAAATGCATCTCTTAGCCAGACAATGCATCCTCCTCCAGTGGATTTAAAAGATGCCTCCTTCTGTCACACAATGGTACGGAGACATTTTTAAGTTTTTACACCCACAGGATATTGATATACTATTCAGAAAGGTAACAATAACATCATTTATTATGTATGGCAGCCCATTGTGATCTTTAATTTCTGCCAGGTACTGTATTCTCATTCAAGTATATTTAAATTATGCAAACTCTTGCAAGTTAAATACCTTTTAACATTTTTTTTTACTTTTGACACAACCACAAAGCAAACAGGGGATACGATGATCCTATGATGTGTGAATACTTCTTTTTTATCAAATATTTTAAAAGACACATTGAGATCGAGGCCTGTTTCATAAGGGTGACCTGTCAAAAACACACGTTATAGTGGACAAAATAAATCGAACAATAACTAAACAAACACTGAGAATTTAATTTAAGTGTGAGCAAATTGTAGTAACAACAGAAATGTTAAACCGTAATAAGTTAAATTATAAAACACAGGCACTATCTTTATTTCTCATGTAATTAAATGTGTATATATTTATGCTGACATACTTCTGTTTTCTTTCCCATCTCTGACAAGATCTGTGCTGAATGATTTGAGTGCTTTTTAATGTAAATAATAAAATGTATTTTCATAAAATGGCCCACAAATTTATTTACTAATACAAGATAATTAAAGAGAATTATTGAGACTATAGTTTATCTTATTTTGACAAAGTAATAAATAACAAAAGTCTCTTTCTAAATCCAAATTTTACATTTTTAACACAGTTTTTTATTTAGATTTTAGTTTATCGTTATAGTTGTAGATGTTTGGTTATACAGGCAAATAAAAGCAGTTTATTATTTTAAACAAATTCTAAAGATACTTGTAAACATTTATAAAATCAGAGTCTGGATCTTGTCCCAAATGTGGATGCAGATTCTGATCAAGTGGTTTTAAATTATGTTAATTGTTTAATGTCACCTGCACCTACACTACCTGTCAAAGGTTTAGCCTCACCAGCTCCTTCAAAGGTTTGTCTTTATTTTTATTACTACCTTTAGCAACTCAGTCAAGACAGATTTTCAAGTGATTAACCTCATGAAGGCCATGGAGAGAAGGCCAAGAGTGACCAGAGCAGGAATCAAAACAAAGGGGGATTATTTAGAAAATGATAAACTATACAAGATGTTTTGAGTTATTTTGTGCTTGGAACATAATTCTGTATACTTTTGAGTCATAGTTTTGGTGTCTTTAATATGTATATGCAACGTAAAAAGTCATAAAAATAAGAAAAAAGCCATTTCACTGCCACTCAAAAGCCTGGAGCTTTAGAGAAGCCTGGGGCTTTGCAAATTGCGGGTAGCGTTTCCATAAACTTTTATCCGACTAATTTCACATTCCCTTCGCTTTACTTTCCCGGGGCTTTGGTCCCCGGCCCGGCCCAGTATTTCTTATCTTACTCGGGGCTTGTTGAGTGCAGTAAGAAAAACTGTCTACAACAAGAGGAGTGAGGAGATGAGTTTACACACCCATCGCTTTTATAACCTTAATTTATCAGTTGTTGTTTTAAGATGATTTTGGGTGAGAAGGTACACCTCCAAACTTCATCTGTGCAGTCAGTTCATCAGGATTATGAGCCAGTTTTAACTCCGACATGCTGGCCTTATCTTGTATAAACGTGATAATTATCTTGTAAAAACGTGATAATTATCTTGTATAAACGTGATAATTATCTTGTATAAACGTGATAATTATCTTGTATAAACGTGATAATTATCTTGTATAAACGTGATAATTATCTTGTATAAACGTGATAATTATCTTGTATAAACGTGATAATTATCTTGTATAAACGTGATAATTATCTTGTATAAACATGATAATTATCTTGTATAAACGTGATAATTATCTTGTATAAATGGGAAAATTATCTTGTATAAATGTGAAAATTATCTTGTAAAAACGTGATAATTATCTTGTATAAACGTGAAAATTATCTTGTAAAAACGTGATAATTATCTTGTAAAAGCGTGATAACTTATCCAGATGGTGGCGCTAGTTTGCTTTTAGTCTGACTCATTTAAGACGAAGAAGAAGCATGTGCGTCATCTACTCGGGAACTAAAATGGCAAATTTACAGGAATAGATCAAGTTTTACTTTATGCTCGCTAGTATCCACCTTATTTTCAACAGAAATACGGAGACAGTGAGTGACGGTTTTCCGTGCGAGACTTCTGATGCGTCACTTCCTGTCACTGGCGCGTTAGCTGGACAGCGACTCATGCAGCTACTTCATATGAAATTACTCGTCGTTATGATTTCATGGAAGGCCGGGATCGTTTGTCCGGTTAGAGGCTGCCATGATAACGGGTGTAAAAGAAAGGTTTATGTGGAGCAGGAGTGTTTTAATCATCGACTGCGTACAAGAGCTGTAGATACCAGGCACCCTACTTTCTTCACCCCCAGCCGAAGAATTAGATATCCCTCCGCCTGTAGTTAAAAGTTGTAAATTTGAAGAAACCACCGAAACAATGGTATGTTTGTTCTTTTAATTTCGTGGACAAAAGACCGATAGAAGACCACACGAGGTGGCTGGGCTACGAAGTTCCATTAAAATCTCTGTGGAGACGTCAAGAGGACAGCAGACAGGTAAGCAAAGAGATGTTTACAGTGTTTACGTTGTGTCGCTCTTGATAAAACATATGCTTTCACATTAAGAGCCGTCTTTTAGCTTTGTTCTGTCTGTCAATTATTATCTGAATATTTTTCATCCCTGCTGGTAGGTTTTTGGGGTTCCGTTTGTAAAGTTATACAATGAAAGATTTAAAGCAAAATATTTAGCCTGTCATATGACATAAAAGGCAGGGTTCATTATTCATATTTTTGTTATTCATACATCTATAAATAATTCACAGTTCCAAGTTTAATATTTAAATAAGCTTAATATTTAGTTCCAAAGCAAACGTCTAGTCTGTAAACTAAACATTTAATTTGGAGTCAATATTTCATTTGAAAATTAAATGCTTGGTTTGCATCTTAGTATATAGTTTACAATATAAACATTTAGCTGTGTAATTAAATATTTAGTTTGGAAAGGTGACATTTACAAATGTATAACATGGTGACTTTAAAAATGAAAACCCATTTTTTCCTCTTATAGAACCCAAACTATTGCTGTTATATCTTGACTGTGTAACCTTACAAATGGCATCCCAGATGCTAGCACAGGCTGTTTGTAAAAACTAGAAGGACTGTGTGATATGAATATTTGAATGAGTATGAGTTATGATGCAGGTGGTGCTCTATTAGCTTGGTGTTAACATAGTTTTAAGTAGTCTTGATATGTTTTATGCTGTTTGCTAAACTGATTGTGGTCTTGTGCGGTCTTGTGTTTGACAGATCAAGGACCGCGGAACGGGTAGGGCCAGTAGGGCCGCGGCATGTAAAATAATATATATAAATAAAATTAAAATATTCAATAGCTATTTTTTTCAAATGCACAGTAGTCTATGGCAGCAGCATCATTCTCCAATGAGAAAGCGATAAATCATCCCATCTAAAAATGTATTGGCTGATTGTGTCATGTGATGTAAACAAAAGTTTTCCCACCTCTGCGCTGCTTATGACTGCCGCTACTTCGTTAGCTTAGTTAGCTTAGTTAACTGTGTCCACTGCAAGTGCTGAGAGGTGTTTCTCGTCCCTCCGTCGTATCAAGACCTATCTGAGATCAACAATGACCCAGAAAAGACTAAATAGCTTGATGTGCGCCCACACACACACACACACACACACACACACACACAGGGATCTTTTGACCACAGTGGATGCTTTGAGGATAACCAGGGACTTCTCCAGCACAATGACAGACGGAGACACTTTTTCGGGAATATTTAGAGCAGGGGTGAGTTTGACTTTTCTTTTTAAAGTATTTTTATTCTGTAAATATTGTGTTAGCTGTAATATAATGATTGTAAGTGGAAATAAATCCGGGGCGTGTGTGCTGGAACGTCAGAAAAAAAGTTAAATAAAAATTCGGTGCCGATTTTAATTATAACATGGCAGACACATTTATCATGCTCAGGGACCACAGCCTATGAGAAAGCAATAAATTCTGGTGTCTAAAAATGGATTGGCTTGTCTTGTGTCATGTGACGCAAATCAGTTGCGTGATCAAGGGGATGCTGGTGTTTTATGTGTATGCGGGCGCGTGCGTATGTGATGGGTAGTGGTATTGTGAGTATTGCCTGATGGGCCCGACCAATTTGAAATGCGTTCCGCGGTCCATGTGACAGATGACCGCCGCTGTGATGCAGAGGCTGACCGGACTGCTCCATAATCAGAGTCACCTATGCAGAAAGATGCTGATACTACAGGCACCGATGGATCACACCTAGAAGGGAAGAAGAAGTTTTCCCATGTGGCTTTGAGTATCTTCGTTTTGGTGATGAAGTGACGGCAGACAGAGGCTTTACCATCGGAGATCTGCTGTTTGAGAGGAGATTTAACCTTATTCTACCAGCATTCACCCATAAAAGGAGGGCAGTTGTCTGATGAGGATGTAACTGCCACAAGGATTGCAAATGTCCACATACATGTGGAAAGAGTTATCAGGAGGCTCAGAGTTTTGACAATAATCTCCCATACTGTAACTATCAAGTTGGTAAATAAAATGGACAAAATCTTTCAAGTGTGTGCAGCCCCTTAGAACATGCAGGAGTAGATCATCCACGCGGATGTTGATTGAGCAGGGAAGATTACATGTCAAAAAGATCCTGATTAGTTATATTCTAACTGTAAATCAGTGGAATTATAATCCAGAAGAATGTTTTGGATCTCTGCTTTTAAATATTTCTTTGTGTAGCACCTTGAGGTTTTACATTTTGGAATTACTTTTCATTTTTAATAACTTTTCAAGTATTGTATATCCTTAGTTTTAGACTATTCAGATGTTTACATATACATAAATTGTGTCCAACTAAAATTTGTATTATTAAAGTTTGGAATCTATTTCACTTGCTAATGTAATTTGCATTTATTCATATTTTGATCAAGTTGATGTTGTCCTAAGCACATGTAAAGAACTAAAGTGTATCTTATGTACATAAACTGGCAAAAAGATAAGAGTATTTCATTTATTTAATTAATGCAATTTGTTTACATTAAATGTAGTACATTTCACTTATGGCATATTTGTAGGCCGTTTAATTATTGTGGTGCAGGAAACATCCATCATTCAGCCTTTTGCGGATGGCACTGCTCATCTGTTCAGGACAATCCATTCAGACCTTTGGCCACGGCAAACTGCACCTTTTAACAAAGTTAAAGGAACAGTTATTTTTTTATTTATATTACAGTACTTGGTGTCATCATATTTATATAAAATATGGATAGTTTATAGTGACACCTATAAACCGTCCATATTTTTATACTTAACTTCCTGATGTACTTATCCAACTTGCCATTCAAGATTAGACTGTTATGAATTAGAATGGTGTGCTTACCTTCACAGAAAGGAAGAGGTGGTGTTTTGACAATATTACCCAAACTTGAATGACCTTAAACAGCATCAATGAACAAAAGATCAGACTTTTGTTTATCTTGAAAAGCTGCACAATCTGTTGATTAGAAAAATAAAAACATTATTCATGCTTTTTGTACTAATTTACAACCATCCATCCATTTTCCTACACCCTTATCCCTGTTGGGATGGCGAGGATTGCTGGTGCCTATCTCCAGCAGTCAATGGCGAGAGGCAGGGTACACCTGGACAGGTAATATATCTGAAATATGAGTGGCCGGCAAATACATGATGCATTCTTCCATGTGTCAGAGACACTCCTCTGGTGTGCCAGAGTACCAGAGGAGTACACATGCACTGTTCTTCTCTTCTAGGTGTGATCCTTTGGTGCCTGTAGTATCAGCATCTTTCTGCATAGGTGACTGATTACGGAGCGGTCCAGTCAGCCTCTGCATCACAGCGGCAGTCATCTGTCAAAAACAAGACCACAATCAGTTAAGCAAACAGCATAAAACATATCAAGACTACTTAAAACTATGTTAACACCAAGCTAATAGAGCAGCACCTGCATCATAACTCATACTCATTCAAATATTCATATCACACAGTCCTTCTAGTTTTTACAAACAGCCTGTGCTAGCATCTGGGATGCCAGTGGTAAGGTTACACAGTCAAGATATAACAGCAATAGTTTGGGTTCTATAAGAGGAAAAAATGGGTTTTCATTTTTAAAGTCACCATGTTATACATTTGTAAATGTCACCGTTCCAAACTAAATATTTAATTACACAGCTAAATGTTTATATTGTAAACTATATATTAAGATGCAAACCAAGCATTTAATTTTCAAATGAAATATTGAACTCCAAATTAAATGTTTAGTTTACAGACTAGACGTTTACTTTGGAGCTAAATATTAAGCTTGTTATTTAAATATTAAACTTGGAACTGTGAATTATTTATAGATGTATGAATAACAAAAATATGAATAATGAACCCTGCCTTTTATGTCATATGACAGGCTAAATATTTTGCTTTAAATCTTTCATTGTATAACTTTACAAACGGAACCCCAAAAACCTACCAGCAGGGATGAAAAATATTCAGATAATAATTGACAGACAGAACAAAGCTAAAAGACGGCTGTCTTAATGTGAAAGCATATGTTTTATCAAGAGTGACACAACGTAAACACTGTAAACATCTCTTTGCTTACCTGTCTGCTGTCCTCTTGACGTCTCCACAGAGATTTTAATGGAACTTCGTAGCCCAGCCACCTCGTGTGGTCTTCTATCGGTCTTTTGTCCACGAAATTAAAAGAACAAACATACCATTGTTTCGGTGGTTTCTTCAAATTTACAACTTTTAACCACAGGCGGAGGGATATCTAATTCTTCGGCTGGGGGTGAAGAAAGTTAGCCTGACGTAGTCATACTCAATTCTAGTCAGAATTTGAGTCTGATACTGCTCCATAGAGCTGTGATTATGGGGCATGTTTCGAACGAACCAGGAAAAAAAATGCCTCTGCACTCAATTGGATAGACCTACAACCAATAAGAGCAACTGAGTGTGTGACGTATGTTAAGCGACGCATAGTTGTTGTTAACAGCTAGTTATTTCGCTACAATCACACTAACATTAAGATTGTACCAAGTCTGAATTAGCGAACATACAACGTTACCTACTATGTTTACAACATGGGATTCATATCACGACATTGCGAGTTATTTACAAAGTCAGACAGTCAGATGATCTCTTACCATTTGTAAATTAGATGAACTTCGTCCACGACAATACCCATAACGTTGGCTTGAAAAACATCGGAGCCTAGCATGTCTCTCCACTTGTTGTTCAGCAGCCAGGATTCCGGGCTTCCTAAAAGGAGCTGGCAATGACCGCTGGCTATATCCACCTCGTCGTTCACGCTGAGTTGCATCGCCGTGATGCCCATTTCAGTTACTTCTTTCACTTGGTCCTCCATGAGTGCGACCAAAGGAGAAACAACAATGACCAATGGGTTTTCATTGTGTCCCATCTTCTTAGCAACCAACGGAGCCAGCTGATAAATTAAACTTTTGCCGAATCCCGTAGGAAGGACGCCAAAAACATCTTTCTTTTCAACAAATGCCTTGATCGCGTTTCTCTGTTCCTCTTTTAAAATTAATTTGCTGTCGATATCTTCTAGAACAGACCTAAAAGCAGAATCTACACACCTCACCTCTCCAGCGGCAGCCATCGTTGTTGTAAACCCAAGCGTGCTTTGGTGACGTGGTTGATTACGTTACTGTTGATCATCTGTCCATCATCGTACAAAGCCCACCCTGACAATTTGATTGGCCCGCCAGATATTGGGCGAGCATACTCGCGCTACTATTGAGCAATGCCAGACCGAACTTCCCGACCTAAAACGTTGTGGGCGGGACTAAGTTCGGAATGGCTAGAAGAAAGTAGGGCGCCTGGTATACGGAAAACCGTCACTCACTGTCTCCGTATTTCCGTTGAAAATAAGGTGGATACTAGCGAGCATAAAGTAAAACTTGATCCATTCCTGTAAATTTGCCATTTTAGTTCCCGAGTAGATGACGCACATGCTTCTTCTTCGTCTTAAATGAGTCAGACTAAAAGCAAACTAGCGCCACCATCTGGATAAGTTATCACGTTTTTACAAGATAATTATCACGTTTTTACAAGATAATTATCACGTTTTTACAAGATGATTATCATGTTTATACAAGATAATTATCACGTTTTTACAAGAAAATTATCATGTTTATACAAGATAAGTAGCAAAAAAATTATTTTCTCCAGTGGCAGCATTACGCTTCCGTACTTACAGCCTTTAACCTACATGAAAATAATTTTGCTGTGATCAAAAGTCTGCAATACTGTACTTAAAAACCATCCCCGTAGAACTCACCTTGGCGGGAAACATTACACTCATAATGCAACGAGGACTGCTCAGACACCAACTGTAAGGAATCAGACTTAAAAAAGGACAAAAGGTGTTCTAAAATTTAGAAAAACTTAAATTTAATAATGTAAAATTGGTTAACAGATGGGTCAAAGTTCAATATAAAATAACTCAAATAATAAATAGCATGGATTTGGGCCCAACTCAACTGAGGTCAACTAAACAGTAACAAAATGCAAACAAAACTGACCTTCCAGACAAAGAACAGAGGCTGCTTAAATAGGGGTGGAATAACCTAAACTTTCCAAATGAGGAAGGCACAACATAACAGAGGAACAAACCAAACATACGGACACAAAAACTATCAAACAGATAAAACAAAACCATCTTTAACTCAGCACAAATAAGTGAATAGTAAAATAAAATAACAAAGGTCAACTTCAACAAATAAAGCCCCCCCAGTCTTTTGGACCCCTCCAGCTGATTTGTATTTGCAGGACCTCAAAAAAAAGTGTAAGCAAACTATTCAGACAGTTATTAACTAAAGTGTGCACCCATTAAAAAATATATGTCTAAATAAAATGACTTGAGCTTAAATGTAAATAAATGTAAATTATGAAAAAAACAATACTAACACTTGGTGGTGGTGGTAGAAGCCTCCACCACACCTACATTGGAGAAACTAAACAACAGCTACATAAACGCATGGAGCAGCACAGGGGGACCAGCAGCTCAGGACAAGATTCAGCAGTCCACTGCATCTCAAGAACAAAGGACACTCTTTAGATGACAATAATGTCCAGATGTTGGACATCGAGAACAGAGGGTTTGAAAGAGAGGTGAAAGAAGCCATCTTGGTCAAAAGAGAAAAGCCATCACTGAACAGAGGAGGAGGACTGAGCTTCAAACTCTCCAGTGTTTAGATATGGGTCATCCAATTTATCCCAGAGAGATTACAGCAGCATCTCATCATGATTCAGGTGACCAAGTCCTCCACTCACACCAAGCAATACCCTCTAACCACCCAGGACAGCGGTGGGTGGGTCATTGATTTTCATCTGACTGAGAATGCACCAAGGAAGATGGGCCTCCATGTCCTTAAAAACAGCAGCGCTCCAACTGCAGGTTGCTCAGAGCGAGGCGCCAGACCTAACAAAGACTCCTGGATAGGTGCCCAAACATCTTCAGGAAGAACTGAGAGAAAATCCAGTTGCCTCCAATTTAAACCCGTTTGCTGCTGCAATGACCCAAATAGCTGAGAATTTGCACAGGCACATACTCATGAAGCTCTTAAGATCAGTCTAGTCTCCCCTCCACGTCTGTTCAATTCAATTTTATTTATATAGCGCCAATTCATGAAACATGTCATCTCAAAGCACTTTCCAAAGTCAAATTCAATCAGATTATACAGATTGGATCAGATTATACAGATTGGTCAAAAAAATTCCTATATAAGGGAACCAGTTGATTGCATCAAAGTCTTGAAAAGCAGCATTCACTCCTGGAGAAGCGTAGAGCCACAGGGACAGTCATCTGCATTGTCTGTTTAATTTTATTTACAGGAGTAGAATAGAGCGGAGCCCTGCGGTGAGAGAAGGGGCTAAGGAGATGTTTCTCCTGAGTCCGGATGAGTGGCAGGATGTCTGCATTTGTCTGTTTTCCTGTTTCCTGTTTCCACCCGCTGGACCGGAGTGGTACTGCAGTTTTTCATCACTACATCCCATTTGGCTGTTTTACATAAATGGTCCCTAGCTGATGGAAACAGGAAAACACAAAAGCCCCAGGCTTTCATTTACTGGGGTAATACAAAGCTTTATATACAAGGCTTTAAATCCTGGAGCTTTCAGTGGAAGAATGGGCTAAAGGTGAGTCCAAACTTTTCAGTACAGTTGTGATGGAGTCATGGTTCCAGG
Organism: Fundulus diaphanus; assembly: GCA_037039145.1. Classification (NCBI taxonomy): domain Eukaryota; kingdom Metazoa; phylum Chordata; class Actinopteri; order Cyprinodontiformes; family Fundulidae; genus Fundulus; species Fundulus diaphanus. The sequence continues at coordinate 59,491,027 of CM073125.1, forward strand.
GTGTGTGTGCGTGTTCATGTACTTGCAGCTGAGCGAGAACATTTTTTGCTTATTTTACTAGTAAACTGAGGACTTTGGTGTAAAATGAGAACCGAAAAAAGGTTGTGACTGGGGGTTAGGGTTAGGACTAAGACGTTAATTAGAATTTAGGGTTAGGGTTAGGTATAAACCCCCAAAGGTTAGGGTTAGGCCATAGAAAGGCTTGAAGATGAATGGAAGTCTATGGAAGTTAAGGCATGGTCTTCTATGTCCATTAAATAAGGATGGTTTTGTGTGTGTGTGTGTGTGTGTGTGTGTGTGTGTGTGTGTGTGTGTGTGTGTGTGTGTGTGTGTGTGTGTGAGCTGCAGGTCTTCACCATTGGGCGTGGCCGGGCAGGCTCCAGTTCTCACACCTTACTGAATGCTGTGATTTCCTGCTGTGGTTTTAAGGAGCTGCTGGCCGAACTTTCCTCCCCTGATGATCAACCTTTGTGGTACTGCAAGGCCTCCTCTTGAGAAACCAGTCATTCCTTGATAATATACTGCCCTGGTGTGTTCTCTGTGCCTCATGTCTCCTGTGTTTGAACTTTCCTCCCCACAGGTCACACCTCCTGAGTCCCTTTCTCCTGAACAAACTAACCTGGATTCTCTGCTGCTTCCACTGTCACTCCTCGCAGCTCCTACCACTTCAGCAATAACCTGCCTGTCTGGATGTTCTCCCTCACTCTCACACATTTAAGCCTGGGTGAACTATCAGTCAACCACAACCGCACCACGCCTTTCTCCAATGAGACACCCAGCTGCTCACATCCAGATCCATCAGGACTCCCCTCTGTGCTGCCACTCACCCCTGGGAACAGTAAGAAATGAATCATATCTCACTATCCTCTGCTTTCCATCCCCCAAGCTGTCCTAACTCTTCTCCTGCCCTCCTAGACGACGCCTGCAAACAGAAGACAGACATTATAGGACAGAGCTGTGAACATTTCCAGACTTGTAAAATAAACCACTTACCTTTCGGTTAATATTCTGCATTTGGGTCCAAAAATTAAGCACGACTGATGAATGAATGCACAAACTTGTTGCTAACATGTTTTTAAGTTTGCACAATGTCACTGCATCATTCTTTTGTTGCTCAAAAACAATCGAGGAGATGCTAAAATAGAGATTGGACAGAGAACACCTCCAATCATTTAGAGGAAAAGGTGAGAAACACAAATAAGTGATGGATAGGAGATTAGAAGAGTGGGATTCTTTAGGAAAATGCTTCAGCTAGTTTTACACGTTGGGTCCTCTCACAGCAGAGCATCACAGCTACAGAGGCAACTGAGAGGATGATAGATGGCAGATAGACTAAAATGCCAATCATTCACGTGGCATGAAAACTTAAAAGACAAAATAATTATTTAGGTTCAACTGAACTGTCAAGGTCAATGTGTTTTTATAGTAAATGCATTTAAAGTTATTTAAAGAAAATATGCATTTGGACCTCAATGATTTAAAAACAAAACTGACCCCTATGGTTGAATTTTAGATTGATACTTCTAAAACTGTTTAGCACTTTATTTTATATTGAAGAGATAAAAATTCTGACACACAAATATAATTTTGGCATTCATTATTCACAGCTACGTGGATAATGGCTACTGGGGAACGTGTTATTTTTATAAATAGTGAGTGATCAAAAACAAAATATATAAATAAAACAATATTAAAATAGTGTATAAGAAGACAAAAAGTCATTCTAGGTCTAAATACAGCAGATAAACAGCAACTAGATATTCCTATCCTGAAGAAAGGAAAGTGAATGAACTGCCTAAGACTGAAGACATATTTAGTTCAGTTTCCCATCTGTAGTTCTTCCAATATCTAAACGATTATGCAAAGGACCCTAAATTCCCCCCCCATACCTTCTGCTGTCCAATCAACAATAGTAAGCCCTGCTGCAACAAAGAAGTCTCTCAGAGAAAGTGAGACTAAAGTGCTGATTGCAGAAGTAGAGCCAGAGATAATGTATTATCTGGCGCTTTTCCTCTGGCATCAGTATTACATGAAAAATTGAGATGTCATAAATGCATCTTTGAAAAAAAAAACCCCGCTGGAATCTAATTTTTAAAGTTGATGCACAACAGTGTGACTGTCACAGGTGGAGGCAAACTAAGCCAATGCAATTTGTGAAAACATGCTCTGCACTCAGCGACTGCAGTGTTTTCCCGCAGCGCGGGAACAGTGATTGTTTATGGTCCACAGCTATTTCTATATACTTTGTTCACTTAATTATGTTTAATCCACCAGAAAAGCTACATAATATAACTGATTTACTCTGTGTTTACTTATCCACCTGTGAGGAGGGCTTCTCTCTCCAAAAGGATGGATCTGTTCCCCACCTCATGTACGCCAGTGATGTCTTAACACCTCGGCCACTGTGAAGTCTTTGCCATAACATGATATATCCACATCAAATGGAAAGAAAGAAAGCTGTCCAGCCTCCTGGCAGTCACTGCAAGGGTACATTTCAGATGCATTTAATTTGTTTGCTGTGCCCTCAAGGAACACATTCATAACATTTAAACGCAAATGTCACTTTCCTCCGGTTTTAGGAACTTAACTAAACTAAAAATAAGGCAAGTCAGGTTCTGTTTTTTTTATTTTACACTGAATCCCAATAGATAGTGACACTCATTTGTTGTGCAATTATACACTGTTTAAAGATATATTTATTAAATAACTCTGTTAAGTATTGTCTGGTGATAATCAGCTCTTAAGCTGATATCAAGACAATGGTTGAAAGGGAAGAATTCGAGCACTAGCGATCTTTTAACAGCAAAACCTGCACACACATAGAATAAAGGAGTGACAACTTCTTTTCAAGTCCAAGAATTTAATAACAGAAATAAAATGAACATCCAGAGGACATCACTATGTAATGCCTCTACTAGGCTAGTGAAACTTAACTAAACTACTAAACAAAATGAAGATAAAAAAGCTAAGCTAAGGAACTATTTACATGCAAAAACAAAAGACAAAACAAAGTGGTTGGTCATAATCAGAATAATTTGGTGAATCCTTGTTCACTGCAGATATGATAAAAAAAACCCATGGAATCGAGTTAAAAACATTTGGCATGTGTTTCAATCCATTCACAATGCAAAGCCCAAGTTAAACAAAACATTATTTGATGAAATAATATTTTGTTTAAGTTAAAGAACCAAAGTTCACCTTAAAGAATGTGAATAGTCATTAAATTAGCTTAACTAATTCAGAACAACATTTGACATGTGTTTCAACACATTCACAATGCAAAGCACAAGTTAACCAGAACATTATTTTGAGTAAATAATATTCTAAAGACTGATTTGCTCAATAAAATCATTTAACCCTTATGGCCGATCTTTATCAAAATTGCCTTTAAAACCGACATTAATATTCGATATTAATGTGGGAATAAGGCTCATAGCCCCATCGAAGGATGGCCGAGCAGAACGTTTAAGCTTTTATGCTTTAAAACTGCTCCTTTTGAATGTCCAGAAATCGGATGTTCCCTTATATAGGAATTTGTTTGACCAATCTGTATAATCTGACCCAATCTGTATAATATGATTGAACTTGACTTTGTAAAGTGCCTTGAGATGACATGTTTCATGAATTGGCGCGCTATATAAATAAAATTGAATTGAATTGTAGATATTGAATAGGAGGGACCCAGGATGGACATTTGGGGAACCCCACATGTGATTTTTGTCGTCTCTGATGTAAAATTACCTACTGACACAAAACAGTGTCAGTAGGTAACTTTGTCTCCTTGTCAACAATGCCAACAATGCAACAATGTTGTCTCTCTGCTTTTTAGCGCTCTCTTCATGTTTACATCCACTCTTGCCAGCAATGACATCCACAGTACATCAGCGAACTCTAGGTGGAGAAAGCAGGTTGGTTGGTTTATAACAAGCTTAGGAGGTGGGGGTGGGTAACACTAGATGATTAAAAAAGCTATTATTTAGATATAAAATAAAAATAAAGAATAAAAATCAAGAATTCATTCATGAAAATATATTTGTAAATTGCAATGACATTACTTTGGGGGGGGCGGGGGGTTTTGTTGACTAAATCCAATTTATAACCCCTCTAATCCCTCCATAAATGACGCCCTTGCCTTTACCCATATAATTATACTTTTTTAACTTTTGTGCATTAGGATCCATGATTGTATGAGAAGATTGATGAAGTCTTAAGTATAACTATCAGGTGGAGATTTTTAATGTAAGTACCACAATCAAATAATATGTATTTGTTTTTGAAATAATTTATTGTATATTATCTTCTGTTGTTTTCAAAATAGCTTAAATATATTTTTGCATTACTCTGGACATACAGAACATAATTTCATTCTGTTCTTTTTTTAATGAGTACTCACTGCAATGCATGTCTGGAGTTTAACCCAAATGACTGACATCACCCATGACCATTTCCTCTATTGCACCCGTTGCCTGCAAATTGCCAATGAATTGCGTTCCCTTCTAAAAATATCACATTTGCATTCTGAGCGTGATGTCTTCTTTTATCTACCTGTGATGACTGGTTCGAAATGCAAGCAAAATCCAATCTCACTGAATGCATCTTCACTTAATGATGGCTGCCACGATAAAAGTTGTATAACAAAGTGCATTGGCGGCCTTGTCATTTTACAGGAGTGGAAAGTCATAATCATCATGCTTCAAAAACTAATACACTATCTTTCATTGTGTCTTACATTTACATATTCAGACACACATGACAAGTTCATTGCTAGCGAAAAATATTACTATTTTATTTCTTTTAATAGGAGTTTTAACCTGTCCAGGGTCACTGAGGTAAATGAACACCAGCCATCCATTCATAATTCCTACAGATTAGGGGTGTGTCTAATTTCAGTCCAAGGAGCCGGTGATGTTTCCAACTTTCACTCAATACAAAGAAAATGCTGCATTTCACTCTGTCAGGATGTTTCATTTTTTACTGGTCAACTAGTTTCAGTAAACGTGAAGCTGCTCAGACAAGGTCAAAGAAGATCGCCGTTTAGTTTTCTTATCCGTTTGCTGTACTTCTGAGCTCCTTCCAGGGGTGAGTACACAGTTTATTGAAATGTTTTGATTATTGAGCTGTGTGTTTTCCAGGACAGACGTATATGGGGACGAACCTGGCTAGAAACTGCATTCCGTTTACTTTGCGGTTTGGAGATTTTATGTTGCATAGCAATAAACAAGTCTGACTTCTTTATTGCTATGCAGTACAGCTGCAGAAAACCACAAGCCGGTCAGTTTGGCCCCATTTACTTCAGCCAGATCTAATTGCTACGACCCAAATTTTTGTCGGATCAAAAGGTTTGGTGTGTTTGGGCCTTAAGCAGTACCTTTGCATAGTGGCTCAACAAGTTAACTGGGACAATCAAAACTTGTGCTCACATGCAAAGGAGGTTCATCAAGCTAGCAACCAGTCAGTGCGCTGATTGGAGAAGACTGAAAGTCTCACCTAAGAACCCGTCCAGAGGACCTGTTTTTTTTTTTTTTGCTTTAAAATATTGAGTCTGCTTTAATCTATATAATGTTTCCCTTAGTGAGGTGAGTTACTGAAATAAATGAACTTCTCAATAACATTCAAAGTTATTGAATATAACTGTAGTTTATCATTTGGATTTATTCTATCCAGTGAAATGTATTAATTAAAATCTTTAGACCAGAACTTAGTCTTAAAAGTAACATTAAAAATGTGTAATGGTTACTGTTGGTGAACACGATATTCAGAGTTACGCATTTTTCAATTCAATTTTATTTATATAGCGCCAATTCATGAAACATGTCATCAAGGCACTTTACAAAGTCAAGTTCAATCATATTATACAGATTGGGTCAGATTATACAGATTGGTCAAAATATTTCCTATATAAGGGAACCAGTTGATTGCTTCAAAGTCCCGACAAGCAGCATTCACTCCTGGAGAAGCGTAGAGCTACAGGGAGAGTCGTCTGCATTGTCCATGGCTTTGCAGCAATCCCTCATACTGAGCAAGCATGAAGCGACAGTGGAAAGAAAAACTCCCCTTTAGCGGGAAGGAAAAACCTCCAGCAGAACCAGAACCAGGCTCAGTGTGAACGCTCATCTGCCTCGACCCACTGGGGGTTAGAGAAGACAGAGCAGAGACACAGAAAGCACAGAAGCTCACATTGATCCAGTAATCTGTTCTACATTAGATAGTAATAGCAGGTGATCCGTCTTCCCTGGATCATGTCACAGCTAACAGAACGCCAGACCAGGTGTACCTACTATTTAAAAAAATAAAAATAAATAAAAGCTGAAATGACGGCAAGCAATGCAAATTGGAGGACAGTAGAACTCAGTAGAGTGAGAAAATAGACCCTGACGTCCTCCAGCAGCCTAAGCCTATAGCAGCATAACTATAGAGGTAGCTCAGAAGATAGCATTTTAAAAGGTTTATGAGAGGATGAATGATGGCAGGTGAGGCAGGCAAGCAGAAACAGACTTGGCAGATGAGTTATGGCAGAAAGTGCTGGCCGGCAGAGATGAGCAGGGGACCAGAAGATGTAGATAGTGACAGACCAGAACAGGTGATGTGGACCAGGGAACCACTAGAACGGGCAGAGCAAGCAGCTGAAACTCACGAAGAAACAGGCAGAACTGCAGCAGCTAGGCTGAAGAGTCTTGCTGGCTGAGCACACAGGATCTGGTAGAGACAGGACACATCACACTGGACGAGAAGAGAAGAGATGTTTTGGCAGGGATGAGTTGGCTGAAGCACGTATATGTCAGCAGGTGAACAGGTGACCAGAGTTGAGTGTAATGCGGTACCGCGCACGTGACGTCACGGCCTTAAGAGTAACGCCCCTTTTGCCGCACCGGTAGGGCAAACAGTCGTAGAACGCACATACAAACCAGCCATTACAAGCGCAACAGAACCAGCGATATGACCGACTTTGCAGCCATTAAACTTACCCAAGACGATGTCCCAGGCGCACGGTTTACTGGTCGCACTGTGGAAGAACACACCAACCTTCAGCTGAAACGGTGGCTTGAGTGTCGAGGGCTCAAAAAAACCGGAAGACGGGCCGAGTTGATTCAACGGTAAGCTTTGTTTTTTTCCCTGCTCGGCGTTCATGCCTTTGTTATGATTTCCACCGTGCTCCGTTCACGTCGGCCTTTTTTGTTTGCAATCAACGTCCAGGAATCTGTATATCTTGCCAATAGGTAGCTACAAAACGATTGTTCACATCTCAGAATCTTTCGCTTAAGAGATTCAGGGCGTTTGTTTTTGAGTAAGCTATCCCGGTAGCAGGGTACCATGTTAGCGCCTGCTAACATGCTAGCCTATATGCTATCATCACCCTTTCCACCGACAAAATGCTTGCTACATATGTAGGTGAATTTGGTAACTTTTTCCGGGTTGAAATGTTGTGTAGGCCGCCCGCACAAGTGTACCCAACGCACACACTTCTCCTTGGCACTCTTGAGTTTCGGGAAATTAGTGAAGAAAACATCCTTCATATGCGGCCGATCAGCGTACCTCGAGTCGCTGTTGCACGTCCCATAGCAACAATGTCTATAAACCATGGTCTTAGATGTTGGAAAAAGCAGTCGTTTACCGAGTAAAACCTAGGCTAACGCACGTCTCTTCCACAGCAAAACAGTGGCGGTTTGGGAGTTTGCCCTACTGCGTACCACGTGATGTGACGTCATCGTGACGTTGTGTTTCTAAAAATAGCTCGCGCGCGGTACCGCATTACTGGCAGCAGGTGGATCTGATTAACAGCAAGGCATTGGCAGGAAGGAGACTGAGCTGATTGGATCGTGGCAGAGAGGTGAAGGCTGATCAAAAAAGTCCAGAAAAGTCCAAAGGAAAAATAAACAAAAACCCAAATCATGACAAGATGTGTATAGAGCTCTGAAATTGTGTCTAGATTGTAGATCTTATGGACAATACGCATAAGTCTGTTGTGATCCATGGCTGTTTGTGGTTTGGTTTTCTTTAATGTTTGTTTTTTCCTTGCTGTATTTATAGTTAATTTATCTGTGTTCATTATTGTTGTTGGGGTCTTAGCACAATAGTTAATTCCTTTGTGTTTAGTTCCGTTCTTCTTCTGTTGTTCCCTCTGAGCTTTTTGGTTGGTTCTCTTATGTTAGTGTTTGCTGTTTAACTTTCTTTTTATTCATAGATCAGTTTTGTGACTAGTTCAGCTCCCTGTGTATGACCTGTGTTCATTAGTCTCAGTACTCCCCCACAGCCGTTCTACAGGCTGCTGATTAGACTCACCTGGTTACTTTGTCCTCGGTATATAAACTCCCTAGTTTTTTATTGCTCATTGCTGGATTCATCCGTTATGCCGTCCTGTTCCATGTCCTGCTCACCCTGTGGCCTCCTGTAAGTTTTTTCTGTTCTGTTATTAAATTGTGTCTCATTGCACCATGCGGCTCCTGCACTCCTGTCTGCCATTCAGTCCCGCTTCAGCCGCTCAGTCCATGACAGATTCCTACTGGAGGAAGGCTACAAGCAGTTTTTGAGTTTGATCTTCTTTTTACAAATCGAAAAAAAACTAAATTATTGTCACTGATTGAATTTTGACACAGTAACTGATGTCACTGTATATGTAAGCGTATGTAGTTCACAGTGCCAAAAAAAAAAAGAACTATAATCTACTTATGGGCAACACGGATTAGGTTGACCTGAGTTTCAACTCCCTGTGAATGACCATGAAAGGGAGTGAAAAGAGGAATAAAATTGTACTGAAATGAGTAGACTGGACGTTTAAAGAGCACATATCGGTGGAGTCTCTGTTTGCAGTCAAGCTCCATTCAGGTTATTTATAGAACACTGATTCACAACACATGTCATGTCGTGGCACAGATCCAATTCAAATGAGATGTAAGATACTATTTACAGAATATTACACTTTTTAGGAAATATTACTTATCCAAACATGTCTTTGCAATATGAGGAAAACGGGTCCTGTGCAGATAAAATGACGTGTATTGGGCAGAAAACCCGACTTCCCTGGGATTACTTGACTGTTTTGGCCTGTAACTTCTGGCAAGGTAAAGCCTCTTTTGCATAAAATCTTGACTTGTGATGTTTTTATTTTGTGAACCTGTTGAATTACCTCTGCTTAGAACTTTTCTGCTTTCACTTTTAAATTCTTTCAGCAAGAAATCTGGAACATTTTTAAGCTTTTGATCAAGCGCCAGATAGTTTTCTCAGAGTTGTGACCTAGTGGTTAGAGCAGGGCGCTTGTGTCCTGAAGAAGCAGCAAGTTCCCCGGTTTGAATCCGACAAACTGCCACTCCGGGTCCCTGAGCAAGACCCCTAGCCCCAGGAGGCTTCCCGGGCGCTGCACTGTGGGAGCCCGCTGCTCTCTAAGGGTGGGTTCAATGCAGAGGACAGAGATATGGCTGTTTCAATGAGAAACAAATGTGATTGCTATAGTTTATTCTAACACAACAGAAAGTTAATTTCTAACATTTGTTTCAGTACAAAAGCACCTTGTTCTATGGTACTTAAGTATTAAATCCTGACTCCTTCCATCTATCCTCTTACCTCTATGTCCTTGCTTTAGTTTAATGACTGAACATAAGCGCTTGGAGCACAGTGCACAGAGCAGTTATGCTGTTTAAGTTAATTTCATAGATTTAATTTGCAATAAATATGTTAAAATAATGTTGAATTAATAAAATCAGACCATTGATGGTAAAAATTTACATAATATATATGTAGCATACCGATCCACACTTCATTCCAGTAGATGGCGGTAATGCACATCAGTAAGTTGCTTGCCAACCGCCATAAAAAAGAAGAAGAAGAATGCACATTTTGAAACTTCTGTAAATGTTCCAGGGTGGAACCAATGTTCATTGTGTTGTTTTGGTCAGATGGATATTTCCGTTACACGCTAGATTCGTTAGAGGGCAGCATGCTCTATTTTTCCCTTTCCCTGATGCTTGTAATGAAGATTTTTGTTTCTGCACTTTAATGAAAAGGATGGTGCTGCAAGATGTATTTTTATTAACTCCTTCAATTTAATGTGGCCAATGAGGTAAACAATTTTTATTTTATGTGTTTCAATAAAGGAATTTGTTTATGCTTGATATATCTGTTAATTTCTTTAGTCGTATGTCTTTAAATGTTATATAAGGGGGTCAAACTACTGATTCAGGAAAAGCTTATTTTACAATTATGCTTCATTGTTTATTCTCCATGAGAATGCCTTATTGTATGAAAATTTATTATTTTATGTTGTTTGTACAGTTCTCACGGCATTATTGATTAAATGCCAGTAAACATAAAGAACGCCTTGTGTTATTCAGGTCGGTTGTGTATATAATATTTATTTCATGCAGTTTCAGCCTCAGTGAAGTCCAGGCAGGTGGTGTTTTGTGAAAATGGTATTAGATATGTTCAAAACGATGTTGATGTACATGACTATAAACCCAAAAATGAAAGCAGGACCCCAGCAGGGATTTATAAAAATCCAAGATTCACAAACAAGTTCAACACAGAAAACAAACAAACAGATTCACATGATCACTGGATCTGACGAGGAACACACAAAAGCCTTAAACAATATGCTGGGTGAAAGTAAATTATTTGTTTAATGCTAGACTAAAAATGAGCTAATTCCACCAGCTGTGGTCTGAAGGCTGCAAAGGAATCAGAAACAGAAGTGAACAGATGAGTGAAAGACAATTAGACCAAATTGATTATAAAATTTTATGATTCGAGTTTAAAGAAGAAAAACAAAGCCATAAAAGACTAGGATCATGAAATGTTTGAAATAAAAATCCCAATGCAAAGCAACACCTGAAGCAATACGGAATACAACAAACGGTGTTTGAGCAGAAAAAGGACGGCCTTGTTCACCTTTATCCACAAGTCACTGCAGCTGCTACAAATTTTGCATCTGCTCCTGTATCTTTGTTGAAAACCAACTGGAAGACCAGAGGAAACAACTTGGACATAAAAGTGAGGACTGATATATCCAGAGATAATGTACTCCAAAGAGCTGCTGGTTCCCAGCATAAAAAACGTTCTGCGTTAGAATGCAGCCATAGGGCACAATGATTTTTCTAAAGTCAGAATTGTTTAAGACACTTCACTAGATGTCTCTTGACATTCTTTTCACACTTTCTATGAGTGTTCAAAATCCATTATTTCTTTGTGTTACCAATTTTAAATGTGATTAAGAAGGCTGAGAAAGTTTGCTAGATGAAAACCGCCGTGTCCACAGTGACGGCTTTTTTAGGGGAATTTCTGCTCAGCAAATCTGTCTGTGGTTTGACTCTCACCTCTGCAGGGCTAACAGTGAAATCATCTACATATTAGCAAACATTAACTTACCTCCACCTGTTTGTTCATACATCCATGTCTGCTGTTTCTATACATCCTTTCTATTCATGCTGTTCTTGCATAAAATTGTGCGTTGGGGCTGAGCTTGAATAATAACTTAAGATTTCCTAAATGTGCCACTAAAAACAAAGCAGACATTTAAATGGAATAAAAGTGACACGTTTGAGCCAAAGGACCACATCCACCGTGCCATTATAGGGCCTCCTGTTTCAGCTGATTGAGCTTCAGACTGAATCCGGTTATGGTTAGTACTACAATGAACATGGATCTTATAAATCAGGTAGGTGGGAACATTTGAATAGATCTAAGTGTAAAATATGCCATGTTTACATGATATTGAGACAAACATGACTCTTTAAAATGTTTAATGTCGGTCTGAAAGGGAGAAGACAAGCGTTGATTGGTTCAGGCGGGACTTAAGGATGGATTCGATTTGAATGTTTCTGTTTTGTTGGCTTCCAGATTCTTGATGTTGGCAGGAATTGCTGTAATTGCAGAGAAAGGAAATGTTGGAATGGAAGGTGAGTATTATTATTTTCATTTGCTCGTTCGAACAAAGTTGTGATCAAGGGAGGAGAGGCAGGAAGGCATTGATAAGGTCAGGTTTGTTTTCTCTTTTTTTCTGAATCGCATGTAGGTGCAGGTAATTAATTCAGGTAAGTGCCGCAGGTTCAGTCTCTCCTCGCTTGAAGGTGGGCAGAGTGGCATGGAGGGAATGTAGGGAAGAACCAGGATGCTGTGGTTTCATGGAGGAAAAGTTAAAAAGGGAGTAGTTTTCAGCCAGCTTTATTAACCTGACCATGAAGCAAAACCAGGCGCCTGGGGGAGAGGAGCGCCAGTCCAGCTGGACTTGACTGCTGGAGATCTGCAGGTGAGAGTTACACAGGAACAGGTCACGTCCAGAGGAGCTGCTGCTCAGGAAGGGAGAGACGAGAACACAGGCCATGACAACCACTCCAGGATTATGAGAAAAGGATGTTCTTTTGAGATCAAGTAAGTGCGACGTGTTAACCAACAAATGACAAGTGTAATAATACGTCCACCAGCTCCTCCCATCCCACCATAACTGCTGCCTCTGCTGCTTTTCTTCTACCAAACTACTGATGTTGGCGCTTTAGCAGCTAAACGGCTTTTGTTGACTCATGTTGATGCTAAATGTAGAATTTGGTTTCAATTCTACTCAAGATTTACCTTTATTAATACACATGTTTCATGTCATAAAAAGATAAAATATGAATAAAACTACAAGAACAAAGGGGTAGCTTGTGCTTATGAGAAATGACTCATTTCCCATATGTCAGGATCTGTTTTTGAGTTGAAGGCTCTATAGCCATGAGTCCTGCTGGGTAATGAGCTGATTTTAGTCAATCTCTACTGCCATTAATCCAACCTTCAAGTAGGCAAAGGGAATCGAGAGAAATCCATTTAATCACATGATATTTCCTAACAGTCTTTCTATATGTTGCCTGTGGGCACGAATGTCAGCAGGTTAGCAGAGGCATACAAATGCAAAGGATGATGTCAGGCTTATTTTAATAATGCACCTGCTTTCAGATTCTCAGTGTAGCAGTGCCTCACAGAACCTCATTTTGTCTCTTTGATTTAAAGGATTTGAATATTCTATAGATTGGCTTCTCTTCAAATATGATGCAAGGCTGTCAGATTGTCTTTTTAGACTCTGCAGTGCCTGACAGCTTGCGATGAGAGGGGACTTGACTAATTGCTTTGCTAACAAATTATGACGGGGTTATTCAGGTTTATGTTGACACAAGTCTAGAGTCCCCGAAGGTTAAAAATGTGCGTCATCAACGGCAGTACATAAAAAAGAAAAGAAATGGATTTTGTTGTCACCTTAAATTAACAGTGATCTAAACACTGTCCATGTCAATTCTTTGCAACGTTTAGTGGCAGGTTTTATGATCTGCAGTACATAAATGTATTAAGAATATGGATGAATCTTTTATTTTTATGTGGACTTTTTGTTCTTCTGCAACAGATTACTTACCACATTTCAGTGCCAGATGGTTCATTTGGCAACAGTTTAGTAGAAAAACGCTCCATTATGTTAAAAGATCCCTTAAATAAAAAAATTGAACTCACAATTTACTTCAGTATATTCAAATGGCACCAATCAAATTGGTCCACTACAGTAAAATAATATACACAGAATCAAATTTATTTAGATACAATGCGCAAACTGTGGAAAAACAGATTCTATTTAATACTAAGACACCACTAGAAGAACCATAAACTTGTCTTAAAACCCATTTTTATTCCTTGCCTTTCAACACTGATGTAACTTAGTTTGACCTTGTTTGTTTGAAATTGGTTAATTGTTTGTAATCTTATCATTTTTGTCATATTTATATATTTTTCCTTCTTTTAATGTCTGTTTAGAGTTTGCAGTTATATGCAGAACTCTGTTTCGGCTGGTTTTGTTTTAACACGCTTTATAGATAAAGCTGGTATAGCAAGTGTTACTTAAGGCTACTCTCCATTGTCACTAATGAAAGACACTTTAAAAAGCTTGGACATGAAGCTGTGATGTTTAAGGTGCACATAATTTCAGTTTGTTTTAAGCACTGACAATTCTGACAAACTTTTTAATATTTCTGCTAAATGAAGCATTGCCGTGTTCTCACTTGCGTCTGCCAGTCTGCATGTTTCTTTGAACTTGTGAGCCGTTTGTGACCTCGCCTCTTCTTACTGCAACCTTACATACAGTATGTTATACATCCCAACAAACTCGATTATTGAAGCAAACAAATGTCTAAATGCATTTTATTTGCAGTATGCACTCAGTATGCAACATTCCTTAAACCTTTATTCTGTCTTCTCTTGTTCTGTATCATCGAATATAAAATAACGTAACCAGTTTATTTATATTTTTCTGCAGTGTTGTACCACTGACCAACAGTAGGAACAAATGTTTTTGAGTTTAGTGAATACATGCCAGCGTGAAGGTTACCGGCTGTTTCCAGGGGTCACAATCAATACATTTCTAATTCAAGTATATCGTTCCTGGCTGAATTCAAATTTTATTTTTGGTAAAGGAATTTTTGCTCAACAGTGCTGACAAAATATGTTTCCTCCTTTAAGATTTCTTCTGCCATTGCTTTTTTTGTCACACTTAAATGTTTTCAAATAATTCTATTCATTGAGGAAAAGATGTCCCATTCAGATTCTTCATTTTCGAACAGAAAAAAGGAAATATATATAAACATATAGAATACATATATTTTCATATGTATAATAAAAGAAACACAGGGTGTTGCAGCAGAAAATAAAATTAGATTATAATTAATCATCAAATCAAGAGTGAGAAGAAGTTTACACTTTTTTGATTCCCACCCCTTAGAACTGGGCCTTTCAAGCACAACATTAGGAAATTGGAGAGAAAAAGGCGCTCTACACGTCTAGAGGAATTCTACCTAATCTGGAAAAACTACTGTTGTATAAAAGGACCCTTCGCTCTTTCAGGAGGAGTGAATGCTGCTTTTCAAGACTTGTTGCAACCTGCTGGGTTTCCTTAGAGAGGAAACTTTCTGACCAACCTGGAGGATCTGATGGAATCTGACTTTGGAAAGCGATGACATGTGACGTGAATTGGAGCTATATAAGTAACATAGAATTGAATTATTTCAACTTTTTGTTCTCTGTAATTTTTTCTTCATAGAAGGTACACCTGGTCTGGCGTTCTGTTAGCTGTGACATCATCAGGGGAGGCAGATCATCCTCTATCACCATCTAACATAGAAAGTACTCCTGGATCAATGTGAGCTTCTGAGCTTTCTGTGTCTCTGCTCTGTCTTCTCTAAGCCCCAGTGGGTCGAGGCAGATGAGCGTTCACACTGAGCCTGGTTCTGGTTCTGCTGGAGGTTCTCCTCCCTGTTAAAGGGGAGTTTTCCTCTCCACTGTCGCTTCATGCATGCTCAGTATGAGGGATTGCTGCAAAGCCATCAACAATGCAGACGACTGTCCACTGTGGCTCTACGCTCTTTCAGGAGGAGTGAATGCTGCTCGGAGAGACTTGATGCAACCTGCTGGGTTTCCTTAGAGAGGAAACTTTCTGACCAACCTGGAGGATTTGATGGAATCTGACTTTGGAAAGAGCCTTGAGATAACGTGTTGTGAAGTAAAGCTATATAAATAAAATTGAACTGAAAAAATTTAACCTACAATCTGACACCATGAAGCAACATGGTTTTACAGGAGTGGCCGGCTGGCCAACTAAAATTACTCCAAGAGCTCATCAACGACTTATCCCGGAGGTCAACAAAGAACCCGGAAGGTCTAAAGCTCTACAGGTCTTACTGCTTCGTTTAAGGTCAGACTTCATGAGTCAACAATATGACTGGTTACCCTGACAGAGTTCCAAGGCCAGAACCACTGCTACCAAAAATAGCACAAAGGTCTATTTTACTTAACAAAAAAAACCTGATTATTCCCAAGACTTTTGGTAAAATATTCTGTTTAAAATATACTGTAGTTTCAAAAGTGATACTTTAAAGAGGTTGTGGTTCCCATTATATCCCATACTAAATTAAAACAAAATTTGAGATCAAAAAACATCATATAGACATATTGTGGTGGTAATGTGATGGTGTGGGACTTGCTGTTTTAAGAACTTTAAGACGTGTGTAATCAATGGACCCATTAATTCTGCTCACTAGCAAATAACCGCATAGGAGAAATGTCCGCCATCATTTCTTGAACTTGAGCTCAAGCACACTTGGGTTATGCAACTGGACAACGATCCAAAGCAATTGCCCTTTTAATGGCTTTAAAAACAAAATGAAATAAAAAACACTAAACAAAATTAATGAAGATTTATGAGTGACTTTATCAATGTCAAGGCCTAAATTGGATTTAGATGCTCTATCATGACCTTAAAAAGGCTGGTCATGCTTAAAAACCATTCAATGTGACTGAATTAAAACAATAATGCAAAGAAAAGAAGGCCATAATTCCTCCACAGTGATGTGGTTGCAGAATACTCTTGATGATTGACAGCAGTTACTGGCAAGGTTTACACCAACCCACCTTGTCCAGACAGTCATGCTATGAGGGCCCTGACATATATCTATATGATTTTATAAACGACAGTGAAGACGCATGACTGCCTGATTGCATAATTGCAAGTACAAGCAGGTGTACCTAGAATGTGCATGGTACACAAAAACAGGAGAAAACATCTAATTTCCAAGGAATATAATTGCGATGAATGAGATGTCTTTTGCCAGACTTGTCTCAACGCTTCACAGAAATTGCTATATTGAGATGTATGAAACCTTAATACAAAAAAAATTCTATAAGCTGTCTATACACAATAAAAAATATTCATTGTGGCTGATTGTTACCTGTCAGACTGCACAGACAGTAATCTAAAGAAAACATCCATTCCCTCCACCAAATGTCA
This sequence comes from Fundulus diaphanus, assembly GCA_037039145.1. Taxonomy (NCBI): domain Eukaryota; kingdom Metazoa; phylum Chordata; class Actinopteri; order Cyprinodontiformes; family Fundulidae; genus Fundulus; species Fundulus diaphanus. The sequence goes on from CM073125.1 coordinate 59,507,810, forward strand.
CCGCAATGTTGATGATAATTCAGAGTTGTGAATCCCTTTTAAAGAAAACTTGAAACATTGTTTGAATGCTGTAATCATGTACTGACACTTTGTGTTGCAGCCGGCTGCTCATTTTTCGCACAAGCCTTACCAGATGGTATTGAAACTGTTATGCCCAGTAAGACCAGACTGAAGATCAAATCTGATTGGTCTCTAAATCAATAAACTAAACAATTAAAAAGAAACACGCAGTGATTTTTGCTATAATGCTCGTGCTGTTAGATTCATCAAATGTAATGTTCCCTAACTAGTGTTTGTCAAATAATTGAAAAGAAGGAAAATAGCATGCTTTGTCAGGAATGCAAATATTTGACCATCAGCCAAAGCATTTAGTTTGTTTAGCATGTAAACTTTTATTATTTACATGGAAATATTGTTTATGGTCATCTGCATTAGAGGTTAGTATGTCAAATTTGGTCAAATCTTTCTTACACATAATGCTGTTCTTTTGGAAATCACAATGAGTTTCATGTTTGGAGTTGACATTATTTGGGATTATAATTGTGGGTTGTGTCTGCATACTCCAATTTCCTGTCAGTGTTAAAGCATACTCGTAAAATGCTTTGTTTGACTCTGTGTTAGACATGCAATGGACTTAGTGACTGAAGCCACCTGAAGCCCACCTATAATCTGAGCTTGATGAAAACATTTAGGCTGATTTGATGCCAGACAGTGAATAAAAAAGGCATACATGTATTTCTATCAATCCATCCGCCCGTCAGTCCATCCATTCATCCAATTTTTTTTCCTGTCCTCTCATCATTGCAGGTTCACAGGGAGCCCGGTGCCTATCTCCAGCGGTCATTGGGCGGGAAGCAGGGTACATGCTGGACAGGTCACCTGTCCATCACAGGTCAACGTAGAGACACATGACAAAGTAACGATGTTACAAACAATAACCTCAGTCAAGAAAAACCCCTGGCTGTGATTCTAACCCAGAACATTCTTGCTGCGAGGCAGCAGTGCCAGCAACTGCCCCATTGTACAGACCTGTTCTTGAACAGTGTTACTTTTTGTAACCTTTTGTGCCTATTTTTCTCACTCTACTGATTTCTGCTGTTCTCCAGTTTTGCATTGCATTACATTGAAATGACTGTTGTCATTTCAACTTTTAACTTTTTGTTCTCTCTCTTTTTTGTTCATAGTAGGTACACCTGGTCTGACGTTCTGTTGACTGTGAAATCATCCAGGGAGGACAGATCACCCACTATTACCATCTAATGTAGAACAGATTACTAAATCAATGTGAGCTTCTGTGCTTTTTGTCTCTCTTGTTGTGTCTCTGCTCTGTCTTCTGTAACCCCCAGTGGGTCGAGGCAGATGACCGTTCATACTGAGCCCGGTTCTGCTAGAGGTTTTTCCTTCCCGCTAACGGGTGTTTTTTCTTTCCACTGTCGCTTCATGCTTGCTCAGTATGAGGGATTGCAGCAAAGCCATGGACAATGCAGACGACTCTCCCTGTGGCTCTACGCTTCTCCAGGAGTGAATGCTGCTTGTCGGGACTTTGATGCAATCAACTGGTTTTCTTATATAGGAACATTTTTGACCAATCTGTATAATCTGACCCAATCTGTATAATATGATTGAACTTAACTTGTAAAGTGCCTTGAGATGACATGTTTCATGAATTGGCGCTATATAAATAAAATTGAATTGAATTGAACTTATTCAACTACATGCTTACATTTAAAAAGGGCTGATGGCTCTTTTGAATTAATATTTAACTTTCATAAATCAGATAAAATGAGAAAGAATACAGGGTTCATGCTTGGTGTGTTCAAGGGCTGGACCGCTGTGCAGAATTCATTGCACTGACTGTGAACTCTGGCAACAGGACTATGTTGAGTGATGGTGAATAAAAAGATGATTCCCAGTCTCAGGTTCTTGGCAGGGGTGGGAATTCTCAAGCATGGCAAAAATGAAAACCCCTCTCAAACATTCAGACAAACACTTCTGAAGTGGAAAACACACAAACAGTACATTTAGATCCAGCAGTGGATCCTGTGGAGTGATTTCTAGTGGGCGACAGAACAACAAATCCTCTCCAGCAAAGAGCAGCATGAGTTATATTGTAAGAATGTCAAAAAGGTCTCTTCACAGATTTGGACAAGGGCTATTTCATTCATGGCCTGAAGAACTGCTTATAACAACAACGAAAAAAGAGAAAATTCAAAACTGTGCTTGTGTCAGATTAACATTTTGGAGAATTTAGATATTTTGGGGTGGTAGCGATTTAATCTTACAATTTCTGAGAAAAGGCTTTTTTAAATTTAACACTGATTAAATGAGAATATTTTAAATTACATACTAAACTGTTGGTTAATAATAATTTTAAATTTTATCTGTTAATTTACGGTAATACTGTTTAAAATTGGAGCAACACATACACAACACCTTTTTTTTTTTTTTTTTTTTTTTTCCTCCCAGTGTCCTGTCTAGCAATGTGGCAATAAAAATTGATATCTTAATGCCAAATAGAGCTCGACAGATTTTACTTTCACAAGTGGAGCAAACAGCTTTCGCCATAATGCTCCGCTTGATTTGTGCGTGTAAATAGCTTTATTGTGATTCCTGCAGGGAGAATTTCAAATTATATGGACACTACAATGGGAAAGTAGGAGAGTAAAAGAAAAACAAGAAGAGAAAAAAAAGAGAAAGAAAAGGGTGAAAGAAAGAAGAGATAGAAGGAAGAGAATGATAAAACGTCCTCTGTCTGCTCCATCACCTGGAAAGAGACACAAAAACAACAGCACAACCAACAGACATAAAGCAACAGATACAATCGTGTAACACCTTGATACCATTGCTAAATCATATGTATTATTATTTAAGCTGACATGTGTAATGTGATACCTAAAAAAGAAAGTAAAAGAAAGTAAATAAATAAATTATAGCCTTTCTGTATATAAGTGAACATTTAATACCTGGGACCCAGCACCTGTGGGAGATTGTGAGAGTGCACTAGTTTAGGTGAAAATTATCCAGAAGGAAATATATTCATAGTGATTGTGGAGAACCGAAGACCCACCTTCCCTGAGCACAGAGGCAGGAGTCAGGGGACCCGTAACCCCGGACTCCCAAAGGGGCCACCAAAGCAGTGCGCCCGAGAGGGGCCTTCACAGGAAATCTGCAACCCCCCCCCCCGAGGAAAGAGGAGAGACGACCCCGAGGAAATCCCCCAGCCACCGCAATGCCGACGCCCCCAAGAGCCGCGGGGACGAGCCCGTGGGCTCCGCCGGCAGCCGGCCGCGCTGAAGTGGTCCCGGCCATGGGCCCTGGGGGCCAGAGGCCCCAGGGGCGCCCCGCCCCCGCGGCAGGGGCCCCGGCCGCCCCCCGGGGGGCCAGGCCCCGCGAAGCCACCGCCGGGAATGGGCCGGCGCCCACCCGGGAACCCGCCCCAAACCCGAGGATCGCCAACGCGCCAGAGGGCCAAGGCGCCCGCCAACGCAGCGGAGGAGGGCAGGACGTGGGGGGATGGGCTCCGCACCTATCGGAGACTTGAGATGATCTTGGGAGAGGGAGCGGACCGGACCCGAACCTGGAAAAAAAAAAAAAAAAAAAAAAAAACAAACTCATTCACACCATCCCTCCCTTGTGTCCCACTCGCCACACACAGACTCAAAAAAAAAAAAAAAAAAAAAAAAAAAAAGACGCTGTACACACATTCCCACATAGTATTCACATCCAAACATCCCAAGTGGGGGGGGGGTCACCACAATTCAACAATACCACTGCCTGTGCCCGACCCCCGGACCAGACACCCCCCGGACCAGGCCCCCCAAAGAGGGGGGGCCGACATGACCCGCACGGGCCAACCGACCAGAGCCCCCCCTCACCCACTATATACCTAATAAACCCCCTCCCACCCCGACCTTACCCTAGCCACCCCTGCCCCCCATCCCTTCCTGGGGAGAGCAGAGGCGTCAGCCCCAGATCCGGTAAGCCGCTGGCTAGCCGCAGCAGCCCCCCCGCCAAGACCCCGGACACAGTGGCCCGCACCTCCTCCAGGCCCCAGACTCCGTGCCGCGATCGGAGATCGGGGGTGTGCAAAAGACCCCCGATCCTCCCTACGCCCGCTCAGATGTTGTGTTGTTGCATGTTGATCTCAGGTGTGTTTAAAACTGGGAGCACCGAAGGGGGTGCACGGCACAGCCCACCCCCCCTCCGGAAGAAAGCTGGTGCCAGCGCCCCCCCTCCAAGCAACTACCCAGAATCCTCAATGTCTAAATGCGAGAGGGGGTGAAGGGAGCCGCCCGGGGCGAGGCTCACACAACATAAGCCCCCCCCCCAGACGACTTCCCCCCACCCCCCCATATCATGGCCTACATGAATGTGCGTTGTGAAAATGTTTGGAGTGAAAGTGTCTAAGATGCATGATAAAATTGTGGAGAGGGACGTCACCAAAAGGTGGCAACCTCCAGTAACGCCCTCTCCCCAAGGACCTACATGTGTGGCGGCGTGATGGAGCAGGCAGAGGGAGGAGTCCGGGGATGGGGAGCAAAGGACTGGGGAGCCAACCCAGGGAGCCAGCTCCCCTACTGACTCCAATAGGCACCCCCGCTCCCCGAAAGCCCCACCCGGAGAAAGGGGCCCCTCCAGCGGCACCACCATAGCCCCGGGGCCGGGGAGAGGCCGCAGGGCCCGCCAGCCAACCACCCACCAGGACCAACACCTCTACCTCCCCCAGCCCACCCCCCATGCCTACTGTATTTAACCCCCCCCCAAAAAAAAAAATAATAATAATAATAATAATAATAATCTATATATAAATAAATAAATTAAAAAATAAGTTAATAAGATGGGGGACCCTGGCCAGCCAGCCCGCACGAGCCATCCCGAACCCCACCCCCCAGGTGAAACCCGCACCGGGAGACTACACGGACCAGGACCGGGACATGGGGCCGGACACAAGCCCACCAGAACGTCCACCAACCCCCCCCCCCCCCCCCCCCCCCCACACCACCCGTAGATTTAACCCCTCCCCAACACTAACATTCAAACATCTCACCATACATTCGACACTAGACATCCAAGTTGGGTAAGTCACTACTCCCCCTCCCTCCCCTCCCCCCACTAGCAGAATGCCAACCCAAAGAAGGGGAAGAGCATCTGCCCTGAGATGTTAATGACCATGCCCCCCTACCAGCTCAACAGGCCCCGAGGCCCCCAGCGCGCCAGAGGCCCCGTGCAGGGGCGGACACCCGGGCGCACGCCGGCCCAGACCCCAAGCGGCACACCCCCAGGAACCGGAACCCCCGAGGCCCCGCCGGGGCCCCCGCCCGAGGGCGGCGCGCCCCAGGGACCCCAGACCCACCCAGGACCCACCCAGCGACAGCACAGCTACCAGGTCAGTAACCCACGTCCGTCACCGCGTAGCTCCCCAAGGGCGCCGCAAGCGGCGCTGTGGGCCACCCCTAGGCCTCCCAAGCTCCTCCCAGATGGGGGCAACAGACCCTGGAGTCAGACCCACCAAGCGCCCCACTCCAAGTGCCCCCAGAGTCCCAGGAACCCCTCCACCCACCCACTGCGACCTTCAGGAAGCAACCCACCGCCCCCCATTCCACTAAGTGATAGTGCTAATCAAAGGAGCCCAAAGAGATCGAACAGATGTGGATGCAGATGCTGTCTCAAGATTAATATGATCCAACAAAAGATCTCTATACTGATTCATACTGAGATTCTCCTTACTTTTCCAATTCATGAGGATAGTTTTCTTTGCGATACATAGTGCAGTAAAAACCATGTAAACTATTTTATTCCCCAGCGGGCTTTCCTCAAAATTACCAAGCAAACAAACTGATGGGGAAGGTGTAATTTTACAGCTCAAGCACTTTGATAAGTCCTTACATATCTGTGTCCAGAACCTCTGGACTGGTGTGCATAACCATAACGCATGAATATAATTATCAGGATGATTGCCTATGCAGTGTGGACAGATGTTAGATTGTGCCAGACCCATCTTGAATAATCTTTGTCCTGTGTAGTGTACTCTGTGAAGGATTTTGTATTGTATTAGTTGTAAGTTGGTGTTTCTAGTCAATTTGAAAGTTCTTAGACATATCTGAGCCCAGAAGTCTTGTTCAAAGCTGACTGATAGATCTTCTTCCCATTTCATAATAGGAAGAGATATTGAATCATCTATTTTAGTCAGTGTCCTGTATGATTTAGACAGTAGTTTGGGGGGGTTTAAATCTAGGAACTCTAATATATTACTTGGAATTTGTAAACCACCTTTAATATGCTTAAATTTTTTTCTAATTATAGATTTAAGTTGTTCATATTCCAAAAATTTATTTTTACTAATGCCATATTGCATATTTAGTTTGGAAAAATTGATGAACTCGGTTCCATCAAGTAAATGTTCCAGATATTCAATACCTTTATTCTTCCAGTATGTAAAGTTTATCATATTATTATTTTGTAGGATGTCAGGGTTGTTCCAGATGGGTGTACGACTGCATGGGATAAGTGACGACTTTGTCATTTTAAGAAACTCCCACCATGCTGTCAGAGTAGAGCTGATATTGATATTATTAAAGCATGTTTGCCGTTTTATATTTGAGCTAATAAACGCAAATCTGAAATCATGATATTATTGCATATTTTCTGTTCTATATATATCCAGGGCTCGTCTAAAGGATTTTGCTTTATCCATTTAGTGATATATTGTAGTCTATTTGCCAAGTAGTACTTATGGAAGTTAGGCAGATCTAGTCCCCCTCTGTCTTTAGTTTTCTGTAGCGTCTTTAAGCTGATACGGGGCGGTTTATCTTTCCAAAGAAATTTAGAGATTAAAGAGTCTAGAGATTTAAACCAGTCAGATGATGGTTTATTGGGGATCATTGAAAATAAGTAATTAATTCTAGGTAAGACCATCATTTTAATCGAAGCTACCCTACCCATGAGTGAAATTGGAAGCGATTTCCATCTATCCAGGTCATCTTCTATCTTTTTTAAAAGTGGGATGTGATTAGATTTTACTAAATCCGCAAGTTTAGACGACACAGTGATACCCAAATATGTGATGTTTCTTGAGCGCAAATGTAAATCTAGGGGGTTTTGGAAAGAGCAATTAATTGGCAGTACCGTAGATTTAGACCAGTTTATAGAGTAATCAGAAACCTTTGAGAAGGATTCTAGTAATCTAATTATTTGAGAAAGGGAAGAGTTTGAGTGCTGAAGATAGAGTAATACATCATCAGCATAAAGACTAATCTTATGCTCTATATTCATGCATTTTATACCTTTAATAACCTTTGTTTGTCTAGTTGTTGCTGCTAGAGGTTCAATAAAAATGGCAAAAAGTGAGGGGCCTAGTGCCCCTCTGGAGACAAAAGCTGGAAGATGTTTGATTATTTGTCCTGACACAGGCTGTAGGAGAGCTGTATAAAATTTTTAACCAATTTATAAAAAAATTGCCAAAACCAAATTTATGCAGAGTAGCGAATAAAAAATTCCAATTTACTCTATCAAATGCTTTTTCTGCATCTAAAGACATTATAATAGTTTTATTATTTGTACTGTAGGAATAATCTATTAAATTAAGTAATCTGCGTGTATTTGTGGAAGACTGCCTTCCTCTGATAAAGCCAGTTTGGTCTGGGTGGATTATGAAAGGAGTGACTTTATCTAATCGTTTTGCAAAAGCTTTACATATTATTTTAATATCCACGTTGATTAAGGATATGGGACGATAGCTGGTGGGCAACATAGGATCTTTGCCTGGCTTAAGCAGAAGACTGATGGTGGCAGAGTTCATATTAGCTGGAAATCTGCCATTTTCCTGAATTTCCTGCAACATTTTGTGGAACGTTGGTGCCAGAATACTCCAGAATTCTTTATAAAACTCAGTAGGGAATCCATCTGGGCCTGGAGCCTTTTTATTGGGCATGCTTGCATGATGTGTATAAAGTTTTGTAGAAATCACGGAAGGTGTTATTTATACATTCTGGATTATGTAATGTATTCCCATTGGAATCTGTAACTGCAAATATAGTTGTTTTCTCTTTATTTATTTTTAACTGATTAGCTAAGAAGCTTCCTGACTTATTGCCATGTTCAAAATTTTCTAATCGAAGTTTTTCTATTAGAAATTTGTTTTGTTTTTCAATATACTGGTTTAATTCTAGTTTTATTTTACGGATTTTGCCCAACTTTCCCTCTTCCAGGGAAGTTTCTAGTAACTTAAGTTTTTCTTCTAATTCCTGAATCTTCTTGTTTTCCAACTTCTTTTTGTGAGATGAGAATGAAATTATTTTGCCTCTCATCACTGCTTTCCCTGCTTCCCAAAGTATAGATGCTGAAGTGCCTGGCAGATCATTGTGTTCTAAGTATGAAGCCCGGTTGGTTTGGGAAAAACTTTTCTGTCTTTTCCTGGCTCTGGCTGGTTTGCTGAACATGATTCTGACACACGCCATGCAATGTTACTCAGCAGCATGTCTTCCGTCGGTGGTCCACCGCATTCAGGCGTTAGCATGTATGCCAGTGTTGCCAGATCTTGCGAGAAAAACAAGCCCACCACACTGTAATACAGAGGCTGTAAAATAAGTGCATTTCTAGCTAATTTATTTGTTTTGTGTCGTATTTTGAGGCAGTTAATCCCATTAAGCCATGTTCGTTAGCCTCATGGCAGAAAGATTTACAATTTTTTTTGTGCTTCTCGGTATAAGAATGCTGAAATAAACAGCCATGGTCATCACGGCATGGTCAGTCACACAAAGGTAAAAAATATTATTTTAAACAAGAAAAAGAAACTGAATTTCAAGCAGATTCGACCCAGCAGAACTTTTACATTTAATCATATAGTGCAAGTCTGTTAGGTCTCCAAGCTACATATATAAACACAGCTGAAAAAATAAATGTTGATTGCCTTTAAAAGGTTAACCTTCCCATCCCAACTACATATAAGAAATTTGTTTATTGTCCCTCAATGGAGAGTTTTAGGCATGGCAGTGCCAAAGACAGACACAGAGTTCCAACCATGACGTGGGAGACATTGTCCATCAGTGATGTCATTTTTCTTAAAGTCCTTCTGTCTCCCACCACCTGCCCTGGGTCCAGGGGGCTTCCTAGGACAGAGCTGGTGCTCCTAATGAGTTTATCAAGCTGCTTCCTCTCAGCTACAGGTCAGCTGCTGCTCCAACAACACAGATGATGGCTGATGCCACCACAGAGTTAAAGAGGGTCTTCAGGAGCGTCCCTTGCATTCCAAAGGACCTCATATTGTCTTGTCTGCAAAATCTTACTTACATTTTAAATAAGCTCAAGTCATTAAGCCACTAAGGGAGTGTTGTTGTTGGCCAGTACAATCAACTGTTTTTGATAATTAAAAATAAAGCGGATAGGTTACGGATAGTTGTTTCTGCGTGTTATGTGTATTTATGTACATTCTCAGCCAGTATCTGCCTCTTCATGATTAGATCTCACATCTTTTATATTCAAATTCTAAGAAGGAATTGTAATTTAAAGCTGGTTGCGAGGTTATGGTCTGAGGTTAGGATGCCAAATTATTTTGTTGGCTCAGTCAGCTTGCTTTAGTTATACCTCGTGAGCCAACAGATAAAAGAAATTTCTTCAACAGAAGAGTGAATCAGTTCATCACATGCTTTTTCTCCTCTCCCTCCCCCGTATCTTCCCTGCTTCTGTTTCAATCAATCTTTTTGGAGGTTCAGTTTACATATCTTTCCAAATGTAATTTATGGATCTGGTCAGCTGGACTCTCACATTTGATCACATTTTATCAAAGAGAAGACGGGTTGAAGTAGACTCCCCCTGTGCCCTACGGGACATTTGCAGCTGGACACACAGAGGACTCCTGGGAGGAGATCGTGTGTCTGTCCGTTTTGTTGGTCGACGATGTTGAAAATGCGCACAAAACGTGAGTTATGATAACAGGATTTCTGCTTTTTGGAGCTCAGAAAATGTCAGCAGCTGTTTCAGCCCATGTCCGCTACCGACACTCCGACTGAAATGCTGTGTGAGCAGAACTGCAGGCCAGCTGCGGTTCCTGAAGTTGCTGGCATGGAAACGACCTTGGAGGAGCTGGAAGCTGGAATCTGGCAGAATGACCACAAATTTGGCTGCTTTGGAACCGCCATTGAGCTGTACCAAGGAGACCTTCAGGTAGACAGAAAAACAAGAGTCTGCCTGCCCAAAACAAATGTTATTATCAGAATTTGGCTTCCCCGTGTCAGCCTTGAAAGACAGGCAATCTTAATTTCTCCTGGATGTTATGTAAACAAGACACTCTGTGACATCTGGGACCTGGAACAGAGCGCTACTGAACTGCCTAATAACGTTCCTTAACTCACTCTTGCTGTGAAAGCTATCTGCCACAGTTCAGACAAACACACACACATATGATTACACTAAAACACACAGGTACAAACACCACCTCTACTGTGCTTTTGTTACTTACTCTGCTAGCCATTTTAGCTGTAGTTTAATAAGGTCAGATCAGAGACCGGAAGTTGTAGCTTGACGACCTTGTCAATGTATGAATTGGAACAATTAAGCTTAGAATCTTTAGTGATGAAGCTCGTTCCAGTGAAACAATTAAACAAAAGAATTTTTGCCAATGGAATAAGATTTTTGCACTTAAAATAGGAACAATTGATCTCCACCATCTTATTTCAAGTGCCGGATATCTAATTATCTTATTTTAGGCATCAAAATACTTATTCCATTGGCAAATCATCTTATTTACCTGCCCAAATCAAGGAAAAATACACTAATTTCAAGAAAAATTTACTAACTTTTAGTTCCCTTTTTACAGTGTAGATCAGAAACCCCCAAGGATATACCTATCTTATTTCTTATTATGAATAGATACAATTAAGTACTGTGATTTTATGCTTTCTGTATGTTTGTTAATATATGAAAGTAGTCTATTTAAGGATTTACTTAGCTTATTCCTTTGTTAATGTAATGTTTGTCTTTTCCTATGTAATATTTCCCTCTGTATTGTTTGTCTGTTCATGTACAGCACTTTGAATTGTCTTGTTACTGAAAAGTGCTATATAAATACACTCGCCTTGCCTTATAACTACCACTCAAAGACCAAGTTAATGTGTAGCTGTAGCGTAATTTGCTTCCCTGTTTGTATGACATTCTGACTTCAATGGAGGTCTGTGTAACCTTTTGGCATTAAGAGTAAAATTTTAGTAATGTAAGGAGTACTATTCCCCCTTTATTGGTGGTTAAAGAAAAAATGTGGATTTGGGCAATCTGCTTGGTCCACCAGTTTATGTAACCACCAAGTGGAGAAGTATTGCTCCCTGGGAGTTTTCAGGCTGAGCCTTTATAATCCTCAGCAGAGATACTTTTACAAATCCGGTATTTAATTAGATTTTCCCATTTAGTCATTTGCAATTAAGAGTGTACTTCCTCATTAACACCTATAGTGAGAGCATATTTCTGGCAAACGTATAGTTTGTATCTTGTGCTTGAGTGTGTAATAGCCTAAACAGTACAATTTCACTTTAAAAGTCCCTTTGAGGTTTTCAGTTGGACGGAAAAACAACTGGCTTAACAGATGAACAAGGTGTTCTTCCACCCTTTTGCTGTACTTCAAGAGGGAGTTTATCAGAAAGCTTGGAAATAAGACTTAATGTTTCATCTGTTTGTATGAAATCTAATGAACAAATACCACCTACTTCCATGCGATTGTAGATTGTAGCCATAAAAAAGGACAATGAAAACAGCTTGCATGCGTAACTTATTCTTTTTGCCAACAATGTTTTTATAGATATTTTCATTTAGAAAAAATGGTTACATACAATTAAAGCATTTTAAATACAAAGAACATGGTTCTTTGAGGGCCAAAGCATCCAAAATGTCAATGTTTATTCAAAGTTTATTCAATCTCTTCCATTATGTTTGTTATATCTTTTGTCACAATATATTTAATGAATGTGCCCTGAATATTGTAAAATTTTTCTTGTTTAAATTTAATTGCATAAAGATTTTTTTCTAAAGGGGGTATTGTAAACCAGGGGTTCCCAAACTTCTCAGCCAGTGATCCCCTTTTGAAATTACTAGACTAAAGTCATACAATTGCAAGGATAAAGTAATTTTAACAGTCTTCCCCCTGTGTTAAAATGAGGAATTTTAAACACCTTGTAGAGTTATACTTTGGTATCGATTTCACAAACAAGGAAATACTAAATCTTTTTTAGCAAATCAGCATCAAATTGTTATTATTCTTGTAATTTCCAAAAATAAGAAAATTTGGATTATGGCCATGGTAGATAAAAAACAAAAAACTGCCATGGTAGGTAAATTTCCACAAAAAAACTCAGGAATTTTGAGATCAGTTTCACATATTTGATAAAAAAAACTTGTTTGGTTTGTGATGTTGAAAAGTTGTATGTTTTCTAGAAAAAATATTTTTCCATGACTAAAGGAATAAATTATCTATATAAAAACAAGTACATCTCTGACATTGTAAAGTCAGAAATTTTGAATCATCATTTGGATCATCTTGCGACGCCCACAAGGTGTCTCCCGACCAGGGAGTCTCTCCAGGATCAGAAAAAAGGGGTGCATATTGCAGATCCCACCATATCCTGAACACAAACTGTTTAGATCTTTACCTCAGGCCAGTGCTACAGAGCACTGCTAAAACCAGCCGCTACAGAGACGGTTCCTCCCCTTACTCCCTCTGTATTGAGCACTTATCAGTCAGACTACCCAAGTCATGACCATAATTTTTTGTTTTTTTTTTGCGCCAATCTATCTAGAGCAGGGGTCACTAATTAAAAATCAGCGGGGTCCGAATAAAGAAAATCAACAACCAGTAAAGGTCCGGACACATTTTTAATTACAATCCGTTACTTTAAACAGTATTTAACACTGAAATAAAATGTTTATGCATCCACCTTATACATTGACGTTTTAAACAAAAAAATAACATAAAAATAGAAGGTTTTTCTATTTTAAAATCCAAAGTGCTTTTTGAAATGGAGAACCACAATCTTTCACAGTTTGGTATATAGACAATTTCACCAATGTAATGAATGTAACAGGGAGCCAGTGGAGTTGATGTACAGGTGTGAAGTAGATGATGTAATGATGCAAGCTGCTTGAGGGTTTCTGTAGGACAGGGAGGGAAGGGAGCTGGGATTGTAAAGTGGACTGTGGACCAGTTTGTCAACAGTGTGAAGGAAGAACTTGATGCTGCAGAGATGAAAGTAACCCAGGTGATGATGTGGATGTGGAAAGTGATGGAGAGGCTGTCCAGGATGACGCAAAGGCTCTAAAGCTGAAAGGTGGCAGAGATACAGGAATTTTAAATGGATATTTTAAAAGTATCAGATTTAGTTGACTTTGCACACTAAGCAAGTGAGCCAACTAATGTGGCATGATGTCCACGCCACGGGAATATATGGGCTTGCGAGAAAATGTTTTCAGTCAAACATTATTTTTGCTTCAACCCCTGTGCTAACTTCACTTGCGCCGCTTCTCTTGTTAATATGGCAAAGCCCTCCGGAGCGTTCCCAAACATATCCGCTTGCTCATACATACGGAGAAAATAGCTGATTTAAAGGCGCAGAACGAATGAGCACCTTGATATGTGCTTGAGGTTGGCTTTACTGCCAATCAAACTCAGGTGTAAAATCCTTGCAGGGCAGCCTAAAGCTCACTTCTATCATTAAGCCATAAAAATGAAATTAAAAAAAGTTCAGTTGTTTTATAAAAGATGTGAAAGTCAAGAAATTGTCTATATACCAAACTGTGAAAGATTGTGGTTCTCTATTTCAAAAAGCACTTTGGATTTTAAAATAGAAAAACCTTCTATTTTTATGTTATTTTTTTGTTTAAAAAGTCAATGTATAAGGTGGATGCATAAACATTTTATTTCAGTGTTAAATACTCTTTAAAGTAACGGATTGTAATAAAAAATGTGTCCGGACCTTTACTGGTTGTTGATTTTCTTTATTCGGACCCCGCTGATTTTTAATTAGTGACCCCTGATTTAGAGGCATCAAAGTACAAGAGGCAGACTACAACCCGTCATACGTTTTCTCTTAAAGAAAAAAGAAACCACTTGTGTGGTTCTTTGCGCTGTGTCCACGACATCACAATAAAACAGCTTGACGTTTGTGATAATGGTGTAGTTTACATGCTGGTGGAGCTGTTGTATCATTGTTCTATATCCTGATGTCAGCCCTGTGTGTTGAATTCATGCAGAAGAGCAGCCTGTCATTTTGTAGCACCTAGCACTCTGCTTCTCTCAGATTCTATTAAATGGTTGTTGGGGTTTGTCAGCCGATGTAGCAATTATGGTGTGACATTTAAGAGTTGTTCAGCGTGGAATTCCTGCTTTCTCTTCAGCTGAGACTTTTACTCCAAGCTTTTCATGTCAACATTTAGGCAGAGCTGGTGCTGGCTTAGAAAACAGAGACACCAAACTTGTTTCTGTGCAGCCAGTTTTAGACTGATGTGAGCCTAAATAATGACGGCTGGAAGACATTAAAAAAATCCTGTGAGGAGGTGTCTCTAAACGTCCCTACGGTTTATGAAACAAAGCAGAATGCTGCCTGAGTTTATAAAGACATTTTAAAGCTGCAACCCTGATAATGGTACATCAAATATTATCCATTTGTATCTTTCTTAAAAGATACAATATAAAATATAGAATTTCTCCCCATAATACTTGCCAGCAGAGGAAGGCATGAACTGCTGTAAAAATGTTCAGGTAGACTGCTACCTTCATTTTGAAATAAAATACAAACTTTACTTTTATGTGAGAAAAGGACTTTGGACCATCTAGCAGCAGTTCAGCTCTTTTTCTCCTTATCCTGGGTAAAACATTTCTGATCGGCAAAATTATCAGACAGCATGGGATTAATTTCCACTGTTATGCTGATGACACTCAGCTATATTTATCCATAAATCCTGATGAATCCAATCAATTACTTCGACTGCAGTCATGTCTTGATGACATCAAAAGCTGGATGACTTTAAATTTCCTGCATCTAAATTCTGACAAGACCGAAGTTGTAATCTTTGGACCAGAGTCCTCAAAAAATAAACTTCTTAATCAATCACTTAATCTGGATGGCATTAACTTGGCCTCTGGTAATAAAGTAAAAAACCTTGGTGTTATTTTAGACCAAGACATGTCATTTAAATCCCATATTAAACAGGTTTCCAGAGTTTCCTTTTTTCACCTCCGGAATATCGCCAAAATTAGAAACATTCTGTCCAGGAGTGATGCCGAAAAACTAGTCCATGCATTTGTTACTTCAAGGCTGGACTATTGTAATTCTTTACTATCAGGAAGTCCACAAAATGCAATTCAAAGTCTTCAGCTGATCCAAAATGCTGCAGCAAGAGTTCTGATGAAAATCAACAAGAGAGATCATATTTCTCCAATTTTAGCTTCCCTTCATTGGCTTCCTGTTAAATCAAGAATAGAATTTAAAATTCTACTTCTAACGTATAAAGCCCTCAATAACCAAGCTCCATCATATATCAGAGCTCTGATTACCCCGTATGTTCCTAACAGAGCACTTCGCTCTCAGACTGCAGGTCTGCTGGTGGTTCCTAGAGTCTCTAAAAGTAGAATGGGAGGCAGATCCTTTAGCTATCAGGCTCCTCTCCTGTGGAACCAACTCCCAGTTTTGGTCCGTGAGGCAGACACCCTGTCTACTTTTAAGACTAATCTTAAAACCTTCCTTTTTGACAAAGCTTATAACTAGAGTGGCTCATGTTACTCTGAGCTACCTTTATAGTTATGCTGCTATAGGCTTAGGCTGCTGGAGGACATCAGGGCCTATTTTTCTCACTCTACTGATTTCTACTGTTCTCCAGATTTGCATTGCATTACATTGAAATGACTGTTGTCATTTCAGCTTTTAACTTTTTGTTCTCTCTCTTTTTTCTTCATAGTAGGTACACCTGGTCTGACGTTCTGTTGACTGTGAAATCATCCAGGGAGGACAGATCACCGACTATTACCATCTAATGTAGAACAGATTACTGGATCAATGTGAGCTTCTGTGCTTTTTGTCTGTCTTGTTGTGTCTCTGCTCTGTCTTCTGTAACCCCCAGTCGGTCGAGGCAGATGACCGTTCATACTGAGCCCGGTTCTGCTAGAGGTTTTTCCTTCCCGCTAACGGGTGTTTTTTCTTTCCACTGTCGCTTCATGCTTGCTCAGTATGAGGGATTGCAGCAAAGCCATGTACAATGCAGACGACTCTCCCTGTGGCTCTACGCTTCTCCAGGAGTGAATGCTGCTTGTCGGGACTTTGATGCAATCAACTGGTTTTCTTATATAGGAACATTTTTGACCAATCTGTATAATCTGACCCAATCTGTATAATAAGATTGAACTTAACTTTGTAAAGTGCCTTGAGATGACATGTTTCATGAATTGGCGCTATATTAATAAAATTGAATTGAATTGAATTGAATTGATGTTGCGTCTAGTTCACAAGGAACGCAACAGATGTAGCCCATACCCGAAATGATTTGTTGCTCTTTATTTGGTGAGTCTTGAACTTCTGGCTTCATGTATGCAGACTAGAACTTGGAGATCTTTCCAAAATGTTAAACTTTCTTTGATTCACATCCTCTCAACAGAGGAGCTGTTCCTGTTTTTTGTGTAAAGCCTTCCAGCCGAGGTTTTCCTTTCACTCAACTTTCCATGAATGTACTTGGATGCAGCACTTTGAACAGCTAACTTACTGTATTTAGCCATGACGTTTTGTGACTCTCTTTGCGGAGGACAGCGAGTCTCTGTCGCGTCAGTCATCTTCCTCATGATTATGTAGGAAAATATTTTGTTGTTATTCTTATGCAATATTCACATTTTCTGGGAATCTGAATGTTATTTCTCATCAGACCAAATCATCTACATTAACAGAAATAAGTTTCAAATCCATCAATGTATGGTAAATTAATCTATATAATACATAAAGTTCTGTTTTTGGACTGAATTATTGAAATATATTTCCATTTTAATCATCCATATTTTATTGTGCTGTAATTTCTTTCAAATATGATTCCCATGTTGTCCTCTAAAAATAAAATAAGAGAACAGTTTAACTGCTCCATTTTATTTCCACTGTCTGTGTAACTATAGCTGGGAGGTCTCATTGGTTTTGATGTGGCATGGTAATTATTAACAGGCTCACTTTTGTTCTTGACAATGCCAGCGGATATGACACGGATCATTTTATGCTGCAGAGCACTGACAAGAGAGAATCCGCCTTCAGATTTTGATCTATTAAGACAATTAATAAATAAGTTCCATTGATTTTCTGACAAACTGCAACAATCCACTGTTGTTTTTTTTATATTTTTAGGGTTTTGAAAAGACAAATTATCTCCTAATTAAACAATGAATTCAAAGAGCTGCAGCCGTTTGTTGAATAATATGGTTGAGCTGTTGTCATTGAACAAATTTAAATGGGCAATAAGAAATGAGCCATGGAAATATATATGTTACCATATTGTTGTTTATCTGGTGGGCAAGTCATTTACCTCAAATGTATATAATTTTTACATATTTCAGTCATTTTTAAATATGTCCGAACATTATATAGTACCCTATTTGTTATTTTTTCACTACAGTTTATAAATGGCTCTGAAAGAAAAGAAATAACGTGACAAAATGAAAACAAAACAGGAAAAAAAATCCTGCTGGATTTCCACCCTGAAATGAAATGGGTAATGTGTTAGGAACAAGAGGCTGCTGCGTCATTGGATGAAAATTAAACGTTAAGCCACTGATGTTACTTTATCAATAGTGCCCTAGAGAAATCAATAAGACAAAAGAGAAATTTTATTCAGCAGGTGTGGGAGAGGAACATTTCTCTAAACGCTTTGCTACGACATACTTGAGGACTAATTCTATCCCAAAGCTGTCTTTTGATAGTTTCCTCTTTCAAAGTAATACCACGAATAAAAAGTCAATGCTGTTCTGTAAATAATGAACAGAGCAAAATCAGATGTTATTGAAAGAACGTGTTTAAAGGGCAACTTTACTCTGTCAGCCAACTAATAGACTGAACAATTTCTGATGAAGGCAGCAGAGAGATAACCTTTAAACATGGTGAATTGCTCCTGATGAAACCGGGTCTGCAGGGAAAACTTAAGGTACATGCACCCACTCTTTTTGTAATTGGATTCATACTGCAGGCTTGAAGAAACAATATGGACTGGAAATTACAGAGACCAAAGAGCTCTTCTGTGTTCTAAAGATAAGTATAAAAGAGATTATTTTATACATTATATTAAAAAATGAACTTGAACTCTCATTATGATAAAGGTCAGTTTGTTATCTCTGACTTCACCTAACTCATCTGCAGTTGGTTTTTGGAGGTGAACAAGTAAAAAAAAAAAAAAGACAACTAAGCACAACGCTGAAGATATATATACTTTTTTTAGCTAACTAGGCAGTTTATTGCCAAAGCATTGAAACTAAAAGAAATGGGACGAACACTGTTTGTCATCGTTTTTACGCCTTGTCATGTCCAGTTGCATGGAAAGTAGAATGGTTGCTGTAGTTATGCCAAACATATTTGCTTTATCTATAAATTCTTGCTTGACGCCCTCCCTTTAATGATTTATTTTGGTACCGTTTAGGGTTGATATTGGTATTACAAAGAGGGATAACAAGGATAGAGAAAAAGAAAGAGAAAATGGACAGAGACACAAAGACAAACATTACGAGACCTAACAACACGCTGCTACAAAAATCCTTCTATTGTCATGATCTCGGCACAGATGCTGGTCTGATTACTCACTCTACACAGCTGCTCAGCTCAGCCCGTTTCTAATTACCTCTCACCTGATCCACCTACACCTGCCAGTAATTAACCAGTGTTCAGACCAGACATCATTGCCAGATTATTTCGAGCCATCGGTGAGACTTATTCCAGCGTTCTTATTTCTGATTACCTGATCCTGACCTGTCTGCCTCTCGACTTCTGAGCCTGCCTGTTCCCGTATGATTCTCATTGCCTGACCTGTTTCCTGATTTACGCCTGACCTGACTACCGGCCTGACCTCTGCCTGCTTGTGTACCGACTGGAACTGTTCCTCGACTACTGAGCCGGCCTGTCCTCCGACCTCCGATACACCTTCGTCTGGGACGCTCTGAGCGACCACCGCTGCACCGGGTTGGCAACCCGTCAGCTGGGATCTACCTCTACTCCTGAACCAGAACTGAACATTAAGACCAGGTTAGTGACCTACACGTTTGTGCTCAAGCACCTCAAGCTAAACGTGGTCACTAACCTGTTGTCTTCTCCTGCAGAGGTTCTCGCTGTAGACGCCGACGCCACCTGCTCCGTTTCTGAGTTTAATAAACTGTTAAACCGCTTCTGTTTCTCTGCCTTGAATTCTGGGTCGACCTGTTCTGAGCCTAACATCTATGGCCTCCATGGGGGGGAACCAGGGAGGGAAAACCAAGATCTCGATAGAACAAAAACTTACTGATTCACTAATGCTCAAATTCAATAATTATTTTGGTTAATTTATGTTTAAGAATACTTAAATAAATGAAGTTTATTAAATAAAAAACATATAATTTGCTGGTGAAACTGATGCATCTCCTATCTTGTACCCAGACTGTGACACAAGCAAAACAACCAAAGGATAAAATAAAAACTACTCAGATGATTGTAGAAAGACAGATGAATAGATGAATATACTTATATATCATTTAAATCACCCACAACATTTAATGAACTAACCCAATGGCGGGGGCTTCAGGCTAGTAACCAGAATCAGAAATGTCGACAGAGTATGCGTTCCAAAGCCCCTGGTTCTCTGGATGTACAGTTAAATCACATCAAAGTCCTCAATTATTTTCCTTTTGTGCTCTGAGCAGAGTTTAAGCAGGCACTGCAAAAGCATTTGAACTTTTTTTTTTACATTCTCATTTACATTAATAACACCAACTTCAATGTGTTTTATTGGGAATTGTGACAGAGCAGCAAAAAGTGGCAAATAAGTGAAGCGGGAGAAAACATGTGGCTTTTAATGTTTTTTACAATACAAAATCTGAAAAGAGCGGAATTTATCTATCTTCTACCTCTTTACTTTGGTACTTCTAAATAAGCTCCAATTCAACCATTTGCCTTCATAAAATCATAAAACATGATTTAATGAAAGACCAACTGCAGCGCTTGTGTTTCTGACCTTTGAGGTTCTACGGAGAACATTAGAGAACATCCAGCATCATGAAGACCAAGGAACCCAGCAGACAGATCAGGGAAAAAATTGCTGGTTCAAGTTAAAGCAGATTTAGGTTCTGAACCAACATCCTAAGCTTTGAACATCTCAGAGCTGTGTCCAGTCCATCATCTGAATATGGAGAGCGGATGGACCGCCTGCAGACTTACCAGGACATGGACGTCCACCTAAACTCACAAGCTGGAGAAAGAGAGCATTGATCAGAGAACCAGCCAAAAGGTGCCTTGTAACTCTGGAGGAACTGCAGAGTTTTATAAATCTACAGCTCAGGTGGCAGAATCTGTCTGTGGGACAACTATCGGTCAATCACACCACAAATCTGACATTTATAGAAGACCTGAAGAAGAAAGCCTTGAGAACACCTTTCAAAATCTTGCTCTCTGTTACAGAAAAACTACAGATCACTGTGGATTATACCATCCCCACGGTAAAATATTGTGACGGGAGTATCATGCCATTGGGAGGGTTTCCGCAGGGACAGGACAGCTGGTCAGGTCAGAGCTGAAGGGAAGATGGATGGAGCTAAAAACAGGTTAGTCCTGGAAGGAAAAGTGTTAGAGAATCCATAAGACTTGAGATCATACTGTTCAGTAAATAGGCCGGTGTTTTTCCACAGTTTAACTTGAATAGTTCATCTTTTTTACCCGAGTCTGCCATATTATCAATAATTGTGCAATATTTACAATATTTATTTGTACTTTTATTTTTAGTGTTTCTGATCAAGCTTAACCTCTGTTGCTTTAGAAGTGAATTTAGATTAGATTAGCTTGTTTTTTATTACTGTAAGTGTCTTTGCCACTGTCACCCCCAAATTTTCCCATTGTGGGACAATTTCTTATCTTATTAAGGTGGAGGGAAGATCGGACCGGCAATCTCTGCATTAATAGCAAACAAGAATGTATGCGAGGGTCGGAGCAGAGAGCGATCTCCGTGTGCTCGTGTGAGTGTGCACAGGTAGACGCATCATGAGCAAGACTGAAGTCACCAGTAAAAACTGAATTTTGACAGAGAACGAGCTAAAGTTGAGTTCCATCAACGAGCACCATGACTTCTCAAGAAAAGAGGTGATAACTGTGTCTCTCACCCTCAGATGGTCGCAATTATCTTTGCGCATCCCAACGCAAGTAGCAGTTTTGACAACTAAATGAAGAATCCCTGCTCCTGTCAACCATTGTTGTGAGCCTTTAGCAAGAAAAGTTTACCCATGTAAAAACTACCAAATTTAGAGTAAACCACTTATAGTCAGAGTCATAGCGAGCAGTAAAATAAGAGGGGGAGGGGGGTAGTTGGTGGATGGAAGAAACGTAGAAAGACAAGAAAGTCCTACAAATAATCAGAAAACATCAGAATCCCCCACAGCAATAGTCTTATTGGTCAATTAAATCACCAATTCACCCAGCAACACCTTGTAAGTCCCGTTCAGGACTTACAAGGTCCTATGTACAAATGTATACACAAATGTATATGCACATATATACGTGCAGGTACGTATGTATGTAGGTGTATAGGTGTATATATATATATATATATATATATATATATATATATATATATATATATATATATATAAGTATGTATATATGTTTATATACATATAGATCACTATGTATGTAAATAAGACAGCATATGCCCATCCCTATTTCTTTTTGTATTTTTTTTTTGGTATTCTTTTTGATCCATTGTATATATGAAGATTCACTGTATATAACTGAATGCACCTCCCCTACTCTGCACCTTCTTGTATGAGCCGATGTGACGAGTGAATTTCTCCATTGTGAGATCAATAAAGACTTATCTTATCTTATCTTAGTTCCTACGCTCCACTTATCTGGAACAAACTTCCAGAAAACTGTAAAAGTGCGGAAAACCTGAGTTCTTTTAAATCAAGATTAAAAACACATTTGTTTAGGACTGTTTTTGACTGTTCTAGTTAAACTGTTCTACTGAAACAGCATTAGTTCAACTTTTTTAGTCCAACTGTTTGTTGATGTTCTATTTTTTTTACATTTTATTCCTACTTGCTTATATTCTGTTTTATTTTCCTGTATTTTAATCATGTAAAGCACTTTGCATTGTCTCTGTACTGAAAAAGGCTGGACATGATGAGGGCTAGACAGCAAAGGCCATTTTACCTGAGCTACATATTGTTACAAGAATATATCAAGGCAATGACAGAAACCTGTAGGAGCCTTTTCTGTCAACATCTAGATATACTATATCTAGATGTTGACAGAAAAGGTTAGTAATAGTTGTTACGCCCCCAAGGTCTAGGGGTTCAGGGGCAGCAACATAAAAATGTGTCCAGTGAAATGAGTGGAATGAAAATGTGATTTATTACAAAAAAGGGTTTTACAAACACAAAACAATATAACCCAATTTAAAACAAAAGAAGTGACTAACAATTGTAAGAATGCCAAGAGTAAATTAAATTACCAAGTGTTCAAACAGGTCAGTTTAAAGTAACTGAAACCAACCCAAAAGAGAAAAGAAACACACAAAAATGCAAAGGGAACACCAAGTTTCCCAAACACAAGCTTCTAGCTTGTACAAAGTCAATCTAAACACGGTTTCAAAGTACTTAACAAAACTAGCAAGCACAACTAATTCAAATGGCCCAAAACAATTGAAAACACCGACTGGGGGAACATATTAACAAAACTGCTTCCTACTAGCTGTCCCCCACTGAAGGAATGAGTTCAGGGTCTAATTTGCACTGGTGCAATAAGATCAACACCAACTAAAGCAATGCAGGTAGAGTTAGGAGAAGTGCCTTTAGATTTAAGAACAGATCAGCTCATGGATACATACTGGTGTCGGAAATTAAAATATAGCAAAAAGTGTTATAAAGGAGTGTTGGGAATATAATTCTTTTAAAGGTAAAGGTTTTGGATGGATAATAAAAGATAAATCAGAAGAATATAAAATAGGAAATATATGGTTTAATTCACCTAGACCTATTAGTAATATCCCTATTTGGTTATTTCCAAATATCCAGATAGATTTTAATATAATGGAATTAAAAAAAGAGTGGGTAAACAGCAGGAAAGGTCAAATGGCAAATCATTATATAAGAACCAAATATTCTAGCTATTTAGATATATATACAGATGGATCTAAAGATGATAAAGAAAAAGTAGGTATAGGAATATACAGTACATTCCAATGATGAAGGTAAGCATTGGGAGGAGATTACCTGATCAGATGTCACAGCAGAAATGATGGCAATAATTATAGGACTACAATGGATAGAGGAAGTAAAACCGGATAGAGTAGTTTGTTGTGTCGATTCTTTGGCAGCTGTTTACAGTATCCAAAATATGAAATCAGAAAGAGAAGATTTATTATAAGAAATTCATCAAAGTTTATTCAGAATACAAAAACTTTATATAAATGTAAAGTTTTGTTGGGTTCCAGCCCATGTAGGAATAAATGGAAATGAAAGAGCAGACCAAATAGCTAAAAAGTCAATTAGAACAAATAATATTATAAATATACCATATGGGAAAGAAGAAGCTAAGACAATAATTAAAAAAGAAATTAAGAAAAAATGGCAGGATAGATGGAACATGGATAAAAGTGAAAGAAATTATTATAGTGTACAGAAATCTATTAATGCAAAGGGTGTGATTAGAAAGAATCGAAGAGAGGAGACTATTTTGACAAGACTAAGATTTGACCATACTGGGTTAAATAAAACATTATTTTTATTAAAGAAAAGTGAAACAGATGAATGTATAGAATGTAAAGTAATAGAAAATGTAGAACATATTTTATTATATTGTAGGAAATATGATGAAGAAAGGATAAGATTAAAACAAAAGACAATTCAAATAGGAAGGGAATGGTATTTGAAAGGATTAATAGGAACAACAGGAGAGGGGATAAAGGAAATACAGAAAGCTGTTATTAAATATCTTAAGAATATATGATTATACTATAAGATTAAAAAGGTATATATATAGATATATGTGTGTAAATATAAATATATATATATATATATATATATATATATATATATATATATATATATATATATATATATATATTAGGGCTGGGCAACGATTAAAATCTTCAATCGTGATTAATCGCATAATTTGCGTGATTAATCATGATTAATCGCATTGTATGCGTAAACTCCAAGAATGAATTCAAAAGTAGTGTAAAGAGCACTTTTATTTTAATGTTCTGCTGCCATATGAACAAAAGTGTTGTAACATTTGTAGCATTTATCAGTAACACATATTTAGTGTAAAGCTCAACTTAAACATGTAAAAGAAAAAATAGCAATAATAATAAATTAAAGCTTATTGCCACTGACAGGAAATTCTCTTTATGGGGAAAAAATCTACCAAAAACAGGCAATTTCTGAGGTAACCGCAGGGAGCAGCATTACCATTTTATGTTCAATACCAAAGTTTAACTTGGCAGTGGTTACAACTAACTTGTTTCTGTCATATTCGTTGCTGGAAGAACTTTAAACTGAAATGCTTGCTAACTCGATATGCTTGCATGTTTATTTGACGTTAACAAGCGTTTTTTTGTTGTTGCTTTCTCGCGTGCATATAGTGAATGGCAGGGGAAAAACAGGCAAAAACACATGGACACTTTGAAACGAGAAGCGACTTCACCGACGGCGTCGATGCAGACCCCGCTCCGCTCCGCACAAAACTTGTTCCGGCCGCCAACTCACTAACCTGACAGATGCCAGACGCATGTCGCTCCGCCTAGCTCCACTCACATACATCTGGGACATCGCCCATTGAAAGTGATTTCTCCAACCAATTTTATGGTCTGGCCAATCAGGACGCAGGGCTGGCATTTCATAGATGTGACTTTGTGGAGACGCGACCATGACGTGAGCAGTGTTGCCAACTCAGCGACTTTGTCGCTATATTTAGCGACTTTTCAGACCCCTCCAGCGACTTTTTTTCAAAAAAGCGACTAGCGACAAATCTAGCGACTTTTCTGGTGTCACTGGCGAATTTTGGAGACTCTTACGTGAAAGCACGTATCGTTCCTACTCTTGTCCTCCAGCGGCAGGTGCTGCCATGGGGCGCCTCCCCCCTCCAACCCCGTTCTCCCGCTACCGCAGGAGTCCCTCTCAGCGCTGCAGTCAGAGACACAGCATGTTTACCCTCAGCGTCCAGACTGCAAATGAAGTGCGCATGCGCCGGGATTGACGGCGCAGGTTGATCATAAATAACTGAATTTGAAATATTTTATCCTAAATAAATAACGGCATTTGATTCACACAGCCACATGTTCGTGTTTTACCGTGATTTGTAGGCTCCTTGGTGGACCACAAGGGGAAAAAAAAACGTTAAAAAAAAGTTGGAAAAAAAAATGTGTAACTCCGCCATAGTGTCTCTTTATGGTTCATTTTGCCGGTCTCAAACCCGGGTAAAGGAGGAGGGTTAGTATTGTAATAAAATAAACATTAATAAAAAATAAAAATAAAAATAAAATAAATAAATAAATAAATAATAATAAATAAATAAACATTAATGGACAGAAAAAAAGTAGCTCTATATATATTCTGAGTGTTTTTACTCACTTTTTGTCTCTCTAACAACGTTATTTCTCCCACAGCGTCAATAACATGCACATCACATCATGTGGCAGATTATGCAAATTAGGCGATGACGTCATTCAGCGACTTCTAGCGACTTTTAGCACAGCCAATAGCTACTTTACTTACTGAGGAGTTGGCAACACTGGACGTGAGACTGTTTTGATAGCAATGGCGGCTCGTCGAAGAAGCAAGCGTTAACATTGATGCTGCTATTTCAACCGCAGACGCGGACGCGCCCCGGAGCGGTTAGCGCTTACCGCAAACCATATTAGGAGGCCTTTAGTCCTTAACGCGGTCGGCCCGGGATCGACTCCGACCCGCGGCGCTTTGCCGCCTGTCTTTCCCCCTCTTCCTGTCAGCTCACTGTCAATAAAACGCGTGCCACTAGAGCCGCAAACACATTAAAAAAAAAAGTTTTTTTTTTCCTGCGTCACTCTCATCAGCGTCAGGGGTTAGCTTCGGTGTGAGTGGTTGAAATAGCACGTCGATAAAGATGACAGACAAGTGGCTTATCCAATCATATGCAAGAATTTTTGATAAGGCCCAGCCTTCAATAAAGGCAATTCCTATGGCGGTGTCCCAGATGTATGTGAGTGGAGCTAGGCGGAGCGACATGCGTCTGGCTTCTGTCAGGTTACCAACTCACCGCCTCGCCTAAGCAAATTCCTGCGGGAAACACCGCCTTCCCCATGTCGGCTGTTTATTTCCGGCCAGCACCTTTCTTCCTCTTTGAATCCGAGGCTTGGCTGACAGCGAGGTTATTGGCGCATTATCGCCACCTACTGTTCTGATTCAAACCCCTACACCGCAGCAACAGACCTTCACAAAATAAAAGCATGTGAGCAACATGCGTTAATGCGCGTTAAAGTAAATATCGCCGTTAATAGTCTAATGAATTAACGCGAAATTAACGCGTTAACTTGCCCAGCCCTAATATATATATATATATATATATATATATATATATATATATATATATATATATATATATAATATATATATATATATATATATATATATAGATATAGATATAGATATATGTATGTAGATATGTATATATACACTACCGTTGAAAAGAACAATTTTGTGTTTTCCATGAAAAGTCACACTTATTCACCACCATACGTTGTGAAATGAATAGAAAATAGAGTCAAGACATTGATAAGGTTAGAAATAATGATTTGTATTTGAAATAAGATTTTTTTTACATCAAACTTTGCTTTCGTCAAAGAATCCTCCATTTGCAGCAATTACAGCATTGCAGACCTTTAGCATTCTAGCTGTTAATTTGTTGTGGTAATCTGGAGAAATTGCACCCCACACTTCCAGAAGCAGCTCCCACAAGTTGGATTGGTTGGATGGGCACTTCTTGCGTACCATACGGTCAAGCTGCTCCCACAACAGCTCAATGGGGTTCAGATCTGGTGACTGCACTGGCCACTCCATTACCGATAGAATACCAGCTGCCTGCTTCTGCTCTAAATAGTTCTTGCACAATTTGGTGGTGTGTTTAGGGTCATTGTCCTGTTGTAGGATGAAATTGGCTCCAATCAAGCGCTGTCCACTGGGTATGGCATGGCGTTGCAAAATGGAGTGATAGCCTTCCTTATTCAGAATCCCTTTTACCCTGTACAAATCTCCCACCTTACCAGCACCAAAGCAACCCCAGACCATCACATTACCTCCACCATGCTTAACAGATGGCGTCAGGCATTCTTCCAGCATCTTTTCATTTGTTCTGTGTCTCACAAGCGTTCTTCTTTGTGATCCAAACACCTCCAACTTGGATTCATCCGTCCACAACACTTTTTTCCAGTCTTCCTCTGTCCAATGTCTGTGTTCTTTTGCCCATCTTAATCTTTTTCTTTTATTGGCCACTCTCAGATATGGCTTTTTCTTTGCCACTCTGCCGTGAAGCCCAGAATCCCGCAGCCGCCTCTTCACTGTAGATGTTGACACTGGTGTTTTGCGGGTACTATTTAATGAAGATGCCAGTTGGGGACCTGTGAGGCGTCTGTTTCTCAAACTAGAGACTCTAATGTACTTATCTTCTTGCTCAGTTGTGCAACGCGGCCTCCCACTTCTTTTTCTACTCTGGTTAGAGCCTGTTTGTGCTGTCCTCTGAAGTGAGTAGTACACAATGTTGTAGGAAATCTTCAATTTCTTAGCAATTTTTCGCATGGAATAGCCTTCATTTCTAAGAACAAGAATAGACTGTCGAGTTTCAGATGAAAGTTCTCTTTTTCTGGCCATTTTGAACGTTTAATTGACCCCACAAATGTGATGCTCCAGAAACTCAATCTGCTCAAAAGAAGGTCAGTTTTGTAGCATCTGTAACGAGCTAAACTGTTTTCAGACGTGTGAACATGATTGCACAAGGGTTTTCTAATCATCAATTAGCCTTCTGAGCCAATGAGCAAACACATTGTACCATTAGAACACTGGAGTGATAGTTGCTGGAAATGTACCTGTAATGAATCGTGGAGATAGAACCCAAATGTGAGCCAGACACGGAGCTGAGTGTTGAAAAAGGTGTTTAATAACAAAATCCAGGAGGCAAAAAAGGGAAACATGCGGGAATCAAACAGGACCAGACATAAGCTAAACTGACTCGAAAAACAGGAGGGCAAAGAACAGATCAGACACGGATTAGCAGACGGGCAGGTAAAATAACAGAGGTTAGGATGTGCTTACCGCAAGCTGACGGGAGGGAACTACACAAGACATTCTGGCAACAGACAAATAACTAAGGTGGGCTTAAATAGGTGACGGAACAGGGGAGCAGGGCGGGACTAATTAACAAAAACAGGTGGAAGTGATAAAAGGAGCACACTGACTGATGGACAAAAACCCTAAGGTAGAAAATAAGACCAAACACACACCAACAAAACGAGGATCCAAACAAGACAGAACTCAAAACAACCAGACAATCAAAAACAGGAGAGAGGAGGAAAACTAAAACTAATAGCATAAACCAGAACTAAAACCGGAATATTACAGGGCCTCTATACACCTATGTAGATATTGCACCAAAAATCAGACATTTGCAGCTAGAATAGTCATTTACCACATTAGCAATGTATAGAGTGTATTTCTTTAAAGTTAAGACTAGTTTATAGTTATCTTCATAGAAAAGTACCGTGCTTTTCCTTCAAAAATAAGGAAATTTCAATGTGACCCCAAACTTTTGAACGGTAGTGTATATACAGTAGCTATGTAGATCTGCTGGTACAATGAGGTCGCAGCTCCTCTGCAGCCTCCCAGAGCCAATCAGGTAGGTGTTCTGTCACGGCTTAATCTGCATAATAAACAAGCCTGCACAGCCTCCAGAGGCCAGGGGCCGTAACACAGTTAAGACAGTTCAACAACTAAACCCATTTGTAAGGTTTGTTTCTCCCTCTGTCTTCTCTGTCATATTTCTGTGGTGAGCTACAGTGGAACCAAGACAAAATATACATGCCTGGGAGTTTTGTAAAGGTGGAGAGAATTAAAGAAGGAAACCATAGGCATTAATCACAGGATAAGTGTACCATTAATTAGTAAAATGTTTTGTTTCTACCTTTTCTCTTTAGGGTGTGTTCATAAAGTTATTCTTATGAACTTCAAAATGCAATATTATTAGGATCAAGGGCAACCTTGTTGGAGGCTGGTTTAATGATCTGGGAACTGGGCCAATCCAGGAAAACGTCCAGAATGGTTTAAATTTATGGATATTCATGTGTAAATGGACTAGTCAAAGACCAGGCCTAAATTCAACAGAAAATCTTTGTCAAGACTTTGAAGTGGATATTATCAGATGCTCTTCAGTCCCATTCACGTGAACTAAAGCTATTTTACAAAGAATAAACAAAACTGGAAGATGTGCAAAACCCCGTCCTGCCCCATAAGACTTAGTGCTGTAACTCACCCCGGAGCAGCTTCTCCTTCAGCTTAAGTACAGATATGATGTAGAGGTGGACCACAGCCACAGGCCAGCTCTGTGGAAAATGGTGGTTCTGCAAAGTATTGACAGAAAGACACTTAGATCCAAATGCACACCACACTTTTCAGATTTTTCTTTTGTAAAATATTTTGAAATCATGTATAATTTTCCTTTTTCTGTCACATAAAGTCTAAATAAATTACCATGAAGTTTTAGGTTGCAATGTGATAAAATAGTGGAAATGGAAATAGGATATGAACACAAACACAAAAAGTTACTTTGATTTAAAATACGCATTTGGACGTTTATGGATGTAGGCATTGATCTGCATATTAATCAGTGACAAAGTCAGCTATAAAGGCAAGCCTCTGCTTATTATACAGTATTCAGTCCACACAAGAATGAGTAATGTGCCCTGGCACACTCTTCCTCATTGTGTTTTGACATACAGTTAATGCATACCAATGAAATATACACTTGAGAGCAAGTGAATCTAGTTCATGCAAAGCAGACTGGTCGGAAACAACTGAAAACTGTGAGAGCTGCCAAACTTATTACAACCGAGTTCGAAGGCGAATACTCCTAATGGTTGAAAATTATGCAATCTGAAGATTGAAATGTTATGAACTTCATCCCCTGATGGTAGGGTGTTGGGCCAGGCTCATTTCTCATAAAAAAATCTGAATATGTAACCTGGGATGTGAATCCTACAAAGCTGTGTTGACAAATCCAGCCCTGAGTTAAAATGTTTGAGTTTTATTGCAGTCTGATTTAAGGTGGAATACCAAACTGCATGCAAATCTTGCAGCGTAATAATTTTAAACAACTTACACTCACTGAATGGAGCATTTTCATGTTTTTCCACATTGAGTTTTTAACACCGAAGACTAACTAACCCTGTGTTGGAGCAGAGAAGACTGGATGATGACTGTAAATACGTCTTTTACACAAGTAGAAATTTAGACGCACTATTTTTTGCAGGATTGTTTTAATACAGCCATATAGTGAGGTTTTCTAGCATAAATGAGTATCATGCCACAGCATCTCACTCAGATTTAAAAGTACATATTCACATTATTTGACATTTTTAAAATGTATACGCCAGTAACTCACTCTGGTATCATACGTTTTTTGAAACATTATCATGTCCTGCTGGCGTAGTATTTGTTATTTTTGTCTTTTAAGCTTTCTTTTTGTAAAATCTTTTGGTGAATATAGCCTTTTCAGTGTATATTTACCATTACAACATCATGTGACCGGGTTTACGTCACTGCGCATGAGTACAATTGGTCAACAAGCCAAAGCAATGCTCATGGAATAAAACAATTTACACCCGTTTTGGCTAAAAGTTGTAATTCTCCAAAATTCCCGTTTGGTAGGAGCTGTAATCTCGCTCGATTTTGTGGAAGGAGGCTCAGGGGAGGACTCACTGGAACTTGAAATAGGAGTCGGTCGGCTCGCTCAGGACTTATTTAGTAGCTGCGTCAATGGCACCATCTGGTTTTCTAATAGTTCTGTGGTACTGCTGGTAGATGGCGCCACATCTGTTTATATCAGCTCATCGCGCCCATTGCTTGGGTTCTATTTAGGCTCAAAAAACACTACCTGGACGGACACTTGGACTATATAGCCTTATTTTATCATAATCAACTGGATTTTGGTATTTTTGGAATAGGTACATAACATGGCTATATACCTTTAAGCTCAGGCTTTAACTAGGCCAATTCACCTTATTCATTTTGGCAATTTAAAGGTGGGCTTGCTGGTGTGCTTTGGACCATTGTCCTGCCTCATAATCACAGCACCCTAAAACGTAAGGTCATAAACTAATATTTGGATGTTCTTCTTCAGGATTTTCTCCTAAAAAGCACAATTTATGGTTCCATCAATTACAACAAGTCATCAAGGTCTTGAAGCAGCAAAACTCCCCAGACCATCAAACTACCACGTCCAGTTATGTTTATTTAGATTGCACAGATTCACAACAAATATTTTCTCAAGGCACGTTAAGAGAAACGAACAATACTATATCTATACCTACAGAAATATATAGGTAAATCCTCAGTGAATCATATTGACATATTCAAAGTCAGTTACATACATTCTAATTAAAGTCTAGTTATAGAACAAGTGGCTGTATTCCAGATGCCATGCTACATCAGTCCACATCAGTCCATTATTTACCTGCTCAGTGTACAACATATTTTCCTAACAGTTTCTGAGGATCATCAAATGTGAAACGGGCATTTATTTTCTTTTTGTCAGCAGCGGTTCTGGCTTTGAAACACTTCCATGGAAGCTGTTTTTGCCCAGTCTTTATTCTCATTGATTAATCATGAACTACGACCTTAACTGAGGCCAGTTAGGTTTGAAAGGCTGTAGATGTTGTTCTGGTTTCTTTGGTAATCTCCTGATTAAGTTGGGAATGAGGGTTTGGAGATTGGGACAGGACGTGTTCCTATTAAGCCTTCCAGGTGTCGTCAGAAACATTTTAAAGAGATTTTTAAGATTTTTAAGAGAATTTAAGCAATTTCCGGATTCTACAGATCAAACAGTGATAAGACCTGAATGTGGCTACGGAAAATGAACAAAAACAATATGTTCAATTAGGTCAGACAGGGCCAGATTGGTTTGAACAGACCGCCATACATTTTTATGTGAGGAAAAAAATTGCAGTAAATGTACAAATCCTTTTTGACAGCACTGTGGATACCTGTAAAAGTAATCAACTGTTCCTCAACTAGAATGTAAGCAAACTACATGTATTTACATTTATTTAATAACTGATCTTATATTATTTTGTTATTTGGGGTTGCTGTAAAGCCCCACACGGTCCTTTCCAGGTCCAAGGGGGGACTGCCCTCGGTTCCAGCAGAAAGTCATTGCAGAGCCAGCACAGGGACACGAGTCAGATGATTATGCCCAGCTTCATTTATAAGTAAAGCCAGATTTAAATGATCAGTTACCTAAAATGCATGTTTTAGTTGGTGGGGAGGAATAAGAACTCACACATGCAGCCCATTACACCATGGATCAGCCTATCCTTTATTCAACATTTAATTACTTTCAGCCATTTTAAACTTAAGCAAATTCACATTAGACATTTTCTGATTCTGAAAAGATTACTGATGTGTAAAGTAGACTCTGTAATTAGTCCTTTTGTTAATTTAAATTCAACAACAAATCAACCAAAATTCGGGTTGTTAATCATAACTGCACCCTTGCTGCAGCAGCTCAGAACAGTTTATCAATCATCTATGAATGAGCTGGGTTAATTAATAGGCAGCCAAAGGGCATCTCCAGGCATTAATATTCTTCACTATTAGCACTGCATCCAGACAGTCTTTCGGAAAGGGGCTGGGAAGATGTGCTCTCCCTGCCTGAGGAACGTAGGCAGAAAATGCAAGCTAGGAGAGAGGTGAAGCGCCATGGGAATTTCTACATCCTCAACCTTGGGCAGTTAATTGAGGGGAAAATACAAGCCAACGCAGGGTGCTCGAGCTGCTGCTACACTTCCTGTTCCTGCTTTCGTTCTCATTGTTGTACCACAGGATTCTTGTCACATTGTAAATGCACGGATGTGAGGAATGATTCCCTTTACAGTTTTGAGAGAAGCTGAAGGCAATTATACATCAATAATTGGGGCTGATTAGAGTCATACCTCAGGGTACCCCGAGACTACATAATGAGTTGATTTTAAAGGGGAGCAGTGGAAATATAATAATATTGATTAGTATGTACACTCACGCTGTAATTTGAGAGCCTATCACATGCCGCAAAACTGTTGACCTAGTTTAGAAATGAGAATCAGGAGCGGTGTAAAAATGAGTGGTTGCACTCATTTTAGAGCATTTTAGCCGTGATAACATCGTAAATGTCGGAAACCTGCTGGCTTTAGGCAGATTAGTGACGTTTTTTTTGCACTTTGATGGATTAGCTGGTGATTTACAAGCACAGATTTTATGAAGATGATACTATTCTTTTTACTTCTTCAAAAATTTAATTTTACGTCTTCAGTCACGTAACACAGAATGCCTTGTTGCACTAAATCATTAGTGGTTATTTGTATAATCGCTGTCTCGTCCTATATTTTCTGCATGTAGCAATTGTCTGATGAAACTGTGACTATAAATTCCCTCAGCCTCTAAGCATTGATGCTGGATTAGGTACCCAAATTAAATTAAATTATATGATCATAATATCTTTAGATATGCATGATATTTTTTGACATGGAAAATATTTATTCTGCAACACGTTAACGCTTGACGTCCTAAATTTAGCTTTACACTAAAAATGAGGAGTAGTCCTTGAAAGAATGATCAGCCAATCAGAAGTTAAAAATTTTGGTTACTGTGGTAACAAATACATGGGGAAAAAGATATTAATGCTCCCAAATATGGACTTCCTTCATGCCATCCGAGGGAAAGAGGTTGTGCCGATGCAAAATATCCACAATGAGCTTAATCACAATGGTTTTAATGAAATAAAAAAAGGTTAACAGTTTAGAAGGTCAGAAAAACATCAACATGTTGAGAGAGCTGCTCTGTTAGCTATACCAATGGCTCGGTTTTAGCTAAATCATAGTATACAGTTGGCCAGGTAAAGTGACTTGGAATTAAGTATTGTGGGTCTTTGCAAATGTGGTCAATTGTCTTTTTAGGAAACTCAAATCAATGGTTTTCCCAAGGTTTAATACCTGCTTATTAATAGTTTAAAACCTGCCCATTGATTACCTAAGTTTGCATGATCACATAAACGCTGGAAGAAATTTGGAAAAAGGGAACAATATTTGTTTTAAAGATAAGAAATATATATTTCTCATGTTTATAACCTAAGGTCTGCAAGCAAAAGGTAAATAAGACGGCATGCTTTGAAGACAGAGGTGTTTTGCTGAATCTGAGGTTGAAAACTTTTGATCACCGTCAGAATGTTGGGTGAGTGAAACTCAGCTGTAATCAGCCGTGTCTGCACTCATCAAATCAGAGCGTGTTGTGACAGTGATGGTGGGCTTTGAATCACAGAAAACCGATTGAAAACCACAACACACAAAAATACACAACTAAAAGTGCTTTGGGAAAGCTCAAAGAAACAATTCAAAGCATGAAGCTTTAACCAACGCTTAGATTTCCGCTACCCCTAAAGCCGAATGCCTCTTGGAAATGCAGCACACAAACTGAGATTCAAATAACCCAAAAAGCAACCAATATGGTACAAATGAAGCACAGCAGAAACTGTGTTCTGACAAGCCACATGCCCAGCAGTTGCAAGAGAGTCAGCTTGTGTGATTTTACTGTTTATGATTATATGTCTGTTTTGCATTGTTATTTTTATGGCTGCATTTTTATGGCTGGTCTCATTTAATAGCCATTGAATTTAATCTCAGTGGGACTTCCTGGTTAAATTAAGGTACACCAATAAATAAGTAAGTAATGAGATCTTAAATAAATGATAATGTGTTTTAGGTGAATATTCTGTAATGCTTATTCGGAACTTATTATTTGCATAAAAAAAAGAAAGAATACAATTTAAAAATCACATAAAAACCCAAATAATTGACAACAATCAACAATTAAGTCAGTAACTTTCCGTGATTAAATAATGGAAAAGCTGTGTCTTAACACTAGTAAAAATAATGTTCCATCATTACATCACGGTATATTATGAGGCTGGTCAGGTGGGGCCTCAACAAGTTTACAGGCAAGAGGTGGGATGCACCCAGGACATGATACTGGTCCAACAACGGGCCGTCACAGACAGACAGTCAGAAACCTTATATAGGTGTATGCCAGCAACAATCTTATCTTAAATGATTGCAAAATCAAGCATAGAAGATTATTGTGGATTCCAGATTCAGGAAGAAGAGAAAAGTACCCACCAAACAGACTGGTGGCAAAGCTGTGGATGGTCTCTAGCTTTAAGCTTTTGAGGTTGAACTTCACTGTGGACTTCTGGGATCAAAATGTACCCACTGCTACAAGTAGAACATAAAGGTTGCCTTATGATTGATGCATGTACTTTCTGCACTATTCTCCTGGACTCTAGAGGGCAGTGTTTTGCTCTAATGCCAAGTGTACTACACCCCACTACATGCATAAGTAGAAAACAGTTTTTTCCAACATTTAAGCCTACCTACTTTCTTCCAAGTGAGAAGGCGATTTCTATCCAGGAATCCTTAAAAATGTGTTGATCATGGTGATATTTTTGGGCTGAATCATAAAGATGTCTACATTTACAGACCTCCATGTCAGGTTTGTACTTCACCACCCTCTCCAGAACAACCTTTGTCTTGGCATTACAAGACTACAATGTCTGATTAAGAGCTCCGTATTGTTTTGCAGGTGGGGTCAGAGGTGTTAAACTTGAGTCTTTTATGTATTTCAGGCATTTTGTTGTCTAGGTCTCAATGTATTTCAGTGAGTATGAGAAAAACACTCATTTAATTCAACTACTCTATCTAGTTGAAGACATTTTATATCTCCCAAATATATCCTAGTCTCGGGCATTTTAGCAGCCTAAGCCTGATGAAATTCGTTGCCCTCCAATGTTTCTAAAAAGGGTATAAATCTTGATGTTTTGAAATGGGACGCTGCTGAGAGTTCTTCCATCCACTATTATAGAAAGGATCACACCAACAGGGGATACCACAATGTACTGTCCAGCTGAAAGAGGTAGTGGAATTGATTTGTGCCCACACAATATCAGTTCCTCAAGTTGCTTCGCTCAATGTTCTGATCCATGAGTACCCCGAGGGAAGGAAAGCACAGTTCCCCACACAAACTGAAACCAAAGCATCATTTTCTCCCCCACTACCCCACACTGATAATCAAACCGTGTCCACAGAAGCAACAATAAACCCTGAGATTCAAAAGACAACATTCTTACTTAAAAATTTATGTGAGGAACATAATTTTTAAATAACGCAAATCAAAACTTGTCTAGAGACCACCAGCTTTAACAATCACATTTATTATACAGGCTCATTTAAAACACCTTTCATTAATGATGAAAACTCAACTACTTACACTTAAATATCATGGTAATGCAAGATATTTTTAACATGATGATTCTAAGACCTTAAAAAGATTATTTGTATTACCCAACTGTTCATGTAAGCCAGAAGCAATGCATAAAAACTGGCATGCATGCCACAGAAATTTGACATTGTGAAACAGGAAAACTGAAAAGCATCATTATGCTTTGCAACCTATTGTACAAAGTGTAGTTCACATCTTTTTTGACCCATAATGGTTTACTTCAGGTTAATGTACAGGGGATTTTATACAAAGAACACCCCTGCCATGACATGCATAACTTTTAAACATCCTTAAATAGTGAGCAGTTTTCACATGCCTCTTGAAAACAACTCATACAACAAAACACAAGAAATAAACAGAAAATAAGGCAAATTCTAACATACATTTGAACAATATCACTTCTGTCTGAGGGTGAAATGGAGACAAATAAAAAATCCTTTATTCAAAACTTTGTTTTCAAACAAAAGTAGCATCAACTAAAACATGTTCCTTAATATTAAAGTGCTATTGCTAAAGAGGGCAGTGTCTTCTGCAGTGGCACATCCAAGAATAGTTTATATCACCCAGTAA
The DNA here is from genome assembly GCA_037039145.1 of Fundulus diaphanus. Classification (NCBI taxonomy): domain Eukaryota; kingdom Metazoa; phylum Chordata; class Actinopteri; order Cyprinodontiformes; family Fundulidae; genus Fundulus; species Fundulus diaphanus. The sequence goes on from CM073125.1 coordinate 59,545,155, forward strand.
GAAAACAACTTTTTAGGTTAGCTTTTCTTGAAAATGAGCCATCAATGTGCGTAAATAGACCCTTTTCCAAGCCTGGAGCTTTTCAAATCACAGGTAGCGTTTCCATACACATCTACCCGGCTAATTTCACTTTCATGGGTCTTTACTTTCCCGGGTGTTTAGTCTCCCAAGCAACCCAGTACTTTGCTCTGCTTTCCCAGGGCTTGTTGACGGGGCAGGGTTGCGTGCAGCAATAAAAACTGTCTGCCACAAGGGGTGGGAGTAAGAAGATGAGGAGTTTACAAACCTGTTGATTTTATACTCTTAATTTATCATTTATCGTGTTATTTTGAGATGTGTTTAGATGTGAAAGTACACCTCCAAACTTCATCTGTGCAGTCAATCAGGATTATGAGCCAATTTTAATCCTGCTTAGATTTGTCGGGAGTGGCAGAGACGTGCTGAAAAGCTGGTCTCTCCGGGGAGGCGGCAGTGTCTTACCCACGTTGCTCCAGTGTTTAGTCAGCCAGACCGTTTGTGATTTCCTGCAGACGGGATCTATTCGTTGTGGCTGAAAAGCTAATATAAATTGTTTACTAAGTTTGTGGGGAAAATCTACAAGTACCAGATATCTAATGTCAAAATATTGGCTGGATATTTTCGCATCCTAGGTTAATTATAAACTGTTTTGCCACAGTTCTGTAATTAGACTGATATATTAGTACTTATAATCAGACGGAGCCCCTCCATTTTCCTTGTGCACAGAAAACACACATTTCCCTAAGATTGACTCTTCGTCTAAACCTACATTGGTGGACTGTGAACTATTTTACTATTTACAAACCACAGATGAGCAAGCTGTATATAACCTAAATCTGAGCGGAGTGATACTGCAGTTTTCCACACAACTTCCCCAGACATTATTACCTGATGTTCATAAATGGCCCTTATCAAATGGAAACACGAAAACCCAAAAGCCCCAGACATTGGTTTACCCTGGAAAACCAAAGCCTGGGGCTTTAAATCCTGGGTTTTGCAATGGAAAAGGGGCAAATGTCAATGACAAATGTTTTGGATGTATTACTGACTGCTACAATACTGTGTATGCTCAGATAAAAAAGAAAATCACAATGTACCACATATGGAACTATTTTCTTTATTAGTGAGACCATCAAAATAAAAAGCAAGCAAAATAGGGCAGCTTCTCCTACAGTAAATTTGTCTTAGTAAAAATTACTCAGCAACAGATAACATTTGGTCCCTGTCAAAAACATTTTCTTCTATTTGAGTACATTTTACTCAGACAAATTTCCTGTGTACAATGAAAAGTATATAACTCAATGTATATCCATTATTATGTCTCTTTAAAAAATAAGAAGGGGTACGTTGCAGCATTGTGCTGAACATTGAATTGCACCAAATTAAGAGAGGTGGAGAAAAGACACACAACCTAACTAAACACACAACACACATTTTTAACATACTCAAGATTGAAAATACAGAGCACGGAGTGATATTTACTTGCTATGTTCTTTTCTTCATGCAGGAGACAATGGCATCAGAATATCCGTGTTAGCTCAAATTAAGCACCAATAGGATAGGTTACATAAAAGCTGCCCAAAGTAACAAAACACTTTTTTAACCAGCCCGACCCGTGATCTATGCTCAGAAAGGAGATAAATGTGTGTAAATGCTGGGTTGTAAACTTTTGATCATAATCAATCTGGTGTCAGGGTTGAAACATAACTAATCAGACATTTCGGCACTCATCAAATCAGAGCACTGTGATGGTGATTGGACGTTTTGGATCAGAGGACACTACAAAAACAACCACTGCACAGATTTGAGAGATGATTTTAAATCTCACAAACAGAAGCTCAGATTATGTTTTTTTGTTCTAGCAAAACCTCAAACTCTCCAATTCTAGGGCATTGCATTTATTTACCATGTGGGGACCAGAAATGAAAGAAAACAGACCTAAATGTTCTAATGCGTTTTTTGTGATTGTACAGTTAATTATTATTTTTTGAGTTTTACAGAGTAAAGCCAATTACTGGCCCCACAGTTCTGAACAGACGTTAAAAAAATAAACTTGAGATCATCAATGATTTTTATTTTTTGTTTTTCAGTCTATCACACCACCAAGTAAAAGTCAAAACCTTGAAGTAAATGTTTCACATTCAAACCCTATTCCTAATGAGTGCTGCTCGGTTGGATTTCCTTTCATCTATGAAACCAATCAGTAATGTTTGAACATTTTTGATGTGCATCAGAAAGCAACACCTATAAAACATAATTGCAGAGTTTAATAACCTGTTTTTATCACCACTCTTTAAAATGTGCAAAATCCACTGTTTAAATAATCCAAGTAATAGTCCAAGTAACAATGAGCTGAATTAGTTTTATCAAGTTAAAAACTTAATGAAGTATTTAAACTTGTGTTTGTCGCATTCAGTCTCTTTGAAGAGGATTTCATGAAACAGCAGTCTTTTTTTATAAATAAAAAATGTCAATTGGTCATTTTGAAAACTTTTTCTTGTTTTGATTACATTGTAATCTTGTCATATAGATTTTAACATTTTTAACATAAAAAATAGCATTGTGATTAGTAAAAACACAAACAAAGATGTCTTGTATATATTTATGAAGCCTTATAATTATCCACCATCTAGGTTACAGAACTGAAAAAAATCTATATATGTGACAGATGTATGACAGGGGGTGTGTGTCGGCCAGGCTGGGAAAGATGCTCCTCCACAAGAAAGAACAGAAAAGAGAAGTTATATGGGGGAGGGCCAGATCAACTCAAGACAGCAAGTAGGAGAAAAGGAATATAAGTTTTTCTGATCAAACCGTACAGAAGGTCACTTGGAGAATCTATTGGATGATAATCAGAGGAATCGGTGATGCGCCAGACCGATTCCACGCTAGGCATGGAGGACAAAAGACGCCGGTGAAAGCTATGCCTTATTAATTTCGTATAAGATGGTTTTTGTTGAACTTATTGTCAGTTAGTAATTTTTTTCTGGAGGAACAAGATTTTTGAGAGAAAATACTTATTTACAGAGAGCTATTTATTCTATCTTTTGGAGAATTTATTATTGAACCTATCGGGTTGTGCAGAGATTGGGAAAGATCGGGGTTTAAGAGCACACGAATAAATTTGTTTGTTTATATTAAATACGCCTCAGGTGGTGACAGTTTCACTTTCTTCCCTTTTCGTCCACCTTCTCATTCTCTTGAAAGTATAGCAGGTGATCAGACCAAAATAACAACCCCCCCCTTCTGTTTTATGTAATATTTCCCTTAAAGGTGCTAAATATTACAACATGATTATCAGTTACTGATGTTGTGCCTCACAACCATGAGAAATATTAAAATTGGACGCATGCCACACCACTACAGCTCTCTCCTTGGGCCTACAAAGCCTTTGCCCCAAACAAACTCAATATCTTTTCACGTGGCCCACCACAACGTTCATATTGCAGAGCTGCTCTATCCGGTTTACAGGTTCAAACAAACAAAGGACAAAGTACAGATTGTTCCTGTGAAAGGTGCATAAGAAGACACCCCCCTCTGAAGCAACTTGTGATCTTTCTCTGAGTTTTGCAGGGAGAAGCTGAACCAGAGAACCGGCCTAAGAGTCGTCTTTAAGCCAGCATGCTGTTGTCGAGTGCCTGACCCAGCTGTGACAGAGCAGTCTTCATGGGCATGAATGAAGGACAGCGTTGAGCACAGCCCCACCGGAGACCCGGCAGGCCTTCCCCAGAGCACCTGATCCCAAAATGAGCTCCTTCCCCAGCTTTCATCGACCCAAGCCGAAGCGCTCCCTAACTTCCCTGAAACAGCGCAGTGAAGCAGTGTCCGAAGGCCAAACAACCTGCTGTCACAGTAATGTGTTGTGAAATATTGTGGACATTATATTATTGTGTGATAATGCCACGAGTGTTCATATAACAGTAATAAGGAACATTAATGTTGATTAATGGTATTGTGTGGAACTTAAGACAAATCTAACTAATTGCCTTGCACTTACTAGTCACCTCGGGTGTGCTTCCACCTTAACATCTGGTTGTCTGTCCCTTTAAACCCTCCATCCACCATATTAAGGCAAGGCAAAGCAAGATTATTTATAAAACAGTTTCCTGTAATAAGACGATTCAAGGTGCTGATCTTAAGTTACACATACAAATCTAGTTATTTCTGGGGAAATAAACACATTAATTAAAATCAAGTGTCCAATAGGTTATAGATTTTAATTTTGACAAGTCATTCTTTAAGATGTTGTTTTATCATATAATGTTTTATCTAACTCTGAGTTGCATTGTGAATGGGTTGAGCACATGCCAATTGGTCTTCTACATCATTCTAGAGCGAATTTGACCTGATTTCAAATTCTTTAAGATGAACTTTGGTTCTCTAAATTAAAGGAGATAGCTACAACAGCAAACAGGCTTAAATTGGAGGCAACCAGACTTTCACTCAGTGTTGTGATGACCCGCATAAATAAGAATTTGTACAGGTGAGACAGCTAAGAGTTTAACTCCTACAGGCCAGTAGGCGGGGCAGTCACGCTTGTCGGCTCTTGTTCCAACCTTCAATGGGACGTTTCTCAAATGACGTCACATTTTCCCAGAGACAGCCCAGGTCGGACAAACTAGTACAAACTACAAAGACAAATATACCAATCATTTTGGAAGATTACAACATTTCAACGTGATTTAGTCGAGAAACAAATCATAGAACAGTTTAAACTTTGGTTGAAATATAGATCAGTCAAATTATTGCAGGGTTTACAGCAAAAAATAGACGTAAAAACAACTTTTTTACTTTTATACAAAGTCAACCATTTTGCTGTAATCAGACACTCAGATCCTATCTCATCCTCACACAAACATACTCTCTCTCTCTCTCTCTCTCTCTCTCTCTCTCTCACACACACACAAGATCACTATTTTTGTGGGAGAAACAAGCGACTTGATCCATGAAAACAAGCCCAAAAGAAGCCCAAAAGAAGCCAAACAAGCAAACCGTCACAATGTAATACAGAGGCTGCTTCTAATCATCACAGATGCATGTATTTAGGTGTTGTTATACACACCACGAGTTTCCTGCTCGTAAAATAGTTGTCAGGGAGGATTGGGGCGGGGGGGTGGGGTATTAGCCTGGCTAATAGTTGGTTCCACAGGAGAGGAGCCTGATAGCTAAAGGATCTGCCTCCCATTCTACTTTTAGAGACTCTAGGAACCACCAGCAGACCTGCAGTCTGAGAGCGAAGTGCTCTGTTAGGAACATACGGGGTAATCAGAGCTCTGATATATGATGGAGCTTGATTATTAAGGGCTTTATACGTTAGAAGAAGAATTTTAAATTCTGTTCTTGATTTAAGAGGAAGCCAGTGAAGGGAAGCTAAAATTGAAGAAATATGATCGCTATTTTTGATTGCACCATGGGGTGACGGTGGTGCAAGAGTTAGGGAGTTTGTCCTGTAACCGGTGGGTTCCCGGTTTGATCCCCCACTTGGACTGTCTCAGGTCTTGTGATCTTAGGCAAGACACTTCACCTGCATTGCCTGCTGAAGGTGGTCAGAGAGCTTATGGGGCTTTGTCTATGGTAGCCTCGCTTCTATCAGTCTAACCTAGACCAGCCGTGGCTACTAACAGCTCACCACCGTCAGGGTGTGAATGACTGTAGTGTAAATAGCTTTAGGATTGTCGGACTTGATAAAGCGCTATACAGGTACAAGCTGTTTACCATTTTTAAATTTCATCAGAGCCTTTTGGTTACGCTGAAGGCTTTAAAATGCAATCTCCAGCTTTAATTCATGTATAATGTTCTATGATTCTCCATTTCTTTTTTCTATTCTTTTGAGTCAACTGTATCCAGGTTATAGCAGGTTATAGTTATCAGGACTGTTGCCTTACACCAGTCCTGAGTTCATATCTCAGCTGTAGGTCTATCTATATTGAGTTTCTGTGATCTCTTTGTTCATGTGTGGAAGTTCTTACTTCATATATCAACTTCCTCCCAGAGTCCAAAAGTCAGGCATGCTAAGATTATTTGGCTATCTGAATTTCCCTTATATGACCATCAGAGTGCACGTTTGTTTGTTCTGTATGCCTCTGTGTTGTTTTGTGATGAACTGGAAACCTGCCTCGTGTGTTCCGCCTCTTGCTGTATGACCTCTGGAGATAGGCATCAGCAACAATCCCTCATCTTCCTATCGTAACTCAATTAATAATTTATTTTTGACATTTCCATCAGCTCATTATCATGATCTTCCAAAAGAAGAATACACAAAGAAAATCTGTCTTTACAGAAACCCCTGGCCATGCTCCAAAAGTCACAGCTACAAATTGGTTGTTAGACAGCCTGCTCTTTGAAACATACAGCCTTCATTCTGCCTCACTGATTTTGACAGCCCAATTTCATATATTTTCCTCACAATAAGCACAGACATATTGTTGTCACAACAACCTTGTGCGAGCAATAAAAAAGTTATAGTTGGCATCATTCTGCCATCCATGCAAACAGAAGGCATCGGCATTCAAGGCTTTATGTAATACAATTTCTAATAAACGCCATAAAGGTTTTGAAATGTCTGTGTTTATTTGACTGTCACGTTGACATATATTATGTGAGTAATACTCTTCTTCTTTTGGATCTGGTCTTATTTCAGCTTCCATCGGGTACATGAAGACAAGTTAACACAGAAATGGTTGTTTGTAAATTCAAGCTAATTTTAAATGGTAAGCACTTATTTAACACTTCATAATTATATGTAAATTTTACAGTGTTTTTTTTTAAATACATGTTAAAGAGATATAGCAGTCAGAGCGTAGGGTACATCTTGTTCCAGAAATCTGTATGAGGTTTCCTGTAATAGATGCTAATTTTACATAATAGAAATTAGCTTAATATAATCACAGCAAAGGTTTAGTATAATAAAATATTGTATAGCCATGTTTTTAATGTTTAGCAGACTGATATTCAACTTCAGATTACTTACATTAATGTGGGTATAAAATGCATCTCAACAAGCCTCCATACATCACCATGTCACCAGGTGACTATGAACCAGTTCAAGCACTGAGGAAATGCTTAGAAGAAATCAATGCCTGGATGTGCCAAAGTTTTCTTGAATTGAATAAAAACAAAACTGAAGTAATAATTTTTGGACCAATAGAGGAGAGATCAAGAGTTAGCACACAGCTTCAGCTGCTTCACCTAGGAACCACTGATCAGGCCTGAAATTTGGGTGTAGTGATGGACTCAGACCTGAACCTCCATCTAAAGACAATCACAAAGTGGACCTTCTAGCACCTGGAGAACATTTCCAGGATTAAAGGACTGATGTCTCAGCAGGATATGGAAAAACTATTCCATGCGTTTATCTTAAAACACTTCTGTTAGTCTATAAATCCCCGAATTAGCACCTAAATACATCACAGACTTGTTATCAGTGCATCAACCCTCCAGACCACTCAGGTCTTCTGGCTCCAGCCTGCTCTGCATAACCAGAACCAGAACCAGACATGGAGAAGCAGCATTTAGTTCCTATGCTCCACTGATCTGGAACAAACTCCCAGAAAACTGTAAAAGTGCTGAAAGCCTGAGTTCCTTTAAATCAGGATTAAAAACACATTTGTTTATGGTTGCCTTCGACTGTTCTAGTTAAATTGTTTTAATAAATAAAAGCCGGTAACACTTTATTTTGTTTCTACATCTTATTCCAGCTTGCTTTTATTCTATTTTCCTATGTTTTAATCATGTAAAGCACTTTGCAGTGTCTTTGTACTGAAATGTGCTGAAAATAATAAGTTTGCCTTGCCTTGCCATACAACAAAGGTACTGACAAAACAGGCCTTGAAATATATGTTTATGCTTGAGGAGGGTCACATGATCTACCAAAGGCCAAACCATAACCTCTCACGGATGTGGGACAATACAAAAATCAAAAATAACAAGTATGGTTGAGCAAAGCACAATGTTGTATTTTGTTCAGACGAACAAAAAATCCAAATAAATCTGCAGTATATACGGTTTTATACTGTTCCATAAAAATAAGCAGATCCAGGTCTTTACATCTACTTTTTTCAGAGGAGGTATACATTTAGTTACCATTAAAGGAGGTAAAGAGAGCAGATTGACCACAATCCACTTAAACTGCTTCTACACTGTTTCCCCAGGGCAAGATAATTAACCTCTACCTGTTTCTCTGTAACTTTACTGGCTAGCTCCCATCCAGGTTAGTGTGTCTTGCCTTAGGCCAGTGCTGCAAATAACAATATGCTCACAGGCAGCGTCGTTGGCTGTGAATATATGAGAACACTCCTACTCTTGGGGAACAAAAGTAAACTTTGTATGAAATGTCATTTGAAGGATTTTCAGCTGTAGGATCTTTCATTTTTATTCTATGAAATTTCAATTTTCAGTGTCTGCTGAGATCATGATATCTTTGCATAAAGTCACTGGTAAATATAGTCATACCCCTAAAATCTTTTCAGATTTCCTCATAGCATCCATTGAATTATGTGTATTTTATCCAAATGGACGTAATAAAGCAAAACAAAGTAGCACATACTTGTAAAGTGAAAGGAACATTATATTTGGTTTTCTTTTTTTAATACACAATCAAACGATGTTAAATTTTAAAGCAGGTTCAGGTTCTATAACAACATCCAGAGCTCTGATCATCATCTGGACCTGGAGAGAGGATGGACCACCTGCAGACCTACCAGGACATGGACGTCCACCTGGACTGACAGGCTGGGAGAGAAGAGATATGAGATACAATGTTTGCGGTTATCACAAACTCTGTCATGATATGATTTCCAAAAAAAATTTAATTCACAAGTCAATTGGTATCTTGTGATTTCGTCTGCCCATCTAACACAATTATTTACATTGATATCAACTCCCAAAACACTCATTTATGATTTGACCAATTCATTTCTAAGCTCTTATAGACATCAGGTGTTTAAAACAAAAATAGCATTTATCTAATTATATAACAAGAAATAATAGATCACCTGTGCATTCGTGCCTTGTACATTTCAAAACGTCACAAAGATGTTGATGTTTTCATTTTCTTACTGTTGACCTCAATAATTAGAACATTTCAGATGCATTCCTGCGTGCTGGTGAGGTAGGTGTGCAGAAGACACATCTGGTTTAAAATCAACTGGTTAAGTGAACAGGTTGAAGGAAAATTAGGCAGGGTTTTTACTTGCTAATCCTTAATTCACCCACCTCTGATGGGCGGCCACCTGCCATAACTGACTGGGGCGCTGTGCTCCATTTGGCTGCTGGGTTTTGGGGTCATCTCTGGAGGGGGGTGGCAGGGGCCCTCCATTATTGACAGAGCTGTCTAAATTATTCACATTTTATTACTCAGGTAGAAGTATAAATACTATGGTTTAAAAATATGTCTGCAGAAGTTCATCTTTTTACTCAAGTAAAACTATTTAAATTATAAAAGTAAAAGTTATTTAAGAAAAGAAAATGCCATTAAGGACAAAAGGATAGGGGCCACCACAGGGGCTTATAGTGTACTACCCCACGCTGAAAAAGACATATTTCTAAAGAAACATGCCCATTCAAAATGCACATATACAATGCAGATATATTGAATACCATTATCAATAGCTTTTTTTGGGATGTAAAATGCATCCAAGATTAGTTACAGGACTCTGTGGTGAGAATGGATGTACGATACAAAACGACTTTGTAACAATTACCTTGTATGGTTGTCTATTACACTAGACCAGGTGAGTCAAAGTTATCCTCCTGGGCCAGTGTCCTGCAAATATTATGTATGTCCCTGCTCCAACACACCTGAGTCAAATAATCAGGTCATTAACAGGAATCTGAAGAACTTGACTGCATATTGAGTAACTAATTCAGCCATTTGATTCATGTGTTGGACCAGGGACACATCTAAACGTTGCAGGACATCAGGATAGCGCTGTCAAAATGAACGATTAATCCAAGTGATTAATTAATGCAATTAGAATAATCCAGATTAGGCATGGACCAGTATTAGGCCAAAATATCACATTTTCACATTTTTTAGTAATTATACCAAACTTGGAACATAGTAAATATGTGGAATCCAACCCTATTGGTGGAATGTAACCCTGACAGCAGTGCGATCATGTGACTTAATAGCTCTTGTTGTATGCAACTTTTATTCTTATTCATAAAACTCTGAAAGCGGGGATATTTCTGGGAACTTTTGTTGGGAAAGGTCAGCGGAAATCTCCCCAGAAATGCCTGACCCTGAAGGTAGCTCATTCATTTCGAGAAAACTCTAACTGTACCGTGAACCTTTAACCAGTGATGCCCGTAACGCGTTACTTTATTCAAACAATCAAACAAACGCGTTACTTTTTCCAAACTAGTAATCAGATTAAAATTCCTTATCCAATTCACTCTACGTTACTTTTTGGTGATTTTACTTTGGGAAAAAAATGGTTAGCTTCTCTGAGAGTGACGTTGCGTCAGAGGACGGACACAACCGGTGACACACGCGTCAATAACAATGCAGGGAGAGGAAAAGTGTGCGTTTTCCAGTTGGAAATATAGTCATTACTTTGAGTTCGTGTCATCTAAAGATGATAATATCAAGGTTCGCTGTACTCTCTGTGCTAGTGACAAAGTGTTATCCAGCTTCAAAAACACGACGTCAAACTTGAAGAAACATTTGACCTCACAGCACAGCGCAGTCAAACTAAGAGAGTTCGACGATTCGAAGCAAAGAGCTGTGACTACAGGAGGGCCCCTGCCAGCCAAATAACAAAAGCTGGATTTCCATGCCAAAGCAGTAAGTGGTGGAGAGTTGAAGAAGTTGGTTGGACAATATGTTGTTGAAGAAATGCTACCCTTAAACACTGTTGATTCGCCCTCGTTTCGTGCTATCATAAACAAGATTCCTACCACTATCAGTGCCGAGCTGCCCCACAAAACATCCTTTTCATCTTACCTGGAGAAGGAGTATGCAGAGATGGAGAGAAGTCTAAAAGCTTCGCTGAAAGATGTCCCCTTTGTTTCCACTACTGCTGATATTAGGTCTGCTAACAACAGAAGCTATCTGGGGCTTCACTGGATCAGTGAATCCACATTGGAGCGCGACAAGGCTGCATTAGCATGTCGGAGAATTCGCGGTAGACACACGTATGATGTGATCGGTACAGAAATCGAAAACATCCACTCTTCTTATGGATTACTTAACAAAGTAGTTGCTACAGTGACCGATAACGGATCCAACTTTGTTAAAGCGTTTCAAGTTTATCGGCTACTAACAGCTCCTCTCAGCTGAGAACCAATGTGATGGCCAGCTGTGTCTCCCACCCCACCACAGATGTGCTTCACACACCATAAACATAATTTCCACAAATGATGTGGAGAAATGTTTAACAAGCAATGCAGAGAGCAAAGCTGTGTACAGGAGCAGCATAGCAAAATGCACAACTCTTTGGACCAAATCAAGTAGATCTACCCTTGCATCAGAAACAGTGGAGGAAGTCAGTAAAAGAAAGCTGCTAGTACCAACATCCACAAGGTGGAATTCATTTTTTGATGCTGTGAATAGAATAATAGAAATGCCCATGCCATGAGTGAGCTGAACATGCTGTGCACCAAACTGGGAGTTAAGTGTTTCAAAGACAAAGAGTAGCAGTTCCTACATGAATACTGCTCTGTCATGAAGCCTATGACTGACATTTTGCAAGGTGACTGCCCATATGGGACATTACTACCCACACTTGAAGTCCTGATGCAGAAGACCCTGGCAGTTAAAGATACCCTCTCCAGGATGACTGCAGGCCTTCCAGATGCCACAGTGAAGGCATGTTCCATCTTACACTGCTAATGAATATAGAACAAAATATTCCGTGTCATTGCAATTCTTGGATGAGAAGATAAAATGAACACAAATTTTAATAAGTAACCTAAAACAAAATTTGATCCATGATACTGATCCCTCAGTACACGTAATACATTGAAATAATTATTTGGCCTTATAGCCATAAACATACAGACCAATTTTTCAGGCTATCCATAATCGTTTTGCTGGTGTCCTGGATGACAAAGATGCCCTTCTCGCAGCTGCCAATTGTCCAAAATTTAAACTTCGATGGCTTAGAGATGCAGGTAGGAAGGATCTAGTAAAAGAACTTCTAACAGCTGAGTGTCGCGCAACTGCTCCTGCTGCACAGAGCCCTCCAAGTGTGGCCACCACATCTGGCAGCCAAGGTGAGATGGACTTTTTCTCCTTTGAGGTGGAGCCAGAGGATGACACCTACTCTGCAGAAAAGGAAGTCATGGACTACCTGAGGTCAGCATATGACCTTCAGATTCTGCATCAGTTTTCAAACATAAAGAATATTTTCCTGAAGTATAACATTCCAACCCCATCAAGTGCTCCTGTGGAGCGGCTTTTCAGTCTTGGAGGTTTAGTGCTCACGCCTAGAAGAAATAGACTTTCTGATAAGATGTTTGAAAAACTTCTGTTAATGAGCTACAAACACTAGTTCAATCGCACCACTCCACTGTTTCACTTCTAACCATTACAGAATAAGAATAAAACAATAGAGGTTACATTTGGTGTTATAAGCTGTTGCTGTTTTGTATAACCACATTTTGCTACTCTAATGCTGAAAATAGCAGGTTCAGTGTTTATAAAATGTTTGGTGTTCTCTTGGAAAGGTTCATTAATAGCTAGATTAAAAAACAGCGTATACAATGTTTACTATAAATGGCAAATTTTGCATTTACAATTAAGATTTTCAATATATCAGGTAAAAGGGACTGTTAAGAAAAAGTATTTTTTCTGAAGTCATATTTTATTTTTTTCAAAAAGAATGTGTGTGTAAATAAGCTAAAAAATACTTTTTATTCATTTTCAAAAAGTATTTTGGCAAATTCAAAAGGGACAGTCTTTGTTTATATATATTTTTGAAAAACATACTGTTTTCAGTTGAAGTTATTAAGTTGAACTTAAAATGTCAAGTTATGTTATTAATTTTATTGATGAAAATGCACTTCAAATAAAGTGAGTACTGGCAAAACTGGTTAGCGTTTTTATGAGAAGGTGGTGGGGGCCTTGCCGGCAGTGGCAGATGTATAAGTGAATAATAAAGTAACATGTAATCTAACTCAGTTACTTTTAGGATTAAGTAATCAGTTTAGTAACTTAGTTACTTTTCAAAGGAATAATCAGTAATCAGTAATCGGGTTACTTTTCCTAAGTAACTGTGGCAACACTGCCTTTAACAGATAGCAGTGGGTGGTACTCAGACCAGGCTGCAGAAACAAATTACAGGGGGGGCATTCCATTTTTTTAGGGGGGCACACTTTAAAAAGAAAAAAAAATTATATTATATATCTATATCTATATCTATCTATCTATCTATCTATCTATCTATCTATCTATCTATCTATATATATATATATATATATATATATATATATATATATATCTATATATATATATACATATGCTTCAGGCTGAACAGTGGCTCTGTGACTACTGTAACGAACAAACAAATAGCAATAGTGTAGTCAGTTTTGCCAAATTAGGCAGGTTTCCAACCAATTAGGCTTTTGAACACATTGAGCTGGAAAAAAAATAGCTTATGGGCAGATAAAAAATTTCGGAAGCTTTTCATAACATTTGTTGGGCTTTTAGAAAGAATTCCTAACAAAATATATCAAAATAGTCATTATCTATTTTTTAAATAAGATGAATCTGTCGATCATCAACAATGAATAATAGTTATAATGAATAATATTGTTATAATAAAACAAGAAAATAATAATGGTTAATCAAGTGTTTGGTCAGTGTAAACGCCCAAGAGGGGTTGAGTTCTACTTATCAACTTAAAAATATTTCATGACTGCGTGTAAGAAAAATGTTTAATTGAGCTATACTGAGAGAAATTACGTTTATATTAAGGTAGATTTACAACTCATGTTGGGAAGCTATTTATAATTTATTTTTTTCCGGTTGATATATCCTGATTGTTAAAGAGATCTTGTGTGTTATTTGGTTGTCTGATTGTACATTTTATTTGGAGCCCATATGCGCAGTTTTTTTCTTTGGTTCGGCGCTGTTGTGTGCTAATGGAATGTTCTTATGTGTTTAATAGTTCTGTGCTTTTAACATAAGAGAGTTTGAGATTTGGGCTTGTTTTTTATTTTAAGTTGGGCAGGTTTTATGCTAGTTTGGGTTACTGGAAACTAACAGTGACATAGGGTAACCTGTAGCGCTGTGTCTTAACTTAAAAGTCCAGCATAAGCTACACGCTAATAAACATGAGCACTGGTGTCAGGCTGAACACTGACTGAAGTAACAATTCTGACTAGAACAGGTTCTGTAATTACAGCAGCTATGAGAACAAGGAGCAGAACAGCTTGTGCTCGTAGCTGTCCTAGCTAACCCTGCTAGCTGTCTAGCTAACCCTGCTAGCGTTAATGTTTACTCCAGTTTAGACTTCAGTGCTGGCATTTCAAACAGAAATTAATAGCGCTCCTTCCAGCTCGCTCTCTGCTTCGTTGTCACTTCTTGTAATTATTTGGTAATCAGACCAAATTTTCATCCCGCTCTACCGACACCAACGGTGACCACAGCCGAACTGCGGCGGCGACTGAAGGCTATGACTCGGTGTCCCGCCCCACTCCAGCTGTGATTGGCTAGCATGTTGCCGTCAGTCGTTGATTTGATTGGTTTAATTGTATGATTGGCACATCAAAGATAGTACTAAAAGGACGATGGCCACTCCGAGTTAAAAAAAAAAAAAAAAGACAGCTTCCAGTCCAGGGCGGGCACAGCTGGCTCACAGGGCGGGCACGGCCCCCCAATGCCCGCCCATGCCGCCGGGTCTGGTGGTATTCCAGTAAACGCACTACCATCTCAAGTCTGTTGCCTCCTCTGGCTGCCACAGTCTGTGAGCACTTTCTGCACGTAGGCAGCCTTCTTCCTCTGAGCCGTTGTCTTCTGTTTTCTTATGGTAGCCGAAGTATCCTTTTAAAGAGAGGGAAAGGTTTGGTACGCTCATCTTTCTCCAGCCTTCATAGAACATTTGCCACTATGCAAAGGTTCATAGGGGGAGGAGTCGTGATACTGCGGTTACAGCCGGCCTGAGCGATTTCTCCTTCACTTTCTCCACAACCAGTGGACAACCAGTGTTGAGCACATGCATGGGAGAAGAGGAAAAGCATCTGTCTTTTGCTTAGAAGTTTAATGTCTTCTGAGGTAAGAACGTTATGAATATTGGAGTTATCTCATGTTCTCTCACTAATGCATGAATTACGGCAGAGAATCAACAAAGCAGCCAGATGAATGAGATAACGCAGAGAATTTGGACCAAATAAACTGCTAATCCAGCCTACAGAGTCAACTGCAGTGAATAGAGGAAAACTAATTTTAAACGTTGGACAAATGTAAGGGCATGTATTAGCCTCGTGAGACCATCCTGATCTCGCGAGCTTTCAAGGTTTCACTCGCAGATCAGTCTGGCTACTCTCCGTTAAAGAAAATTTGGAGCCGTTCACCAAACGAACGTCCAATCAGCGTTGGCTTTGAGGCGGGTTGAGGTGTGACGCAATCAGAAGCGCGACAGTTCAGTCTAAAGAACATGGCGGCTTCAGCCGATGAAACTAGCGTTAGTGTGGCTATCGAGCAAGTTTTATCGGAATTACAGAGTATTTCTTTGCTGAGCTAACGAGCCTTTACCTGCAGCAACAAGAGTAGCTTGGCTTGTGGTTGTGTTTTCGTCGTTGCTCTGTTACGAGCGACGACGAAGCATGTTGACGAGTACGTCATATGCTTCGTTGATCTGATTGGTTTATTTGGCCCGTCTATCACCAACATAGGCCAATCAGCTAACCAGTATTTTCGCCCCTTCCCAAAATTACTTCAACGGAAGGTTTCCAGATGGATATGCGGAGCAAATCTATCTGGCGGCGTCAGGTTAGGCATGTATGGGAAAGAAAATAAATAATATTGAACTTCATCCTGGACTGGAATCTGTCAGAAAGCTAAACCCAGTGCAGTTCCCTTGATCTCTACAGCACATTTTCAGCCTTTCTAAGAGAATATTGTGATCAACTGTACAGACACAAGTCTATTATCTGAGGCCATGAGAATATCATTAGTGACTTTCACCAGAGCTGTTTCAGTGCTATGACTACTCCCTTTCTGAATAACTGTGCAAGTGCAAGACCACCTTACCCAGGTGCCCCGGGGCCTTGGGTCTCTGGGCGAATGGCTAGATAAGCTCCAGTGTAGCTGGCTGCCGGCAGAGCCCATAGGCTCATCGCTGCAGCTTCCAGGGGCTTCGGTACTATGGCTTTTGCTGGGTCTCCTGGGGCTCCACTCTGTTCTTCCCTGTGTTGGTCTCTCTCGGGCCTCTTTGCTCTGAGGGCCCTTTCAGGTGTCCGGGGTTCTGGTTGTTCCTGGTGTCTGCCTCGGCACTCTGGGGGGCGGGTCTTTGGCTCCTCACAACCACTTTTGAGCATTTTGCTTATGGATAAACCTTACAAATACAAGTGCACTCTCACAAACACCTACAGGTGCTGGGATTCAGGGGCTTACACATTATATATTATATTATATACAGAAAACCCCTATTATTAGCTTTAGCTGTCACTTTATACATCTCATATTAAATAATACTGTATATTTTGGTTGTTTGTACTTGTAATATTTTATTGGTTGGTTTTGCTGTTCTTTTTATATCTTTGTATGCAGGTGTAGAAGCAGACTCAGAGATTGTTATCTTGTTCTCTCCTGTATTTTTGTCACCTTTTCTCACTTTTAGCATTTTGTCTCATCTTTTCTCTTCCTTCCTTTCTTTCTCTTCTACCTTCCCGTTTTTGTATCCATTTAACATGAAATAGTCGCAGGATAAAGTCTAATAAAGCTTTGTGCATATATAAATCAAGCGGAGCACTATGGCGAAAGTAGAAATGCTCCACTTGTGAAAGTGTCGGGCTCTCTTTGGCATTAAGACAGTAGTTCTTAATGTCTTTTACGATGAAAGTGTCATTGTTCGTTTGATAAGGAGGTTATGTGCAGACGTTAATGAAACATGGCTACTTCCTCTAAAATCGGGTTGCAAATCTGTAAGTAAAGATCCATGCACAGAGCCTGTGGACCTTGGTTTGTTGTTTTCAACCTGACTGCCCATTTGATATTTTATGAGCTGAGAACTCCAGCTTGAAAAGAATGCTTAATGCAGGATACTGCATCAGCTTGTTGATGTGTTTCTAACACATAAATATGCCAGTAGAGAAGGTTGTTTAATTCAAAAATGCATACCTCTGTGGTTTATGTAAAATATATATTCTTACAAATATATATCTTTTCCCAAATCCTGTTCAGGATCTCGGGTTAGGCTTGAACCAATCCCAGCAGTCACTAGCCAAAGGAAAGGCTACAGGCTGGACTAGGGCTGGAAAAAAAATCGGATAAATTGTGATTAAACAATTATTGAAATAATCATCAACTATTTTAGTAGTCAAATTGAATCGTTAACTGGAGTCTACAGACTCTAAAATGTGTCATATTCTGAACAAGCAACAAACTCAGAGCAGATATTAAACCAGGACTGTACCAATAATATATACATTTTACCTTAAAGGTTAAAACCCTTCTTTCTCTGTAAAAATGCTCTATGCAGAACTCCTGAAGTGGCATAGTATAAGCTTTCCCTGCTTCAAATTTTGTTAAAAAATACTTTTTGCTATTTGATTATTAATCTGTTAATCAAAAACGCATACACAGATTAAACAATTACCAGTATAGGAGTTGTAGTCCTAGTTATATTGTCTAGTGCAAGTAGGGATAGGTATTATTAGCATTAAATTGAGTTTTATTTACATGTGTGTATTTACAATGTATTTAAAATGTACAACAAACATTTGTTTTTTAGTTCAAGACATTTGTTTATTGAGGTATGTTAATTTATGAAGAATATCTCTTTTTAGATTGATCAGAAAGATAATTGATGGATGAATTAACTACTAAAATAATTGATAGCTGCAGCGCTAGCATGGACAGACATTCCATCACAGGGCCTGGATACTGTCTAGTAAATGAATAAATTATTACTTCATGACATGAGCACATACCATTCTAAAAGCACACATTTTGCATCACATTCTGGATCCTCTACGCTCCTTCTGGGTGCCCCTCTCTTAGATGTCTGCTTTAAGACTTCTCCTCCGGCACAGCATTCCCCACTGCGATATGGATGTGTGAACACCAAGTGTGGAAAAAGTCTTGACCAAATTTTCTACACATTTTCTTGTGCCGTTCTTGTGTGAAAACGGATTAGGAGACTGGCAGGGAAGTTGGATGTTTGAGTGCTTGATCTTCTATGCCACCAAAAAGACCAGAGAAAGAAAAATGACATCTGAGCATTTTTTGTTCAGGGTAAAACAAACAACCTGGTTATATCATATCCATCCTTTTACTTTAATTGCTTTATATGGACCACAGGAGCTAACAGCAGGGCACGAACAGTAATGACTGTAAATAATCATAGTCCAGTCACAACTGTATTGTATGTTTGGACCTTAATAATATGGTGGTCGTAATGGCTTGCATAGACTGCTTTGATTTTTCAGTCTGCAGCAGGCATGTGGATCAAGGACAGTGCCACTCAAACTGAGGATGCCAGTGGCTGGTTTTCATCTTCTGTTAAAGAGAAATTTAAAGAAACTCTACAAAAGGCTTCTTTGGTTTGACTTGTTTGGACCCTATCAGCAGGGTGAAGGAGGTGAAATGAGGTGACTGTGAGGAATTTCTAATGAATGGACAAAGAGCAGCGATATCCCATAACGATGGAGCAACTCAGGCTTAATGTGAAGGAACAACATTCCATCCTTTAACAACCAGAGAATACACACAGACAAGAAGTTTTTACAGAAATGTGAAAAAGAAAGGAAATGGTGGATTACTTTACATGTTTTTTTACAAACAAAAATCTGAAAAGTGTGGCATGCTTATGTACCCCCTTTTTTCCTGATGACCTTAAATACAATCCAGGGCAATCAACTGCCTTCAAAAGACACTCAAATATAGTCCAGCTGGTTTTGATTCAGTATAAATCCAGTTGTGCTGTAAAGGTATCAGTGGTTTTATTAAGTAGATACGTTTTCTGAGATTATCTCATACAACAGTGTCCTGAGCTTTGAACATTTCATAGAGCACTGTTCAATCCATCAACCGTTTATCTAAACGACCATCTGGTCTCTGTAGGCGTTAATCAGATAAGCGGCCTGGAGGCCCATGGTAACTTTGGAGGAGCTGCAGAGCTTCAAAGAACATGCCACACTCGCCACAAACCTGGCCTTTAAATGAGGGCAGCAAGAGGAAAGTGAGTTACAACTCAATGAACTTCAGAACTGCTTTTAAATGTAACATTGATATTTAGGGTCATTTTTAGTGACTAACAGGGAAATTATCTTTTAAAATGTATCAAAGAAAGTGGATACCTATTGAAAAAGGATAAGCAGAGAACTGAATTCCAGGGAGGTTTGCCAAAGTTGGAAAACACTTTGAAGATCCAGATTGAAGGATGGGAGCTAGCTGTGTACATGTTTAGTCATAATGTCACTTTTGACCATTTATTAATGTTGTACATGTACTTGTTTTAATTTACATCGTGGATACCTAATGAAATCTAAAACTGTTAGTTAACAGTGAGGATGTTGTCAGGTACTCTGCAGATGCTGAGTTAGGTAAAGAATATATATATATATATATATATATATATATATATATATATATATATATATATATATATATATATATATATATATATATATATATATTATGCAGATGTTATTGATTTTACAACAATACACCGACTAGCCACTTTATTAGGTATACCTTAGACCCACTCTTTTCTCCAAAGCTGCCTTGACTCTTCTTGTCATGAGCTTAACATTCCTCAGGGATTTTGGTCCTGGTCTATTGTGACATGATAGCATCACACTGTTGCTACAGAACTGTTAGCATGATGTGAATCTCGCTTTCCACCACATCCCAAAGGTGCTCAGTTGAACTGAGATCTGTTGCCTGTGGAGGCTTTTGGAGTACAGTGAACTTGTTGTCATAATAATGAAACCTATTAAATTTGATCTGAGGTTTGTGTGATTCTGCTTTATCTTTACGTAATAATTAGAAGATGGGTGTTGATAAAGGGATGGGAACAATCCTCAGGTAGAATGTAGTGTTTAACTAATTGTCAAAAGGGCCCCTAAGTGTGCAAAGGAAATATGCCCGGCACCCGACATACCACAACCACCCGCCTCAGTTTTAGAAACAAGGCAGAAAACATCCTTGTTTTCAGATTCTTCACACCAAATTGTGACAATATTGTCTGAATATTGTAGCTTCTTCTTAGGATCAGATAATGTTTTTACAATTTGTTATCATCCAAATTTGCCCAATTTGTGTGACGCTGTTCATGACTGACAGGAGTGACGCTCAGTGTTGTCTTGTGACCCATGTGCTGCAAGGCCTAAAGGTGACCTATTATGTTTCTTCAAAATATTTAGGATAGGTATATGAGCTATATAGAACATATTCATTACATGTTTTACACAAATCATTCTCAGATAAGATTTCATCTCCCCAGTTTCGTCTATTTTGAGCTTCTTACAGAATGCAAAGTTTTTATTTTATGCAAATACGCTGCAGCTTGCTGCGTCCCCCAACTTAATGTTTACACTCGCACTTTATACACATGAAAATGGCTGCCAGTAGATGCACAGTAATCTTTAATCCTGAATCAGACCCAGAAGCAGGAGTGGATCCACCTGCACAACCAGCAAGGATGATATGATTAAAAACAAAAATGTATCAATTCACACATAACATAATATCACAGGATGGTTCCCCATCGATGGCAACAAGCTTGCACCCTGCTCTCCTTTAACAGCATGACCAGTACCCATACCCGCTGTTGTGATATGCAAAATGCTTACTCGTGCTGTCTACTCAGCTACCGTAATAACACTCTACACACAGCTTTTGCCGTGGACAGCTTGTCCAAGACTTTCCCCGGAAATTGGGGACTTCTGGTCACCCTACCCAAGGTAAGCGTTAGCTTATGTAATAAGGCAAAATCCTGTTCATGGCGAACAGCAATGCAAAACACACAAGAGTAATCATTAAGTACTTACATGTCCATCATCTTCAGATTTCCAACGAACAGTAGGGGCAGAACTTTCATTCAGTAGAGTCTTTTGGTAAATCCTGGCATGTAGATTTGGTTGTTTTCAAAATATTCCATTGCAAAGGGATTCACACAAACCACAGTTTTCTTTGGCAATGTGGCTAGGACATTGTTTTTCCAAATATAATTTATGTCCCCCTTCATAAGGAGAATGTGCACAGAAACATTTTGTTTATTGCAGCCAACATGCCACATTTAAAGCCACTTAAAGGAGCAATAAGCTAAATTTGACCACTAGGTGGGCTGATGAACACTGTGTGTAGACCAACGCAAGATGTGACACAAGCCAGACCAACTACACGCCCCCCTTCCACTCCCCTTGTCAGGCGTCGCCTCGTGTGCACATATTTGCAAAGGTTAGTGTTGTGCAATCAAGCCATGAGGAAAAATCTGTCTAAATTGTAAGCCACAAAGAAATCTGAGACTTTTACAGGCACCAAGGAACTGCTCCCAAAGCTATGACCGAAGTAAAAGCCCTGGAACTAACAGCCATAGCTTCTGTTAGCATTCATGGAAACCAAGTTTTGCTGATGTGGTATGAGTGTGTTTTTACAGTTATAACAAACTTTATTTCCACAAGGGTTTTATACATTGATGGAATATTAATGTTTGTGTTTTCCAGTCTGCTCATTACGACCAAATGGAGCTTGAGGTCTTTTTAAATTAGCACCGAATGTCTGCTAGCATAGCGCTATTAGCTTCCCGGATAACATTAGTACTTTGACCGAGTAAACACAACTACGGTTCGTTTTAAACATAATGCTTGTTTTCGTTTCACTCCGCCATCGTTCGATAGTGCTATGAGTGTTATTACCACATAAATATGGAACATTAATGTCGATTTAATGGTGCTTGTGTAACGTTAGTATTAAACTCAAAGCTTATATAAACATTGCCCACAGGAAGTGCCCCAACATGCCATTTCCGGTCGATGATATTTACTTGGTTGTTTAACCCAAAATGACCAGTTCGAGCCTTGATCATTTCCTGGAGACATAATTCCATTAATAAAATCAAGTGTCGTAAAGGCACTGATGTTACCGAGCAAATCATTCTTTAAAATGTTATTTTCTCAAATCATGTTTTAATTAATTCAGGATATACAAAATGTTGTTCTAAATTAGTTAAGCTAATTTGATCTCATTCCATGTTCTTTAAGATGAACATGGAATGAGATTGGTTCTCCAACTTGGATCTGCAGTGAACCAGGATTCAATGAATCATTCTGATGATGGTGTTCAACCATTTTATTTTGTCTTTTGTTTCCTTTGTATGTACATAGTTCCTTAGCTCCTTAATCTTAAATCTTAATTTTGCTTAGTAGTTTTACTTACGTTTCACTAGCCTAGTAGAGATGATTTGTTCATTGAAATATATGTTTAATTCAGATAAACAGCATTCTATAGTGATGTTCTCTGGATATTAATTTATTTCTGTTAATACATTCTTGCACTTGAAGAGAAGCTGTCACTCCTTATTCTATGTGAGTGCAGAGTTTGCTGTTAAAAGACCGACAGTGCTCGAATAATTCCTTTAAACTATTGTCCTGATATCAGCTCTAGAGCTGATATTTACCAGACAATACCTAACAGACAGTTATTTATTAAACATTAAATAACTTAGAACAGTGCGTAATAGCATGCTATTGTGCACAACAATAGAAACACAGCAAAATGGTGTCACCTTTCAGAGGAACATTTCTAGTGAAGAGGTAATTGATAAGGTTATAATGCTGTTAGTAAGACAACGTATCATTTGGCTGAACGGGCATTTTGCTACGCTGTGCTGCTCTGATGGTGGTATTTTAGGGCAGGACAACACAAGGATTTTGTCTGACGTCACACCATATTCCGTCTAAAAAGATACCTTTAGTTCTTCACATCACTATTTTGTTGTTATTTCTATGTAAAATAATGACATTTCGCTTATTGCTCCTTTAAACCTTTTCCTTCTTCATTGGAATACTTGCTTTGAACTTGACAGCAAGTCATCGTCACCACATCCAGATGCCTGAATGCACAGAGGTGCTCTCATTTGATTGGCTGATTTAGAAGCAATTGACAGGTGTACCCAACAAAGTGCCTGGTGGGTGTATGTCTCACTTTTGAATCCTGGGGTAACTTACTAAATCTCTCTGTGCACTTCAAAAGAAATTAGATGAAAGGACAGTATAAGAAACATGAGTGGGGAATATTAAATGAGAGCATGCTCTGAGATTCACCTCAAGTCAGCTGAATGCCTGAAGAATAATTCATAAGCTGTTTATGTTTACTAAGGATTCAAGCTCCCACATTTTCTGATTTGCTAGTGTTTTTTTACAGTCAGGCTCAGCGACACCCATGTAGTCAGACAAATTAACTCAATTACCTTAGTTATTCTACGTTTTCTTCCCTTAGCTTGAATACCACCCTAACTGCAGCAGGAGCATAGAGACATAACAGGAAGACATGCCAGCTGTGACATACAGGGCACAGCAGATTTCAGCATACAAGAATATTAACAATCTGCATGGCGGTGTGGGATTGTGAGAAAGCGAACAGACTGGCGTGCTGCTCCGTTCAAGTATGAGAGCAGAATACTGATGGACTCCTCTGGCTGCTGTCTGTTTGTTTAGCCCTCTCAGTTCAGTCGCTGAGTCTTAAGAGGGGAGTCCAATCATAAGTCAAACACTTTACCGTGTTGACTGGCAGACAGTGACAAGAAAGCAATCCTCATTTTTGATTCAAAGGGGAGCCTGTACGGTCCAAGAAACAAGCTCAGTTGGCAGTGACTCGAAAGCAGATTATCACTTTCATCACCCCCAAAATCTTTTGAAGCTATGCAACAATAAGCACAGTCCTTGAACCTGAAAAGTATGAGCCAGCCTTAAAAATGAAAGAATCCCGTCCGCTTTGTATTCAGTGTCCCACAGTAAAATGTAAATTTGGATGCACCAGACTGCATCAATATTCAGGTTGGAGCATTGTTAAAAGAGGGCACATGCATGTAGATAATTGGTTTGCATTACAGTTGCTGTATCTAGAAGCAAAAAAAGATGTCTATTGCTCAGTTTATGGTAGAGCTGGGTTTATATTTAATTTTTTTTATCTCAGGGTGGCCAGACAAACCAAAGCAGGCTTGGGGTTTCCTAAAACCCTTCATGGATTAAAATCAATGGATACATTTGCCCAAGAGTTGCTAATGGT
Organism: Fundulus diaphanus; assembly: GCA_037039145.1. Classification (NCBI taxonomy): domain Eukaryota; kingdom Metazoa; phylum Chordata; class Actinopteri; order Cyprinodontiformes; family Fundulidae; genus Fundulus; species Fundulus diaphanus. The sequence continues at coordinate 59,569,570 of CM073125.1, forward strand.
TTTAGAAATTTAAGGAGAGGTATGAAATTAGTCCAAACTGTGCACCATTGAAGATACACTGCGTTTAAAGCACAAACGTTTGACAAGGCTTCCTTTGAAAACACTAATTTTGTCGATATTGACTGCTTACACGTAGGTATGAGGTTTTGATAAGAATCATTTAGGGTTTACTTTAAGTGCAAACATTTTTTAAAGGAAATATCTGAGGCTCCCTGAACTCGCTCAACACATATGAGCGTGCCTTCTAAATCTTAAATCTCCAACAAGAATAACGTTATGCCGCCAGTTTATTTGGCTCTTCTAGCAGATCTATATTGTGTTCTAGTGGGCAACACTTAATGAAACTTCATTGCCTCTCTCCTACATGAGTAAATGAGAAATTAAGCATCAGAGACAGTTTCTCATTTCAGCATAATTAAAGTTTTAATTGCTTGATGTTGAGCATAGCATCTTGTGAAAAGGCAGATTCACCATGAGGCACGCCACGAATCAGAAAGAACCGTGAAACAACAATAACACACAGCCACTCCTCTGCATAATTGGATATGAACAGTTAACTCCTCCATATTTCTTAACAAAATGACAGAGAAGGGTTCTCTGTGCCTGGGATTCTGATAATTGTGTGGGGTAGGCAGAACGCTGCGGCACTGAAAAATACAGTAGGTGGACAAAAGACCTGGGAAGCTAATCCTGTTGGTTTTGCCATCTCTAGGAATCTACATTTCACACGGATGAGTTGAAGCTAATGTCTGCGGGGTGTGCATGCCAATCTCATTAGAGCCAGGTGTTGGGATTCAGCTCACTATTCCTGCCTTTGCTTTCGTTGGCAGGCTGTACGTGCCGTCTAACACTAAGTCCTGACAGTGGTTTGCTCCCTTTTCTCTCATCCTGAGCCCAGAGAACACCTGTGGTGACAGTAATTGAACACTCTCACATCTTATGCTATCATTCAGCTCTGTCTTCCTGCAGTTACTGGTCATCCCCCTAAATTAAATCCACAAACTCATTTATGATAAAAGTTACGAGGGCCCCTCTGAACTTAATGCCCAGGTTGCAGAGCGGGACACTTGAGGGCATTTGTACGCTGACTTTTAGTGATTGAGCAAATATACCTATAGGCTGTTATAATAATAATAATAATAATAATAATAATAATAATAATAATAATAATAATAATAGCCTATTATTATTATTATTATTACTATTATTATTATTAATAATAATATTATTAGGGGAATTATTTGCCAGTGAACAGTAAACTTTCTTTCAATCCATCCATCTATCTTCCCTCTCAATAGATTGAGTAGATTTTCTCCAGGTTGCAATAAAAATAGCAAAACCTCATTTTAGGACTTTTAAAATATTGAATCTGGTGCCGAGTTTGAACCTATCATCAATTGTCTGTCCTGCACAGATGTTACATTATACATGCAGGCTATACAATCATATTCAATACATCAAAATCAGCGTCCTGATGTGCCTCACTTGTCCGATTAAAAGCATCTTTTCAAATCTTTCAAAATCTTGAAGCAGGTATTAACATAGTTTTATTAAGCCCACATTTCTTGACCCCTAACAGAGAAAAGCAGAAAAAAGCTATTTTCTGTTAGTCTGATGTAATTATCTAGTCTTAAATTATTTGTTCTAAATAGCTGTAAGGAGAAAAATATTGAGATATAAAAGAAATAAAGGTTTGAAAACATCAGTCTGTATTTAATTAATCTATGTGTTTCACTTAGTGAACTGAGTTATTGAGAAAAACAACCCTTTGAATGAATATAACCTTATATAAAAGTATAACTCTTATTCAGTTAATTTTATTTCTATGACACTAATTCACGACACACATCATTTCAAGGTTCTTCACCAAAAACAAACCAGAAAAAACAGGATAAAAGTTTCCTCTCTAAAGAAACCCAGCAGGTTGCATCAAGTCTCTCCAAGCAGCATTCACTCCTCCTGAAAGAGCGTAGAGCCACAGTGGACAGTCGTCTGCATTGTTGATGGCTTTGCAGCAATCCCTCATACTGAGCATGCATGAAGCGACAGTGGAGAGGAAAAATGTTAGTGGGGTGAATGCATACATGAAGCCCGTTTGTGTTACGATCCTGGTGTGTGTTAGTTCTTTCTTCTCCTAAGGATGGGTTCTCTCTGCTGACTCAACCCTGGACAGTTTGCAGCTCCCTTGACCTCACTAGTCCATGTTTTTATCTTTAGTAGAATTGATTACTGCAACGGTGTTTTCACAGGTTTGCCTAAAAAGTGGATCAGACAACTGCAGCTGATCCAGAATGCTGCTGCCCGCATCCTCACTAAGACTAAGAACGTAGAGAACATGGACCCGGTTCTAAAGTCCTTCCACTGGCTCCCTGTATCTCAGAGAATAGACTTTAAAATCCTTCTGTTAGTCTATAAATCCCTGAATGGCTTAGCACCTAAATACATCACAGACTTGTTATCAGAGCATCAACCCTCCAGACCACTAAGGTCATCTGGCTCCAGCCTGCTCTGCAGAACCAGAACCAGAACCAAACGCAGAGAAGCAGCATTTAGTTCCTATGCTCCACTGATCTGGAACAAACTCCCAGAAAACTGTAAAAGTGCTGAAAGCCTGAGTTCCTTTAAATTAAGATTAAAAACCTCATTGTTTAGAGTTGTCTTTCAATGTTAATGTACAATGTGCTTTCTTCTGTAATATTTTCCCTTTGTTTATGTTATATTTTTTGGGCATATACAGCACTTTGATTTGTCTTGCTACTAAAAAGTGCTTTATAAATAAACTTGCCTTGCCTTGCCTCACTTCTCCCTTTGCCTGCCTCCTCCCCTTCTCTCAGGAGATTCACCAGCCGGTAACCACCTCCATTAACGTTGTTACCAGACTCTCCACCAGGATCTCAGCTCCACCTCCACCACCTGCCCCAGTTCATCAAACCTTCACTAATCGTCCCTCTCCTTTTCAGAAACAGCAGTACCTCCCATAACCCTGAGTCCAGTTTGTTCCAGACTTTAATTTGTCTTAATTAACTAAAGCTATAAATAGTATTCAATTCAATTTTATTTTCAATTCAATTTTATTTATATAGCGCCAAATCATGAAACATGTCATCTCAAGGCACTTTACAAAATCAACTTGATTTTGTAAAGTGCCTTGAGATGACATGTTTCATGATTTGGCGCTATATAAATAAAATTGAATTGAAAATTGAATTGAAGTTCAATCATATTATACAGATTGGGTCAGATTATACAGATTGGTCAAAATGTCCTATATAAGGAAACCAGTTGATTGCATCAAAGTCCCGACAAGCAGCATTCACTCCTGGGGAACCGTAGAGCCACAGGGAGAGTCGTCTGCATTGTACATGGCTTTGCTGCAATCCCTCATACTGAGCAAGCATGAAGCGACAGTGGGAAGAAAAACCACCCATTAACGGGAAAAAAAAACCTCCGGCAGAACCGGGCTCAGTATGAACGGTCATCTGCCTCGACCGACTGGGGTTACAGAAGACAGAGCAGAGACACAACAAGAGAGACAAAAAAGCACAGAAGCACACATTGATCTAGTAATCTGTTCTACATTAGATGGTAATAGTCGGTGATCTGTCCTCCCTGGATGATTTCACAGTCAACAGAACGTCAGACCAGGTGTACCTACTATGAAGAAAAAAGAGAGAGAACAAAAAGTTAAAAGCTGAAATGACAACAGTCATTTCAATGTAATGCAATGCAAATCTGGAGAACAGTAGACTGGAGAACAGTAGAAATCAGTAGAGTGAGAAAAATAGGCCCTGATGTCCTCCAGTAGCCTAAGCCTATACCAGCATAACTATAGAGGTAGCTCAGAGTAACATGAGCCACTCTAGTTATAAGCTTTGTCAAAAAGGAAGGTTTTAAGATTAGTCTTAAAAGTAGACAGGGTGTCTGCTTCACGGACCAAAACTGGGAGTTGGTTCCACAGGAGAGGAGCCTGATAGCTAAAGGATCTGCCTCCCATTCTACTTTTAGAGACTCTAGGAACCACCAGCAGACCTGCAGTCTGAGAGCGAAGTGCTCTGTTAGGAACATACGGAGTAATCAGAGCTCTGATATATGATGGAGCTTGATTATTAAGGGCTTTATACGTTAGAAGAAGAATTTTAAATTCTATTCTTGATTTAACAGGAAGCCAATGAAGGGAAGCTAAAATTGGAGAAATATGATCCCTCTTGATGATTTTCATCAGAACTCTTGCTGCAGCATTTTGGATCAGCTGAAGACTTTGAATTGCATTTTGTGGACTTCCTGATAGTAAAGAATTACAATAGTCCAGCCTTGAAGTAACAAATGCATGGACTAGTTTTTCAGCATCACTCCTGGACAGAATGTTTCTAATTTTGGCGATATTCCGGAGGTGAAAAAAGGAAACTCTGGAAACCTGTTTAATATGGGATTTAAATGACATGTCTTGGTCAAAAATAACACCAAGGTTTTTTACTTTATTACCAGAGGCCAAATTAATGTCATCCAGATTAAGTGATTGGTTAAGAAGTTTATTTTTTGAGGACTCTGGCCCTAAGATTACAACTTCGGTCTTGTCAGAATTTAGATGCAGGAAATTTAAAGTCATCCAGCTTTTGATGTCATCAAGACATGGCTGCAGTCGAAGTAATTGATTGGATTCATCAGGATTTATGGATAAATATAGCTGAGTGTCATCAGCATAACAGTGGAAATTAATCCCATGCTGTCTGATAATTTTGCCGATTGGAAGCATATATATAGTAAAGAGAATTGGTCCAAGGACTGAACCCTGTAGTACTCCACAGGTGACCCTAGAGTTTGAGGAAGATTTATTATTAACATGAACAAACTGGAATCTGTCCGACAGATAAGATTTAAACCAGCCTAATGCTTTCCCCTTAATCCCTACAGTATGTTCAAGTCTTTGTAGGAGAATATTGTGATCAACCGTATCAAATGCAGCACTAAGATCTAACAGGACAAGTACAGACACAAGTCCATTATCTGAGGCCATGAGAATATCATTAGTGACCTTCACCAGAGCCGTTTCAGTACTATGATGAGCTCTGAAGCCTGACTGAAACTCCTCAAGTAGGTCATTGCTTTGTAAATGTTCACAAAGTTGATTAGCAACTACTTTCTCAAGAATTTTAGATAAGAAAAGAAGATTAGATATAGGTCTGTAGTTTACTAGCTCATCTTGATCAAGAGAAGGTTTCTTAAGTAAAGGTTTAATAACAGCTACTTTAAAAACCTGTGGTACATATCCATTTACTAAGGATAGATTAATCATGTCTAAAATAGGACCATTGATCAAAGGGAATACCTCCTTAAACAACTTGGTTGGGATTGGGTCTAACATACAGGTAGAAGGTTTAGATGAAGCTAAGATTTTAGATAGCTCAGAAAGCTCTACTGCTTCTAAACAGTTCAGACACAGCGCAGGTTCTAAAGATTCCTCCAATGCTGCCTTACTTACTGGGGATGAGGTAATCATGTTTGGGAGGATGCCAATTTTTTTATTTTTAATGGCATCAATTTTATTTATGAAGAATCCCATAAAATCATTACTACTAAGAGCTAAGGGAATGGATGGATCAACAGAGCTGCAGCTCTGAGTAAGTTTGGCAACTGTACTAAGGAGAAATCTAGGATTATTTTTATTCTCTTCAATTAATGATGAAAAATATGCTGCTCTAACTCTGCGAAGGGTCTTGTTATACAACAATAGACTGTCCCTCCAGATTAAGTAGGATTCCTCTTGGTGTGTAGAGCGCCATTTTCTCTCCAATTTCCTAACATTGTGCTTCAAGGAACGCAGCTCTGAATTAAACCAGGGAGCCAGCTTCCTGTGAATTATCACCTTCTTTTTCAAGGGAGCTACATTATCTAATGCAGAACGCAATGAGGAAGTCACACTGTTAGCAAATGTATCTATTTGTGAATGGGAAGAAACAGCATTGCTGCCATCTACAGGGCATTTCTGCAATACTGAGGATATTAAGAGGGGGACAGACTCTTTAAGTTTTGATACAGCATTATCCGATAAAGATCTACTATAATGGAACCCTCTTTTGGGGGTGGAGAAATCGGTTAGATAAACCTCAAATGTTATTAAAAAATGATCAGATAGGACAGGGTTGTGAGAGAATACTGTTAGTTCTTCACAATCAATGCCATATGTCAGCACAAGGTCCAAAGTATGGAGCCGAGAGTGCGTTGGCTTATGCACATTTTGAGCAAAACCAATTGAATCTAGGATAGTTTTAAAGGCTACACTAAGGTGATCACATTCAGTGTCAACATGGATGTTAAAATCACCCACTATAATAACCTTGTCAGTATTTAACACCAAATCAGATAAGAAGTCTGACAGTTGATCCAAAAACTGAGTGTAAGGGCCTGGTGGACGATACAAAACAACAAACAGAAGAGGTTTTATTGCTTTGCAGTTTGGATGAGGGAAACTGAGGGTTAAATGTTCAAAAGAACTGTAATTATTAATTGGCCTGGGACTAATTAATAAATCAGACTGAAAGATGGTTGCCACTCCTCCTCCTCTTCCCACAGATCTGGGAATGTGGAAATTTGAATAACTGGAGGGAGTTGACTCATTTATACTAACGTAGTCCTCTTGTAGCCAGGTTTCTGTGAGACAAAACAAATCAATCTGATTATCAGAAATCAATTCATTAACTAACAAAGTCTTTGGAGGGAGAGACCTTATATTTAATAGACCACATTTAATTCTTTTATTTTTTGGTTCAAAGTGATCCGTATGGATTTTTATTAGATTTTTATGATTTGTTCCCTTTAGATCAGTTTTTGATCTGTTAAGTTTTGGCCGTGGGAAAGATACCGTCTCAATAGGGTAATGGGTGGGTAACAGTACAGAAGCTGCAGAGAGGTGTGTTAAACTACGGCTCTGCTTCCTGGTCTGGACCCTGGGTTGACAGCATTTAGGAGAACTAATAAATCCGGCCAGATTCCTAGAAAGAAGAGCTGCACCATCCAAAGTGGGATGAATGCCGTCTCTCCTGATCAGACCAGGTTTTCCCCAGAAAGTTTTCCAGTTATCAATGTAGCCCACGTCGTTTTCTGGACACCACCTAGACAACCAGCGGTTGAATGATGACATGCGGCTAAACATGTCATCACTGGTCAGATCAGGCAGGGGACCAGAGAAAATTACAGAGTCCGATATTGTTTTAGCAAACTCACACACCGAAGCAACACCAACTTTGGTGACCTCTGATCGGCGTGACCGGGTGTCATTACCGCCAGCGTGAATAACAATCTTACTGTATTTACGCTTATCCTTAGCCAGCAGTTTTAGGTAGGATTCTATGTCACTCGTTCTGGCCCCTGGTAGGCATTTAACTATGGTTCCTGGTTTCTTTAGTGCCACGTTTCTTATTACAGAGCTGCCAATAATTAAGGTCGGCTCCTCGGCGAGACTGTCGCTCAGAGGGGAAAATTTATTAGAAACGCAGATGGGTTGGTGGTGATCTGGGGGCTGAAATCTAGAGCTATGCTTACTACGAACCGTCACCCAGCCGGCCTGCTTAACCGGTTGTTCGAGTGCGGCTGTTGGTTCGCTACGTGAAGTTACTCTTTGTGAAGTTACTCTTTGTGGCTCCGCGCTAGCAAAGGAGCGGCTATCAGCTGGTTTTTCAACAGCACGGAGCCGGGTCTCCAGTTCTGACACCCTAGCCTCCAAAGCTACAAATATACTACATTTATTACATGTACCATTATCACTAAAGGAGGCAGAGGAATAACTGAACATCTGACACAGAGAGCAGCAGATAGGAGACTTAGTCAGAGACGGAGAAGCCATTATGAGGCTAAGGCTTGGCTAGCGCTAGGCTAACGCTAGGCTAAAGCTAGGCTAGCGCCCTGTTATCACGCCAAATAACAAACCGTGTGAAACACGAGGAGTTCCCAAACGTGATGAGCAGCCACAGAAAATGTTTTAAAAGTGCTTATGTTTGGAAACAGGTGTTACAACAAAGAGGTTTAAAGATAAAAAGCGAGAGAGCTTGGAGCAAAATTCCGTCGTTCACACAGCAACAACAGGAAGTGACACAATACGCCTTACCGCAAACATGAAGTCAGGAAGAACAGAGGATATCCGATAAATAGTAATCCTGTTCAGAAACACTTTTTGTTATACTGGGTAAATTGGTCCTTCCATCTTGACAGTAGTTAATGCATCATGTATTCAGAAAAAGGAGGTTAAAAATTTAGATCTCTGTGAGAGCTGCATCAGGATGGATATCCATTTCTTTCTTCGTCCTTCAGTAAATACTGCATGTAGAAATCAATATGTGGACAGCATCTAGTCTATGTTCAAGATTATGACCCTGCTAAATAACATTTTAACAATTAATATAAATAATATCAGTTTTATCTGGTACTTGTGATTATCATTTTTTTTTTTGTGTGCTAAAGCTGAAAACAGAGGATCAGAAGCTTCATTTGGAATCAGTTATTTAAAACTATTGAAAATGATGGATAGTAGATATATTGGACAAAGGATGGGATGAAGATCAGAAGTGCAAGATTGTGAAGAAAAAGAAAACCACAGAGAAGCTTCCTAGACGTATTGATGAAAGTAAAGGGTTTGGTGGGACAGAGAATGATGCTGAGATGGCTCCTTTATTTCAGAATCAGAATCAGAAACAAGTTTATTGCCAAGTAGGTTTGCACTTACAGGGAATTTGAATTGGTGTTGATGGTGCAGACAAAATAGATATATTTACAGAATCTATAGCTATATACACAGTAGACTGTGCGTTATTGTAACACAGAAGGTCTGGAGATTCTACGTTGGCGTAGCTTGTAGGTCCTGAACGGGGGAGAGAGGCAGTGTCCAGTGTCACGGCCTTGTTCATAAGGCCGGTAGCAGATGGGAAGAAACTGTTGTTGTGGCGTGAGGTTTTGGTCCTGATGGACCGCAGCCTCCTGCCAGAGGGAAGTGTCTGAAATAGTCTGTGACTGGGGTGAAGGGATCAGCCACAATCTTCCCTGCACGCCTCAGAGTCCTGGAGGCGTACAGGTCCTGGAGAGATGGAAGATTGCAGCCAATCACCTTCTCTGCAGACCTGATGACACGCTGCAGTCTGCCCTGGTCCTTAGTGGTGGCACCAGCGTACCAGATGGTGATGGAGGAGGTGAGGATGGACTCAATGATGGAGGAGTAGAACTGCACCATCATTGTCCTTGGCAGGTTGAATTTCTTCAGCTGCCTTCTTCAGGAAGTCCATCCTCTGCTGGGCTTTCTTGGTGAGGGAGTTGATGTTCAGCTCCCACTTTAGGTCCTGGGAGATGATAGTCACAGAGGGTGATGGGGGTAGCTGGGGCTGAGTTTTTCCTGAAGTCCACAACCATCTCCACTGTTTTTAGGGCGTTGAGCTCCAGGTTGTTCTCCCTGCACCAGCTCACCAGATGGTCAGCCTCCCACCTGTACTGCGGACCTGTCACCGTCAGAGATAAGTCCGATTTAAAGACAGTTTGAGATCAATATCTCCTCTTTTCCTTTGGGAAATCCACAAAACTTTTACTTAAAGTTCCATTTTAATAAGGTACTTTTTACTTTTACTTGAGTAATATTTCACACCGGTAACTTTAATCCTATTTAAGTAAAATTTTATCTTGAGTACTTTAGCTTGCAACTAACCCTTTTCATCTGCATCCTGCTTCTGTGGTTCTGCATGTGGATCAGGGAATTACTTCCGAATTGGACAGATTGTATGATTTGATTCCGTCGATTAGACAAAATTCACAATAGATTCAATATCCATCAATGTGTAATTTTAAAAATCATTCAAGTTATTTGTTGTAATATCTTTCCACTATAAAACAAACTTTAAATGCTGCTTTAGAAGCCTAACCTTAATGCGACTCTTATACCATGAGTGTGTGAGGGATCTGAGCGTGTCCTTTGCCATGTTAAAGGAGCCACACCCAGACCAGACATCTACCAATTCTCTGTACTGAGCGTTCATTATTGTCTCCTGGGAGTTTTCCTCTATGTGGGTCAGAAGTTGGCAACAAAACATGACAAAGTGGATTTAAACTTCTGACAGACACTGCATATTTAACTTAAAAGAAGAACATAATAGCATTGTTACCAGAGGAAGTTCTGCTTATCTTAAATGATCAAATGTGACAGAGATTCGCCTGTCAACACATAAAAAAAAACAGATTTGGCTCCATTGTGACACAATAGAAAACATCAGGCGATCACAGAAGTCATTAGGATTCATCTTCCAGTTGCAGCGACGTCCACACACAATTTCATGGCACTACAAGTTAATGTCTTGAGATATTTTAGTCTAGCTCAAAGCACATAGGAGGAGAGATATAATGGCATCGCCATCATTAAGACCATGACTAAAATCATTATCCATATATGAGAGTTTAATGCTGTGGAGAAGACCTCATTTAAATGTCTGAAGGTTCTGAATCATTTAGGTCATGGTAAATTTCATAAACAAAGGAAACTTTTTTCAGTTTCTCAGGGACCTTTTATTTAACTTTACCCATTGCTTCTTCATTTCTGAGTAGCTGTTGGGAAGAAACTTCTCGGACGTTCCTGTTGACATGATGTTTGTGATCCAGAGTTAATTATTAGATATCCTATTCCTACGTTATGCAAATGTTTTTTTTTTTTTTTTTTTTTATGGACGCACAAATCAAGATTTTCATTTCAAACACAATCCTTTATTAAACTACCCCACAAAACCCATGTATAATAGAAAAAATTGGATCGATGGGTCGACTCCCAGGAGCAGAGTGGTCTCAGGTCTCTTAGGTTTATGTAACTTTGTCCAAAGCCCTGAGCAAGGGGTTCCTACAGGTTTTCCCTTTAAAACATATATTATTTCCACACAATTTCTTGATTTCCAATCAGAATTTATAACGTTCTCCAGGTTTGAGTGCAAAATATTTAGCTTGTCAGGTTTCATTAGCGGTGCATTCAGAGCTCCAGGTCACAATGAATGTCATTTCAGGGCACATTAAAACAGTGCAAAGTTGTTGACTTTGACACAGAGATCTGTTCAAGTGCTAATTCACGTTTATTTTGGTTTTGTTAACTGAAATATATAAAATCCGTTCTTTTTTAAAATGTATAGCACGTGGACTTGTCAAACCTCCACAATAGGGTCATTAAAGTGCAGTTTGTGAATTTTCGCAGCTTTATTTAGTTTAATTTCAGTGTCAATACACTCAGTTTATGAACCATAGATCCACTTTTAGAACCATTGTTGTTTATGAAGTTCAGGTTTTCTTAAACCCAATAATGTTTTTTTATTATTCCAGAACATTTCTGCTTGAAGACAAGTAAACCCTTCTTGTCGCGGCAAAATATTCTTCCTTTTGCAGAAAATTTTGATGTTTTTTGTTTTCTTTTGTTTTACAATGATGAGGAGTTATTCAACCCTTTTATCCTTTCCATACTGTTAGTTTCACCGCTAATCATTTGCTTAAATGTAACTAATGATTAGTTTATGTCTATTGTCTGATGAATTTGGTTTGCATCGCTGTGATGACCTGTTGGACTGAAAGCTCTTTGTATGTGTGATGTAAACTTGGAATGAAACAACTCCCAATTGCAATGGTACACATGGAATCAATTAGAAAGCACTTTCTTGATTAATTGATCAGAAAATAATGGAGTAATAGACCTCATCCATCAATGATGTTCAGGAGCTGTAATTAGTCTTCTTTACTCCGAGTGTTTCCACTTCAGGAGGGGATTCACTACAGCTATGTGATGTGAATATCTTCTATAAAGAGTTACTTTGGCTTGCAGATGTTTTCTAACCTCTAAAACGTTTCAACATATTTTATTTGCCGTTTTTATCCAACAGAAAGTAACACATCATTGTGAAGTGAAAGGAAAACAATACATGGTTTTCAAAGGTTTTCACAAACGAATAATGAGAAAAGTGTGTTAACTCCCTGATGAGTCAATACTTTTTAAAACCACTTTTTATTGCAGTTACAGCTGCAGCTCTTTCAGGGTCTTATTCTACCAGCTTTGCTCATCTAGACACCAACGTTTTCCCCTCTTGTCCTTCATAGAAAATCTCCGGTTCAGACATGTTGAACGAGGAGAGTCTGTAAAGGTCTGAGTCTTCAAGACTTAACAAAATTTTTAATTAGATTTAGGTCTGGACTATGATTAGGGCATTCTAACCCATGGACTTGGTGTGATCTAAACCATCTGATAACATCTCTGGCTGCATGTTCAGGGTGGTTCTCCTGCTTGAAGGTGAATCTCCCCCCCCCCCCCAGTCTCAGGTCTTCTGCAGCCTCTGACAGGTTTTCTTCCAGGATGGTCCTGATTCAGCTCCATCCATCTTCCCATCAACTCTGACCAGCTTCCCTGTCCCTGCTGGAGGAAACCATTCCCGCAGCATGATGCTTCCACCACCATGTTTAAAGTTGGGATGGGTGTGTTCCTCAACATAGCTTTAAAGTTGCTTTATAGTTTTGTCTACCTAGTGCATTATCTTCCATGTGTTTGCTGTTTCCCTCACATGACTTGAAGAAGAAAAGAAGAGGTTTTATTAGACTTCCTTTCAATGACCTAAGAGTTAACTTCCTTACTTTTATCTCTTTTTGATTGCTCTTGTTTTTTCACGGTAACTCTGTGAAGTATTGTCCTCTCTAACGAGGTCGTTCTCAGAGAGTTTTCGTGTTGTTTTTATCATGCCGCGCTCATTGGGACACGCTGCCTTTGTTTACTCCGAAGAACAGCTGATCGCACTAATGCTGACCGGCGTTGTAGCCAGACCAGCTGAAATACCACCCGAACTCTGGAGAAAAACACGCCGAGGTTGCAGAGGAGGAAAGCAACATCGGGGGATGAAAGGAGGGTCGAGACGGGACGGGCTTATTGAAAGGAGAAGATTTAAGCAGTGTCTCCCATCTGTTGTTATGGGAAATGTGCGGTCCCTTAGCAACAAGATGGACGAGCTAACGGCGCTAACGCGGAGCCAACCGGAGTACCGGGAGTGCAGTCTGATGTGTTTCACCGAGACATGGCTGCACAAGGACATTACGGACCAGATTGTCTCCGTGGATGGCTTTCACACCGTCTGGGCCGACCGGGACACTAAGAGCGGTAAGCGGAAAGGAGGGGGGCTTGCCATTCTAGTAAACAGCAGATGGTGTTACCTGGGTCACATCACCATTAAAGAACAGCTCTGTAGCCCGGATGTTGAAATGCTAGCCGTTGGACTCCATCCTTACCAGATGCCCAGAGAGATCCCACATGTCATCGCTGCTGTCCTGTACATCCCTCCATCTGCTTACCCAACATCTGCCTGCAGCATCATACACTCCACCATCTCCAAACTACAGACCCAACATTCTAATGCCCTCATCATCATGTCGGGAGACTTTAATGCTGGCCGTGATGGTGTATTCCCCAGGGTGCTCAAAGCTTGTGCCTACCAGCTGTGTGGAGTACTTAGCCAACTCTTCAGCCTGAGCCTGCACCTCCAGAGAGTCCCCGTGCTGTGGAAGACGTCCTGCCTCATTCCTGTGCCAAAGACGCCACGTCCTAGCGGCCCTCAGGACTACAGACCGGTGGCACTGACGTCCCATATCATGAAGACCTTTGAGAGGCTAGTCCTGGAGCAGCTAAGGCCCATGGTCAGGCCCTTCACCGATCCACGACAGTTCACCTACCAGCCCCGCCTGGGAGTTGAGGACAGCATCATCTTCCTGCTGAACAGAGTCTACACTCATCTGGACAAGCCGGCGAGCACTGTGAGAATCATGTTCTTTGATTTCTCCAGTGCTTTCAACACCATCCGTCCGGCTCTACTGGGTGAGAAGATGACGGCGATGCAGGTCGTGTCCTGGATTGTTGATTACCTGACGGGCAGACCACAGTATGTACGCCTACAGAACTATTTGTCTGACAGGGTGGTCAGCAACACTGGGGCCCCTCAGGGGACTGTCCTCTCCCCCTTCCTCTTCACCCTTTTCACCTCAGACTTCAACTATTGCACTGAGTCCTGCTACCTTCAGAAGTTTTCTGATTACTCAGCAATAGTTAGCTGCATTGAAAAGGGTGATGAGAGTGAATACAGGACTGTGGTGAGCAACTTTGTCACTTGGAGTGAGATGAACCATCTGCAGCACAACGTGACAAAGACTAAGGAGCTAATAGTGGATCTGAGGAGGACAAAAACACCAGTGACCCCTGTTTCCATCCAGGGGGTCCCTGTTGACACTGTGGAGGAGTATAAGTACCTGGGAGTGTACTTTAACAATAAGCTGGACTGGACTAGAAACACCGAGGCGGTCTACAAAAAGGGCCAAAGCCGACTCTTTTTCCTGAGGAGGCTGAGGTCCTTTAACATCTGTGGGACGATGCTGAGGATGTTTTATGAGTCTGTTGTTGCCAGTACGATCTTCTTTGCTGTCACATGCTGGGGCAGCGGGCTGAGGGTCGCTGACAACAACAGACTGAACAAACTGATCAGGAGGGCCGGTGATGTTGTGGGGGAGGAGCTGGACACTCTGACGACCGTGGCACAGAGGACGATGCTGTCTTAGACAATGTCTCACACCCTCTCCATGACACACTGGCCCAGCAGAGGAGCTCCTTCAGCAGAAGACTCCTCTTACCCAGATCTACCACAGAGCGCCACAGGAAATCATTCCTGCCTGTGGTCATCAATGTCTACAACGCCTCCCTCAGTGATTCAGACACCCCCCCCCCCCTGTGTAACTGACATTTATTCATTCTTTGCACTTTTCTTGCACAAGTCACTATCACTTTACTTGCATTTATAGTTAAACATACAGTATATATATATATATATATATATATATATACATGTATATATATATATATATATATATATATATATATATATATATATATATATATATATTGACTTATATATGTATATATTTATATTACTTTGTGTGGAATGTTGTAAATATATATAAAAATGTGTGTATATCTGGAGCATGTAACAAAAATAATTTCCCTCTGGGATTATTAAAGTATGTCTGATTCTGATTCTGAAGAGTCTTTATTGCTCTTATACACAAGCTAGGTTTTTGAAATGCACAAATTAAGTTATTCTGTTAACAACCCACCTGAGTTGTCGATCTCTGCATCTCCTCCTGCATCTCCTGCATCTCCTCCATCTCCTTTTTATATAATGCTGTAGGCCCCCCAGTCCTTTTCTCCCCATCCCCGGACTCCTCCCTCTGCCTGCTCCATCACGCTGCCACACATGTAGGACCTTGGGGAGGGGGGCGTTACTGGAGGTTGCCACTTTCTGATGACGTCCCTCACCCTGGGGGGGGGGGGGGGGGGGGGGGGGGCTTATGTTGTGTGAGCCTCTCCTCAGATGGCTCCCTCCACCCCCTCTCGCATTTAGACATTGAGGGTTCTGGGCAGTTGCTTGGAGGGGGTGCCAGCTGGTACCCCCCCTCCGGAAGGTACCAGCTACCTTCCGGAGGGGGGGTGGACTGTGCCGGGCACCCCCTTCGGCGCTCCCGGTTTTAAACACACTTGAGAACAACATGCAACAACACAACATTTGAGCGGGCGTTCCCCCGTTCTCCGATTGCGGCACGGAGTCTGGGGCCTGGAGGAGGAGCGGGCCACCGGGTCCGGGGTCTTGGCGGGGGGTTGCTGTGGGGCGTGAGCGGCTTGCCGGGACTGGGGCTGACGCCTCTTCTCTCCCCATAAAGGGGTGGGGGGGAGGAGTGGCTAGGGTAAGGTGGGGGAGGGAGGTGGTTTTTTAGGTATTTAGGGGATGAGGGGGGTTCTGGTTGGGTGGCCCGTATGGGTCATGTTGGCCTGGTCCGGGGGGCGTCTGGTCCGGGGGGCGTCTGGTCCGGGGGCGGGATCGGGGGCCGGGCACAGGCAGGCGGATAGTCGGATTGTGGTGTCCCCCCCCCCCCACACACTTGGGATTGTCGGATGCGAGTGTTATGTGGTAATGTGTGTACAGCGTCGTTTTTTTTTTTTGTTTTTTTTTAAGTATGTGTGTGGTGAGTGGGGCACTAGGGTGGGATGGTATGAATGATGTTTTTTTTCTGCTTTACAACTTTAAATTAGCCTTTTCTATTCATATTACTTAATCTACTTTGCAAATCTGGTGTATCCTGTCTACATGTTTTGGTCACTCTCACACCCAGATGCCTCCATCGTGGTAAAACAATATATTTATTTTCTATTCTATAACCAAACATTGCTTTTCAATTCTCTAGAACGTTCTCCCTGACCTTCCTGGTGGGTTCCTTGGTCTTAATGATGCTTTTTGTTCTCCAGTGTTCAGTAACAAACCTCTGAGGCCAGAAACAGAAATACTGCAATTTTAAAGAGATGAAATTACTCACAGCTGGACTCTGTTTACCCATGAGGTGAATTTTGAAGGCAGCAGATTACACTGGATTTTATTTCAGGGCATCAGACTAAAATAGGGCTGGATACAAATGCAAACAGAGCTTTATAGATACAACTGTGCACTACTTTCCATTGATATATAAAACCCATTCTTCTGTGTGCACAAAGCCATATTTTACAGTATCTCCCATAAACTTTAGTGACAGTCTAATGTTTTGCATAGTTTCAGCATTGATCCATGGCTGAAAGCAACTTCAAAGGCATTACCTATTGTTTGAAACCTACAATGATAAAGTGACTAGTGTTGTGCTGACTGTGTATTTGGAAGTGGAAAAAGATAAATATAATAATAATAATTCCATTATTTCTCAAGCAACATAGCATTGCAGGAGCTTCATGTGTGTGATGGATGTTACATGCTGAGTTAATAGGACTTCCAGTCACAGCAGTCAATCTAAATCCTCTATTAGCTGCACTGTGGAGCTTCAGTATGTGTCAAATGAACACCAGCGCAGAACTGCAGACTCATCATCATAATACAGTCACTCTGCTGACTGAAAATTGAGGAGGAGTTTTTCTTTGGCTTGTCTGACACATTTGGAATATTACAACCAATATCAGCTGGAAGCCTCATAAATCATCCAGGCCTGCAGGACAAAGGGGATCACATGGCAGCAGGGTGCAGCTGATGCTAAAGGGCTCGGGTTTAGTGATGATAAGAGCTCTCCATTCTAAACGCAGGGTTGTGGGAAGCAGATTATCGGTATGACTGGGGTCAGGGGATGGCAGTATAATTAATACTGTATGAGTTAAACCTATGCCATGTTTCTCCTGCTACCCACAACTACCTGATTGAAGTAGAAAAGGTGGAGGACAACATGTGGGTGGAAAGCATGCACTATGGGTGGGTGAAAATTGGGGGGTGGAAGACCCTGCACTTCTTTTTTTCTCACTTTTCAAGGCTCAGTATTGCTCTGTCTCTTCTTATTAGAAAGCTAATGCAACTGTCTGTTCTAATACTAGAGAGCAGCTTTTATTCCTTTTTTTTCTTCCTTCACAACCTTTTCTATTCTGCTCAGCACTAATCTGTGCAGTGGTAGCAGATGATAAGACGGGGCACATTCGCTCATTCGCTGCACTTTTTACAGGCTTTGTCTTGGCACAAGCCATGCAGTCGTTTGTTTCAATAACTTTCCAAAGGAATTTCCGAAAAAAGGGTAAAAAAAAAAACTTTACAAGGGGGATTTCTCTGTAGAGTTTCTATTGTAATTCTTTAGAGGTTTTTGGTTGATATTAGCATCCAAAAGCTGAAAGAAAGCAGGAGCCTCTTTGTTTTAGGCAAAAGAGGAATCCTCAGTGTTAAAGGCCTTTGAAGCGCACAAAGTGTTGGAGCTTATGGAGGTATTGTTCTTGGGGCGAGACGGTGAATTTTAGAGTGAATTAAAATCTTCAGGCTTAACTTTTAGTGGCATGTGTATTGTAAAGATCAAACATGTCTTGCTGGACCTTGAATGCAAAGTCTGGAGCCCTGGGCCAGAAAGAAGAAATAAGGGATTTATGTAGCGTTGTCTGTAGATAATTTCAACGTGACTGGGGGTCTTTCTCAGATCAATTGCAAAGCACAAAGCATAAAAGAGAGTAAATCACAATTTTTAGACTCTCACTATTAGAAGATAGTCTGATTATAACAATAATGCCTGTAAATTACAATAGTTTTGTTTATTAGTTATTTGTACAGGGGCATGTGGAAAGTAAAAACAAATACCATAGATTTCTAAAGTTGTAGTTTAAGTTAATTTGCAATGCCTGTCCCTGTGTGGCATTGTAAAATGACACATTTCATTGGAATGTACAAAGTTAAAATGACTAATAAATATTATTATTATTAGTAGTATTAGTAGTAGTAGTAGTCGTAGTATTTTAAATGCACATAAAAAACAAGATAACCTAGGGCTCATTAAAGCTTAAGTAGGCAACCTTTGTCAAATTTTTTACATATTTGTTAAAACAGCAACTATGTCCTAACAGTAAAATATGAGAAAGGTAATTTGTGAAAAAAACAAAAAAAAAACTGTTCTGGCTCCTCCCAGTGGTCCTACTGCCATTTGCAGCAATACACCACTCCCAGTCAGAAACAACCAATCAGAGCCAGGAGGAATGTCTTAGCAGTGTCAAACAAACATTAATGCATTAAGTGTACTGTTGTTCAAGCTCAAGATTGCTGGTGGGCTGTAGCTGTGGAGAAATGGTGCAGAAACAACCTGCAGAGAGCAATTAAATTGTATTTATATAACGGCAATATATTTATATAGCACCATTTCCCAACGCGTGTTATCACAGGGCTCTTTACAAAGTCAGACTCCATCAGATCCTCCAGGTTGGTCAGAAAGTTTCCTCTCTAAGGAAACCCAGCAGGTTGCATCAAGTCTCTCCAAGCAGCATTCACTCTTCCTGAAAGAGCGTAGAGCCACAGTGGACAGTCGTCTGCATTGTTGATGGCTTTGCAGCAATCCCTCATACTGAGCATGCATGAAGCGACAGTGGAGAGGAAAACTCCCCTTTAACAGGGAGGAGAACCTCCAGCAGAACCAGAACCAGGCTCAGTGTGAACGCTCATCTGCCTCCACCCACTGGGGGTTAGAGAAGACAGAGCAGAGACACAGAAAGCACAGAAGCTCACATTGATCCAGGAGTACTTTCTATGTTATATGGTAATAGATAATATGCCTCCCCTGGATGATGTCACAGCTAACAGAATGCCAGACCAGGTGTACCTTCTATGAAGAGAAAAATGACAGAGAACAAAAAGTTAAAAGCTGAAATAACAACAAACAATGCAGATTGGAGAACAGTAGGAGAACTCAGCAGAGTGAGAGAAATAGACCCTGATGTCCTCCAGTAGCCTAAGCCTATAGCAGCATAACTATAGAGGTAGCTCAGGGTAACATAAGCCACTCTAACTATAAGCTTTGTCAAAAAGGAAAGTTTTAAGATTAGTCTTAAAAGTAGACAGGGTGTCTGCCTCACGGACCAAAACTGGGAGTTGGTTCCACAGGAGAGGAGCCTGATAGCTAAAGGATCTGCCTCCCATTCTACTTTTAGAGACTCTAGGAACCACCAGCAGACCTGCAGTCTGAGAGCGAAGTGCTCTGTTAGGAACATACGGGGTAATCAGAGCTCTGATATATGATGGAGCTTGATTAGTTCAGGCTATATACTTGCGAAGGAAGAGTTTAACTTCTATTCTTGATTTAACAAGGCACGCTCCACTGTGGGGGATGTGCTGTGGAGGAAGGGCTTCAGTGCAGCAGAGAGCAAGCGGTAGGAACCTGGAAGGTGTGGTTGTTCACATTTTGTGGAAGTCCACATTTTCTCAAAAACCCCTTCAACAGCTTTAAAACACTTAAACAGCTAGACCAAAGTACTGTTCAGATACAAAGTAAATATACAGACATGAAATGTATAAAATATACAAATCCCAACATAAAACTAACACCCAATTGACCTTAAAGGTGTTTTTATAAAAGACCTTTAAAACCTTTCAGGGAGGAAGCCCGCCTGATCTGCAGCCCTCGCTCCACAGTTCTTCCCCCACAGTGGAGCCTGCCGTGCTGCTCCAATGTTTCCCTGTCTGTGTTTTCTGAGCAGGTGCCACACCAGAAATTGGCAGTTTTCCCATAAAGCAGGTTGCTCCACTGTCATTTTTCTGCACAGCTGTAGCCCACCGGCAATCTTAATTTTCAACAACAGTACGAGGTGAGCAGCCTGATTGACGCTGCTAAGACATTCCTCTCTGATTGGTTGTTTCTGACCGGGAGCGGTGTATTTCTGCAAATGACAGTCAGACCACTTGAAAGATCCAGAGGAGCGTGGTTTTGTCATATTATCCGTCTCATATTTTACTGTCAGGATATAGTGATAGTTTTAACAAATATGTAAAAAAAAAAACGAAAATGACCTACTGCAGCTTTAAGTGCAGTGTAAATAAAGTTGAAATAGATTGGATTGGAAACAATTGCTTGTCTAAAAACACAAATTAATGGTCAGGGTAACAGCGGAATCCAGTTTACCAAAGCTATATTTTGTCATCTTTGAATCTTTGCTGCTTTTTTCCTGTTGTTTTGGCTTTTGTTTTTTTCTTATACACATATATGAGAGATTCCTGTGAGAAAAAAACTTTTCAATTATGTTTTTTCCCATTTTATTATCATTGGGATTCTTTTCGATTGTTTTAAAGTAATGATCATTCAAAAGGCAAGCTCTATCAATAGTCTAACAGGAAAAAAAGATAAATCGAAGGAATACAAGAATTATGAGGGCAGATATATATTTTCTGCAAAAGATACCAAATAGTTTCAAGCTAAATCTAATCTCATTCGGCCTTATTTGCAGGCTGATATTCCTTATAATCACTGCAGGAATAACTGTTGTTTATATATCAGATAAACACAGTTAATGTCTAATAATTATCAAAGGGAATTTAGCTGCACAGATTAGAAATTAAGATAAGATAAGATAGCCTTTATTGATCTCACAATGGAGAAATTCACTCGTCACATCGGCTCATACAAGAAGGTGCAGAGTAGGAAAGGTGCATTCAGTTATATACAGTGGATCTTCATATATACAATGGATCAAAAAGAATACCAAAAAAATACAAAAAAGGAAATAGGAATGGGCATATGATGTCTCATTTACATTCTTGGTGGTCTATATATATATATATATATATATATATATAAACATATCTATATACTTCAATATATACATATATCTACGCGCCTACATACATACGTACCTACGCGTATATATGTGCATATACATTGTATACATTTGTACATACATACATACATGTGTACTAACTTATGTTCAGGTGTTGATAGCAGCAGAAGTCACTACATCAGAAATATTGCACGGGTTGTAGGACACGGGTTGTAGGACATCGTTCATTTCATAACTGAAATGAACGATCACAAATTACAGAAATCTGAACACAATTACATACACAACGGGTAGAAGGGTAGAAGAAATGCTGACATCAGATAGATGTCAGATCTATGAAGGGTTCAGATTCCTGCAGTATGTGTTACATATGCAATGCTGGGTGGCTAGGTTTCATATTTAGAAGAAGGTTTGGGTCACCCAATGTAAAAATGGAAATCCAGTTCTTCATCCTTCTTAATATCCAGTACATTCCACACAAGACCTTTACTACAAGCTTATCAGCAAAGGAAAGACGAGGCATGATAATAATCTGATAAATTACTTCTACTTGACTTCATAGAACATATAATCATTGAAGGGAGTGTCTTTGGCCAGCACATTGAAACTCTGATACCACGTTGAGTGTTACGATGTAGAGACATGAGGAGCTAATAAGGCAACCAGTTTGTTGGAGTGCAAATCTAAGTGTGTGATTTTGTGCTCGTCAGGTCCTCTCATACCCTCGTGGCATGATTAAACTTCGGAGGAGCCATCAGATTTGCTAGCACTTGGAGATTAGGTTGATCGCAGACAATCCCTCAAGCCGAAGCCTCCATTCACCATTGTCACTTTATGTTAATGAAGAGATACGCTATCTTTTATATTATAGAACGCAGCAAATTTTTTAATCTAGCTCCTTATTTTATTTCTTTTTTTCCAAATGGTGCCGTATTTCTTTTCTTTTTCCATTTGTCCTTTAAACTTTGTGAAAGACACCGATGTAAAGTGATTTTCTATGAATAAGGTGTATTTAGCAATTAACAAAATGTATATAATTGTATTGAGAAAAACATACATGTCACTAATGTATCCTAGGATGAATAATTAATTAATGTATAAAGAAATGTTCCTGAAAGATTTAAGAAGCTCTAAAAAAAGCCTTTTAAAGCGTCATACGAATGCACTTATTTTTAATGAAGTCATAAAACTGGATTTAGAGTTGCTTGCAAAAGGATTCATACCCCTTGAACTTTTCCACGTATTGTCACATTAAAACCACAAACATAAATTATATTTTATTGGAATTTTATGTGAAAGACCAAAACATATGTTATATGTGGCGGGTGAAGCCTGGGGATGTTCTGGGCTACTAGAAAAGTTTAATAAATGCTAAATAGACTAACTTATTGCTAAGCTAGTAAAATGCTAACCTGAAAACCGATAGAATGATCAAAAAGGTCACTATTCAAATTCCAATTTACTACAGAGGCTTTCAAGACCAAGCAACTTTTATTATTTCCCACAGCAGCAGACATACACGTCTAGGCAGGTCGAATGGGACATAGAGCAAAGACACAAAAACGGGCAGGACTGTGGAAAATTCAGCAGTAATATGTGAAAACCAGGAGCTTAAATACTGAAGTAGGGGTGGAAGATTAACCAGATGATCTAATCAGAGGAGATGCGGAAAAGCTGAGGGAAGGAGACTGAGACAGGGAACTGAACTAAGACCAGAAGAACAGACTAACTAAGAGGGAAATACTCACACTGACCTGGCAGAATAAATAGATTGCACAGGGAACAAAACACATTAAATGAGAAAGAAACTTATCCTAAAGGAATTAACTAAAATGTAAGACCATATAAACACAAACACAAATGAAAACCAAAACACAAACATATTGTAAGAATATATCACATTGAATGGTGTAGTTTTTAGCACAGTCAAAATTGAAATATTAAAATATACCCCTTCATTTATGGTTATTGATCTCTGCAGCTCCTCCAGAGCCACCATGGTCCTCCTGCTTCTCTGATCAATGCTCTCCTGGTCCAGCCTGTCAGTCCAGGTGGACGTCCATGTCCTGGTAGGTCTGCAGGTGGTCCATCCTCTCTCCAGGTCCAGATGATGGATTGATCAGAGCTCTGGGAGATTTTCAAAGATTGGGACAGTTAAGATAGAGGATCTGTAACAAATGCATTTTTTTTGTGCAACTTATTTTTGTTGTTTCATATAAACAACAATAGCCTCAACTTTTATGTCACTCTCATGCAGGTGGTTCTTGTGCAGCATGTGGCCAGATATTTCTAACAAAACCCTGTTAATTAGATTTTATTTCAAAAACAATGTACAGTGAAAGGTTTTACATTTAATGATGCAATAATAGTTAGAGACAATATAAAAAAAATACAACAGATGTGGACTGGCGCCTGTTGGGCCGAAAGAGATGGTTGAAATATTTTGACTTCACTCTGAACCACCTGTTGCATCAGCCAGATGGTGGAGTTGAAAGAGAGCGTGTGTTGGGAGGGACTTCTCACTGATTACATCCCCATTCACTTGAGGGTGCATCTGGTGTATAAAGAGTCTGTTCATGCAGCCTCTCGGCAAGTGATACCCACTGCAGTTTTCTCCACTCTTTTTCAATGTTGAATATGAAGCACTGTGTTTGTGCGATGAATTAGGCATAATGAAGCTGTCCACAAAAGATGTCATGCTGCAAGCTTGGCTTTACTGTGTTGTTGTACGGTTAATGATTTCTATTGAATCTGAAAAGCCCCTTTGTTATATTTTCAATCAACAAATTAGTACAGAAAAGGACAATTTGTGTTTACCTTTCACAAAACACAAATGGTGTTGTAATCTTTTATTGCAATGTTTTACTAAGCCACAAACAACATTTAGTTGTGAAATTGAACTATATAATTATATTGTAATTTATTCATTTAATTTGTTTACTCCATTTTATGACATTCACATGGCTCATTTTCCACCCAAATTGTAGCTTAGGAAATCGACTACAGGTCTTATAACTTTACTAAATTCTGTACATGTTGAAAAATGTTCTTTTATTCAACTAGTTGTTAGTTAATGCAGGTTAATTACTTTTGCAATGGTGCTCAGAATTCAAGAAGCAGCCAAGAACTTTTGCAATTGACTGCTCCGGCCGAGCACATCAGTCGAGATTTTGAAAAGTTATTTTGAGGTGTGTATTTTGAGTGTCATCATTATCCAGTGTGAATTTTTTTTTTTTACATGTTTATACGTTTGAAGGCAGCTTCCATTCTAGTTTTAGTGCTAAACATGTGCATGTGCTTGTTGTCAGTTTGACTACAAGCAAAGGAGTTTTAAGATGTTGTAGCAGCCAGTTTAGATGAATGCTGGAACAATCCAAGTTTACCCTCCAACCACTGGACATCAGTTAACAATCTAAGGTTGGCCAGTCCACAAATGACCCTAAAGTTTGAAGAAGATTTATTATTAACATGAACAAACTGGAATCTGTCAGACAGATCAGATTTAAACCAGCCTAATGCTTTCTCCTTAATCCCTACAATATGAGAACATTCTGATAAACTGTATCAAATGCAGCACTGAGATCTAACAGGACAAGTATAGACAAGTCCATTATCTGAGGCCATGAGAATATCATTAGTGACCTTCACCAGAGCTGTTTCAGTGCTATGATGAGCTCTGAAGCCTGACTGAAACTCTTCAAATAGGTCATTACTTTGTAAATGCCTAGGAACCCCACAACATCCCTTACCAGTGCTAAGAACCCTTTAAGCCGGGCGTACACGGTACGAGTTTTTGCCCTTTTCGGGCCGATTCTTCAGTCGTGCGAGAATTTTTTGGATCGGCCGAGTTTCAGCTTGATCGTGCGTCCCGCGTCGTGTAGTATCCAGGGGGCAACGAGGGACGATCTCTCATGACCACCTCCCAATCAGGGATCGGACGGTCGGTTGAAAATCAAACATGTTTGAAATTCAGTCGGCCCTCATGAGTGATTGTGAGCGCGTCCGGCTGTTGAAGCGGAGTTACGACCGTCTACGAGCCGATTCCCCCCGACGTCGCACACTGCGCACACACAAACAAGGAAATTCTTCTTCGTCTTCACAAACGAAAACATAGAAGCGGAGAGAACCATATATATATTTGTATATAAGTCACCTGAATGTACATAAGTCATCCTAATTCTCTGCTCTAATTCCTTTGTATTTTGATTTTATTTTTTGATTTTTTGATACACTGTATATATGTGGACACACTCTATATACCTTATGCACCTTTTCCTCCTTTTGGCACCTTTTTGTTTATTAAGCCGATGTGTGACAAGTGAATTTCTCCACTGTGAGATCAATAAAGCCTATCTTATCTTATCTTATCATGGCGGTGGTACGTGTGACATGGAGTCAAACTACGGAGGAGCAACTCGTAGAATTTCCAAAGCAGCGCGTTTCGTTTTACTGAGCCTCATATTTAACAGTGAGCATCGACACATCCACCTTTCTCTTCTTCTACTGTTGACTTTTGGCGTCCGGGTAGACGAGTCTGAGTAGCGACATCTCTCTATGGGGCTGAGTCCGACGTGGTTTTTGAACGCACTGTGTGGCAGTCAGGTGGCATCAGAGCGTCGGGCCGCACAGTGTACGAACAGGTACGGTGAGCAGTGAACTTTTAAACCCTGCGGTTTCGTTGTACAGTTTGAGCTGTATATGAGTACAGTGTATGCCCGGCAATAGGTATCCCGCAATTCTTTGTGTGACATAACATATCCTCACAGAAATCAACAAAAATGTCTATAAAAAAGAGATCGCCCACTTTGTAGTTCATTTTTGGAAGGCTGTAAATCTGGATTTGACTCACATCATCCATGAGCGTTTCCGTCACATAATGACGTCGGAGTCACAGACTGTCCAAATTCGGCACAGCAGTCCAAAGCTCCTTTCTTATACACAATATAATTCTTACTGTTGACCCCATGGAAGGTCAAGGTACAGGAGCTAGAAGCTATTATTATGGGTATTCAGATGGAGCCTTGTTTCCTTCATCTGATGACAGCTGACTTTTTTCTTCTGACTGCTTCCTCATGATAGCAAATCACTTTTAGGCAGCTGATAGTTGACTGCGCTATGTCTGCAGAAAAGTAAGACTCCTCCCTACTTTCTGTGTTGTCAGCCATTGTAGCAGTGGTCGGTTCATGCGCTACAGCAAAAAGGAGCACAACAGATTCTCAAAAAAAGATTCCTTTTTAGTGAAATTTATGCTCATATATCTCAACAGCCGTTTGTTTATTTGTATAATAATATAATATTTATATCAAAAGAGATTTGTCAATGTAATCTTTCCATTCTGTTATTTTTTAACAATTCATGGCACAGGCACTTTAATGTCACAAAGTGAATGAGCCACTGCATCATGAAACCATCACTAATTTTCTCTTTTCTAAACCGACACATCATTTTTCTAAACAAGCTACTATACTGATGAAGTCATATTTGTCAGAAATTTACAGAAAGCACTTGTTTGTGCTGGTGGGATTAAGTCCTCCTTCCTTGTATGCTCTGTTGGTGTTCCACAAGGTTTCCCACTTGGACCCCCACTTTTTACACTTTATAATACTTACTTAATATTTACCAGATATCTGCACAAATGTTATTCCCAAAATGAATCCAGACAACACAGTGTGTTTCTTTGATTCTTACATTCGTCCTGAATCAGGTATGACTGGCTTTTTTTATTCATCTATTATGAAATACCTTAAAGGAGAATTAAGCAAAATTTAACTTAACTTTAGACAGAAAGAACTAGAAAATAGTAATGTGAAGAACTAAAGGTACTATTTCTTGCTACCTAAGTGATGTCAGCACCAGTCCCATATGGTCTAGCGGTTAGGATTCCTGGTTTTCACCCAGGCGGCCCGGGTTCAACTCCCGGTATGGGAGCAGTAATTTTAGCAAAGGTACAAGCAGCACATTAAGGACCACTTCAGCACGAGTCCAAAGAAGGGCCAGACCCATCTCCACTGATCTCACCCACCCAAGCAATGCGCTGTTTGCCCCTCTCCCATCAGGTAAATGCTTCAGAAGCATCAAAGCCAGAACTAATAAACTTAGAAACAGCTTCTTCCCCAAAGCTGTGAGGGCAATCACCCCCTGAAAGGAGACTGCAGTCCAACGCTTTAAAATCACCCCAGTTACTAGCCCATCATACATTACAATCACCTTTATGTTACTGCCTACTGCACACTATCATGTCTGAATATGTAAATGCACATTTCTGTAAACGAAGCCTCAAATCATCATTGTTCAATAAGCACCTTAGTACCTTATTATCTTCATCTGTGACTTTCCTGAACGCTAAAGTTATGAGTTACTTACTTTTTCACTAGAAATGCTCCTCCAAAAGGTGATGCTGTTTTTACAAATATGCACATAGGAGGCAATGGTTGAGAAGAGAAAGGGCCCGTGTGGCAGCTGGAGTGAAGGTAGAGAAATGCAGCTTGTCACACATCTGGTTTTGGTCTACAGACAGTGCTCAACAGTCCCCCTACTGGTGAAATATCACTTATTGCCCCTTTAAAAGTATATAGCCACATACTATGCTTATAGTCTTATTCGCGAAGCCTTTGTGTGACGTCACAAAGCAAGCCTGCGCACTGTCTGGTTGGCAAAACATGGTGGGTAGTGTAAAGAGGAAGAAATCAAACGAAGATGTTATGCCTATCTCCACGTATGCGAACTCCCTACCTTCAGATGCGAAAGAGAGACATAAGATCAAGTTATTGTACAACGCTGGTACATGTTCATTGCCCGATCCATATACTTTAACAGAACACTGGAGCAAAAATCCCCACGCGTGGCCTGACCTAACGTTTGGTGACATTTGGCGATCTGGGAGAAGTCAAGAGCGGGAAACAGAAATTTTCAATCTCTCTCCTCGCTTCATGTCATTTATGTCTGTAGAGGGAAAATTTAATTCGGGCCGAAGGTTTTATTTACAAGATCAAATCGATCGTGCAGCGCCTACAAACAGCTGCTCATAGTGCCGTGACTCTGAACCTCTATCAGCACTGACGCGCATGACACGCCCACACCCCGCTACAGCCTCCGCTGCTGTTGCGGGGGACGTACTAGTGGTAGACGCAGTTTCTTGACTATGCTCACGCACAGAGCTGCAATGCTTTTCATTGTGACTCAGGCAGGTGCAGTTCATTTTAAAGATGCGGTTTCAACGCATATTCAGACGGTGATAAGGAAACCGGCAACCGACGGTGGTTGTCATGGGCGTGTCTACCTGCTGAATGTAACGGCTGTAAAAGTTTTTATTTCTCTGATTAGTCACAAAATGCAGATGACAAACTCGGTCATGATCTGCAGGCTCCCACGGTTGGCCATTCAATTTTCTTTGCTTTATCGCCGCTATCCAGAGCTTTCTTCGTTGATCTGGTTTCTTGGGAAACCGGTAAAAACTTTTAGGATTATATTTGTTGAATCTGTTAGCACAGCCAATCACACAGCACAACATAACCATGATTAATAACCTTACAATACAAGCCTTAGTTGTTATCACCGCAGGCTACCATTTTTAATTTTTCTGCCAACCAGTTAGTCAGGTGACAAATTTGTGACGTGAGGGCAAAATTCCCTATAA
Source organism: Fundulus diaphanus (assembly GCA_037039145.1). Taxonomy (NCBI): domain Eukaryota; kingdom Metazoa; phylum Chordata; class Actinopteri; order Cyprinodontiformes; family Fundulidae; genus Fundulus; species Fundulus diaphanus. Next base: position 59,598,324 of record CM073125.1, read on the forward strand.
AACGACCATGGTAAAATAAAGCTTCCATCTTGATAGTGTTTTTATGGCCCTTTTTTAGGCTAGATAGAATCCAGCGCCGGGCGCAGAGAACAGATATGAACAAACGTGGCGCCATCTAGTGACAGTATCACAGCACTATTATAATGCTGGTTTTCTTAATTAATAAATCAATTGTAAATAATGCCGGGCCAAGCCTGACCCTCTGCAATGCGTCGCAGTAAATCGGCAATTCGGCGTGATCAAAGACCAACCGTTATTAATTAAATAAACCGATCTACAGCAACTTCAAGAGCCTCATGTCAGAACATTTACTCACGTCAGTCAACTCTGCGTCACATCAGGCTTAGTGTCCGCTTCAGTGAATACCAACGTTCAGACTGGATTCCCAGAGACATTCCAGGCTTTTCCCTCTTGGAATTTTTTTTCTTATAGTATTTTTTCACTGGATCTTGGACCATTTTTCATTTTTTCGCTGGGAGATGCTAATAGCCGTTAGCTGCTTCCTTGTTTTATCCCCTGCTGTGCTGCCACAGTGTTGTAATTCCTCTGTTATTAAACATAAACATGAAAAGCTTTATTTACTAACAAACTGAGCATAAACAAAGTGTAATACACCAGCAGGATGTGATTATCTTTCATACAAATTGTATGCAACCAGAGGGAGCTTCTGACATAAAAATAAAAAAAGTCAAATAACGTGGATATGCACCTTTAAGACTGTGAGTGAATTTCAATATTTCGTTTGGTTGTTTTACTTTATCTTTTAAAAATTATGTTAAAAATGATGAGAAACTACAAAATTCCATCTTGGAAGTTTGTGAGTGACACACTGCCACCTGAGTTATATATCCAGAAAAGGTTGCAAATATTATACAAAAAGTATGGAATATTATGTAATTACAACACAAACTAAAAAATAAAGTATGATTAAATTGCATTTTTAACGTAAGCCTCTTATGATGAGAGATTTACTAGGTGAAGTTTCATTACGTGTGAATGCAGGACATTAGAGAATTCTTGACATCGCAGCAGTTTATCACCAGGTTCAAAAGAGTCTCCTTTATATTCTGTCTTGGCTGCTCTTATACAGTATCTGAAGGAGCATCAGATCTGTAAAGGTTTTAATGCTTTGAGCATTTTGTTGTCACACGTGTATATTTTATTAGATGTTGTTGGTTTCAATATTTGTCTGCTTATCTAACATTTCAGGATTTACCAGGTTCTGTCATGGCGTTTGTTATTTTGCTCTTCATACAAGCAATAACTACTGACAGATGAAATTATTAAAACAGCAAGAGACTAAGGTTCTGGTACAGCAATGAGGAGAATTGTCTTGTTGTGTCTCTGCTCTGTCTTCTGTAACCCCCAGTCGGTCGAGGCAGATGACCGTTCATACTGAGCCCGGTTCTGCTAGAGGTTTTTCCTTCCCGCTAACGGGTGTTTTTTCTTTCCACTGTCGCTTCATGCTTGCTCAGTATGAGGGATTGCAGCAAAGCCATGTACAATGCAGACGACTCTCCCTGTGGCTCTACGCTTCTCCAGGAGTGAATGCTGCTTGTCGGGACTTTGATGCAATCAACTGGTTTTCTTATATAGGAACATTTTTTGACCAATCTGTATAATCTGACCCAATCTGTAGAATATGATTGAACCAAACTTGTAAAGTGCCTTGAGATGACATGTTTCATGAATTGGCGCTATATAAATAAAATTGAATTGAATTGAATTGAATTAATGGTTATTACCTGACGCAGAGCTTGGATACAGTGAGGTGAACTGATGTGAGATGGAGGCCTGTTGTTCTCAGTGATGGCGAGAATCCAGGGTGAGCAAATCCACAAGTGTTAAAGTTGACTGGTTGTGACGTGTGGAACGGTTTCTCATGATGATTGTTTTCCTACTCCAGGAGAAAGAGACGAGTGAGACGGTGAAGCGCTGGATCGGTGGTGGGTGGACATTCAGGTGAGTGAAGGATGGTACAAGGAGACATCAAGGCAGGCATTCCACACAGGAGCGACCAGGGGATCATTGTTTACTGTTTTAAAATGAGGACTGTGCCTTGACTTCCAGGGACTTCTGTTTATCTTCAAGCCTCTCTATGGCCTAGACCTGAACCTAACCTTTACCGGTTTATACCTAACCTAAACCTAAACCTGACACCTTAGCCCTAAAATCCTAGTCCAGAAGAAAAGTGGACTGGGGGTTTTAGGACTAAGGTGTCACTTTACATCCAAGTCCTCACTTTGCTAGTAAAATTTGCAAAACATGTTCTCGCTCTGTGCTGAAAATATTGTTGTGGAAAATATCGTTAGTTGTGATATTAATCAGGCATTTGTATGGAGAATAATAAAAGGTACTCCTGGCCTCTAAACTGTGTCTCCCCTTTGAGGGCAAAGAAAACACACAATTTACAGGATTTTTTGAGAGCTAGTTTATGGTTTTGGAGGTCATTTGGCTTGACCCCTGATAGGACGGTTTGAGTACTAAATCAAGCTTTGCTGAATGAAGACCTTGAGAAGAAGAGCCTCTTTGTTTTGAAAGCAGATAGAGCCTGGAGCCTCAATGTCTGGGCCCACCCCCCCCCCCAAACTAACCAGGAGGGGCAGTCAGTCTTTTAAAAGATGTATAGAGTAGTTCACGCGTGACGTAACGCGTGACGTCCGCGCTACTTCCGGGTCCCGCTGGTAGGCAAAAACAGAGCTGCTCTCGTCTACAACATGACAAAACGGGTGATTTAGAGCGTACTTTTAGTTCGTTTATTTATGGAATCTAAGCAATGCCTACGACTTGTTGCGCTCCCGGTTGCACAGAGAGGCATTCCAAATCGTTGGATGTACGTTTCTGTCGTTTTCCAAAGGAGGAAGGACGAAGAAAGAAATGGATATTTTCAATGAAAAGAGCGCAGGCAGACACTCCCAATGGACTGGGGGGGCATCGTACTACGACAGAATTTGCAGTCTACACTTCATCTCCGGTAAATACAACTTAATTCTGCTCTAGTCATTGTTCTACTTAAATAGCGGCGGAGGGTACACAGATCGCTACACGGGCCGGAGAAGCGGTAGCAGCAGCAGCCAAGCAGCAGCGGCGGAGCAGGCAGCGGCTGCTCTGCCAGTTCACGGGCTGCGGCAGCAGCCAGCGGCTGCTGCGTAAACACTACACGGGCCGCCGCCCCGGCCCGGCTACACGGGCCGGGGCGGCTAGCAGCAGCTAGCAGCAGGCTACAGCCGCTGCTGCTGCTATTACGCCCCGGTTCACGGGCGCTAGTACTTCTGTGTTTACGCTGCAATGTCGCCGACACCGCCACCCATTTTAACAAGACAAAAACACCTAAATAATCCGTAGTGAAATTTTTTTTTTTTTTAACCTACCGGGCCTCTGCTGAGACGCGGCCTGTGTCCGACGCCGCTTTGTGCTGTTGCACAAACATGTGTGAACAACATCCATCCATCCATTTTCTGACCGATTAATCCCTCATGGCGTCGCGGGCGTTGCTGGAGCCTTTTTCCCGATTTAAAATAATTGTAGCCGTCCAGTGGTTTCATGGCTTTCGTGCTCTCTGTCTGTACTGGCCTGCGTGTTTATAAGGCAGCTGTCTATGTCATGGTACGGAGCGCTTGGCCAGCATTTCACAGACTCGCTCCGTCCCTTAAGGCTTTTGCTGTGTGGATCTGGCAATCTGATACCATCAACCATCAACTTACTCTTAAAACGATCTTGTGATACGTCATCTAAAGAAGAAAAATACGCGGAGAACTCGTCAGTTTCTCTGTTTGCGTCCGCCATTGTGTTCGCCTTTTGCCTACCAGTCCGGCGCGCATGCGCGAAAAACCCGCCTCAAAACTATAACAATGAACTAGTCTAGATGTATTCAGGGTAATGTAAAGCAGACAGAATCACTTGCAGCACCATGGGGTAGGAGGCCGGGTAAATATACTGAATACGGCGAAATGGTAACGTAAGTTTGTTTCTCCTTTGGAATTCCAAATGAATTAAATATGCATATTTTAAATGTTTGCCTCTGATAATTGTTTCTCCTTTACTGCCAAATCTTAAACCGGGGTAAGACGGGCCTTCAGAGATAAGCAGGAGCAGGCCAGTATGAATATAAACAATACACACACCAGTTGCTGGCTTCACCATCTAACATCTATGCTGGTTTAGCATTGGAGCCTCTTTGAGGGAAGAGAATTGCAGATTGTGAGGGCATATCTCAAGATTTTACAGTCCCTTATTTAATGTAAAACTAAACATAATGAAACACATATGAACAGGGCTGTGGCAGGTGGTTTGATATTGACTTATTGTGCAGACCAAGGACGCGGGGACTTAGTGGTTATTGTATCAACCATAAAAACCTTTACACTGAAGTAATACAGCGTCAAATGTTAGGCCATCTGTCTGAAAGCTGAAGCACGGCTGAAACTCAGTCATGCTAAAGGACGATGATTTAGAGTACCCCAACAAATCTATTACAGCGAGGCTAAAAAAGAAGGAAAACATGAGAGTAAGAACGGTCCAGTCAGAGTTAAGAAAGCAAACGGGTGTGTTCTGTAACTGTTGTAGAAAAGTGGAAACATAAATGGCTGCCATCATCAATAATCTGGAGCATCTGCTCCTCACAAGTTAATCTACTGTAAATTGTTCAAGTTCACGTAAAAAAATACATCTTCAAAAGGTGTTTAAAGACTAGACTCACAGTATATTGCCTTCATCCTATTTTCAAGCATGTCTACATGTTTCAAACATTGATTCCATCTGCATCACCCTTCATGATTGAAATGGAAGTAAAATCAATTAAAGATCATTCAGGCTATTTAATTTTCATGGCAAAAGCACGTGGTGCTGGGAATTTTGTTTTTCTCTTTGGAAGGAGCGGCCTGTCACATGCATCAACACTGGAACTTTCAAGGTTATTACTTTACTTCCTTATATGGTTGGAGTTTAGGAGAAGCACTTCTGTTTAAATAACATTTTACATGATTAAATCTGTGGATGGGATTGGTTGCTGTGTTAGAAAAATACATTAAATAACATCTCAAATGCAAATGCTTTGGGTTTTTTGAGGGCAGGATTCCAAAAGTAAGGAAATGAGAACAAATGGCCACACATCACTGAATTTGTTCTGAAAGGAGAACGTTTTATGCAGAAAGGGAGAACTTGTTTGAAGGCTTTTTCACAGCCTAACTTTTTTTGAACAAAGTTTTTGGAGTCAAGGGAGATGCTTGTGCACTGATTTCAAGTCTTGATTTTTTTCTTTTTGGCTGGCACACACTTGAACTTTAAAAAGCTTAACTCAGCTGCAAATAGGGTGATGGTTTATGAAAGGTTAATTCAAAAGCATTTCCTGATTGTTCTATAAACACATGTACTTGTTTCAGTTTAGGACTAATTTACTCAAGTATACATGTCACTATATGTTTTCTGCTTTAAAATATTCACTGTACTTTAACATACCTTTTATTAGAAGCAAGAAAAAGTCCAAGTGTGGTAAAAATCCCATTTGGTGAAAATGGTTGTATGAAAAAAATGCTTAAAACACTTTTACTAAAGACTCACAAGCTGCTTGTTCACTTTCTACTGTTGATAGCAAGAAACAGCTGTCACATTCCCATCTTCTGCTTCAGCTGCTCCTTTTTTTGCCACCAGCTAGTTTCTCTCAGCCTCCTCATGTGTCTGAGCCCTAATTGTAGGAGAGAGGTGAGGTGTACCAGCTGCCAGTCATCTGCGGTTTCCTCTGCCACACACATCGGTGACTATATGAGCATAAGTTTACATGCACAGAGAAATTAGAATGCAATTTTTTGTCAGGGATGTAAAACTATGTGTACACACAGTCAAGTGTATTATGAGTATAGTTCCTGAGTTGTGCAAAAACATTATTTCTAATTTAATTCATAGCAATGAATGAAAGTGCGTACTAAGTAAATCATTTCCATTAAAAAATATTGTTTAAACCAATAATAAATAACATGATGATGAAATTAAAGAGCAAAAAGGAAGCACACCTTCAACTGGAGTATTGATTCATTTTTATTTATGTCTCATTTTTCATCAGAAAAAAAAGATTAAAAAGTAATTTCTTCTGTATTTTCAGCACAAATAAAGACTCGATACAGTCCTGAACAAGTAAAGCTATAGACAAGAAGCATAAAAATAACAGAAATAGAAATGGCAACAAGCCAGAACATCGTATGTGAAGGTCTTTAGGAGAACAGAAATAAATAGGTTGAACATGGTGTCATAGCTTTGTTGTTACCTTTTATTTTCTTTATTTTCCATTTCTGTTACTATACCGGGTTTCAAAAAAATGATCACAGGACTGCGTGGGAAACATATTCTCTCCATTATAATTGTCAGTTTGTGTGCAGGTTGTAGCATCCTCCTGGATTTTGTGTGTACACATCTTTACACATCTTGCTCCAGGGCTCAAATCTATTATTCTGTCAGGTTCTCACTCAAACTCCTCAGCTCTTCCAGCACTCCAACCATGCCTGTATAAGTTCTCTTATATGACAAGTCCTGTGCTAATTTTGTCACCGTCTGCATGTAGTATTATACTTACCTACTGTCAGTATCCAGCGTAAATAAAACGTGCAAGAGCACACGGAAGAAAACTGGGAAGTCAACTGTCACTCACTGGGTGATGTGACAGCAATGATTAGCATTCAAATGAATAAAAAAATGATTTTGTACAGTTTTTTTAAAACTGTAGAGTATTGTGGATGGAATATTTTTTTTATAATAAAGTTGAGCGGGAATAAAGTTGTTTTATTTCTGATAGATATAGCCAGCCATAAGATGAACAATTTAGATGTATTTATGGTTTAACTAAACTGAAAATAAATTCCTGATTTGTCCCAATGTTTAATATTAAATTGTTGAAGGTATGAACTGTTTTATAAGAAGCAAACCAAAGTTAACCAATTAAAACTATGCAGAGTAAGGAAAAGTATTCACACTCATTGAACAACCAGACAGTCAGACAGATTAGACGGGGAGTGTCTGCAAACGTTCATTTCAAAGCTTCAGATTGGGCCTTTCTAGCGCATGAATCTGCTTTGTTCTAACCCATCCGTTGTTTCTCTGCATGTTGGGTCATTGTCCTACTGGAAGGTTATCCTCCACCCCAGTCTCAGGTCTTCTGCAGACTATAATGGGTTTTCTACCAGGATTGTCCTAAATTTAGCTCCATCCATCTTCAAATCAACTCTGACCAGCTTCCCTACTAAAACCATCTCCCAAGATCAATACTGCCACCACAATGTCTCATGGTAAGGATTGTTAAAGGGGAAGTCCGGTCAACAAGGAAAAATCAGGGTATCATTAGCTATAACTAAAACTAATACATTTGTGGTTATTTAATGAACTTATCTTTAATCAATAAGAAAATAAAAACATAAATTGTCGTCTGAATCACTGTGTATGGGGGCTGACATGACTGCCCAAATATGGGCAGTAAGGGGCGTTTGATATCACATCCTGCGACGTGGAAGAGCGGAAGCGGCGACAGCATTTCTCTCCGCTTTCCATGCAAAGTCAATAGGAGCCGTTCTACACAGCTGCGATCATCAATAATTATTTCGGATTTCCAGAGGACTTCACCGCTGACATTCCCAAGAGCTATTGCTGAAGCAACAATGCCCACGTGCATGGCCATCGGATGTTCCAACACAACTGGTAAAAGAGGAAAAAACATTGCTTATTTCAACACAGTCACTTCAGCGATCTCTCCTCCGCTGTGTGTGTGTGTGTGTGTGTGTGTGTGTGTGTGTGTGTGTGTGTGTGTGTGCGCGCTCAGCTGCAGCGCCGGTGCAAAGCCGTGCTCAGCCCAGCATGTGCTGGAATGCTCTTATATTTTAATACTTATACTATAATAATCAGCTAACTTAAGTCACTTCAGCGATCTCTCCTCCGCTGTGTGTCTGTGTGTGTGTGCGCGCTCTGCTGCAAACTGAAACTGAAACCCCGTCTGTTAGATGCAAAGCCGTGCTGCGCGGAGCGCGCACACACACACACACACACACACGCGTGTATAGATATATACTGTAGGACCCGACTGAGTTTGATCTTGGAAAATCGTGCGCCGTGACAAACAGAGCGTTGAAACTTGCTCAACAGCGGGTCCGCCGAGTGACGTAAAAAAATGGGAGGTGACAGTACTATTCTTGACCAAGATGGATTCTTCCACATAAACATGATTAAATGAGAATTATTATTAATTAAAAAAACTTATAATTTTTTGCACAGTATGTAGTAGTTTTATATTTAAAGTACTTTCAGCAGTTTGAATTCTGATTTTGACCGGACTTCTCCTTTAAGAAGGAATGTATGATATATTGCCAATAACATTGTTATCGGTCGATGTTTTTGAACATCAGTACATATCATCTTATCCTTGTTGTTACCGTTTGTGTATGTCTTTACGGAGGGTGTTGGTCATGGTGTACTTGTGTTATCGTGTGATGGTGATGCTGTGCAGGATTGCGAGGTGTTTCACTGAAGCAGAGAAGCAATTTCAGTGGTGTTTTCATTTTTTTATAGCATTGAAAGGGTAGAAACGTATATATTTAGTGTATGAAATATTGTTAAATATCAGTTAGCGACCGTAAATGCAATATCAATATTGGTACAGATTTTCACATCGGTGGATTTCTAGCTTAAGGTGTTAGTTTTCTGTCACAGCCTTTTTCTAACCAGCATAAGCTAAGATAAGATAAGATAAGATAAGATAAGACAAGATAGTCTTTATTGATCTCACAATGGAGAAATTCACTCGTCACATCGGCTCATACAAGAAGGTGCAGAGTAAGGGAGGTGCATTCAGTTATATACAGTGAATCTTCATATATACAATGTATCAAAAAGAATACCAAAAAATACAAAAAAAAAATAGGAATGGGCATATGATGTCTTATTTACATTCATAGTGGTCTATATATATATAAACATATATATATACTTATATATATACATATATCTATACGCCTACATAAATACGTACCTACACGTATATATGTGCATATACATTCGTGTATACATTTGTACATACATACATACATGTGTACTGACATATGTTCAGGTGTTGATAGCAGCAGAAGTCACTACATCAGGATTATTGCACGGATTGTAGTACAGTGTATTAGATAGATTATTGCACATTAGTTATTGCACATTAATTATTACAGTAATGGTTACAGTTATAGTGCAGCATTGCATAATCTGATAGCAGCAGGAATGAATGACCTGTGGTAGCGCTCCTTTTTACAGACAGGATGTCTAAGTCTGGCACTAAAGGAGCTGCTCAGCTCCTCTACAGTCTGGTGCAGGGGGTGGAAGGTGTTGTCCATGATGGATGTGAGCTTGGACAACACCCTCCTCTCAGCCACTTCCTCCACAGAGTCCAGAGAGCAGCCCAGGACAGAAGTTGCCTTCCTCACCAACTTATTCAGCCTCTTTCTGTCCCGTTCTGCGCTGCCAGGAGCCCAGCAGACGATAGCATAGAGGAGGGCTGAGGCCACCACAGAGTCATAGAAGGTCTTAAGCAGGGGCCTGCTCACTCCAAAGGACCTCAGCCTTCTCAGGAGGTGGAGGCGGCTCTGGCCCTTCTTATACAGGGCGTCGGTGTTGTGAGTCCAGTCCAGTTTATTGTTGACGTGAACACCCAGGTATTTGAAACTCTCCACAGTTTCTATGTCCTGCCCCTGGATGTTCACAGGTGAGTGAGGTGGGGGTCTTCTCCTGAAGTCGATCACCATCTCCTTGGTCTTACTGGTGTTTAAGCACAGATGGTTTTTCTCACACCAGTCCACACCACCATAAGAATTTAATTTTGGTTTCCTGTGACCAGATGAACTCCTTCCACATGTTCACTGCAGGTTTGTGAGAGCAGTTAGGTGAATGTGGTTCTACTTTGAAAGAGCTTAAGTTCAGTCTATTTATCATTTGATGTGTCATCTGTCGTAAACTCCAGCAGGGACTTCCTATGTCTTCGTGATGATGCCACTTAGCCCTTTACAGGCAACCCAGTCTCTCTGAAAAACATGTAATAGCCACATTGGTCCACAGGGGGAAACGTAGTATTGTCACAATTTGACTTCGCAATACTTTTCGGTCCTACATTTTATTTGAGCTATTCATTTTACGTTGGTCATGTGACTGTAAAGTTTTCCCAGTTGTCCCCATACTTATTGTGAAAAACATGTCATGTATTTTTATGGATTTTTTACATTTCTTGTGAGAAGTAGGCATAATTTCAATAATCTTCGTTCTGGGAATGTAGACATTCTTTCATTTATTAGTTTTCCTGAAGATTTTAGTGTATTTTCATGCTACCCTTTGTCATGGTTTTTAAGTGTTTAGCCCACATGCAGATTCAGACGGAAAGCAGGTAATATTTTAAGATGTTTATTAAAGGTTCAGGCTACAGAGATTGACACTGCTTGTGGGATCAGTCGAGGTCTGAACGTCAGTGCAGGAGTATTGCGGAAAGAAAGAGGAGAAGCGTTACGAATGATCGAACCAGAGGGAAATTCTGCGCCGCTTACCATTTAGTCGGGTTAACCTATCCGGGGAGAGTAATGACGAGGGGTCTCAGCTCTCGGTAGATGGTAGGTGGCTAGCAGCTGGAGGGCGGACAGATGGTAAGCTGGCGCACCACAATGAACAGGAGGGACAGACGGGATGACCAGAGTACAGGTGAACCAGCAGAATCCAGGGAAGGGGTCTCAGGCCCGGCTTGGTAAAACCAAGGGGGTCTGAGGGGAATGCCAGAGCAACATCTGAGCGTCGGGGATTCTTAGGGTGCTGGTTCTTCGAGCAAGATGTCAAGGCGGGTGAGTAAATCCAAGCACAAAACTATGAAAAAACAGGAGACTGAATATTAGTCAAAAATCGGGATACGAAAAAAAGACTCACAGGCACAGGTTTCAGGATCAGGTCAGAGGCCACGGCGTACCACGACTGGGTTAAGGCTCTGGCGTCTTCCATCTGTCTGAGCTCTCCTTAAGTATCCAGTGGAAGCCGCTCCCAACGAGCCGCAGGTGTGGGCCACGCCCCCCAGACAACTAGAGCCACCTGTAGAGCAGAGTTAGAGCACGGACCAAAACAGAGAACCCTGACACCCTTTACCCCTTGATTTTTAAGGTGTGCTTTTACTTTTTTCAGGAATATCCAAGCACATATATGCCCATACCCATACCCTTGCCCATACTTGGCCCTGATGTGCTTAATTTCTGTCAGGAGAGCCTTACATCTATCTTAACACTCATAGATAAACCTAGTGGTGTTGGCTCTCATTTAGTATCTGTGTGAAGGTTTCCCAGCTACCATTGAGAGTCTGGAGTAGAAGCTAAGCATGTGGCATAAGCTTATTAATCTCAGTCATGCCCCTGCTAAATGTGTAAAGTTACATTCTAATGTATAAAACAGCTGGAGGTATAACTTTATGGGCAGAATTATATTTTCATTTCACTTTCAGTTATACTGGCAACTTTAAAGCAGGAAACAGCCTGATCTTACAATCTTTGAGAAAGCTTGTCCCTTTGCAGACAATTTAATGTGTGAAAGTGCATTTAGCTCCTTACCTGTAGCTACAGCAGACATAGCTCTGCTCAACACTTTTAGAGACATTTTGAATTAAGGACTAAATTTTATCCCTTATAGTGTGAAAATAACATGATTACCGTATTGTGTATTTACTATTAAAAAAGTCTATTAAATTCAATTTAGAAAATGCAATATTGATCCCAAAGAGATATTAAATGCCTTTGTAACTCATGTTATAGAGATAGAGATGCAACACGCTAGACCCTGATCCGAAGGTTTGCTATCTCGAAATAATCTCTAGGACTGGTATGATTGATCCATATGGGCATGATAACTGGAAAAAGGACTCAGAAGCTGAGCTTGCTTTCTGTCTCATCAATGGAGTTCGTTTTTATACCGGCGATTAATTTATAGGTGTTAAGTCTTTAAGGACTCATGGACAAAGCAGCTTTGGGTGGATCTTAAAAAGAAAACTCAGCATTTTAGAGGTAGGCAATCAACACACCTTCACCTAACAGTGCTCCTCCTCCACTCCTGTGTCTGCCGAACAAATTTGCTTAAAATTATTTTAAGCCTGGCATCCACTCTGCACTTATGTTGGAAATATTTAGGGGCTTATTGGTTAATTTATTTATGAAGCAGGTCATTTTCACAAAGGGTTTCCTTTACTTTTACTTTGTTTGCTACCTTTAGCTAACTAGGCTAGCGCTAGCAGGATGCTAAAAGTAGGGTGACCAGACGTCCCCAATTTCCCAGGACTGTCCCTGTTTTGGATGACCCGTCCCTGGCAAAAGCTGTCCCCAGAAAGGTCCCCAATTTCAGTTTAACATGATGGAGCAAAAACGTTTCGCACAAAAAGAGGTTTTTGCCTGGTCCTGTAGCTGTCCCGATGTAAGAGCTGTGCCAAACGTGCCTGCCCCACACCATCGGGGATGCAGATCAGGCATGACAAACCAACCCCCAAGCAGAAATTCTGCGTCTTTGTCATTGTTCTCCCCTCCACCTCCACCCCCTACACCCCGCATAACAAAATCAGAGACGTCCCCGGTTTTCATTCGTTAACAGTTCAAACAGTATGAAAACATTTGCCGTACTAATCTAAAAGTTACATAGAAATAAAACTAGAGAATCTTCGAGACATTATGCTTTTTAATCAGTCAGGAAGCGAAGCTTTGAGCATACCATTTTCCCACAAAAAGAAGTTTTCTATAAAGAGCAGTTGACAATACATTTGAAACTGCAGCACAGAAGAACGAGCTGCTGAAAATATATTGCATTTTTTAATATTGTAGCTTGGCAACAACCTTCGCTCATGATGTTACATGGAGCACAAAGTCCTTGTAAACAAGACACAACCTGCCATCTGGATGAGGAAAAAAATTAAACGTGAACATAAAGATGATCACATTCACAAAAGAAAGTGCATTTCTAAGGTAATTTAATTGCCTTATATAGTTTTTTTTTTTTTGAAAAACAAAAAAATGTTTATAATTATTGAACAAATAATAGCAGTGGTTAATCATAGCAGGAGATGGTTTCCTATTGGACACTAGGGTCATACAAGGCATCAGGATTTTTCTCTGTCTATGAAGGGTAATCGATGGTTAGTTTGCATCGGCGGCGCCTGCATGGCTCACATTCTGTGCATGTACCTCTCACATCAGGTAGTGACACCGACGTCTGCCCCAATCTACTTCCAGCTCTCCCTGGATCTGCTCTGTTTCCCTTTGTTCTCCGGATTCTCTGCCTGGTTACCCTCTAACAAATTCTGTCTTGTTCGGCTCAGGTCTTCTGCTCCAAACTTAGCCTCAGTCACTCAGCCGCCCGAAACAGCTTCAATCCTCATTCTGGTCACAGAGGCTGCTGAGCATTGTCTTCTTTAAGTGCCATTTAGTCAACAAATTATGTTGTCTTTTTCAGTTCCAAGCTTCTGACAGAAAGGAATGGCGCTACTGTCTCAGAAAACACCACACAATATATGTTTCAAATAATGCAAGTACAAATTTGTCCTATTATGTTTTTCTTTTATACATTAGCTTACAGAACCTTTGTAATACTTTTAGATGATATCACAATAATCTAAATAAATCCATCAAGCTTTTTTTTTTTTTATAAATTTTTAGAGCTGCTACTTTCTTCAGCAGGAAAAATCATTTAATGCACACATAAGCAGGCTGGGGAAAAACACTTGGTGTGAATCACTTGAAATTTGGCAAAAAAAATTAAGATAAATCCATCTTTCCTAGTTTCAAGGGACACATTTACTTCCTCGGCCAACTTGCTTTGGACAAAAATGTGTATTTTTGTGGCGCCTACAGGTGGATTTGTTGAGCTTTATTAAAAAAGATCAAATCATATGTAATGTTGTGCGTGGATTTATTTATTTTTTTACCCACATGCAGAATGGGACACAGGGCAAGCGATAGTCAGTTTACAGTTTATTGTTGGTGACAAGGAGATGATAAGTGATGCTTCTGGAGGATGGCCTGGTCCAGACTAGAAGGAGAGTAGAGTAGTCAGAGGAAACCAGGGAAGAAGTGAACAAATACAAAGTGGGGGACGAAAATTTAGGAGGGGTGCGTTGAGGATCTTCAGATTGGGGTAATGGGTCTTCAGGTGATTGTCTGTGGGAGGTGATTCCTGGACCCTGCATGGAGCAGGTGATAATGCTGGAGAGCGAGAAGGCCAGGTGAGATGGCAGAAAGGAGCAGACCGAGCAACCGTGGAACGTAGGTGAGTTTGGAGATAGCGGGTTAACGGGTGAATCCTAGGAGCCTCCAGCAGAGATCATCCATTCAGGAGGAGGCACACACCAGGAGAAGAAGCAAAATATAAAAAAAACACTAGCACTCTAAGATCCTAATGTCACAAAGCTTTGAATTATTGACCTGATTTTACCAACAGGGAAAAGTTTAGGTTTATATTTTCTTGCAGTCATTTCCTGGCTTATGAAGACCAAATCACCCCTGCCTTAACTGAAGGCATATTTTTTGCTTTACCCATTTTAATGGGTTAACGTCTTCTCATATTAATAACCCAGGAAATACCTAAATACGCTGATCAACTCTGACTAAATTTTTCAGTTTTGTGTTTTCAATCCGAACTGTTAATAGCACCAAATCTGTTTTTGGTGATTTTATTTAACACGTGTATCTCTTCAAATTAGACGTCTCCTCACATATTGAATGTATTCAAATTAAAGTAAGGATTTCCTAAATTTTTTTGGTCTGAAAACTGTCTTCTGCAGTAAAAGATTTTTGATAAATTAGTTCAAGGATTTGTACATGTTTGCCAGGGTAGCCAATAAAGGTGGGGTTCAAAACTATATTTGCTTTAGACACAAATGAAACTTTGGCATTAACTGGTTTTAAAGCACATGGACCAGATACATTGATTTAATTAAACTGTTTGTTAAACATTGAGGAATAAAAAATGTGTGTAATAAAGGAGACGCAATAGGTATTTTATCATTGCATTTGAGTAAATTATGTGTTCAAATTAATTATCAAATCACATCAACTGAAACCAGGTAAATTTACTGTTTTATTTGTTAATATTGACAAATATACAATGGGGTAAAAGAAGAATGAGCATTCATAAAGCTTTTGGTGCACAATTTGCTTTTCTGACATAAATATTGGCATAGCCACTGTTAAGGCTCCCACATACTCGGGTGTACTGTGTGCATACTCAGAGCTTGGTGGACTCCTTGCTGACTACAGACGTTTTGCCCTTCATAGTCGAGCGTACTGTTGCCTACATTTCTTGTGACAATTTCCTACAATTCCCACACTTTCTGCCAGTGGGACAAAGCAGCGGAACGGATGGTAAAATGTGTGATTAGCTAGCGGAGCAGAGCCGTTTCTTTTCGAGCAGGCTCCAACCTCACATCTGTCAGTGAGAACAGAGAGGGACTGTGATGCTGCGCGTCCTGGAGACTTCACCAGCATTGCCTGCTGCCGGTGGTCAAAGGGCCCGATGTATGGTGCCGATGTATGGCAGCCTCACCTCTGTCAGTCTGCCCCAGGGCAGCTGTGCTACTAGCATAGCTCACCACCGTCAGGGTGTGAATGACTGACTGTAGCATAAAGCATTTTGGGTCGTCAGAGTTGATAAAGTGCTATACAAAGTACAAGACATTTACCATTCACCATGGATAACTAGCTGTTATCTGGGTCTGAACATGAGCAAGTAAAGTGCATTTTGTCCTGGAAGGGTGTGAGTCGTTTTTGCTGAACCCTAGTTTAGAATAGTGCATGTATACTGAGATGAGGTGTGCAGAAAGGTGTTGCACTGCACATTACCATAGCATTGCTGACTCAAATTAAAATGTAAGGATCAACTGATCATCTTGGACTTAAAGTTTATCATTCTATGGGTGAAACTAAATCATTTAATTATTCCCCTGATAAATGGCAGCAAGCTGTGATGCCATTAGTTCAGTTAAGGAGGTGGGGAAATTTTCATCAGTGCAGATTGATGCATATTCCATGCATATAAACACTGAATTGGAATCCAGTTGGTTCCAACTAGCAGTTAGAGTAATTTTACTCAATTTATCATCATCTTGAGATCATGAACAGTCAATATTATAAACAAATTCAGACAGTAAAGGATTAAGATTATAGGGGGAAGAATTCAACCCTATTCCGCAATATGAAAGTAATATTTTCACGTGTTATTTAAGTTCACCTTGGTTCATGCATACACATGGTTGCAGCAGCACAAAGTCGGGGTATTTCAGACGCTTTCCTCAATCCATCAGATCATCCTGTCATCCCCGGAGGTTACAGACCTCAGCACTGACTACATGATACAAGTGTAACTGACTGGGAATTACACTATCACAAGAGGATGAGCAGATTGAAATGACAGGTGCACAGGTCTGTGCCACCTGGGGACCCCACTTTCCTTTAATGCACCTTTCTTTGCTACGCCTGTCTGTGTTTATTTTTAGATTCATGTGTAGAGCAATTCTTCTGGAGTTGGTTTTCAGCCAATTTCCTGCATCTTTCCTTAGTTTGTTTTTGGACCATTTTGGTAAGTTTTACCCATTATTTCTTCAGAAGCAGATAAGTGTTAAACAATTATTTGGTTAAAAAAAAGTAACATTTATCATTAAGTCTGAATAGACAAAGCAGAAATAAAAAAGGTTATATAAGAGTATTTTCTCACATTATTGCCTTGAGAACATAGATTTATTACATTCACTAAAAGATGTGTGGAAATTCTTTCTTTCCCAACATTGCTTTTATCTGTGACAGAAGGCTGCATAATTGTCCTGTCTGATGAGCTT
Source organism: Fundulus diaphanus (assembly GCA_037039145.1). NCBI lineage: Eukaryota > Metazoa > Chordata > Actinopteri > Cyprinodontiformes > Fundulidae > Fundulus > Fundulus diaphanus. Next base: position 59,615,167 of record CM073125.1, read on the forward strand.
CAAACATACCAATAAACATTGCAACAAATGTCCTTTATTTTAACGGAACATGACAATACAGTCATAAGACAACATTTAATTGCATGTTATGGAATCAAATCTTATTTGTGGATAAAAAAAAGAAGATAAAAACATTTGATACAAGCTGTGTTTCATTTTTGTGACTTCACTTTTTAAGCGACAGTTCATCCCTTACCTATCAAGCCTATAAATACTTTAAGAATTTATTTTACTTAATTTGTTTAACACAAATCAAATATTTAAATGAAATTGCAATTATTAATGCATACATATGTTGAATGCATGACAGTGGAATCTATAGTTTAAAGATTCAACCTTCTTAAGCCAAGGATCAAATTTGCAGTCATTAAACCAGAAAAAGAGTAAAACACTTTTACACCAAGTAGAAGTAACCCCTCCTCCTCACTTATTCCTAAACGAAACCATTAAAGGTAATACATGGTTTTTGCCCTTTTCCCTGATAGGCCCTCTTCTGAAAACCATTATAAGATTGCTTGAGCGAAATGTAGAAATTCCATGAGTGAAAAAGGGCAACTGAAGATGAAGAAATTCATTCTTTGACGGCTACTTAACTCCAGAAAGCTTTCACAAAGCACTTTAGGAGCTTTCTTTTGCTTCCACTCACAATAAAACATCATTTACATCTTCTAATTAAACCAACATGTTCCTGTGCAATTATATGCTATTTAGCTTGTGGTTTCCACATAAGTTGGAACTGCTCATATTGCTTAATGATTATGGTGATAAAAATGCAATAAATGCAGAAGTCTTTTCAGAAGAACAAATGAGATGTATTTACATTAATTTACATTTCATGGTGGCAGTACAGAACACAACTAAACATGAGCAGGTATTTTTCTGGTTCAAAAATTGTATCTATGCCAGGTTAATCCAGGAAGAGTTTAATATTCTCCATCCACAGGTGTCAATGTGTCCTCCTTTTTTGATCAAATCTACCCAGCAGCCAGTTAGATAAACCTTTTGTGATGGAAATTACACCTCAAGGGGGCTTCCCAGTGTCTATGCTATCAGTGTCTACAATCACTGTGCAAGTATGTGATCATTGTGTCAGGGACACGTCTGTGTGTTGATGTTCCTGAATGGGGTGAAAGAAAATGAGTTTATTAATTAGTAGGATAATCTCAGAGAAAATATGGATTATTTATTTCATCACATTGGATCCTGGTGGTCTTCTCCTTCCTTCCATACAACATATATATATTTTTTTCAGTAACAAGAGTTTAACTGTGTGTTTAACTGGTGTCTACTGTAACCTAGTTCTGGCAGAACATCCTCTGCTATGTTTTTTTTTTTTTGCTAATTTTTCACAGGGCAATTGATGAAATCATTTAGATTTTTTCCCTTAACTAATGGGGTACCGCGAGCGAGCTATTTTTAGAAACGTAACGTCACGATGACGTCACATCACGTGGTACGCAGTAGGACAAACTCCCAAATCCGCCGCTGTTTTGCTGTAGAAGACGTGCGTTAGCCTAGGTTTTACTGTTTAAAAGACTGCTTTTTCCAAAATCTAAGACCATTGTTTATAAACATTGTTGCTATGGAACGTGCAACAGCGACTCAAGTTACGCTGATCGGCCGCATATGAAGGATGTTTTCTTCATTACTTTCCCGAAATTCAAGAGTGCCAAGGAGAAATGTGTGCGCTTGGTCCATCGGTGCGGTCGGCCTACATATGTAGCAAGGATTTTGTCGGAGGAAAGGGCACAACCGAAGAACATCCTGACCCAATTCCAGCGACATCAAGTAGTGAACAGGTAAGATTATTTTGGTGGCCGAGATGTTAATAATGAAACGCCTGCTACCATGATAGCATATAGGCTATCATGGTAGCAGGCGCTAACATGATGATACCCTGCTACCAGGATAGCCTACTCAAAAACATTTCAAATGAGACAAACATTAAACATATACCGATCCCTGGACGGTGATAACAAACAAAAAAAACGGCCGATGACGCCATGACCACCGCGCAGGAAAAAACAAAACAAAGCTTACCGTTCGATCAACTCGGCCCGTTTTCCGGTCTTTTTAAGCCCTCGACACTCAAGCCATCGTTTGAGCTGAAGGTTGGTGTGTTCTTCGACAGTGCGACCAGTAATCCGTGCGCCTGGGACATCGTTTTGGGAAAGTTTAATGGCTGCAAAGTCGGTCATATCGCTGGTTCTGTTGCTGGTTGCTACGTGCGTTCTCTATCTGTTTGTCCTACCTAAGCGGCAAAAGGGGCGTTGCTGTTGAGGCGGTGACGTCACGTGCGCGGTACCCCATTAAATGCAACCAGGGGCATTTTCTGGGCCTGGGAACATTGGAGGCTGAACCAACACCCTCAGAGGGGAATGTGGAGGACCTAACTGGGAAAAAGGCTTTTTATTTAGGCTTTTTAGAGCATTGTGGAACCTTGTTTGAAGCCAAATACTGCAATAAGTACTTTAAAATTAATTTATTTTTAAATTAATCTTGACAATGTAAACAAGATCTCTAAAATCAGTATTAATATTAATGCATAATCCTAAAGACGATTAAATTAGGTAACAATTTATTTCATTTTTCAATATTCTTTCCCTGCCAAGGACAAATGTTAGTTCTGTGTCACGTTGCACCTGGTCGGACCTCTGTGTCTGCTGCTCTCTTTTCTCTAAAATATTTCTTAAAATAGGTTTTCATTCCTTGGCAATTTTCACACAATGTCATCCAGTATGGTGATGTACCTTTCACTTTTCCATACTGATGTTCTCTCTGTCGTACATCTTCTGCACAAATGGTAAACATGAACCGTTTTCAGTCATCTGCAGAAAAAAGATCATGCCGTAGTACAGTCATATGAAAAAGTTTGGGCACCCCTATTAATCTTAATTATTTTTATTTCTAAATATTCGGGTGTTTGCAACAGCTATTTCAGTTTGATATATCTAATAACTGATGGACACAGTAATATTTCAGTATTTAATTGAGGTTTATTGGGCTAACAGAAAATGTGAAATATGCATTAAAACAAAAACTGACAGGTGCAAAAATTTGGGTACCCTAATCATTTTATTAATCTGAATACCCTTAACTGATTTTCATTGACTTACTGAAACACAAAATTGGTTTGGTAACTTCATTAAGATTAGAACTTCATAGCCAGGTGTATCCAATCATGAGAAAATGTATTTAAGGTGGCCAGTTGCAAGTTGTTCTCCTGTTTGAATCTCCTCTGAAGATTCATCATGGGCACCTCAAAACAACTCTCAAATGATCTGAAAACAAAGATTGTTCAACATAGTCGTTCAGGCGAAGGATACAAAAAGTTGTCTCAGAGATTTAAACTGTCAGTTTCCACTGTGAGGAACATAGTAAGGAAATGGAAGACCACAGGGACAGTTCTTGTTAAGCCCAGAAGTGGGAGGCCAAGAAAAATATCAGAGAGGCAGAAAAGAAGAATGGTGAGAATGGTCAAGGACAACCCACAGACCACCTCCAAAGACCTCCAGCATCATCTGGCTGCAGATGGTGTCACTGTGCATCGTTCAACAATTCAGCGCACTTTGCACCAGGAGAAGCTGTATGGGAGAGTGATGCGACAGAAGCCTTTTCTGCAAGCACGCCACAAACAGAGTCGCTTGAGGTATGCAAAAGCACATTTGGACAAGCCAGCTTCATTTTGGAATAAGGTCCTGTGGACTGATGAAACAAAGATTGAGTTGTTTGGTCATAAAAAAAGCGTTATGCGTGGCGGCAAAAAAACACAGCTTTCCAAGAAAAACACTTGCTACCCACTGTAAAATTTGGTGGAGGTTCCATCATGCTTTGGGGCTGTGTTGCCAATGCTGGCACTGGGAATCTTGTTAAAGTTGAGGGTCGCATGGATTCCACTCAATATCAGCAGATTCTTGAGAATAATGTTCAAGAATCAGTTATGAAGTTGAAGTTACGCCGGGGATGGATATTTCAGCAAGACAATGATCCAAAACACCGCTCCAAATCTACTCAGGCATTCATGCAGAGGAACAATTACAATGTTCTGGAATGGCCATCCCAATCCCCAGACCTGAATATCATTGAACATCTGTGGGATGATTTGAAGCAGGCTGTCCATGCTCGGCGACCATCAAACCTAACTGAACTGGAATTTTTTTGCAAAGAAGAATGGTCAAAAATCCCTTCATCCAGGATCCAGGAACTCATTAAAAGCTACAGGAAGCGACTAGAGGCTGTTGTTTTTGCAAAAGGAGGATCTACTAAATATTAATGTCTATTTTTTTGCTGAGGTGCCCATATTTTTGCACCTGTCAAATTTTGTTTTAATGCATATTTCACATTTTCTGTTAGTCCAATAAACCTCAATTAAATACTGAAATATTACTGTGTCCATCAGTTATTAGATATATCAAACTGAAATAGCTGTTGCAAGCACCCAAATATTTAGAAATAAAAATAATTAAGATTAATAGGGGTGCCCAAACTTTTTCATATGACTGTATTTACTGTACCTCCCTATTGTCTTCCCTCTTTCACTACAGGCTTCATCACTTGTTTTCCTTCTCTCAGTTGCCTCTGTACTTCTTTCATTTGATGTTTTCCATCTCTCTTTTTCCTCTTTCCTTGTTTTTCTTTTTTTGCGGGGAAGGGGTTGAAAATCAGTTTCTAATCTCTAAATTGATTCTCAGGTCTTTAGTATTATCATAAAGCTGTGAAAGTCTCAATTAAAAACAGAACCATTATGTAACATAAAACATCCAGGAAAATACAAATATGTAACTTTTCCTGCTTTGAACGATTCAACTATAAACATGGATGTTCAAATATGTCATATTTCTTTCTATTGCATAATACATTTCCTCTTTCTTACATTTGAGTTTTTTCTTCTCTCTTCTGCCCCTTCTGGGAACGCTTGAATCTGGACAAATTTGTTTGAAATTATTTTAAGCCTGGCATCCACTTTGCATTTATGTTGAAAATATTTAGGGGTTTATTGATTCAATTCAATTTCATTTATATAGCGCCAATTCATGAAACATGTCATCTCAAGGCACTTTACAAAGTCAAATTCAATCATATTATACAGATTGGTCAAAAATGTCCTATATAAGGAAACCAGTTGATTGCATCAAAGTCCCGACAAGCAGCATTCACTCCTGGAGAAGCGTAGAGCTACAGGGAGAGTCGTCTGCATTGTCCATGCATACTGAGCAAGCATGAAGCGACAGCGGAAAGAAAAACTCCCCATTAACGGGAAGGAAAAACCTCCAGCAAAACCGGGCTCAGTGTGAACGGTCATCTGCCTCGACCCACTGGGGGTTACAGAAGACAGAGCAGAGACACAACAAGACAGACAAAAAAGCACAGAAGCACACATTGATCCAGTAATCTGTTCTACATTAGATGGTAATAGTGGTGAGCTGTCTTCCCTGGATGATGTCACAGTTAACAGACTTAGACAACTTTGTCATTTTGTATGCACAGAGTGCGTACAGAACGAAATTTCGTTTGCATACAGCTCGAAAATTACAGTAAATTACAGGATAAGGTGCAGCAGTGATTTAACAGTAAAACAATTGAAATGTAAACAATGCAGGAGAAAGAGAGTGTGCGATCACAGTTTACAGGTGAGTATTTTTAGAAGCCATTTGTATGTGCAGAAATTATTGTGCAAAGGGCATTTGTGCAAGAATGCATTTTAGGAACTGAGAGTTCGGCAACATTTGTAATGCTAGATAAGGATGCAATGATGCAAATGTGCAAATATGCGAATGTGGTACAGAGTCCGGTTTATAGCTTCAACAGAACGTCAGACCAGGTGTACCTACTATGAATAAAAAAGAGAGAGAGCAAAAAGTTAAAAGCTGAAATGACAGAAAAGAGTGAGAAAAATAGGCCCTGATGTCCTCCAGTAGCATAAGCCTACAGCAGCATAACTATAGAGGTAGCTCAGGGTAACATGAGCTACTCTGACTAGAAGCTTTGTCAAAAGGGAAAGTTTTAAGATTAGTCTTAAAAGTAGACGGGATGTCTGCCTCACGGACCAACACTGGGAGTTGGTTCCACAGGAGAGGAGCCTGAAGGCTAAAGGATCTGCCTCCCATTCTACTTTTAGAGACTCTAGGAACCACCAGCAGACCTGCAGTCTGAGAGCGAAGTGCTCTGTTAGGAACATACGGGGTAATCAGAGCTCTGATATATGATGGAGCTTGATTATTAAGGGCTTTATACGTTAGAAGAAGAATTTTAAATTCTATTCTTTATTTAACAGGAAGCCAATGAACGGAAGCTAAAATTGGAGAAATATGATCCCTCTTGTTGATTTTCATCAGAACTCTTGCTGCAGCATTTTGGATCAGCTGAAGACTTTGAACTGCATTTTGTGGACTTCCTGATAGTAAAGAATTACAATAGTCCAGCCTTGAAGTAACAAATGCATGGACTAGTTTTTCAGCATCACCCCTGGACAGAATGTTTCTAATTTTGGCGATATTCCTGAGGTGAAAAAAGTAAACTCTGGAAACTTGTTTAATATGGGATTTAAATGACATGTCTTGGTCGAAAGTAACACCAAGATTTTTTACTTTATTACCAGAGGCCAAGTTAATGCCATCCAGATTAAGTGATTGATTAAGAAGTTTATTTTTTGAGGACTCTGGTCCAAAGATTACAACTTATGTCTTGTCAGAATTTAAGTGCAGGAAATTTAAAGTCATCTAGCTTTTGATGTCATCAAGACATGACTGCAGTCGAAGTAATTGATTGGATTCATCAGGATTTATGGATAAATATAGCTGAGTGTCATCAGCATAACAGTGGAAATAAATCCTATGCTGTCTGATAATTTTGCCAATCGGAAGCATATATATAGTAAAGAGAATTGGTCCAAGGAATGAACCTTGTGGTACTCCACAGGTGACCCTAGAGTTTGAAGATTTATTATTAACATGAACAAACTGGAATCTGTCCGATAGATAAGATTTAAACCAGCCTAATGCTTTTCCCTTAATCCCTACAGTATGCTCAAGTCTTTGTAGGAGAATATTGTGATCAACTGTATCAAATGCAGCACTGAGATCTAACAGGACAAGTACAGACACAACTCCATAATCTGAGGCCATGAGAATATCATTAGTGACCTTCACCAGAGCTGTTTCAGTGCTATGATGAGCTCTGAAGCCTGACTGAAACTCTTCAAATAGGTCATTACTTTGTAAATGCCTAGGAACCCCACTACGTCCCTTACCAGTGCTAAGAACCCTTTAAGCCGGGCGTACACGGTACGAGTTTTTGCCCTTTTCGGGCCGATTCTTCAGTCGTGCGAGACTTTTTTGGATCGTAGGTCATTACTTTGTAAATGTTCACAAAGTTGATTAGCAACTACTTTCTCAAGAATTTTAGATAAAAGAAGAATAGATATAGGTCTGTAATTTACTAACTCATCTTGATCAAGAGAAGGTTTCTTAAGTAAAGGTTTAATAACAGCTACTTTAAAAGCCTGTGGTACATATCCATTTACTAAGGATAGATTAATCATGTCTAAAATAGGGCCACTGATCAAAGGGAATATCTCTTTAAACAACTTGGTTGGGATTGGGTCTAACATACAGGTAGAAGGTTTGGATGAAGCTAAAATTTTAGATCAAAAAGCTCTACTGCTTCTAAACAGTTCAGACACTGTGCAGGTTCTAAAGATTCCTCCAATGCTACCTCCCTTACTGAGGACGAGGGAATCATGTTTGGGAGGATGCCAATTATTTTATTTTTAATGGCATCAAATTTATGAAGAATCCCATAAAGTCATTACTGCTGAGAGCTAAGGGAATGGATGGATCAACGGAGCTATGACTTGTATGTTGTGTGTCTCGGTCTGCTCTGTGAAGTTGGAAGCCGACCAGCTGCAGCGCGGAGTCCAGGATTAATCCACACAGCCACGTCTCCGTGAAGCAAAAAACATCAGATGAAGAGAAGTCCCTGTTTTTTCCCAGCATCAGTTGTAATTCGTGCAGTTTGTTTGGCAGGGAACGCACGTTGGACAGGATTATGCCCGGTAACGGTGAGCGGAGTCCGCGCTAGCGATCACGCACCAGCGCGTTTCCCTCTCCTCCGGCGTTTCGCTGCATGAGCAAAGGATGAGCGCACCTTTGACCAGAATGTCCAGAATTTCCAGCGTAGGCAGAAGAGAAGTGGGGAATAAATCCTCTGATGATGTTGCCCTGATGGTCATGAGTTCTTTTCTGGTGAAAGAGCTCTGGGTTTCATCGCAAAAACAGAGTTAAATAGTAAAACAAAGCAAAAAAGTGCGCACCGTGGCTGCCGTCCGCGGCGTCATCCTGAGGGATTTGTGTAATTTAGTAAAACTTTTTCCAACTTAAAGACTTTCTGCGCAAAGCTTAAATCAGTTTATCTGTAGAAAATACTAATAATGAACTAACCAAACATTGACATTAGATATCAGAATTATTTCACATTGCAGAAAGCCAGCGGGAGTTGGAAAGCAATGGGGAGAAAGGTGTTCCCACTTGGCATAGCGAGCCAGATGAAAGCTGATGAATCGAGCTGGCTGCGGTCCCAGCATTTTAAAAAACAAGCGATGTGTCAACACAACGAGCAGCTATTCCGCTTTAGGATAACTAACTTCTCACCTGAAAACGTTTTTAAAATTACTTTTATTTCACAGAAAGCGTAATATATCCAACTTTATTCACAGTTATTCATCGCTGTTTCCGGTTAAAAAGTTATTTTCAACCCGCAATGAATGATGGGACAGGATTTGCTATGAAGGATACACCGGATCCATCCGTTGTGCCATTACACATGTTTTGAGTTATTATGAGTTATTTGATGTTTAATAAATAACTGTCTGTTAGGTATTGTCTGGTGAATACAATGGACAAATGTATCCGGCTGCGCTTCCAGGCAGCGGCCGCTGCGTACAGCTCCGTACAAACTCGCGGATATTTTCATAAAAAATGCCGCCTAACTCGCTGGAAACCACTCATCTACCCAGCCGATCAATACTTGCCCGCCAGCACCTGCTGGAGTTACGGTCATGTAGTGTTTTCGGACTTGTGACCACTACTACGCTCGACTTCTTGCGCGGCTCTGGATTACTTGCGGGCACCAGTCCCGGGGGCCTGTGAGGCGGCGGACTCGGCGAGCAGCTCACGCCGGTGGAGAGTGACGCGGAAGCGGTGTAGCCGGCTGAAGAAGCGGGGCTGCCGCGGGGGCTTAGCCGCGAAGCTAAAGGCTAACCCGTTCAGATCGCCGCTCCCTTCCATCCTGCTGTCCAACGTCCGCTCACTGGACAACAAAATTGACCATCTACAACTCAAACTCTCTGCAAAGAGGAAGTTTAGAGAATGCTGCACTCTGATCCTGACGGAGACATGGCTTAACTGATCAATCCCAGACCACGCCGTTAGCCTGGAGGGGCTAGCTACTTTCCGCGCCGACAGGAACAAAGAGCTCAGCGGTAAGACCCGTGGAGGCGGACTCTGTGTTTACACCAATAACAACTGGTGTAAAAATGCTAGATTAGTTACAAATTTTGCTCTCCGGACATCGAGCTGATGACTATTAGCTGCAGACCCTTTTACTTACCTAGAGAGTTTACTGTTGTTTACATCACAGCGGTTTATGTTCCTCCCAGCGCAAACACTAAAGAGGCTATGAGTGTTCTCTATCGGACTATCTCTGAGCTGCAATCTGCACATACAGAGGCGGTTTTCATCATTGCTGGGGATTTTAACCAGGCAAATATGAAAACTGTTCTCCCTCATTTCTACCAACACGTGGATTTTGCAACTCGGGGAGAGAACACTCTAGACTTGGTTTACACAAATATTAAAGGCGCATTCAAGGCAGCCCCCTCGCCCCCACCTGGGCTCTTCAGATCACCTTTATGTGATGCTAATCCCTGCATACAGGCCCCTGCTGATCAGAGCTAAACCTGTAGTGAGGCAGGTGAGGGTGTGGACTGAGGGAATAATGGAGGCGCTCCAGGACTGTTTTGAGTACTCTGACTGGGACATGTTCAAAGCTGCAGCAACTTATGAGGACAAGATCAACATTGATGAGTACGCCATGACTGTGTCAGCCTACATCAACAAATGCATTGAGGACGTCAGCACCACCAAGACCATCATCACCCAAGCCAACCAACGACCCTGGATTACTGTTGAGGTCCGTCAAGCGCTAAAAGCACGGAACTCAGCCTTCAAGTCTGGTGACAAGGAGGCACTGAGGACATCGAGAGCCAACTTGAACCGTGCCATCAGGCTAGCCAAGCGAAAACACAGTCAAAAAATCCAGGAGCTTTTCCATGATGCAAGCAACACCAGGAGCATGTGGAAAGGCATACGGGCGATCATCGAATACAACACGCCCTCCCCCCGGTGGGTGAAGTTGATGCTGACTTCCTCAATGGACTAAATAACTTCTTTGGGAGGTTGGAGGCACTAAACAGCACTCCAGCAGTGAAAGCTGTTCCCCATCAGGAAGAGGAGGTCCTCTGCCTTGACACCGCCGATGTGTGGAAGACTCTGAGGAGAGTCAAGGCCCCAGGTCCTGACAACATACCTGGGTGGTGTCCTCAGACATTTTTAACACCTCGCTGGACCAAGCCACAGTGCCTGCATGCTTTAAGTCGGTCTCCATCATTCTGGTGCCAAAGAAACCTCAAGTCACCTGTTTCAACGACTACCGGCCTGTTGCACTGACTCCCATCATGATGAAGTGCTTTGAAAGGCTGGTGAAACACACATCGTCTCCAGTCTTCCCCCAACACTCGACCTGTGCCAGTTTGCCTACCGACGGAACCGCTCCACTGAGGACGCCATCTCCTCTGCTCTTCACCTGAGCCTGGAACACCTGGAGGAGAAGAACACCCACGTGCGGATGCTGTTCCTGAACTTCAGTTCAGCGTTCAACACCATCATCCCACAGCACCTGGTAGGAAAACTAGAACATCTGGGCTTCAGCACACCTCTTCGCAACTGGCTGCTGGACTTCCTCACCAACAGACCTCAATTCAATTCAATTTATATAGCGCCAATTCATGAAACATGTCATCTCAAGGCACTTTACAAGTTAAGTTCAATTATATTATACAGATTGGGTCAGATTATACAGATTGGTCAAAAATGTTCCTATATAAGGAACCTCAGTCAGTCCGGGTTGGACAGAACACCTCTGATGTCATCACCCTCAGCACGGGCTCCCCTCAGGGCTGCGTCCTGAGCCCCCTGCTGTTCACCCTGATGACTCATGACTGCGTCCCCAGGTTCACCACCAATCACATCGTGAAGTTTGCAGACGACACAACAGTGGTGGGCCTTATCAGAGACGACAACGACCAGGACTACAGAGAGGAGGTGGAGCAGCTGGTGGGCTGGTGCAGAGACAACAGCCTGGTCCTGAACGTGGAGAAGACAAAGGAGATCATCGTAGACTTCAGGAAGAACCGGCCTGACCACGCTCCACTGCTCAACAACAGCTCGGCTGTGGAGGTGGTCAGTAGCACCAAGTTCCTGGGGGTACACATCACGGACAACCTCACCTGGTCTGTGAACACCACGTCACTGGTGAAGAGGGCACAGAAATGACTGTACTTCCTGCGGAGGATGAGGAGAGCCCACCTGCCCCCGCCCATCCTCACGACCTTCTACAGAAGCACCATAGAGAGCATTCTGACCAGCTGTCTCTCCGTGTGGTGTGGAGACTGCAATGCCTCCGACTGGAAGAACCTGAGGAGAGTGGTGAAGACAGCAGAAGGGATCATCGGGGATCCTCTTCCCTCCATCAAGGACATCTCATCTCAGCGCTGTGTGTCCCGAGCCCGTAACATCATCAGGGACCCCTCACACCCCCACCATGGACTGTTCTCCCTGCTGCCCTCTGGGAAGAGGTTCCGCAGCATCCGCTGCAGGTCCACCAGAGCTGCGTCTCAATTCGCAGGCTGCGTCCTTCGAAGGACGCATTTTAAGGCCGGTTACGTTACAACGATGCGGAGGCTGTCCCATTTGGCAAAAATTCTGAGGATGCTTAAAATGCAGCCTTTGAATGTGTAACACTAATTTAGATATTTAAAGACCAGAACGCATATGACATCAGAAGTCTAAATTCGTCTGCAGGAGCTGCTGTCAGTGATTAATGAAAAACCAATACAAAGGAACAACTGCTTTCAATATTATGTATTTTTAAAGCAAGAGGAAAAAAATTAAACACCACAAAACATACATAGACCCAAACAATATGAATACAATAAATATATACACAACACTGCAGTAAATCCTCATGAATGTGAACAAAACTCCTGCATTTCCCCACCAGTCAGCACCATGTCTGACTGACACACATTTCAAAAGTCCATAGTTTGATTGTCCAGTTATTTTAGGTGAAAAATGTCCAAGCGCAAATTGTGTCCAACGGAGAAGAGATGAATCATGAATTGTGTGTCGGTATGATGAGAAGGAAGGGGAAAATGCTACAGACCATCAGCCTCCTACCAGATCAGCATGGAGGGAATATCAGGTTCTCCTGGCCCAGCCAGTTGTGAAAAGCTCGCCATCCTTTTAACCCTAAAAAGGGATCACCTGGCCTGTATTAAAATAAAACAGGACCAGTAAAATACCAGTCTGCTAGTTAACTAGACTTTTACTTACAGAAATAAATGCCATTACATCCACATCTAATCTTTCAGACAAAATAAAGATATCAGCATTTATATCATGTCATGTCATCTTAGCACATATTTTGAGTTTAAGAAGTTAAACTGTGACAATTGATAAAACAAACAATTAGCATTGGCTACTACCACCAACATGCTAAACAAACAACATTGTTCACTACTCACCAATTCCATAAATAGTTCAGTGAAAGGCAACTTCTTGGCTTCAAGCTCACTTGGTATGCAGATCTGTATGATTTTATTAATACTGTGAGTTTTTAAAAGTGCATAATAAAGAGTCAAACTAATTGTTTGAAAGCACAAACCTGTAGCTCCTTTGTCTCCAGCTCTCCCCCTCACACCTGACTGGGAAAGCTGGAGCAGGCCTGAATAACCACTCCAGATGCAGTGATTGGCTGAATGCACCATGTGACCAATTGTCATTCTAGCCAATGGAGCAGCAACGTGGGATTAAAGGCAGTTTATACCCTAGGTTACAAATGCGTCCTCCTTTTCGAATTCTGAGGTTGCACCGCTACCATCCTTAGTGGCCTCGCCTGCCATAAGATTTCCCGAGGTGCTTTGCGCGCTTTTTTAGTGATAGTGAAAGTAGTGATTTAAGTCAGTTATTTACAGGGTTTGTACACGTTTAACTATTCAATTGAAATTACTAAAGTTACAAACATAAGCTTATATGAAGTCTTACAAATAAATATAAAATTTTATATTTAAACATATTCGTCAATCTGCTGACAAGCGTTTGTTTAATAACTGGTATATTATTATCATTAGCAGGCCCCTGTGGGTGAAAATAATAGCAGGTAAATGTTACCTCTCCACTGCGCTCTCCCAGCCTGAGAAAAATTTGTCGCCAGTTTTGCTGCCGCCGAAGCCGTCTAAGCCGACTGTCCTCCTCCAATAACAAGTAAATAAAAAAATAAAAAATAAAAATGTCCATATCCATTATCCGTCTGGCGCTGTTTTTCCCGGGCTTGGGGTAGACGTGATGACGTCGGGTCACAACCAGGAAGTGCTCCAAAGGCTAGACCATCCCATTTACCAACGGCTGAGGATCCTCCGGAGCATTTACCAAAGGCTGGGTCCTCCTAAGGCTGTGTAGGCTGGGTCCTTCGAAGGACGCAGCCTGCAAATTGAGACGCAGCCCAGGTTCTGCAATAGCTTTTTCCCTGTTGCCATCAGACTGTTGAACTGCTGAGGCCACAAAATGGACTCTGAACTGCTGAAGCCATAAAATGGACTCTTTACCACATTCTTATATTTGCACATTTGCACATATGCCATCAGACTGTTGAACAGCCACAAAATGGACTCTGTACAACATTCGTATATTTGCACATTCCATCATTGCATCCTTATCTACCACTACAAATGCTGCCGAACTCTCAGTTACCACTGTCGATTTCTCCTGCACTGTTTACATTGTTTACACTTCAATGGTTTACTAGGAAATCACTGTAACTTTTCAAGCTGTATGCGAAACGAAATTTCGTTCTGTACGCACTCTGTGCATACAAAATGACAAATGAAGTTGTCTAAGTCTAAGTCTAAGAATATCAGGCGAAACAGCTGATATTAGCACAATAGTTGAAAGGGTGATTTGAGCACTGACGTTCTTTAACAGCAAACTCTGCACACATAGAATAAAGGAGTGACATCTTTTCTCAGAAATATAAGAATTTATTAACAGAAATATATTAACATCCAGAGAACACCATTAAAGAATGCTGTTTATTTGAATTAACACTATATTTCAATCAACAAATCCTCTCTACTAGGCTAGTGAAACTTAACTAAACTACTAATCAAATAAAGATTAAAAAGAAGCTAAGGAACTATCTACACACAAGAAACAAAGGAAAAATAAAAAGAAATTGAAAACCTTCATATGAATGATTCAGTGAATCTTGTGTTTACTGCAGATTCAAGTTAGAAAACCAGAGTTAATCTTAAAGAATATGGAATGAGGTTAAATTAGGTTAACTAACGAACGCCTGGAGATAGGCACCAGCAACCCCCGCGACCCCATGAGGGATTAAGCGGGTCAGAAAATGTATGGATGGATGGATAGGTTAACTAACTTAGAACAACAATTGTTCAACCCAGTCACAATGTAAATCCTGAATTAGACAAAACGTTATCTGAATAACCTTTAAGACAAGTGATTTTGCAAGCTTTAATCGTCACATTTAAATTGGTGCCCTCTCAGCACCAACTCTGAGCCAAGTTAGAGGAAAGAACTGCTTTTAACAGGACCTAGAGCTGGGCTCATGGAAATAAACAACCAACTGAGAGCAACACCATGTTTAAAACTGTAGTATGAGTTCTCCTTTTGAATTAGGACAAAATATCCACCAAGAATCAATAAAACACCACCGTAAAATTAGACGTTTAATAACACAAGCCCACTGTCCTTTATCTTATTGCTGTTTGATTTGACATCCCTCATCACAAAGTTGAAGTAGGTTAATGTAGAATATCGAGCTGCGGTTGTTGTTGCTGCTATTGTCTATTGCTATTTCCTACTAAGTTCGTTAACACTATTTTTCATTTGAGACTGTCAGAGAGAGTTAATAAATATTGCTGTAAATGCCATGAGAGACTCCTGTTTTCCAGAGCTGTTAGCACCAATCGGAAATCAATTTGAGATTATTAAATGCCCCCGATGGCCATTGATATTAGAGTATCTGTACATGGGGATACTGAGGAACAAACTGGACATTGTTTGAGTGGACTGTTTTCCTGCACTATAATTCTCCACATGAATTCAAACTATAATGGAGACAGGATCAAGCATTGGATGATTATGGTGCTTAAATGAAGTGGCTCCAAGCTGGCTCTTTGGATGTGGAAAACCAAAACGTTTTTTTGTTGTTGTTGTTTTTGAGAACCAGTTCGGAAATAATCATAGGCGACTGAAAGAAGCCTTGGAAAACCTTGTCAGATCTGACCTGATTCTCTTTGGATTATTACAGTTGCACGGCTGACCCTGAAAAGGTTCCTCCTGGTTTCTCCCAGTCCCCTGGGTCAGCCTCCAGACTTCCCGTTCTGCTGTCGGCTTCCAGGGCTTTATCTTTGCCACTGTCAACCTCCAGCATTGCAAGTTTGAACACAAGCCATGGTTAATGGTGTAAAAATAATCAAACCGGTTGTCGAAAAACCATGGAGCACCCACACAGAGGTTCATAAAAACCTAGACACAGTAGGTAAATATTTCCCATCAAAAACAATAGATAACACAATGAACTGAATTTAGCTCAATGCCCACTCACTGTGCAAGAAGAAGGAGCACATTGAAGCAGGTTTAAAATTTGGACTAGCCTGTGAAATACTGGGAGGACATATTCTGGTCAGATGAGGCCAAAGCTGAACTGTTTGGATATATTTGCACTGTTATAGGCTTGGACTACTGCTCCCAGCATGCAACACGGCTTGAACTCTGACTTCCAGCATGCATGTGACTCCACCTACCAGGTGTAAAAGCTGCAGCGCAGCAGTCGGTGTCTTTCTCACAGTGTCTGCTGTATTGAAGGAGGTTGGGGTTAGAACCAATTGAAACGCACAAGGCATGCTAATTTCATACCGAAAAGGCAAGGGAATGCCTCTATTTTCAAGAGAGTGAAGTACAGGACCCTATAATGGCTGTATGCTTGGGATAGGGCAGCTGCAGCTAAGCACGTCCTGGACAATATGAGTAGGGTCCTCTGTGGTATTCCACTCGGAAGATCTCATGCACATAGTATAAGAATTTATGGGGAGGACAGGATAATTATGTTGGTCTTGGGAGGTTTTCCTGTCTTCCTCATGCTATTAACAACCATCTGGTCTCTCCTTGAGGGTCAAGGATGCACCGAAGATGTTCTTATACTGAATGGGATCTTGACTCTCAGCAAAAAGCACAATCAGACGGTGGCGGTGGTTTTCATTGATTTGGTTTGTGCATTTGACTCAGTCTCCCATAAGCACTTTGAAGATGTCCTTAGAAGAAGGGGGTTGAGCACGTTACAAACTTTATCTCCAGATCCTTCCAAAATGCTGGAACCAGAATCAAAACGGCACTAGGAACCACAGAGAATATTGAAATCAATTTGATCATGAAACAAGGTGATCCTCTCTCCCCCTTCTCTTTAATCTAGCACTCAATCCCCTTCTTATCTTCACTGAAAGGAAGGGAAGAGGGTTTAGGGTGGCTGGGCACCCCATCACTACATGGGCCTATGTGGATGATCTAGTGTTGGTGAGTGACTCCCAGCAGGGAATGCAATGAAACTTGAACATCTTACAGGATTTTTTGGGCACTATAGGACTGAAAACAAAGATCTCTTAATGCAGAAGCTTTATGTTTACAAAACAAGGCCGAAAGTGGATGCTCAATCAGTTTGACCCATGGAAGTGTGTGGCGAGGTGGTGCCAATCTTAGGTCCCAAGGACACCTTCACATTCCTAAGCGGCCAAGTGAGACCGACGAGTGGCATCATCGCCCAGGATGTGCGTGAAAATGCAACTAACATGGTTAAGTGCATATGAGCGACCTCTTTGAAACCATCTCAGGAACTGAATCTGTTGCAGACATTGACTCTCCCCAGATTAACTTACTTAGCTGATCAGGGAATGGCTGGGTTGGTTACACTGACCAAGTTGTGAAAACGGCAGTTAAGGAATGGTTTCATCTGGACCCCTCCACAGTGGATGGACTCATCTACTCGAGGAAGAAGGATGGTGGCCTGGGAATAACGAAACTAAATGCAGTGATATTATAAAGGCTATCATCTCCACTGACCAACTGTCCAGACTATGCAGAAAATTCCTTGGTGAGAGTGAATTGATGCAAATAAACTATCCTCACTGATGTGGAGGCAATGAGAGTTTTGACAAATAGCCAATGAAGAGCCAAGGACGCGGTGTTCTCTTCTTCAAAAATGATCCGATAAGTAGCCATTGGCTGAATAAACCTGATTTTTTTCTGTGAATCTGAATTTATTCTGTTGCTGAAGCTAAGCTCAAATACTATCCAAACCTTGGAGACTAGATGCAGAGGTAGAGCTAGTCCTATCCTTTTCCTTTGCGAAAAGGAATCAGAGAAGGCTGTGCACATATATGGAAGGTGCTCCATTCTCAGAAGGAACCGGATGAATAACCATAACAAGATAAGTAATCTATTAGTCGCAAGGAGCCACCGGCCTCCCGTCCTAGCTGGGTTACATTATTGGATGAACCTGACTGAATTTACTGATGGAAAGCACCAGAAGGAGCTATTCTACATCTAGAAACTTGATACGGAGCCTGGGCAGAGGTTTATATGAAGTAGGGTTAATGCTGATGTTTTTACTCCAGAAGGAGTTTGTGGAACTGTCTGTTGAATGCTGTTCCATTGTGACTTAATCCATGTGATAAGCTGTTTATTGTTTTATTTTGGTTTCTGTGAGACAACCGCACCGACGGTTGGATTTTATTATTAAGCTCCTTGCTCTTTTCCTTTCTCGTCTCTTTCTCTTTCCGTCTCCTTGGTTTATCGCAGGTTTTGTTTGAAGCTCACTGTTGTTAGCCAGGTAGCCCATGTTCGGACTTGGCCTGCCCCTTTCGCCTTCCCGTGTGGCTTGTTTGGAGCTAACTGTCATTAGCTGGATAGCGTATTGTGCAGAATAGTCCACCTTTGTTTTCTCTCCCTCATTACTTACGGAAACTAACCGTTGGTAGCAGGATAGCCTATTGCCTTAGTCTGTCCACCATCTCAGGACCTTTATCTATAACCTGCTTTGAAGCTCACTGTTGCTAATGGCTAGCAGGCCTAGTGTTTGAAGAGCCATCACATTACTTCTAAGCATTAATCTAATTCATTTCAATACTGTTTACATAATACATCAGTGATTATTCAATGCCTAATTAGGTAAGGCTGAATTAATTGTGAAATTACCTAAAGACTGCTTCCACCAACATTTATCAATCTTTGCTGATTTTTATGTTTATTTTCTTCCTGTATATTGTGTGTTTTATTCAGTAGTTAGTGTGTTCATGTAGTATTCTTAAACAGAACAATTGCTGTAACAGGGAATTATTGGTTTAATAAATTTTAACTCTCTTAAGTGACTGTGTTTATTCTTATATCAATGATCGAATTGTCTCTAAGAGTTACCGAACCATCCCTTTTGAGTTAACAACACAGATATACATAGAGACATTTTACTTTAGTTGTGGTTAATGATTAGTAATTAGTAATTTAAATTTAAGGTTAATAATTGTTTATCAATAAACCCAATTGGTAGTTATAATCGTTAAAGGTTAGTACCCCTTAATTGTAACCATCCAAAACATTATGCATTGTTGCTTACCTTTCACTTTAATTAATTATATTAATATTAATTATAAAATCCAATTATAATTATTAAAAATAGTCATAATCAAACAGGTACAATTGCACAACAGCACACAACATGTGCGGGAGGAAGAATGGGTAAAAATATCTAACCTGAACAACGCATATAACTAGTTTCTCCATACAGGAGATATTTTGAAGTTGTCATTACTAAGGGAAGTTTTTACATAAAGCATTTAATAATGGGATCAATACTTATTATGTACCATTTCAACTTTATTTATGGACTAATTCATTTTGATTTCTGTTTATGTGTGGCTTCTTGGATTGTTATCTGGTATTAACTATGTGTCAATGGCCCAATAATATATTTAAATAGAGAAAGACTGACGTTCAAGACTTACTTTATCAGCTGTGGCTCATTTTACCTGCTCTTTTATTATAAAACTGTGCAGTAGTTACCATAACTGGCTGGTCTAGTCCCATATATTCAAGATTAATATTTTACTGAATCAGTGCAAGAGAAATTGAATTTGAAAAGTTTGATTACATCCATGTTTTACAGAGGGAATAAATTTGGGACATCACTGCATGAAAAGGAACAGAAGAGCCATTCAGTCAGCTCCCAGGCACCTGTCCAACCTCTGCCTAATTGAGATGGCTTCAATGGCAGATCATTAGGTCATCTCAGCATTCTTTGTTTTGAGATAATTATATGTTGTTTTCTGGCCAGACACCAGCACAGTCACATAACTGTGACCACAGCCATTCCTCCCCACCACCACACACTGACCCATGATGCATTATCACATGAGGGCCATTGGTTGTATTTGTGCAAATAAATCTAGTTGAGAAATTTAATATGTGAGTCTGGTGGTGTGGGACACTGGGAGACCTGGAGTGCATTTTCCTGCAATAGGTAATACGTATATGTGCTCATTAAATTTCCATGTCTGCAGAAACTATTTTTTAGTCCTGTGCTTCTTTTAGTGTTCTGTTATTATGTACACATGTCACAATTTAATACCCCACAGGCAAACTTTAAAACAAAATCATTGGTATTTCTTTTTGGGGGTGGGAGGTTGCATTTGTTGTGTTTTTCTGACATCATGAAACGTGTAGCACACAAGCTTTGTCTAATTGCAAGAATTTGTTTTCTTTAGTTCCATTAGACTGCGTACAATGGCTGCTTATCCCATGCCAGGTGCTAATTCTGAGAACAAAGCTTTAGATTTGTTGTACAACTGTAATCACTATAATCTTCTTATTGCTTATACAAATGCACTTGCATTAATCCAACATGTAGCGGGCTTTCTGCTGTATCAAAGCTAAACTTGCAAAAAGTAAAATTTCAGCAGCACCACAATTTTTCTTTCTTTGAAGTCAACCCAAAACTTCTCTCTGAAGTCATATTATTTCTGAACAAAATCATAACAGAGTGTGAAATTACCCCGAGGCCCTTACTGTCTGTGTTCTGGGACTGAGCAGGCATTTGAGGGCACTGGTGCATTCTGAAAGGCAGCATGCTGGGCCTCTGCCATCTCTGAGGATTACATGAATTAGAATAAGGTTTGCTGAAGATATGTGGTGCACTGGAGAAAATTCACACAATAAGTGTTTTTGCTCAGTGGGTGCATCTTCGCCCACATAAGACGTATATGCCATGTACTCAGATGGAAGACAAAGGAGAGAATAAACACTGTACAACATCTAAAGTAATTCAAAAAGGCTCATTAGAGGTTGTGACACACGCGTTGTGACACACACACACACATATTTATATATATATATATATATATATATATATATATATATATATATATATATATATATATACCACAGGTGCAGACTTTGGGTCACGTTTTACTGTGAAACTCCAGCACTAAGACACCAGTAGACCTCACTTGATTCTTGACTCCATGGGCAACAATTAAAATTTTATTTAAAGCCTACAGGTACACTAATATCGCACAATGATGCAATCCTTGCGTGATCCGAGTCTACCAGCGCAGCAGCACTCCGCTCTGAATCACTACCGGTGGAAAGGGTGCCTGGCAGAAAGAGCGGTGCACTGCAGCGCTCCCACAACCCTTCAACGTTCAGTGGAACCCGGGGTATCTCCAGGTACTCCAGGTATCTGTTGGAGCCACTTGTCCAGAGTGTGGGTTCTGCAGATGGTGACCACTGACCACTTCCACTTCTCACTTCCTCTGCTTTCTGGCTGATGTTTTGGTCACTTCTGAATGCTGTTGGTGCCTTCCCTCTAGTGGTAGCATGAGACGAAGTCTAAAACCCACACAAGTGGCTCAGGTAGTGCAGCTCATCCAGGATGGAGCATCAATGCCATCTGTGGCAAGAAGGTTTGCTGTCTGTCAGCGTAGTGTCCAGAGCATGGAGGCGCTATCAGGAGAGAGGCTAGTACATCAGGAGACGTGGAGGAGGCCATAGGTGTAATGGATATGGATGGACCCAAGAAATACCCGAAAACGAGTGAGTAAAACTTTAACAGTTTATTAAAGATGGTGGCGGCGCGGACCCCCCTAGTATGTGCGGCAGCGCACAGCCTCTGGCGGTTCCTGAAGGCAGAGTGGTGGGTTAGTGACCAGCGGGGCACAGAGGGAATATTACACGGAGCTGAGTCACTAACCTGGGGC
This sequence comes from Fundulus diaphanus, assembly GCA_037039145.1. Classification (NCBI taxonomy): domain Eukaryota; kingdom Metazoa; phylum Chordata; class Actinopteri; order Cyprinodontiformes; family Fundulidae; genus Fundulus; species Fundulus diaphanus. The sequence goes on from CM073125.1 coordinate 59,636,825, forward strand.
ACGAGGACAGCTTGTTTTAGCAGCGTCTGGTTTCCAGGAAGCAGCAGGGTCCGTGAAGGGGCTATCCAATTCTTTGTCCAGGTCCGGTCCGGTTCTTTGATGGGAGGGATATCCGTTTAATCCAGCAGAGGTTTCCGAGGGAGAATCCAGAGACGGTTCCAGGTCCAGGTCCAAATCCAAATCCAGAATCACAATATCAAAGAGTAGGCAATCTCAGAAACTTACAGGCTGGCAGGGTCCGAAACACAGGGAGGCAGTCCAAATCACTGAGGCTGAAGAACAGAACTCAGGCGGGCAGACAAATCCAACGGGGGTCAGGCTGGCTCGAAAAACAGGGGCAAAAACAGGTCGACAGGCAGACAGGCAGACAGACTCTCAGAAAAATGGCTGGAAGTTCTCACCGTGAGGCTCGAGACGTTCTGGCACTGGAGGCTGCGAGGCGCAGGGCTTATAAGCCGGCAGAGGTGAAGGCAGCACAGGTGCGCTGATTGCAATTAGCAGCTCCAGTGCCAGAAACGTTACAATAGGAGGATAACAACCCTGCAGCAGGACCGCTGCCTCTGCCTTTGAGCAAGGAGGAACAGCAGGAGCACTGCCAGAGCTCTGCAGAATTACCTGCAGCAGCCACACATGTGCATGTGTCTCCTCAGATGATCAGAAACAGACTCCATGAGGGTGGTGTGAGGGCCCCACGACCACAGGTGGGGGTTATGCTTACAGCCCAACACCATGCAGGACGTCTGGTATTCACCAGAGAACACCAAGATTGATAAATTCTCCACTGATGCCCTGAGCTCTTCACAGATGAAAGCAGGTTCCCACTGAGCACATGAGACAGACGTGACAGTGTCTGGAGATGCAGTGGAGAACATTCTGCTGCTGCAGCATCCTCCAGCAGGACCGGTCTGGCAGTGGGTCAGTAATGGTGTGGGGGGGCGGGGGGGGGGGGGGGGGCTACAGCCTCCATGAGCTCACCAGAGGTATTCTGACTGCCATCAGGTACAGAGAGGAGATCCTCATTGTGAGACCAGGTGCTGGTGCGGTTGGCCCTGGTTCCTCCTGATGCAGACAATGCTAGACCTCATGTGGCTGGAGTGTGTCAGCAGTTCCTGCCAGACGAAGGCATTGATGCTATGGTTCCCCCCCCCCCTCCCCGTTCCCCAGACCTGAATCCAGCTGAGCACATCTGGAACATCATGTCTCACTCCATCCACCAACGCCACATTGCACCACAGACTGTCCAGGAGTTGGTGGTGTTAGTCCAGGTCTGGGAGGAGATCCTTCAGGAGACCATCCTCCACCTCACCAGGAGCTGCCCAGGTGTTGTAAGGAGGTCATACAGGCAGGTGGAGGCCACACATGCTGCTGAGCCTCATTTTGACTTGTTTTAAGGACATTATGTCAAAGCTGGATCCTGTAGAGTGTTTTTCACTTTAATTTTGAGTGTGGCTCCAAATCCAGAAATCCACTGTCCTCTTAAATTGTTCCAACAGAACCTCCATTAACTTTTGGAGTTATAGGAATGACACCAGGTTGCCGCTTGTCCACTGTTCCTTCTTTGGACCACTTTTGATAGATACTGGCAAACATGAACTGCTGGGTGTGAGAGGCTCTGTCATATAGCATCACAGCTTGGATTAAATGGTTCAAATTCTTACGCTTGTTGTTTTTCCAGATTTTAAGGAAAACAATTTCACTTTTTGAGAATTTTATGTGATGAAGGTCATGTTTCAGCTTCTTTGTCATTTTTCTTAACACTATTTTTGTCCCACTTAATATCCTTTATGGTGATTATTGTAATTACAATAATTTCCACTTGGCATGCTAACGCATGAAACTTTATGCTCACAACTTAATGCCCTAAAGAGAAATCAGTTTTAACCTTGCACTTTTTAAAACCAAGGTGGATATGTGTTCTTGCCTGTGGACTTGTCTTCGCCTCACACTCTTTACTGATGTCAGCTCTCGAAATAAATGAAAAAGTGAAACAAGATCATGACCTCCCTGCAAAAGTTCCTGACCCTTTTGAACTTTGAATCACATTTAAATACAATCAACAAAAGTATGGATCCAGTGACATATATGAGCATTCAATCAATTTATTTATCCAACTGTTTATAAGCTTAATATTTTATTCTTAAATAGAAATAGTTTCCATTTAACCAGAAGTCATGCTGACTGTTAGCTGAGGGAACACAGTAAATACTAGAACCCTGTGGCTCCCAGTCCTGCTCCACAGGGCCCACAGTTTTGTAAGTTTTAAATCTGTTCCTGTTCCTTATTAATTTTTTTACCTCCTCGGTGTGCAATTTAGTTCTGGTGTAACCTGTTAAAGATCCTTTCATTTTAATCCAGTGTCTGTTAACAAAAGCACAACTAAACAGCAAGACAGTAGGCCCTGAGAACAAGGCTTGGGACCACAGATTGTCGATTGTGGAACCTATTGACACTGAGGGCAGCTTTCATTCTCTCAGTGATTACTGAGATTGTGAGAAAATGAACTTGTCATCACTATCATGGCCCATCAGTGTGCATAGCTACAGAAAGCATTTTTACAAGATTAAAACAAAACCATTTTCCATCATAGACATATTATTATCATCATAAGAAAACTAATTTAGTTATTTTATGATTTTGTAGTAAAGATTTGTTCACAACAATAATCTTGTCGCCTTCCGTGTGATCGGAAGGTTGTGATCACATGGTAAATTGCTTGTACTTATACAAAACTTTATCTTGTCCAATGATCCCAAAGCTGTTATGATATTTGTCTAGGATGAACCCGGACACAGCACGCACACACAGAGCTAGTTCTTAGGAGTGAGTTTATTGAAAAGTGTGGAAGATGGGTGATGATGGAACCAGAGTCTTCGGAGCATCTGAGCTGAGGACTAGAGACCAGAACATCAGCGCCGAGGACTTGAGACCAGAACATCAGCGCCGAGGACTTGAGACCAGAACATCAGCGCCGAGGACTTGAGACCAGAACATCAGCGCCGAGGACTTGAGACCAGAACATCAGCGCCGAGGACTTGAGACCAGAACATCAGTGCCGAGGACTTGAGACCAGAACGTCGGAGCCGTGGATTTGAGACCAGAACGTCGGAGCCGTGGATTTGAGACCAGAACATCTGAGCCGAGGACTTGAGACCAGAACATCTGAGTAGAGGACTTGAGAGCAGAACGTCGGAGCTGTGGATTTGAGACCAGAACGTCGGAGCCGTGGATTTGAGACCAGAACATCTGAGCCGAGGACTTGAGACCAGAACATCTGAGTAGAGGACTTCAGAGCAGAACGTCGGAGCCGTGGACTTGAGACCAGAACGTCGGAGCCGTGGACTTGAGACCAGAACGTCGGCACCGCGGACTTGAGACCAGAACGTCGGCGCCGCGGACCTGAGACCAGAACGTCGGCGCCGTGGACTTGAGACTGGAACAGCTCACCAGGAGTTGAGAACTGGAGTGGAACAGAACTGAACTGGATCTAGGCTAAGACTGGAACAAAAACAAAGGTGACGGAAACTCTAATGGCTGACTGGAACAAAAAACAAAGTTGAAGTAAGTCCTCTGGCTGACTGTAACAAAAAACTGAGCTGATAAGGATTCTGGCAGAGACGGAGCGGGAGTGAACGCTATGGACCGGCGACGAGAACATAATGAGGTGAGTCTTATAAAGAGGTGAACACAGGTGGCAACAGATCAGGGGTAATTGCAGCCTGACAGGTGACGGGAATGAAAACTAATTAGTGTCCAGAGGTGTGACTAAAGCTGAGCGAGGGAGAGCTAAGTGAACTACAAAATAACAAAGAAGCCAGACAAAACTTAAACCATGACAAAAGCGCTTTACACTACAATCAGTCAGTCACCTAGAACACGCGATGTGGACTGAAGAACCACCAGAATGGGCAGAGCAAGCAGCTGGAACTCGCTGGGAAACAAGCAAACTAGCAGGCAGGATACGACAATGGGCGCTGAAAACTAGTGATGTTACGTTATGTGCCGAGGCTTCGAGGCGTGTGTCGAGTAATGGAGGGGGCGTTTCCGCAATGCGCGTATCGAGGCTTGCTTCATTTGGGGGAGGAGCTGAAAACGATGACGTCCGAAGCCTCGCTGGCCGGCTGTACCACGTGACTGCTTCGGGAAGTGGCTCAGATTGTTGCGCGGGGTTTGACGGCTTTAAAAAGTCCACAAGCTCCATTCAAAATGTGGGTTGTTGTAGGAGAGTTGCGGTCAGTTGAGAGAGTGGATAGAGTTTGGATAGTTTGGATAGTAGAGTTTGGATAGTGGTTATTTAGTTTGAGAAAGTTAGTTTGGTGTTTGGAGAGTTTAGGAAAGAGATACATAGGAGATTTAGGAGTGCGAGGACAGGATAGGAGTAGGATGGAGGAGGCGAGAAAGAGGAGGATGTCCCCTATGTGGGAACATTTTGATTTGATAAGCCCTAACAAGGTAAGGCGAACTGAACATTTGCAGATGCATTAGGTTTGCTTATGAGGAACTGTATTTTTCTCTGTTTCTTATTTTGTGTAAAGGTGAGGTGTTTATTGTGCTCCAAGGAGTTGGGGTACAATAATAACACCTCATCCATGCTAAGGCACTACCGTGCCTTGCATGAGAATAGGGATGAAACTGGAGCTTCACCCAGCCAAGGTATTTCATTACTATATTAAAAACACACTTTCACAATTTTTGCATGCTGATGTTTACTTGTTGTGCAAATAAAGATAGGTAACAGACACTGTATTTATTCCCTTTTAACCAGCCACCAGAAAAGCAGAGCTGGATGAAGCACTAGTCTCCATGATAGTGAAGGATACCCAGCCTTTCACTATTGTGGATGACATTGGATTCAAGACATTTGTGTCTAAGCTGGATCCCAATTATGTTCTCCCTACAAGGCAGGTATGTGTGGGTCCATACATGAAACGAATGACTACATTATTGTATGTGTCACAATTCAGCAATATATATATATATAAATGTATGTATGTATGTATGTATGTATGTATGTGTATATATATATATATATATATATATATATATATATATATATATATATATATATATATATATATATATATATATATATATATATATAATCTCTTCCTTTAGGCTCTGAAGGCCATGGTGGAGGCCAAATATGAGTCTGCTAAGGAGCACGCTAAGGCTAAAGTAGAGAAGGTGGCTGCTGTTAGCCTTACATCAGATATGTGGACATCCATCAACATGGATGCCTACCTGGCAGTGACATGCCACTTTGTGGAGGAGAATGAAAAGCTGAGCTCGGTGTTGTTGGGAGTGCAGGCATTCCCCCAGTCTCACACTGCTGAAAATATTGCTTGTGTGAAAGCCTCCCTGATGGAGGAATGGGGAATCTCAGGCAAGGTGACATGCATGGTCACCGATGGTGCTCCTAATATGGTGGCATGCGTGAGAGACCTGAAGCTTCGCCACCACATTTGTGTTGCTCACACCCTCAATCTTATTGTGAAGAGGGCGCTTGACCACCAACCTGCGCTCTCTGGCCTCCGGGCCAAAGCAAGGAAGCTGGTTGGCTACTTTAGAAGCAGCACCACTGCTAAGGTATCCTCTTTTATTTTATTCCAATATATAATGTTAATAGTTTGTCTGTACTCCTACTGCAGTGACTTAATGGCCTACTCTTCTGTATCTTTAAAGGAGAAGCTTACACAAGTGCAGCTTCAGCTGGGCATGCAAGCAACCAAGCTGATGCTTTTTAACTGCCAGTGAGTTTGATATTGTTGTAGCGTGCCTTTCGTTACTCTCTCCTTTCTATGACGCCACCATGGAGCTCTCGGCAGAACAACACGTGTCGGCATCAAAAGTTATCCCCCTCCTGAAGATGATAGAGAATGCCCTTCAGGAGGCGGACACCAAGTCGGCACCTGCAGAAGCAGTGCAAATAGGAGAGCAGCTCATCAGACATCTCAGGGAGAAGCTGCACATGCTCCAGTCAATGAGCATCTTGTCGCTGGCTACACTCCTGGATCCACGATTTAAAGTTATAGCATTTTTCAGCAACACAAAAGCTGCTGAAGCAGTGAAGCGCTTGACTTCAGAGTGTGCCACCGTAATCCGACGGAACCTAGAAGAGAACACTCACGAGATTCCCCAGGCTTCCACCTCTCAAGAATTCAGTGGAGGTAATCTTTTTTATTACATTTTGAGATTACTTATTCCTATTAAAACACTTACTAACCTGACCTGTGGTTTCCATTTAGGTAGCAGACTTTGGCAAAGATTGGACACTAGTGTCATGGAGGCAAAGAGGACTCCAAATGTCTCAGCAGATGCCACCGTAGAGGTCCAGCGCTACCTCTCAGAGGCGAACATAAGCAGGCTGGAGAACCCCCTGGAGTACTGGGCTAATCATCGGTCACTGTACCCCAATCTGTACAAACTTGCACTTATTTATTTATGCACCCCCGCATCATCTGTGCCATGTGAGCGTGTCTTTTCAAAGGCTGGAGAAGTAGTATCAAAAAAGAGAAATCGTTTGAAACCAAAAACTGTGGAGAAATTGTTGTTTCTTAATAAAAATGCATGAAATCATCCAAGTTACACAAGCATCAGCCTATTCATTACCCCCTCCCTAGTTCCATAAGCACTTTCACTGTCCTCTGCCTGATTAAGGCTATGCCATTTTTGTAGAGTCACAGAAAAACATTATTACACAACATGCCATATCACATGACACTCCTATTTTGGGAATAATTACACACAGAGAATACATTCAAACAATATTTTATTGTACACATGTGTTTACAAAATTTATGTAGACAAATGATTTCGTCCTACACCTTCTGTGAAGTCATTCCCAAGAGCCATAATAGACAAAAATGATATGCATCACACGTGTTAAGATACAGCTGGCTGTGATTATACAACTTGCCAGTAGGTGGTGCTGTGTGCACATGAACCGTCAAGAAATGAACCTTTTCTCGAACCAGTTGGCTGAGTGGTTCAATGCCTCATGAGGCTTCATCTCGCCATCACTACTGAAAACGCAAAGAAGCACAAGAGTTCAACTGGCTGAGCACACGGGAACTGGTAGACACAGAACACATCGGACAAGACGAGCCGTTCTGGCCGTGAGTGGATGAAAGAGGCAGGTATATGTAGGCAGGTGAACAGGTGAGCAGAGTTGACGTAATTAGTGGCTGCGGGTGGATCTTATCTGAGCTGATTGACTGGAGACTGGTGACTGAGGAGTGGACTGAGCTGATTGGATGGGGACAGATGGTTGTTGGTTGAGGGGAGTGAAAACTGATTAGTCCAGAAAAGTTCAAAACAAATAAACAAAAACCTAAATTATGAATTATGAAGGGCTTTGAGATTATCCACCCAGCAGTTTTAAAAGACCCTGTGGATGCTGGATGTGTGAGCCTCAAGAAAACCACTAATCAGTGAGCCTAACTGGAAAAAAGGCTTCAGTTTGTTGGGAGGCATAAAGATTGGACTCTGAAGCAATGCAAGAAGGTCATATGGTCTGATGAGTCCAGATTCCCCCTGTCCCAGGTTCAACAATAGTATGAGCTCAAAGAAAATGTTCAGCTAACTACCTGAATATACTGAATGACCAGGTTATTCCATCCCTGAATCTTTAATTTATTAGTTTTGCAGACGAAATAAGTAAGTGAGCCATTTACATCACTGTCCTGTGTAATGATGTGTACGATGAGAATCCGATATTCGAAGCGGGCACGGAGAGGTATTTTCTTAAAAGCTTATTGGAGAGATGGAAGGTGGTGGCAGACAAGACAGGTAATGACTTCAGAGGCTGATGAAGGTGAATGGCAGGATCTGAGCAGATGATGATGGCAGAGACCAGCTGACCAGGAAATGACAGCAGAGGAGCAGAATACAGAGCTGATGAGTCCCCAGAGAGGGCAGAGCGAGCACTAATCCACACAGGAGCACTCATGCACTAGAATGAGGCACTAGTGAGGGCAGGGCGAGCACAGAAACCACAGGATAGGCAGGCGTAGCACACAGGCGCTGAGGAGCAAACATGCAGGCAGTGAGTTGAGATGCTCTGGCGTTTACTGGCTGTGAGAGGCAGGTGGAGTACCAAGTGGAATGGCCTGGAGATAACGAGCAGCAGCAGCGGGTGTAACTGATTTAGTGAGTGGCTGAGAGGGACATGGAATGAGCAAGAATCAATCAGCCCCAAAAACACAAATCATGACAGTCCTGGCTCTCACGTCACGTCCACACGGCTCCACAAAAAAAAAAAAACATTAATAGCTGTGCTGTTTTCTTCTTACTTTTCTTCGCCTTGTTATGTTATGATATTAATATTTTCGGCTTCCATTGTTCAAAAACAGACACTGGTATCCATATTTTTTTCCTATGTGTCAACAGTGCACTGTTGTGTGACCCTAACCCTTCAACTAGTAGTTTTTTGGCTTCATTACCATCACCACAGGAGATGGAAGGAGACCGCACTTAGAATCAGGCTTTTGGGTCACTGTGTGGCTGAGTGGGAATCGTATTTGTTTAACACTTCTGTATAAAACTCTGGCCGGCTTACAGCCTACCCATGGCACACCTTAAGGGACATTTTACCTGCATGTCTAGGATAGGAAAACATGTTCCTACACAGCAATGATGAAATCTATTTATGTTTATGCTTTTCATTTCAAAAATAGTGCACATTAAATATAACAGTATTGATATTGTTGATGTTACAACAATACATAACCCAAAAAGTCAAGATGTATTGCACGTTTGTTAAAGAGTTTAATCATGTACTGCTTTGTCTGGGTGTTTCTGTAACGTGACGTGTCAAAACACTCAAAGTCAATATATTTGTAAGGCGCTGCATACTCAATGTGTATAAACTGTGTAAATATATAATAAATAAACCGAATAATGATCTAAAGTTTGGTCTAAACCACGCTGACAAAACTTGTTCAGCTCTTGCAGATGCTGCAAAACCTTGGAGCATAAATAGATTGGATTCGGGACAGATGGGAGAAGGGACCTCCAGAAACTCTCAGTCCTGCACTGTGTTCCAAGCTTCCGGGAGTATTTCCACGTCCACTTATTACAATAGACTTTTTGCTTTTTCATTTATACTGTTTACAAGGTAAAAATAATAGAACTGGTTGCTTGCTTCTCTTGCAAGAACCGGCAACACTGGCTTCCAACCCACACTCGGACCTCTTTTTCTAAAATGTAGCTGCCTGGGCACAGATGTGTAGAATATTCTTCTCCCAATGCTTCAACTACCTTGTAAAAGTTAAAATTTAGACGTCATTTATTCTGATCTAAAACACCCATCCCCTGAAACATGCATTGCTATGCATGTTCGTCATGCACCATGTGTAGCATATTTTGTCTGAAAACATGTGACACAGACTGAGTGACAGACATTAGTTAGTGGCTAGCATTAGCTTCCTGAAATGTTCTTATTTATCATTGATGAAACTAATATTTTTAATATAATATTAATATTTGAGTTTATGAAGCTAACTTTTTGGCTAGCTGTGCCCACCATTGACTGCAGGGAACAGTTCCCACACCGTTACGGTTCACACTCTACACCTTTAGAGGTTATCCGATGACTCTGCCATTGTCAGTCTCATCCCAGATGGGGCTGACTTAGAGTACATACAGTGGATAATATTTTTATTAAAAAACAACAAAACAAACAAGAAAAAAGAGACACAGAGCTTTGTAGACTGGTGTCAGCAGAACCATCTAAGGCAGAGGACTTTCACAGGTGCACACCCACCGCGCTGACACTGGCTAACATCCAGAGAATTGATGGTGAGATAGTCGATGTAAATTGTTTCCATTCGATAATTATTTTTACATTACTCATTAAAAATCTGGATTGATGTGACCAGTACAGAGGCATTTCTTTAGTGTCTGCTATCATACACATACAAACTGATACCTATATCTCTGAATAACCTATTATCATAGGAGAGCTATACCTCTGAGTTCTAGGTTTGAAATTAATAATAAAAGATGCTGAAAAAACACACAAAGAGCAGAAGGCATGGGAACTGATAAGGACTGCTACTGGCATTGCAGCCAAGCTAATTAGCCAAAGGGAAATTGGGCGTAGTCCATATCAGTAAGCTCCAGAGAGGCCGATCTTCTGGGGACCCCTGAAGGTGAACAGCAGTGGAAGTGGCATCTAAAATGGACAGCTACAACAGCTGAGTGGGTTTACTGTAAGTCTAATTTGGAGGCAAACACCTACTCCCATTTGTTCTCATAGTGAGTATGCCAGGAAGCAGGTCTCTGCTGGTTACAGTCATGCACAATTTCAATCTTTAATTCAAGTATCAGCTTAGTGCAGTTTAATACATTTCCCACATGTGGCTCAGGTAATTTATTTTTGCCTAGAAACAGTCATACTTCCTAGAAAATTATATGATACAACAGTAGTAAACAAGCTGAGGCCACATAAAGAAATGAAAGCTCAGCGGGTGCTCGGTGCTGATGGGCAGAGTGACTGTTTTTTCCCCTTCTCCAATATATTTAATTTACTGTATTTGCATGACAAGAAATAGCAAACCATATGTAAATTTTGCAACTGACAGAAAAATCCCAGGAGTCCTTTGGAAACAATTCAAAACAAAATGAAATGTATGATGTGCTCACAAATTGTGACAAGTGAATTCTACATCAGTACCTGCATCTTGAGACTCTGGGAGCTTTATGACACAGAGGGGAGGAGATGTTGCTCCGAAAAAAATTACTGGTATGGTTTAGATTTCAAAACTCTTTGCACCAAAGAAAACACAGACAACTAAAACAGAATGATTCAAGCCCTTCAGACAAAACATGTTTTTTGTCTTATTGGAAAGTAAATATTGTACCTCTTTGTTTTTATTATGGAAAATGGTGTGATTTCTTTAATCTGCTGGGGTACAGCCCATTTCACGATACTCTGTGGGATGCCAAGGCACATACCATGCAGAGGTCACCAAATTTCTGCAGTAAGTCCAAACTTCATGTGGCCTTCAGGTTAGCTCATGAACAGTGCATAGAGAGCTTCATGGAAAGGGCTTCTATGGCTGAGCAGCTGCATCCAAGCCCCGCCAACAACACTGCCCCCTCCCCACCAAGGATATAAAGGGGTGTAGTAAGTTATTAAACGTTTGTATATTAGTTCACAGTTAATTTTATTAATATAATTTTCTGTCTCATTTTCTGTCTCTAAAGGCTCCCACATACTTGTGTGTGCATGAGTCTACGCACCGCTCATTTTTTACGTGCGCAGCGTCACACTATAAACTGCTCGTCGGAAGGAAGTCTTCACATCAAACAGTTTTCTCTGTGCCCCACTGACAGGTGAGCCGTCGGTGCCTGCTGGATAAGAAATGGCTCTAGGTGCTCAACTAACTCATCAAACATGCTACTATCCCTTCCCCTTTTAAAAGTAATAATCTTTGGACCAATAGAGGAGAGATCAAGAGTTAGCACACAGCTGCAGCTGCTTCAGCTAGGAACCACTGATCAGGCATGAAATCTGGGAGTAGTGATGGACTCTGACCTGAACCTCCAAAAGCATCTAAAGACAATTACAAAGTGGACCTTCTAGCACCTGAAGAACATTTCCAGGATTAAAGGACTAATGTCTCAGCAGGATCTAGAAAAACTAATCCATGTTTATCTTTAGTAGAACTGATCACTGCAACGGTGTTTTCACAGGTCTGCCTAAAAAGTGGATCAGACAGCTGCAGCTGAGCCAGAACGCTGCTGCCCGCGTCCTCACTAAGACTAAGAACGTAGAGAACATGGACCCGGTTCTGAAGTCCTCACTAAGATTAAGAACGTAGAGAACATGGACCCGTTTCTGAAGTCCTCACTAAGACTAAGAAAGTAGAGAACATGGACCCGGTTCTGAAGTCCTCACTAAGACTAAGAACGTAGAGAACATGGACCCGGTTCTGAAGTCCTCACTAAGACTAAGAACGTAGAGAACATGGACCCGGTTCTGAAGTCCTCACTAAGACTAAGAACGTAGAGAACATGGACCCGGTTCTGACGTTCTCACTAAGACTAAGAACGTAGAGAACATGGACCCGGTTCTGAAGTCCTTCCACTGGCTCCCTGGATCTCAGAAAATAAACTTTAAAATACTTCTGTTAGTCTATAAATCCCTGAATGGCTTAGCACCTAAATACATCACAGACTTGTTATCAGTGCATCAACCCTCCAGACCACTCAGGTCTTCTGTCTCCAGCCTTCTCTGCATACCCAGAACCAGAACCAGACCTGGAGAAGCAGCATTTAGTTCCTATGCTCCACTGATCTGGAACAAACTCCCAGAAAACTGTAAAAGTGCTGAAACCCTGAATTCCTTTAAATCAAGATTAAAAACACATTTGTTCAGGATTGACTTTGACTGTTTTACTGAAACATCATTAGTTCAACTTTGTAGTCCAACTGTTTTTAATGTTTGCTTTTAGTTTCTATTTTTCCATGTTCTATTTTGTTTCTACATTTTATTCTTACTTGCTTTTATTCTGTTTTTTTTCTCCTGTATTTTAATCATGTAAAGCACTTTGCGTTGTCTCTGTACTGAAATGCGCTATACAAATAAATTTGCCTTGCCTTGCCCCTGCTTCGTGTCACTGGCAGAATGTGTGGGAAATGTAGGAATTTGTCACAAGATGTTGGCATTAAGTGTGCTCAATTATCAAGGTTCACCTTCCAGCAGAACAACCACCCTGAACAAACTACCAGAGATATTATGAGATGGTTTACATAAAGGGTGTGCAAGTTCAGCACCTGAAGAAAAAAATACAGCCGTTGACGGAAGTTTGGTACCAACTGGTCCACCAGCACAGGTGGTAGATGGTGATTGACATTCCTTCAAAATTATTCAAAGAGATTTTTTACTGACAAATACACACACACAGAAATACAAGAAAATTTGGGTGATTATTATTATTATTATTATTTTAAGTCCAAGGCAAATGATGCGCATCCATTCATTAAACTTGGCTAAATACAGTAATCATTTTTAAAGAAAGGAGAGAGCCGTTTTATTTTGGATCTACTATTACTTTTTACCAAAACTACTGACAATTTTGTTTTATAATAATATTCCAAATTTACTTTATTGACAAGCAGATAAAAATAGAAACGTATATAACTCGTATATAACCGTATATAAATGTATATAACACACACACACACACTCAACATATATATATATATATATATATATATATATATATATATATATATATATATATATATATATATATATATATATATATATATATATATATATATATATATATAAAAGCTGTGAGTACTCTCAACTTGGCATTTTTGAAATCTTGGAGACCAAAAGTTCAGTTTAAAACATATTAATGTTTTGAAAGTCCACATCTAGATTACTAGAATCCTTCTCAAAGGGATCTGATTACTCTATAAACTGGTCTAAATCTACGATACTGCCAATTAATTGCTCTTTCAAAAAACCCCTAGATTTACATTTGCGCTCAGGAAACATCATTAAACCTTTACTTAAGAAACCTTCTCTTGATCAAGATGAGCTAGTAAACTACAGACCTATATCTAATCTTCTTTTCTTATCTAAAATTCTTGAGAAAGTAGTTGCTAATCAACTTTGTGAACATTTACAAAGTAATGACCTACTTGAGGAGTTTCAGTCAGGCTTTAGAGCTCATCATAGCACTGAAACGGCTCTGGTGAAGGTCACCAATGATATTCTCATGGCCTCAGATAATGGACTTGTGTCTATACTTGTCCTGTTAGATCTCAGTGCTGCATTTGATACAGTTGATCACAATATTCTCCTACAAAGACTTGAGCATACTGTAGGGATTAAGGGAAAAGCATTAGGCTGGTTTAAATCTTATCTGTCGGACAGATTCCAGTTTGTTCATGTTAATAATAAATCTTCTTCAAACTCTAGGGTCACTTGTGGAGTACCACAGAGTTCAGTCCTTGGACCAATTCTATTTACTATATATATGCTTCCGGTTGGCAAAATTATCAGACAGCATGGGATTAATTTCCACTGTTATGCTGATGACACTCAGCTATATTTATCCATAAATCCTGATGAATCCAATCAGTTACTTCGACTGCAGTCATGTCTTGATGACATCAAAAGCTGGATGACTTTAAATTTCCTGCATTTAAATTCTGACAAGACAGAAGTTGTAATCTTTGGGCCAGAGTCCTCAAAAAATAAACTTCTTAATCAATCACTTAATCTGGATGGCATTAACTTGGCCTCTGGTAATAAAGTTAAAAATCTTGGTGTTGTTTTCGACCAAGACATGTCATTTAAATCCCATATTAAACAGGTTTCCAGAGTTTCCTTTTTTCACCTCCGGAATATCGCCAAAATTAGAAACATTCTGTCCAGGGGTGATGCTGAAAAACTAGTCCATGCATTTGTTACTTCAAGGCTGGACTATTGTAATTCTTTACTATCAGGAAGTCCACAAAATGCAGTTCGAAGTCTTCAGCTGATCCAAAATGCTGCGGCAAGAGTTCTGATGAAAATCAACAAGAGGGATCATATTTCTCCAATTTTAGCTTCCCTTCATTGGCTTCCTGTTAAATCAAGAATAGAATTTAAAATTCTACTTCTAACGTATAAAGCCCTTAATAACCAAGCTCCATCATATATCAGAGCTCTGATTACCCCGTATGTTCCTAACAGAGCACTTCGCGCTCAGACTGCAGGTCTGCTGGTGGTTCCTAGAGTCTCTAAAAGTAGAATGGGAGGCAGATCCTTTAGCTATCAGGCTCCTCTCCTGTGGAACCAACTCCCAGTTTTGGTCCGTGAGGCAGACACCCTGTCTACTTTTAAGACTAATCTTAAAACTTTCCTTTTTGACAAAGCTTATAGTCAGAGTGGCTCATGTTACCCTGAGCTATCTCTATAGTTGCGCTGTGATAGGCCTAGGCTGCTGGAGGACATCAGGGTCTAATTTTCTCACTCTACTGATTTCTACTGTTCTTCATTCTACGGTTCTCCAGTTTTGCATTGTATTACATTGAAATGACTGTCGTCATTTCAGCTTTTAACTTTTTGCTCTCTCTCTTTTTCTTAATAGTAGGTACACCTGGTCTGGCGTTCTGTTAACTTTGACATCATCCAGAGAAGACGGCTCACCCGTTACTACCATCTAATGTAGAACAGATTACTAGATCAATGTGTGCTTCTGTGCTTTTTTGTCTCTCTTGTTGTGTCTCTGCTCTGTCTTCTGTAACCCCAGTCGGTCGAGGCAGATGACCGTTCATACTGAGCCCGGTTCTGCCGGAGGTTTTTTTTTCCCGTTAATGGGTGGTTTTTCTTCCCACTGTCGCTTCATGCTTGCTCAGTATGAGGGATTGCAGCAAAGCCATGTACAATGCAGACGACTCTCCCTGTGGCTCTACGGTTCCCCAGGAGTGAATGCTGCTTGTCGGGACTTTGATGCAATCAACTGGTTTCCTTATATAGGACATTTTGACCAATCTGTATAATCTGACCCAATCTGTATAATATGATTGAACTTGATTTTGTAAAGTGCCTTGAGATGACATGTTTCATGATTTGGCGCTATATAAATAAAATTGAATTGAATTGAATTGAATTGAATCACATATTTGGGTATCACTGTGTCGTCTAAACTTGCGGATTTAGTAAAATCTAATCACATCCCACTTTTAAAAAAGATAGAAGATGACCTGGATAGATGGAAATCGCTTCCAATTTCACTCATGGGTAGGGTAGCTTCGATTAAAATGATGGTCTTACCTAGAATTAATTACTTATTTTCAATGATCCCTAATAAACCATCATCTGACTGGTTTAAATCTCTAGACTCTTTAATCTCTAAATTTCTTTGGAAAGATAAACCGCCCCGTATCAGCTTAAATACGCTACAGAAAACTAAAGACAGAGGGGGACTAGATCTGCCTAACTTCCACAAGTACTACTTGGCAAATAGACTACAATATATCACTAAATGGATAAAGCATAATCCTTTAGACGAGCCCTGGATAGATATAGAACAGAAAATATGCAATAATATCATGATTTCAGATTTGCCGTTTATTAGCTCAAATATAAAACGGCATACATGCTTTAAAAATATCAATATCAGCTCTACTCTGACAGCATGGTGGGAGTTTCTTAAAATGACAACGTCGTCACTTATCCCATGCAGTCGTACACCCATCTGGAACAACCCTGACATCCTACAAAATAATAATATGATAAACTTTACATACTGGAAGAATAAAGGTATTAAATATCTGGAACATTTACTTGATGGAACCGAGTTCATCAATTTTTCCAAACTAAATATGCAATATGACATTAGTAAAAATAAATTTTTGGAATATGAACAACTTAAATCTATAATTAGAAAAAAAATTTAAGCATATTAAAGGTGGTTTACAAATTCCAAGTAATATATTAGAGTTCCTAGATTTAAACCCCCCCAAACTACTGTCTAAATCATGCAGGACACTGACTAAAATAGATGATTCAATATCTCTTCCTATTATGAAATGGGAAGAGGATCTATCAGTCAGCTTTGAACAAAACTTCTGGGCTCAGACATGTCTAAGAACTTTCAAATTGACTAGAAACACCAACTTACAACTAATACAATACAAAATCCTTCACAGAGTATACTACACAGGACAAAGATTATTCAAGATGGGTCTGGTACAATCTAAAATCTGTCCACACTGCATAGGCAATCATCCTGATAATTATATTCATGCGTTATGGTTATGCACACCAGTCCAGAGGTTCTGGACACAGCAATGTAAGGACTTATCAAAGTGCTTGAGCTGTAAAATTACACCTTCCCCATCAGTTTGCTTGCTTGGTAATTTTGAGGAAAGTCCTCTGGGGAATAAAATAGTTTACATGGTTTTCACTGCACTATGTATCGCAAAGAAAACTATCCTCATGAATTGGAAAAGCAAGGAGAATCTCAGTATCAATCAGTATAGAGATCTTTTGTTTGATCATATTAATCTTGAGACAGCATCTGCTTCCACATCTGATCGATCTCTTTGGGCTCCTTTGATTAGCACCATCACTTAGTGGAATGGGGGGCGGTGGGTTGCTTCCTGCAGGGTGCGGTGGCTGGGTGGAGGGGTTCCTGGGACTCTGAAGGCATGGTTGTTGAGCTGGTAGGGGGGCATGGTCATTAACATCTCAGGGCAGATGCTCTTCCCTTTCTTTGGGTTGGCACTCTGCTAGTGGGGGGAGGGGAGGGAGGGGGAGTAGTGACTTACCCAGCCTGGATGTCTAGTGTCGAATGTATGGTGAGATGTTTGAATGTTAGTTTTGGGGAGGGGTTAAATCTACGGGTGGGGTGGGGGGGGTTTGATGGACGTTCTGGTGGGCTTGTGTCCGGCCCCCTGTCCCGGTCCTGGTCCGTGTAGTCCCCCGGTGCGGGTTTCGCCTGGGGGGTGGGGTTTGGGATGGCTCGTGCGGGCTGGCTGGCCAGGGTCCCCCATCTTATTAATATATTTGTTTATTTATATATTATTATTATTATTATTATTATTATTTATTTATTTTTTATTTATTTTTTTGGAGGGGGGGCTAAAGCCAGTAGGCTTGAGGGGTGGGCTGGGGGAGGTAGAGGTGTTGGTCCTGGTGGGTGGTTGGCTGGCGGGCCCTGCGGCCTCTCCCCGGCCCCCGGGCTATGGTGGTGCCGCTGGAGGGGCCCCTTTCTCCGGGTGGAGCTTTCGGGAAGCGGGGGTGCCTATTGGAGTCAGTAGGGGAGCTGGCTCCCTGGGTTGGCTCCCCAGTCATTTGCTCCCCATCCCCGGACTCCTCCCTCTGCCTGCTCCATCACGCCACCACACATGTAGGTCCTTGGGGAGAGGGCGTTACTGGAGGTTGCCACCTTTTGGTGACGTCCCTCTCCCCAATTTTATCATGCATTTTAGACACTTTCACTTCAAACATTTTCACAACGCACATTCATGTAGGCCACGATATGGGGGGGGTGGGGGGAAGACGTCTGGGGGGGGCTTATGTTGTGTGAGCCTTGCCTCGGGCGGCTCCCTTCACCCCCTCTCGCATTTAGACATTGAGGCTTCTGGGTAGTTGCTTGGAGGGGGTGCACTGGCACCAGCTTCCTTCCGGAGGGGGGGTGGGCTGTGCCGTGCACCCCCTTCGGTGCTCCCAGTTTTAAACACACCTGAGATCAACATGCAACAACACAACATCTGAGCGGGCGTAGGGAGGATCGGGGGTCTTTTGCACACCCTCGATCTCCGATCGCGGCACGGAGTCTGGGGCCTGGAGGAGGTGCGGGCCACTGGGTCCGGGGTCTTGGCGGGGGGCTGCTGCGGGTAGCCAGCGGCTTACCGGGTCTGGGGCTGATGCCTCTGCTCTCCCCAGGAAGGGATGGGGGGCAGGGGTGGCTAGGGTAAGGTCGGGGTGGGAGGGGGTTTATTAGGTATATAGTGGGTGAGGGGGGGCTCTGGTCGGGTGGGGCGTGTGGTCCGGGGGCGGGGCCGGGGGTCGGGCACAGGCAGTCGTATTGTTGAATTGTGGTGACCCCCCCCACTTGGGATTTTTGGATGTGAATGCTGTGTGGGAATGTGTGTACAGCGACCTTTTTTTTTGTGTCTGTGTGTGGTGAGTGGGGCACAAGGGAGGGATGGTGTGAATTAGTTTTTTTTTTCTATTTTTTTTTTCCCAGGTTCGGGTCCGGTCAGCTCCCTCTCCCAAGATCATCTCAAGTCTCCGCTAGGTGTGGAGCCCATCCCCCCACGTCCTGCCCTCCTCCGCTGCGTTGGCGGGCGCCTTGGCCCTCTGGCGCGTTGACGGTCCTCGGGTTTGGGGCGGGTTCCCGGGTGGTGGCTTTGGGGCGGGTTCCCGGCGGTGGCTTCGCGGGGGCTTCGCGGGGGCGGGGCGCCCCTGCCGCGGGGGCGCCCCTGGGGCCTCTGGCCCCCAGGGCCCATGGCCAGGACCACTTCAGCGCGGCCGGCTGCCGGCGGAGCCCACGGGCTCGTCCCCGCGGCTCTTGGGGGCGTCGGCATTGCGGTGGCTGGGGGATTTCCTCGTGGTCCTCTCTCCTCTTTCCTCGGGGGGGGGGGGGGTTGCGGATTTCCTGTGAAGGCCCTCTCGGGCGCATTGCTTTGGGGGCCCCTTTGGGAGTCCGGGGTTACGGGTCCCCTGACTCCTGCCTCTGTGCTCGGGGAAGGTGGGCCTTCGGTTCACCACAATCACTATCGAACTATTTCCTTCTGGATAATTTTCACCTAAACTAGTGCACTTTCACAAACTCCCACAGGTGCTGGGTCCCAGTTATTAAATGTTCACTTATATACAGAAAGGCTATAATTTATTTATTTATTTTCTTTTACTTTCTTTTTTAGGTATCACATTACACATGTCATCTTAAATAATAATACATATGATTTAGCAATGGTATCAAGGTGTTACACGATTGTATCTGTTGCTTTATGTCTGTTGGTTGTGCTGTTCTTTTTGAGTCTCTTTCCAGGTGATGGAGCAGACAGAGGACGTTTTATCATTCTCTTCCTTTTATCTCTTCTTTCTTTCACCTCTTCTTTCTTTTTTTTTTTTCTTGTTTTTCTTTTACTCTCCTACTTTCCCATTGTAGTGTCCATATAATTTGAAATTCTCCCTGCAGGAATCACAATAAAGCTATTTACATGCACAAATCAAGCGGAGCATTATGGCGAAAGCTGTTTGCTCCACTTGTGAAAGTAAAATCTGTCGAGCTCTATTTGGCATTAAGATATCAATTCTAATTGCCACATTGCTAGACAGGACACTGGAAAAAAAAAAGAAAGTCCACATCTAAATCCAGTTGAGAATTTGTGGCAGGACTTAAAAAACGGTGATAACAGATTTTCACGATCCGATCTGACTGAATTATCTGTAAAGAACATTTCCGTCTCTCGAATGCTTCTGGAAAAATTAACACACTGACTGCTGTACAAAGCAGTGCAGTATTCACGAACTTGATAATGTCATTTTCATTTTAGTCATTAAAAGATTGGCTGGTTATTAATTATCAGGATTTAGAGGCAGGTTACAGAACAGCAGAAATTGGCATTTAGATTGGAGAACTAATTTGAACTCAGAGAGGAAGAAGAGAGATCTACAAACATCACTACGTGAAGTAATTGGATTGTGACAAGTGAGCTCCAGTAATTTCTCAAATTTCAGAGGTCTTTTCTTTGTGTTATTTCCCAGCAGCAAAGTCTAATGGGCAGGACTTTATTACTGGTCATGGCTGAGCAATTTATACTTTATTGCACCTGTTGATCCCCAGTCAAATGTAACAAATATGACAATGTTTTTTTTTTTTTATTCATCACTACTGCAGCTTGGTAATAGGATCAGTGCGGCGGCAGATATAACTTTCCATGAGTTTATATATGTACAATATTTTTGTTAATGACAATTTATCTGTTCATAGTGTTTTTATTATAATTTGTGCTAATGAAATATGTGAATCCAACTATTATGTGAACCAACCATAAATGTGGCGTTTGCAGACAGATTCTCAGTAGTTCCCATGTGTGCATGCAGCTGTGCAGCATAACAATCCCAACAATCTAGTAACAACAGGACACACTGTAACGAGTTCAAGGAGATGAATCCAACTGTCTCTCAATGCTTCCTAAAGTTTAAAAGGTGCAAATCTCATTAATGCTGCTTGGTTCCTTCATATTTTTGTGTGTATTCTTTATTTTATTTTTTTACATTTTTCCACAGCTTTGACTGTGTTTAATATAAATATCAGTCATTCGGCCATGATGTGTACTTTGTCATGTTTTTCCCCCCTTTTTAACAGCCTACTATTGCAATTAAGTTTCTATTTTTGATTTATTGTGTTAAAATTGTAGGTTCATATATTATGGTTTCCCACTAAGATAATATTTTTTTATATACTGTAAATATAACAATTTGCCTATATGGGATGGAAAAAAATCTACTTTTGAATTACTTGTTAATTATTTTAATTTAAAAAAAATCTATTGGTGTTGCTCTATTTTTTATTTTATGCTTTCTCCTGAGGCTTGGATAACACCCAAACAAACAAACAAAAAATTAATAGAAAATAAACAATTGTGTATGAGTTTAGGAAGAACAAAAACCTTTTATAATTCTTGGTCGTTTTTGTGTGCCAATAGTCACTTAAGATATGTTCATAAAATGTCAATAACATCCTTTTTTGGGGGATTTTTGCTTCTGAATTAAAGTGGAGATAACTCATTATTTAATCTTGAACCAGTCTGACAATTATTCCCTAACCTCTGAAATGATATTCACATCTAAACAACTGTTGTTTGTTTACTCAATACTTTTGTCTTTTACAGACTTTTACCAAAGATACCTGGGAGATGGTTGAGCATGAAATCCCCCGTCCCACACACACACACACACATATATATATATATATATATATATATATATATATATATATATATATATATATATATATATATATATATATATATATATATATATATATATATATGAAAATCCTGAGCCAGTGTCTCAAAAAAGACTAACTATGGTAACGCATAGTGACAATTATGATTGTTGATGCAATCGAAAAGGTGTACCTAATAAAGTGGCTCATTTACCACCTCAATATATGTCAATACATATGTATATAAGTCACTGTGAATGTACATAAGACGTCCTCTGCCTTACTTCTATTTAGTATTGTTATTCTTATTTTTCTAATCTACTTCTTTTTTGATCCACTGTATAAACGAGGACACACTGTATATAACCGATGCACCTTGTCCTACTTTTGGCACCTTCTTCTGATTATGATTACTGAGCTGTTGTGACATGTGAATTTCTCCAATGTGAGATCAATAAAGCCTATCTTATGTTATCAGTATGCGTGGATGGTGGTCTGTGTTGTGGCTCTCTAATAGACTGGAAGAGTTGTTTTTATAAGGCATACTGAAATGAGAATGACATGGTATCTAACTACTGCTCAATATGCTTTGGCAAAATATTTGACAGTACAAGATGGCCCTACCAAAATCATTTAATAGAGTCTACCTGTTAACCAGCTAAGCCCATTCTGTGTGGCTCAGACTGTATATTTGCATATGTTCAGTTACACGCTGATTTTATTTTCATTTATTGTTTGGCTTCAATCAATTAATACCTCACCAGTCTACAAATTTCCAGTCTTTATTGAAGAAACACGAAGCATGCATGACAGATGAGCTGTTCATGATCAACATTATCTGCCAGTGATTTTAACAATTACATTTCAATCAAGTGAAGCATCTGTTGGGTACAACAGAAAATAGTCAATGATTCAGATAAATTGTTGTCGCCCAAGAGTTTAAGCAATCTAACTTTCAGAGCAACGTGCACGCGGTTGTAGTTGGGAGAAATCCCAACTCAAATCACTAATGGGAGCTAGCAGCTCAGACTGGATTTAAACCATGCTGCGTTTAAACCACCTGGGTATTGTTATTCTTGGTAAGCCAAGCCAGACACTATAAACGGAAGCCTGAACACTCCTCACCAAATGGTTAAAAGGGGCCAATGGAGTCAGAATACACAAAAGGCATCAACTATTCCACGTCAGTGCACAACAATTCATGGGAAATATACCTTTGGTTTCACATGAGGGACTATCCTTTCACCTTAGACTGCTGTTTTTTTCCCCTCTGGTTAAAAATTTAAACAAGCCTGACAATGCCTGAAAAGCTCAGTCCACCATGAAAGGATTGGAGATGCACAAGACAAATTTAAAAGACAAAAGCCAGAGAGAAAGAAAACAAAATCCCTAGCAAAGTACCCATCTGCCATCTCTGTGTGTATTTTTGGGAACATGCATGAGAAGCTTACAGTAGCATATAAAAGGTTTGGCAGCCCTATGAACATGGCTGTACTTTGTTTCAGAGTGGTGTAACGTTCATAGCACCTATTTAAACCAATGCACAGGTTCCAGCTTTTATAACACAAATGTTTTGGGCTTTAAACTGTTCTCTCAGTGTTTCATATCTTATCATATATGCTAGGATACTGAATGAACTCTAGTTACATGATTCTTATTTTGAAGAAATAAAACTGTGTTTTATTGAACATCAAGTCCTGACATGGCTTTGAAGTTTGTGTGTTTTGACTCACTCTCCTACTGAATAGCATGAATGTATTGGGATCAAGGAAGTGAAATTTACAGTGTGCTGCTGAATCAGGATGGAGTAAGATACTTTTGAAGAGATGTCACTATCTTGCTTCGTGAATTTATATTTTTTCAAATCATTTCAGGTATGACATATTAACGAGGAATGAATTTCAAGTGACCAGCTAGTTATTAGCTCAGTTAATCAGAAAGCAGGTCAAGTCATCAGGTTCAAGCACCCTTCATGCTGTGATGAGTAATGTGTCTTCCTACTGTAGTGTGGGGTTAAGTAATGTTATTTGGGCACTGCAGTGATACTGGAGCAACAATAATGTCCAATATGTGCTCCCCAAATTTCACTATTTCATAAAGTTCCCAACCGAGCACAACAGTTTATGAGACCAGGTCTATTGCAACATTTCAGGAGCATTCCATATGTAAAAGAAATTGTAAATAAAAAAGGAAAAGAAAAAGGAAAGCGTTCAATCATCTACATTTTCTGTTCCACATATTGGAAATCATATAAGGCTTATATGATTTACACCTGCAAGTGGCCACTTTTGCATTTATTTCATACAATAAAGTTCTCAAGAGTCATGTGAAAACTATGTATGTTGTATATAAGTAAATCATATGTTTTGTGTATCTCTTTTTATGTGTTACAAAATATGGTAAAATGTGGTAATTGCAGTGCAGAAGTTAGCCAGAGGTTCTCTTATCAGAACTGAGCTATATGTCAACCATCCGCTTTCCTGACAGGCTTTCACAAAGCTATAAATGCAGCTCAGATAGTTCGACCATGTATGTTCATACAATGTCCACTGTCCATGAAAAGCACCCTCAGAATCTGGACACCCGATAGTTCAACCAACACAAGAAGTGAACGTTTAATTATTATTTTTTAATAATGTGGTGTTACTGGAACTGGAAGAAACAGGAAGTCGTATCAGGATCACCGCAGAAGGGAGAATTAGGTTAGAGGCCAGGAATAACTCAGTGAGGGTGACAGAACTCTAACTAAACACCACCAACCTTCTCAGATGTTGGGAGGTTGCACTGGCTCTGGGGATTGATCCTGACGGCTCCGTCTGAGAGATTCAGATCACTAGTATCCTGATCTGAATCTTGTTATCGTTAGGCAGGGTAAGAGCTAGCGGGGAGGTTGTTGTCATCTCAGGGGTCATTAACAGGGAGACAGTCCACTAGGCAGAAGTTTCCAGACAATAAGACGAATCTGGGATGCAGGTGAGAAAGTTGGTAACAGGAAGTACCATGTAGAGGTATCCACGCGGGGCAGAGAACCAAGGTCCAGGCTTGGGTCGTACATGGCATGCAGGAGGATCCAGAAAGAGGCAGACAGGCTTGGTCGAAAGGCAGGGCAGCAGGTCATTGTCCAGAGATCAGAATCCAACAGGGGCAATTCAAGCAGGAGCAAAACAGGAACGAGACAGGTCTGTAACAGGAGATCAGAACAAAGAACGCAGGATGGTCTACTCTCACAATGACTATCAAGAATCTGGCGCTTACACACTGGGAGCGCCAGGAATATATAGTGCTCCTTCCAGGTGTGAAAGCTCAGTAATTAGAGCTGCAGAAGGTGTAACCACTCAGCCGATGGTGAATCTCAGGGAGTGACATCATGGGACTGCACACAGCAGTTTCTCAGGCAGGAACAGACAGGAATCATTATAGTTCAGCTTGATTGTATGTCGGCTACTGGACACGCATTACTATAAATGATTGAACCAATCCAAAAATGTTAAAAAATAAAACAACTGGACTTTTATTTTGAAGCTGAAGACGGTTCGCTTAAGAAGCAGCCAACTCCCCACACCAGATAACTAAAAACAGATCATAACATAATTAACATAATAGATTTGAAAACCATACAGTGCGGTTATGTGCATGTGTTACAATATCACTGTAAGGTTAAATATATCATCAATTACATTTCTAAAATATACATATTTAACTGCAAAACAAATGCCTTAAATGTGTGGACTGTTTTACCAACGTGTGGCTGATCCCATCACATTTATATTGTTTTAATTTCAGTCAAAGAAACAAAGGAAAATAAATATGTGCCGAATGCAGTAACATCAAAATGATCAAATAATGCAATGTAAAATTTATCATTATGTGACAACAGTAATTTGAATAAAAAGAAACAACCTCATTTTAATTAGTGGGATCAAATATTCCCAAACCCTAAAAGAATGCTGCAATGTAAAAATGCTAAAAGAAGACTTTCTGCGTGATATCTTCCCATTTTCACTAATTACAGGATTTTTTTTTACCATCCACATTAGTAACAATGATGCAACTAACTTGCAAGAGACCCTAATTAAAAGAAACCCAACAGCAATCATGTCCACAAGCCTCTGATTTCTGTCTTTCTGATTTCATGCCTTGAGTGATGTCAATATGGTGTATTGGGACAAAATGTCCTCTTAAAGATTGCATAATTTATCATGAGCAGTAAGATCTGGCTTCACTGTACCTTAGGTATCTGGATGTGTCTGCCAATACAAATATAGCCAAGCTTTTCTTAAATTACCTCTCCACTTTACTGGGAAAACCAAGATCTGTGTTCTTTAAATTTATATAACTTAATAACAGCAACACTTGATGTTTATAGGAGGAAAACATAAAACAGCAACCAGTGTGTGCAAAAAAGGAAATTGTGGTAAATTATTAATGCATGAACTGATGTGCAGAGTTCCATTATCTGTTCATATGTGAAAAGACAATATCAATGACAGAGAATATATTCTCTCTATGTCTGCTTGGGATTTCTCTAGGTTGGGAATGTTTTTTTATCTCTTAGCCCTTTCATCTGGTAATTTCATAACTGGTTCATGGTCATGAAGAAATGGTGAAGTAGACACTCAGACAGGGGCTATTTGTTTAATAATACATGCAAATTCAGTTGGCATTATGATGGAGAGTGTTTCCCATCAGTAAACACATCACATCCAACCATTCATGCAGACAAAAAGAGCTCCACAGACAGAATATGGATTTGCTTAGAATTGTAAAAAATATATATAATTACCTTCTTTCAGGCAGTCATGCAGGAGTCTGATTGAAGTATAGAAACATTGCTTATGATTGTTTCCTTACCTTTATTACACAATATATTTAAATTCTAGGTTAGTAAAAAGTACATTTTAATTCACATTCTCATAAAAAGTTAATCACAAGTAAAGCTTTGTTTGTTAAATCCGGTTTTAAGGCAGAAATATCAAAAGGATAGTTAGCATTAGTCCGGCTCTGCCATTTCCCACATGGTAAAGAACACCTCCACAAAATGATAGTTGCCTCATGACGACCATGGACATATTTCTAAGAAAATGTGTTTACCACCGTAGCTACAGCTTCTATGTTTGATTCACTGAATTTAAAAGCTTCACGGGCTCAATGTCTAAACTCATTTTAAAAAAATGCTAATAATGAAACTTGTTAAGGAAGAAAAAAGGATTAAGATGATGTTCAGCTAAGCAGTCTTGACACATGAAAATTGCAGCCTGACTCAATTTCCTTTCAGATTTTTTTTTCTTTTTTTTAAAGACAAAACAAAATTACATTTACCTCAGATAAACAGAACTTTGAGGGTGAACCTGAACAATAAAAACACCTGCAGAGATGCAGAACTTTAAAATTGCCACACTGAATGCAAATTCTGTATATTAGGTTTGCTACGTCAGGAGACACTTGCAGATGATTTACAACACAAATGACGTAGCAGGAAAAGGCAAAGCTCCCTAAAGCGACATCCAAAGAATAAAAACTATAAGGCAAGTTTAGATGACCGCTGATGTCCTGCTCACCATTATTGGCACCCATGAAGTCAAAGTACATATTATGGAATATCTACTGAAGGAAAATCATCAAGTGAAACAACATTTTACTACAGATAGCTTCCGTTTGATACAAAACAGCAAATAATAAAGAACATTTAAAAAGTTAAACATCATAAGAGAAACATAGAAAAACATAATGTCTACTGTGTCAATGGTATTGGCACCTTTTGCTGTAAATCAGTATGGAAACCCAATTTGGCTCACCTGCTGCAAATCACAAATTCAATTCAATTCAATTCAATTTTATTTATATAGCGCCAATTCATGAAACATGTCATCTCGAGGCACTTTACAAAGTCAAATTCAATCATATTATACAGATTGGTCAAAAATTTCCTATATAAGAAAACCAGTTGATTGCATCAAAGTCCCAACAAGCAGCATTCACTCCTGGAGAAGCGTAGAGCTACAGGGAGAGTCGTCTGCATTGCTGATGGCTTTGCAGCAATCCCTCATACTGAGCAAGCATGAAGCGACAGTGGAAAGAAAATCTCCTCATTAACGGGAAGGAAAACCAGAACCAGGTTCAGAACCAGAACCAGGCTCAGTATGAACGGTCATCTACCTCGACCCACTGGGGGTTACAGAAGACAGAGCAGAGACACAACAAGAGAGACAAACAAGATAATCTGTTCTACATTAGATGGTAATAGTCGGTGATCTGTCCTCCCTGGATGATTTCACAGTCAACAGAACGCCAGACCAGGTGTACCTACTATGAAGAAAAAAGAGAGAGAGAACAAAAAGTTAAAAGCTGAAATGACGACAAGCAATGCAAAACTGGAGAACAGTAGAACTCAGTAGAGTGAGAAAAATAGGCCCTGATGTCCTCCAGTAGCCTAAGCCTATAGCAGTATAACTATAAAGGTAGCACAGAGTAACATGAGCCACTCTAACTAGAAGCTTTGTCAAAAAGGAAGGTTTTAAGATTAGTCTTAAAAGTAGACAGGGTGTCTGCCTCACGGACCAAAACTGGGAGTTGGTTCCACAGGAGAGGAGCCTGATAGCTAAAGGATCTGCCTCCCATTCTACTTTTAGAGACTCTAGGAACCACCAGCAGACCTGCAGTCTGAGAGCGAAGTGCTCTGTTAGGAACATACGGGGTAATCAGAGCTCTGATATATGATGGAGCTTGATTATTAAGGGCTTTATACGTTAGAAGAATAATTTTAAATTCTATTCTTGATTTAACAGGAAGCCAATGAATTGGAGAAATATGATCCCTCTTGTTGATTTTCATCAGAACTCTTGCTGCAGCATTTTGGATCAGCTGAAGACTTTGAAATAAGGATCACCTATGATGAATTGCCTCCACCCATGTGACATGAATTATCCAATGAATGATCATTTTGGTGTTTTAAAAAGCTACCTGTTATTCCCCCTTCATGTGTGACAGTGAAAAAGACAAAGGAGCTGTCTGAGGACACCAGAAATGCTATAATTTGCAAACACAAGACACAAGTACCATACGCTGCACACTAAACAAAGCGGGGCTTCAGGGGCGGAGGCCAAGAAAGATGTCATTACTGAAGAAAAGACATAAAAAGAACCATTGATCTTCACGAAAGAGAACCTGGACAAACCTTAAGCCTTCTGGGACAGTGTTTAATGGACAGATGAAAAGAAGTGGAGCTTTTTGGTAATGCACACAAACAGTATGTTTACAGATGGCGCAATGAAGCCTTTAAGGAAAAGAACACTATATCAACAGTCAAGCATGGTGGAGGATCCATAATGCTGCGGGGCTGCTTTGCTGCATCTAGTAATGGAGGCCTTGACTGTATCACAGCCAGTGACATATCTGGCATGATAAGTTAAGTGGTGCACCAAAACCCAACACCTATTAGCAGCAACTAATTTTTTTGTGATGCATACAATCTGACTTTGATCAATGTTAAATGAAACAGATAAATTAGCAACATACTAGAAAACCCATTTTATATAAGCTAAATGTAACTTTTTCAGGGAGCAGCAGGACATTCTAGGGCTAAGGGTCTTGCTCAGGGAACCAGAAAGGAAGTCTGTGGGATTCAAAGGTAGAACCTTGCAGTCTGTTTAGGACTCTACCTCCCTGTTCTCTAACCACTTGGCCACCACTCCCAATGATATCATCTCTTTTGTGCAAGATTTTAATAGATTCATGTAATTTGCACTTATGTGTTTTTCCAATCCCCTCTTTAGGTATAAATAGTGTTTTTGGTAAAGTAATCTTTGTCAAGCACAGACATGAGAGTAGAGTCTAATCCTTTATTATTGCTCATTAGTTTATTGTGTGACATGTAAGCTGGATCGGCCATTTTCAGTGTACTTTTGGCAGGCTAATGAGACTTAGAAAAAATAATACCTGCCGTTCGCTCCACCAGTCACCTGTTATGAGGAGAGCATTTCGCATGACATCATTTTTTGAGCAGGTGAGGGAGGCAAAACGGGATTTTCACATGTGATGCTGCTTGCAAGTGTTGATGATGATGATGACAGGTTTTATAGTGGCTGTGCCGGAGGCTGCGTGCGTACTGGAGCTGTGTGATGAATATCCCTATCCCAGATGGCTGGCTCGCCATGAGACGGAGCACACAAACCCTCTCAAACCAGCGTGAGGCTTCAGCGGCCGGCCTCCATCTTCCCATCAAGGTCACTGCCAGCGGAGAGGGAGAGAGAACCAGGAGTGAGTTTAACATTTCCTCTGCTGACAGATGCAGTTTAATTGTTACCTTGTGAAAAAGACACAGCACTTTCAAAGAAGTGCCGACGTAGTTCTATCTTTAGCCTTGTGTGGCGTGTGTCCAAATCCACTGCATCATGTCTGTCAAAACAAGTTTTTTTCACTGCTTAATTTAATGGAAATTTTTAAAGTTGAGAGTTTTCTAAAGATGCTAAATACTTCTTTGAGTCAAAGTTTATGCTGCAGGTGTGATTTCTTACACATTAGTGAGCTATAGGCCAAACGTGTGCATTTAGCTTGTGCTCTGAAGTAACTGAATAGGTTTGCCATCAGAGGTGCTGAGCAGGCTATAACCATTAAGTCTCATATTTATACTGAATGAATATCAAATTATGTAAGAGGTCTTTGGCCACTTATCCATTTCTCATTACTTAGATCATTTAGAAAGGTTTCACATCAGACAAAGAAAACCTGAGCAAATAATATAACAGTTTTCAAATGTTGAATTGATTTATTGAAGGAAAAACTATCCACACTAACCCTACCATATGTGAAAAATTGAATTTGCCTTAATAATAACTGGTTTGTGCCACAACTAGCAGCAAGAACTACCAGAGGCCATTTGCAGTAACTAATGAGTCTTTTGCATCACTGTGGAGAAATCTTGGCTGACTCTTTGTGGCATAATAGTTTTAATTCATACCGGAGGGTACTCCAGCATGGACAGAGTTCATGCAATGGTATTTTAATGGTGTTTAAGTCCAGCCTTTAAAATGGCCAGTTAACAATTTTCTTTTGTTTAGTCTATTAGAGGTGAAATTGATGTGCTTTGGATCACTGCCCTGCTGCATAACCCAAACACAGTTCCGTTTTAGATCATGAAGACTGGACATCGTCCTTCAAGGTTTTCTACTAGAAAGCAGAATTCATGGTCCTATCAGTACGGCAAGTCGTCCAGGTCCTGTAGCAGCAAAGCAGCCCCATGCCAACACACCACCATCACCACCCTATTTAACTGCAGACATGCTGCTTTTCTGAAATGCTGTGTTAGTTTTACAAAAGATGTTTTCTGGTAAGTGTGAGATGGTCTTTGTGTTATTTTTGCTCAGCAGGGGCTTTAGTTGTGGAGCTCTCCCATAGAGGCTGTTTTGCCCATTTTTTTTTCATTTTTTTTGTATTATTGAAGCACAAACGTTGGCCTTAACTGAGCCCAGTGAGGCCTGCAGAGGTTGAACTGCTGTTCTGAGTTCTTTGGTGGCCCTATGAATGAGTTGGTGAAGCACACTTGGAGTCATTTGGTAAGACGGCCATAAGGGTGACCAATATTAGAAAATAATAAGAAGAAGAACTTTTTATTTGTCGTTGCAATTGTACAATTAAACAAAATCTGTCTTCAGCATTTAACCCATCACCTTAGGCAGCAGTGGGCAGCTTGCAGTGTCCAGAGAGCATTCGGGAGTTAAGGGTCCTGCTCAGGGACCCATAGTGGCAGCCTGCAGGGATCGAACCGGGTGCTTGCAGCCTTCTCAGAATGCAAGTGCACTCCTCTAACCACTAAGCCCCGACTGCCCGTACAATAAGACATTGTCAGTAAAACTATTGATAACCTTCAGTAATGGGTTCCTACCAAACATGTTCCCAACAATGAGCAGTCTACCCAACTTCTCGAAAGGATCATAAAATTCTTTGTTTCCAATTAGGCAACAAGGATTGATTGAAAAAAGGCGATTCTCGCTGATGTGTGCTGCTTAGGTTTAGGTTATCAATGACTTTACCATCTCTTTACATATTTTACTTTTTAATGCTACATTAAAGCGAGGGTTGGCAATTTTTCCAGAAGTAACGTCTATGGGTGAGAGCAGGAACACAACTCTGACAAATACCTGGACTGAACAGCAGAGACTGGTTATAGTTTTTAACAGGCCTGCAGCTCCAACAGGGAGCGATTTTTTTTAACCTCCTTTTTGTGAACACAATGTATTAACTACTGTCAGGATGGAAGGACAATTTTACCAAGTATAACAAAAAGTGTTTCTGAACAGGATTACCAACTATAGCTTTAAACAACAAGTGTCACAAGACATTTTTTTTATTAGAGACCACAAAAGTACCTAGCACTCAGATAAATTGCAAACATTACAGTCCAAGCTGCTCAATGTGAATATTTTATCATAATGCTAAATTAGCAAGTTGTTGTGCAGCCTCAGCCAGCCACTCCTGGAAAGGTTTACCACTGCTCCACGTGTTATTGATTGTAAAAAAAATAAAATAAAAGGTTCTCACTATAGTTTACTGGACTCATAATGCCTTAAAATTGCTTTGCAACACTTTCTAGACAAATAAAAGCTAATAACTTTATTTATCATCTTGTCTGGAAGCATCATAAGTCGCTTTTTAACATCTTTTAGCCTACTTCGTGTTGCTTGACAGGTTTTGTTTACAGGATTTCTGTATTCTCCCATTCTGCCAGTAATCAGTGATGAGTGAGGCTGGTAACACTGAACCACAAAGTATTGGCTAATCTCAATGAATTCATAATTTAATAATTACCTTTTGTCATATGATGAGGTTGGTGTGAGCTGGAATTTTGTCTTAACAAATTAAATGATTTGAAAACAGATATTTGTATTTATTCAGGTTATCTCTGTCTGATAATGCTATTTATTTGATGTGTGTAATATTTGAGTGTGGCAAAAAATGAGAACCAAATAAAAACCATATGGGGGCAACAACCTTTTCACTGCACTGTGGTCTATGATGTAAAAGACAAGTTGATTTTGAATACAAATCCCTGCTTCAAATAGATACAGCCTCAGTAGAGCAGTGAAACTACTGACTCAGAGCTTATAACTTATGTGAGCCTCATGGGTTTAATGTGCAGTGTTGTAACAGATGGCTTCCTTAAGCCTTGCTTGAGTAAATTAAGAGATTTGATCCTCAACACTTTATGCAAGATGGAATATAATGGAAGGAAAAAAAAAAACAAAAAAAACTGAGAACTATGCTTTGCTCTGTGTGAAGTCCCACAGAAAAATCTATATCTATATATATATATATATATATCTATATATATATATATATATATATATATATATATATATATATATATATATATATATATATATATATATATATATATATATATATATATATGGACTAATGTGGGTAAGGTAATTAATTAATCAAATAGCATATAAGTCATGCAAGCAGGCAAGAGATACATTACAATCAAATTATGTATGATGGATAGGTATGACCTAATATAAGCAGCTGTATAAACTGTGCTGCAATTAAATCCACAATGACCTGTTCTGTTTGAGAAACTGACCAAAACACACCAAAAGAAAAACACACAATAATCCCAAACTGACCAATTTCCATACAAGTTCAACGTCAAGCAAAGAGGGTCAGGGCGTGTAAGTAACTCAATTGAGGCAGCTACATGCTTTCTCAAAATCACTGAACTGAAAAATAACTTTGGAAAGAAGAGTGGGCTAAAATGTTCTCATGGAAAAGGTCATAACATCAAGTTATTCTATCTAGCAAGTATAAACAATAAAGCATATTTCTTTTACCACACACTGCAACTATTTGTTTTACCTTTCTGTTTAGTAAATGCCAACTTACTATATATTAGTATGCATTACTGAATGCTACTCTGAGGTGTTTGCTTGTACAATCATGCATCTTGCAGAGTTTACTCAGGGAAATTATCGTCTGCTCTGTTTCCTCTATTTAACTTGAACATAGCATTTTTCTTTATGCAATGTATGCTTTTTTTTACCTAAATATGCTGTATTACCAATTAACAACTGCACAATCTTTCAAAAGATTAGAATTCCCAGGTCTTCAGGGCAATTTTGCAGATTTCCCAGGATCAAACCTTTAATTTCTGGGACAACATTTCTAAATCCCTGAATTTAAGAGTTAAATTTTTTTACGTCTGCATTTATCTTTTTCAATTATTCATTTATTAGTTAGTTTGTATGTTGATGTTTTTAATGTATACTTGTTTTTCCAACACTAATTATAATCTTGTTTCTTATTTTCATTATTTTGGGTATTATCTGAAACAGTTAAAATTATGTTGTTATTTTTATTTTTTATTTATTTTTTTACAAGGAATCCTGCACTGCTGAGGATTACTTGCTTGTTTGTGGTCTTTCATCAGACGTCTTTAAACATAAAACACTAACATGTCTCATACTTTAACACACATTAAGTAATACATTTTATTCAGTCATGCATTCTTAAATCTAACCTCATATTTATTCAATTTAGAGTTTGAAAGCCTATCCTATCTAAACTAATTATTTCTTCAAATGAAATGAACACATAACTGATAACAGCTACCCTCTTAATATTTTAAGTTACTATATTGTTCCCACTATAATCAATGGAATACGCTGCTGAACAAGGTGTAGCATTCACAGCTCTGACTTCAAAACTGCTTCTGTTTCAGATATGCCAGAAAATGGTCCGCTTCAACAGACTTCTGCATTATTCATTTATTTTATCATCATACTTAAAACAACTATCCTTCACTGATTTAATAACCTGGCCAGTGACTGAAACATTAAACTGTTCCTCAGTGTGAAGCTCTACTGTCCAGCGTTTTGAATACATGCAGCTTTAACTCATAATAAACGGGTCAGCACAGACAACAGGCACATTCTGGCTAAAGATTATTAAGTTATATTTTCCCCCTATTATGTGTGAAAATGTTATCTGCGTCCATTTTTCAAGGCGTCTTTCTTAGTAGAGAGGTTGATTAATACAGAACCTTGGGAAAATCAGTATGCAAGACCAAATCGTGCACTGCAGCACGATTTGAGTGCACTGCCGTTACTCTGAGATGGATACGGAAACGCACCAAAGGTTTTTCTAGTAAAACA
This sequence comes from Fundulus diaphanus, assembly GCA_037039145.1. NCBI lineage: Eukaryota > Metazoa > Chordata > Actinopteri > Cyprinodontiformes > Fundulidae > Fundulus > Fundulus diaphanus. The sequence continues at coordinate 59,671,386 of CM073125.1, forward strand.
AAAGAGGCCAATATTGTAATTTTTCCTCAAGATTTAGTGACAGTGACCCAAGAACACCCTTGAGCCAGGCAGCCATCCAATAAAAGTCGCTGCTGACTCTGAAAACAGCAACGTTCACAACCCTGAAAGCTCGCTCTTAATTCCCTGTAAAACATCCAGATGATACAAATCTTTCAAAGCACATATTGTAATTCTGGGCGCCGTAAAAAAGGCCGACTCTCACGGAGCTTCAAGGATAGAGCAAGCTGACGAACTCTGCCACCTCCTAACCGTTTGACACGTCTCCTAAAGGCTTCAGCCTAACACAGCTACGCGTTCTGAGACGCGGTCACTTTATCTTGATGTTTAAATCACGTGGGTGTAATCTGTCAAAAACACCAGATAATAGCCGGGCATGCTTTTGCATTTTCGAACAATACTATGACGCTTTATGTACCAACAAGCAGCACTGAAGCCCGACTGTTAATCAGCTCAGAGACGGCTCCACATTATTCTCACGCTGGCATCCTTACATCGGTTGCCTGTCAGTTTAATAATTGATTTTTGAATTTGATTGATAACTTCTAGCACGTGTCAAAGGCTTTGCTCTCAGGCCTGTTTTGGACCTTTAACCATCTGTGAGTCATTGTTCAGCCTCAGGGCCTCAAGCTGGCTGCTCTTGATGCTGGCTGCATTACACTGGCTCACATAATGGTATCTTTCAAATCATCTGTCAAGACACGGCTCTGCTATTGCTTCATGCTTTTTATGTACTACCTTTTTTTCCTTTTAACCCTGTCTTTTTACTCGCCTCTGCATAAAGATAATGACTGCATTTATACATGTTCTAGATAAATGTAATTTAGGCTGAAAATCAGTTTATAAATACCTCCTATTTGTTTTAAAGCTTTTAGAGGGATGGAGATGCAGGGTACTATTCAACAAAAACTATTACCATCCAGGACCTATTTTTCACTCTGAAAATGTTTTCTGTGCTTTTCAAATAAGTATTTCCTTTTTATGATGTTGATTATAGACGCATTGACGTAAATTAACTGCTGATACTTAGTTTATGAGATGGAACTGCCAAGTTGTTTCTTTTCTTCATTTTCTACACAGACCTTTACAGTAAAAACTACATTAATCAAACCTACTGAAAATAAAAGCATGCACTTGTTTTCTTGTGTCCTGATTTGACAGGAAACCTGCCATTTCTGCATGAAGTTGGAATAAAATCAGACCTGTAAGTTGACAGTGGTCGTGCTGAGCCACAGCAATATTAAGCTGTTTGTCGTCATTATGTATGGTGAGATGTCGCAAGATTCCTTAACGTGAGCCGGGGTACTTCAGAGACTTAGTACTTCAGAAAAACCTGGAAATAACATTTTCTTTCACATGAAAACATGAAGTAATGTGGGGTCCATGGTGGCTTAGTGGTTAGAGCAGGACGCTTGCGTCCGAGAGAGGCTGTAAGTCCTGAAGTTTAAATCACAGTCTGGGTCACTCTGGGTCCCTGAGCAAGACCCTTAGCCCCAGAATGCTCCCCCGGTGCTGCACACTGTCAGCCCACTGACCCATAAGGGTTGGGTTAAATGTACACATTTCATTGGAATACACAAAGTTGCAATTACAAGAAAAGATGTCTTTGATTATTATGATAATGCACTGAACTGCAATGGCCTCGACACACACTCACTGTCCAAGAGTCCCCTGCTGATGGAAAAGTGCGCTGAAGCTAGTCAAAGGTTTGCTGCTGAAGAGTTGGAGACATCAGTGAAATGCTTGGAGGGGCCAAAGCTGAACTATTTGGACGTCATTGCACAGACCGTGTTTGGGGGAAGAATGATTTTGCACATTAAGGGAAGAGTGCACTGTCTTACAGCATATGGCACTGGCAGACTTCACGTCACTGAAGGAGGGATGAATGGAAAAATAAACCAGGATATTCTTGATAAGAATCTGAAGAATGTCTTGGATATCCAAGCAAGATAATAGTCCAAAACACACAGCCAGGGAAACTCTTCGCTAGTTTCAGAGAAGGAAAGTAAAACTGTTAGAATGATAGACTTTATCACTTGATTTGTTTCCAATGAAAAATCTAGAAAAATAAGAAAATATCAGCTTGCATAGAAATGATTCCCTGAACCTTCAAGATTTGAAGATTGTTTTTTTTGTGGAAGAGCACGTCAAAATAAAACCTGAACATCGTCTAACTAGTCTCCCCATGCAGGAGACGTCTTAAAGTCGCCGTTACCCAAAAGGCTTCTCCACAAAGCTTTTCTGTTAGTGTTCAATACTTATTTTACCTGATTTCAGTCTAATTTACAACCATTAACTTGCAGATTTAACATTTTGATATTTGAATGCTAAAGCAATTTCTACCAGTACCTCTAGATCACTGAAAAGAAAGCAGAGAAGCTTTTTCTTTGTGATGGATACTGAGACAAGACTGATAAGCCACCATACTTGAGATCAAATCTTTGATTGTTATGTGGAGACACTTCATCTAAATCATCATGAAAACTCTTAAATATAAGAAGTGGATCATAAAAGAACTAACCAAAGAAATAATATGGCCCATTCTAGAAGTGTATTATTTTCTCTCAGGCATAAATCAAACATACAATAAGCTCCTGAAAGCTGTCTAATTTTTGAAAGCGTCCCTTTAGAATAAATTTTAATTAAACTGAATCCTTGAACTTCAGAGAATTGCAGTATTGTTTAAAGAACAAAGAAGCATTAACAATTCATACTTGGCACTAAGAGCTGAAATTAACTAATACAATTTTGTATATTAAATGCAGTGTTTGAATTGTGTTCAGTTGTGTATGTTAGTTTAAACTTAAGATCATCTGCTTTGTTCTTCAGCCATAAAAAGGCTTATTTGATGCTTTTTTTCTCTTATTGTTCTTGTTTTGGACATTTCTGAGAGGCTACCTTGCCTTTTATTAAGGTTTAACAATTTAACTCTTAGTTTAAAGTCACTATCTCACATGCAGACATAACATTGGCTACAAGTTGTGAATTAGAACATATTAAACATTGTGTTATTAATGGTGGTTTAAGAATCAGTTTCTGTCTTTGCATTGGTCCAAACTGTCCTAGTATGTTGTGACAATATGTTGTAATATGTGTTTCATAATCAGACACACAGTCAGTGATTTTCCTTTGGTAATTGATCAAAAACTAGATAAGTTCAAATGTGTTTTAGATTCCAAACTCCAATTTGAAACTCAAACTGGGAACATGTTTAAAACAGAAATAAAAGATCTAATTTTCAGACTTTAACAGCCAAGAGGAAAAAAAAGGTTTAGAGACTAATCTGAAGAACATTGGCTTTTACAACTTCCACTGGTCAGCAGTTTGTTTTTATATGTCGGTATTTTTTATTTCAGTTCATCATCTATGAGTGTTTGCATATCCCTCTAGTGTTAAATATGTTTCTTTGTATCTGTTGTGTGAGAAGTTAAGTTATTAAAAGTGTACCCAAGAACAACCATTGTCTGTTTCATGAGGCCTTGAACAGAATATCGGTTGCTTTTTTTCTCCAAATGCAATATTTTAATACCTTAGCATGCACAACACTGTATGTTTCAGTTATTGTTTTTTACTTGTTAATTTGTAATACAGTTTTCCCACCTTGTTCGCGTTTTTTGCTGTTTCATAAAATAATCTGTGACTCTGTCTTAACAGAGACCTAACTAGCGGGAAGGTTATAATTTTGTTCAAATTTTCACTTAAAAACCTTCAGAAACCAGAGAACTGGATCCCTGGTAAACGTTCTGCATCATGAAAGATCTTCCAGATAGATCTGAAAAAGAGAGAAGGGGCTTCTGGTAGAACAGAGTTTATCCTTCCTCGTGTCTCTTACATTCTAAAGCAGAGCTAAAACCAGGAGAGACATTTTTAACATGCCTTTACTCATCTAACAAAGACGAGAAAAAGACCGCGCTGTGTTGCTCCACAAGCATATTCACGCCTTATCTAATCATGAGTTTCCACAGATCTGGCCTTGTTGCAATCAACCCTTTCTGACCCAGAGCAAATGTCACTCGAGCGTTAGATGCGTGTAATTTTTTAACCTGCTCATGCTTGAATTATGATAACCTCACTCAGCATTTATCCTGCGTTTTCAACCATCTGTGGGTACCATGTATTAAATGGAAATTATGGTAAAAATAATAATGCAGCCACTTGTTTTACCAGTTTTTAGCATCATTCCGTGCGTACACTCTGCTATTGGCTCTTTTTACCCTTAAAGCTTCCTCCTTTATTTTATTGTGATCAGTTTGCCTAAAAATGTAAATTGTATTTTTCTTAGCACTAAACAAAGAGGAAATTACCATCCAAATTTGAGTTAGATATCAGCTCCACTGTCCTGCCTGTTCTCTGTAATGTATTTCTGCCTCATAATACAAAATTGCACCAACCTTAAATTATTTTTCAAGGTTACAGAAACTGAAAGTTAAAGTTTATTAACATTTTTGTTTCTGCAGAAACATTTGTTTGCTTATTTAATAGCAGTATTTAACAGCATGACATCCACTTTAATAGATAGATGGGTCATGTTTGTGGTAGTTGGAGTCAAATAAGGAGAGGCATGTAAACAGGCTGAGGAGGCTGCAGGAAATTTAATATTAAAAATGACAGAAAACTAAATAAGGCAAAACACAGAAACTGGCATGGAGGATACTTCACACAGGAGAAACAGGCAAGGTGAACTAAAAACAAAGAACAAGCAATTAAACAGACAATTGTTGCAAGTCAGAGACGACTGTGAGGGTTTAGCTGTTAGGAGAGTAGATGAAGATGAAGATGAGGAACTAGAACCAGGTGCAGCTACTCAGGGGGATGTGGTGCAGCTGGGGCAAGAAGCTGATCAGGAGAAATCAAACTAAGGGCTTGTCAACAAGCAGCTTGATATCCAGCCTGTTTTGGCCTGTCATCCTCAAACAAAACAATTTTTTCTGAAAACTCCGGCCACAGTGGAGATTGAGACTGAAAAAAATCAGTTTTATGGGTTTATATGTGGCAAAACCGAGTTCTAGGGTCCCGCCCTTCACAGTCTGCGACAAATAATGTTGTGTCTGTGTCACATGTGCGACTGCTGTTAAAGGCTTAGCCAGGCAGGGGAGGAAAAGTGAACGCTCCCAGAGAGGAGCTGATTTTTATGTAGGATCAGATAATTTTAGCCTCTTTGTTCTTACGAGCTCAACCGCTCCAATACGTTGTGGAAAGAAAGCGTTGATTTATAACCTCCCAATACAGATTGACTACATAGTTGTTTTGATTGATTCTGATTGGCTGACACAGGTTTTAGGTGCACTGCCCCCTATACATTTGGCATGTTCAAAACAACGGTCAAGAGTGTATTTGTGTGGATAAAAACTTTTCTGAAAACGATTCGGTGTGTACATTATTATTTTTAAAAATGACCTGGCTACATGTGTACAAGACCCAGTAAACACAGATAGAACGGTGGTGGAACCAGAACACAAAAGGATCTACTAACCGGAAGAAGAAACAAATTGAAGTCGAGCTAAATATGAAGAGAAGAGAAGAGAAGAGAAGAGAACGCAAAAACAAATAAATAATAGGCTAAGAAAACAGAACAAAGCTGGTACGGAAAGACCTGAATGATAACTATACACAACCCAAGAGGGTTGTGTATTACAAGAGGGTTTTTTTCTACTGTAATCTTGACATAAAAGTAGTACTTCATTAAATATTCATTAAATATTATAAATAACATTAAATCATTAAATATTCTATTAGTTCTTTGTCAGGCAATTTATGTTACTAATATTTGTGTACCTCTAAAAGTACACAAACACCTTTTTACCACATACCATAAAGAAAGGTTTTGTAATCTTTGATTGGTCGACCTGTAGGTGGCGCTGTCTGGGTTAACTGGAGTCCAGTGAAGTGGCTCCCATCCAAGCGTCTCAGACGCATAGAGGAATACCCAGTGATGGGCAGTAGCGCCGCTACATGTAGCGAAGCTATTAGTTAAACTACATTTTCCAGTAGCTTGACCGTAGCGTCGCTGCTTTATGAATCAAGTAACTTTCCTGTAGTGACGTTATTTTTTTGATCAAGTAGCGACGTAGCGTCCGCAAACGCTACAAAATCCAGGACATAACTAAGAAATGAAACCAGGTTTGCTATTTTGAAACAACATTCAGAGTGAACAATCAGAGTTGTTGGTTGGACATGTTCATGCGCGAGCTTCTACTTTGCCTCTCCTGTCTGTATCTATCGAAACATGCGCATGCATACGGCAGTGGAACTTATGGCAAGCCGATTAGGCAAATACTCGCCCTTACAATAACGTGCAGTTCCAACCCGTATTTTACGCGACCGCGCGTTTTTTAGTCACCGCGCGTTTCCAGCCAGAACGCGCGGTGACGTAAAAAACGCGCGCTCGCGTAAAATACGTGCGGTGGCGTTAATAACGTTTGGTGGCGTTTTTTGCATATTATATTATCAGGAGGTTGTCTTTTATGTGCTCAGCCACTAGATTTAAAGGTGTTTTACCCAATAAGAACACTGCAGCACCAGACACAACCAGGAGGTCCCTGATCGTTGGGGAAAGGCAGAAAGAAGATGCACCTTCCTTTCTGATCCTGTCTAAATCCTGCTTAGTTCAATAATAAAGTCTGATATTACACAAAACTCACTCTGCTTGTTCTCCCTACTTATGCCCCTGTTGCAGAAGATAAATGAAATATTTAACAGAAATGTTATTATTAATTCTGAAAATATTATCATGTGAATATAAATACAAAGCATACAGAAAATGCAGCTTTATTAAGTGACCTGGTTTATTTTATTTAGCTTTTAATTTCTTTTCAACATTTAGTTCTACTACTTGGCTTGTGCTTTGGTAGTTTCATGTTTAAAATGACAAAAGAAATATGAAAAAGCTTATGGTGCATCTTCTTTCTGCCTTTCCCCAACGATCAGGGACCTCCTGGTTGTGTCTGGTGCTGCAGTGTTCTTATTGGGTAAAACATCTTTAAATCATGTGGCTGAGCACATAAAAGACAACCTCCTGATAATATAATATGCAAAAAACGCCACCAAACGTTATTAACGCCACCGCACGTACTAGGCCAATAACCTTTTTGTTTTATTTCTAGCAGTAATTATTTCAGTTTGTATTTTATTATGCTGCTCATAAAGCAATGTCTACACTGTGTTAGGTCATTGGCTGATCTTTAATAAATGTTTTAACCAGTGTATCAGACTCATTTTGAATTGATCTGACATTAGGTTGGTACAACGTTAAGTAGCTTCTGATGTAGTTAAGCTACTTTTAACACATTTGTGTAACTTAGCTTGCTATATTTCTATAGGTGGTAGCTTTTGTGTAGTGAAGCTTAATTTATTGTTGAGTAACTGATAGCTTAGCTCACTACACTGGACAAGTAGCTTGCCCAACACTGGGAATACCGTTGCACTGTATTAATCACTATGCATGAAACACTTAACGTTGATGTATAATTCAAAGCACTTTTTCACACAGAAAGTGTAAAATGCAGATACTATATAACACACTATAACACACTCTTCATTTTCTAGCTGAGCTTTCATTCCATGCAGCTTTCTACAACACAAATTAAACCATCACACACATCAGCGCTGACCCACACTGCCGGTACTCCAGAGGTCTAGAAAGACATCCAAGAAGTGTTTGAAAGAATCATTACCATCTGCCCTTTCTCCATCTATTCCCAAACCAAGGCTTGAACTCCTTTAAACTCAACTGACATTTTTCACAGAAAGAGGGAGACATTTGATTTCTAATTGTGATACAGATCATAAACGGCATGCAGTGTGCCCACGGGTGTGTTTTGTGAAGTTCCGTATCTCCAAACGTGTGAGACGATTTTTAGATTTGTAGTGTCCACATGAGGGCTAGGGGGATTTCGGATGATATAAATCAGTGACATTTAAAGTCTCCATAATGAGTAAAAGGTGAGTAAGAATGAAAAAATAAAGATTGAGTGAGCAGGAAAGCACAGTCACATTTAGCTGCAGGCTCCAGGGCTGTCCGGCCTTTTTTAGGGTTCTTTAACGGATGCAGCCTGGTGCTGCTCTGCTGCAGGGGAAGGTGAGAGACCATTTGTGATGGTGTTGGGAAAAAATGTTGCCTCTCAAAGAATCAGAATGAGCTTCAGTTGCCAGGTTTGTGGCACAAACAAGGAATTCGACTTTGGTTGCACTTTGCTCTCATTTTAATGATAAATAAAAACAACAAAACCAATTCCATTTGATAACATATAGCCTTATCTTATATGTATTTAATAAACAGGAAATACCACTGGAAACTGAAACAAAGACATAAAGGTGTATATCAGTTAATATCATCACAAAGTGAGTTTTGGTAAATCAATTGGAAAACGAAGCGCATGTCATATGTAGGCCAGGACTAAGTAAATCCAGTCCTCCAGAGCTACTATCCTGCAACTTCAAATGGCAGCAAATCAAATGGCCTGAATCCCCTCATCAGCATCCAGTCATTCAGCTCTGCAGAGGCCTGGTAACGAGCCATTCATTTGAATCAGATGTGTTGGAGAAGGGATGCATCTGAAAGCTGCAGAGTAGCAGCTCTCCAGGACTGGACTCCTGATATAGACCCGCTACAAAAAGGACTGACGTGTTTCAGTTCAAAGATTTCATTTTTTAGTCCTTTAAATGTCGATGCATGACTTGCATGAAACAAATTACTGAAACAGATATCCTTTTTGATGATATTGTAATTGCTGCAAAAAATCCAACAATGTGTCTTCCTCTTTGTAAAACTTCTATATATACATATTTACATAAGAACAAAAAGTATTTCTGTTTTTTCCTTTTTTATTTACTTGAGACATGAGCTGTTAAAGAAAAAAGAAATGTTCACTCACTCATCCATTTTCTCCACCTGCTTCTGTGGAGGGTCACAGGGGGGCTGTAGCCTATTCCAGCTGTCAATAGCCAAAATAGGGGTACAGGCTACCAGTCCATCACTGGGCCAACACAAAGAGACACCAGGTAAACAGCAGTGCACCCATAAAAACACAATCCTCTGTTCAGTTCTGAATTCACAGTTAAACTGAATGTTCTGCTCTATAGGAGAGAATCAATTTCTGGAAAATAACACTCAGGTGGAGAAGATCTGCTGATTGCCAGCTGGGATATCTAGTCCAGACTCCTGCATGGCGTCTTCATTAACCCACCATTTCCCTGTCCCTTCAGTTTCTCAGACTATGAATACGTGTTTAAAATTCAGATTTGAATTTGACATTTGTCATTTTTCTTTTTTCTCTCAAAACCCAGTGATTCAACAAGGTCTTTCTATGGTAACTGTCTTGAAACGTTTGTTGAGGCTCCTGGTTAAAACGCGTTCTTAAGCTTGATTATGAGTTTAACAAGTTTATCTTTGAAACAATGGAACAAAATCCCGTAGCTCAATTAATGCTTGATTAATGAGGGGTTTTTTTCACCCAATAATCCTGGAAGGGTCTTGAGTGCTGGATTGAAATAAAAAAGCCAGTGACTCCCACTGGCAAATCTTTAAAGAATTACGGATCTCTGCTGCTACACTCAGTTGTGTCAGATGCTTTCAGCTCATTGCACCACTTCTAGCTACTTGATGCAGTTGTATTCAGTTCAACAGTTTTCTACCTGCACACCACAAATAAAACCTCAAATAAAAGGGCCAGTTTATGTGCACAGTGGAAATACTCTGGAGCAGTAGTTCTCAAATAATGGGGTACGCCCCCGCTTGGGGGTGCAGAGGAATCACAGGAGGGGCCCAAGAATAGCCTCGGCTTTTCCTTTTTTTCCTCCAACCGTCCGGTCTGAACCTGCAGTCAGTTGATTCTCAGTAATCCTCAGAGCCGCATGTAGGATTCTCTCCTTTCACTCCACTAGGGAGCTTCAAGATTTTTTAAATTACGTTTATTCTGGCGGATCGGCCGGCACCAGAATAGACCTATCCGCCAATAAAAGCTACTAGAAATCAAACTAAATCCATCCAACTCCTTTTCACCTACATTTCGATACATTGCCCAACATGGTGAGTTGATTTTGAACATTATAAACAGCTTGGAAACATGTTGCTTTTGCAAAAACACTAAGATTTCATTGTTATTCTGTATATTAGCAGCTAGTTAGCACTATGCTAGCTGCGTTTAACAGTGTGGTTTGAAACTGATGTTATATTAGAAATAAACCATTTTTGGTTAAAATGTCTGATTTAAATCCAGTATAACTTTGGTCATGTGTTCATATGATTTACTGTGAAGGTCTAAAATTGTGGTTTGAATTTGTGTTTATTGAGGGTTATTAAATACTAAAGATTGATGACGTGTGAAATCACCGGGCAATAAACAATCACTACAACCAGAACTGGTTTATATTATCGATAGCACAATATCTGCACTGCATTGGTGATGTACCTATGAAAATTTGTGGATGAATAATATTAATAAACTCCTGAAAAAGTCTAGCAATAAATCTGTTACTTTATTTTTGGTAAATTATCCAACATTAAACACAGGAAACAGTAAAAGAAACAACAATAAACAAACAAACCCACAATTTACCAAAAAAGGGAATAGGCTGAAGCAAAGCTTATTCTTGCCTACCCTGTTTTATACTTACAACCTTTACAACCTACCAGGTTCTTCACAGTACGTATATACATCTTCAAATCTACATAACAACATAGGATTTTATAATTTTACATTTTAAAGCTCTTTTAAAGTTCACCAAGAAAGGACATAACTTAAAATCATCATTCAATTCATTCCACAGTTTCACACCAACAACTGAAACACATCTAGACTTTCGCTCTTCTCGTTGCACATTCAAATATAAACAAACCTCGCAAATTATATTTATTTTTTCTTAACTTAAATAATTTCTGAATACCAGAAGGATGACTTTTGTTCACTGCTTTATACATTATTTCCAGTATTTTTATATAAACAATATCTTTGAATTTAATGTGTTGCTTTGAATGAAGACTTTATCAGTTGGTTCACAGTATCCCACCTTATAAATTCTTAAGTCTGATAGCCTTTTTTTTGCAACTTAACTAACCTATTAATAATTGTTTTACTTGCATTTCCCCATACTTCTGAACAATAAGACAAATAAAGCAAGACCAAAGAAGAATATATAATATGCAGAATTATATAATTGCATAAGTCAATAAACACACCCACGGTATTAAGATTCTGGTCAACTGCTGCAGCAATGTGCTCCACAACTTAATGTAACAGTAATTTGTCTTTAATATTGATGGCTTCATATTATTTTAGACTGTTGTTAATATCATATTAGCTTATAAAACGTGGTAATGTTGAAAAGTTCTAGTTGCTTGAAATCTTTGTTATTGAATGTATTTAACTGTTGTAACATGTAAAAGTTATTATCGGTGATCTTTAGAGCAAAAGTTTCGATGCATTAAGCGAGAGAACAGTTTTTTTCTGACCCATTTAGTTGGGCTAACATTTTTAATTTAGAAATATTTGAGAACCTCTGCTCTGGAAGAGAGAAGAAAACTCTTTAAAACCAGCTCAAATATATATAAATCTGATACAAAAGATTTTACTAATTTTAATTGGATACTTGTGCTTTGTTGAGTGTATGAGACAACTGACACTTCTGGTTCTAACTTCTTGGTTTAGCTCCTGAACGTAACCTCTAAAATTCTTTGGCAGTGGAGCCGATCTTAAACTCGCTGGTATTATAGCTTATTCTACTCACGCAGACACACAGTTTGCTCTTATTTGTGTAAATGTGTCAGCATTTCAAAGTCATAAGTCGTAAACTATGTCAAGTAAACTTATAAAAGCAAAAAATAAAACCTAGCTTCATTGTTCCATAAGGACCTCAAAGACAGGAAGGAAACTGATGCCAACAGGTGGAACCTTGAGACGACAGACACAACGGGGGCAGCTTTTGGTTAATTACTCATGTAAAGTCAGAGATCCTGGTATGAATCCACTTGGGGAGTGCAGGTTTCACTGTAATATTAAACATTCATATCTTAAGCTGAAAACTGCAACATGGTTTATTTCTCTGTGATTGCCATTAACTGGCATGAGAAGTGACAGAGTCTCTCAATTACACAGCTAGTATTTGCTGGCAGAGTATGTAATTAAGGCTGGGGTAAAGAGGACTCTCTCGAAATGTCTGCCCTGTTTAAAAACATTTAAATTCTGGAAAAGGTCAATTGGGTGCTATTTTTTACCATTGTTTTGCTCGCAAAGTGTTTAATCCTGAGAACTATATTTTAAAAGCTACGTTCTCACTTTGTGTCTAGTTCAGTGCTTGTTTTGAGACTTTATTCCCTATACAAATAAAACATTTAAAATAATTAACCTTAAAGTGTTTTTGAAGCTCTGTTATCAGCAGCTATGAGGAAAGACACACTTCCATTTAGCTGCTAAACATAACGGTGTGTGTCGGTGTAGAGCTTGCAAAAGCATTCAATTTACTGTTTGGTGGTAAACAAGATGGTGGCACCATCATGTTGTGGGAATTATCAATTTTCAGATAAGATGAAAACTTGAAGTACTTCCTGTCTGGATGATTTGATTGAATTTGAGTTTGTGAAGATCCTTGAGATATAAGTAAAATATAAATATATAAATAAAATGTAATTGAATTAAAGTCAACAGGCATCTCTCAAGCTTGAATAGAATTGCTTTTAATTTGTGTTTTAAAATATTTTCATATTTCACAAAGGGATTTCAACAGCTTTTCATAAATAGTCGTTTTTCCCTTTGAAAGGGAAAAACGACTATTCAAAACTATTCAAAACGACTATTCAAAGAAATGTGAGCAACTAGTTAAAATATTCTGTAAATTTCAATTATTTAACCTAGAATGCAAAGTGTATCCATTTCCATTAAATAAAATCCTGTAAAATTGAATAAAAATACAAAGAAACAAATAAGAGGACAGCGGCTACATAGAATAAAGTGAAATTATTCAACTTGAAGTGATTAATTATAGATGATGATTTGGCTGGCAGCAGGATTTCAGACTGTGGCTGATTTTGAATGTGGAGTTGAAGGGAGAGGCTGGTGTAGCTGGAGATGCCAGAATGAATCTGCTCTGCTGTTGTGGCTGTTTGATGGTGACATCCACTCCAGTGCACCTCAACAAATCCACAGCTTTTCTCCAAGACAAGTCGAGTGTGAGAAGGTTGGCAGTTTGCCCTTAGCTGATAATGTGTCATCATATGATTTTGTGTTAGGCGGTGCACCTGGATTTGTGCATGTGGATATAGACAACACCTGCTTATAGCACGCTGCTCTGGGGGACAGTTTTCTGCTATGTCAAAAGGCAGCTTGTGCAAGGCAGGATATCTAAAATGAAAAAAATATGTGGAAGTTTCTTAATTCTTTGCATTTGTTACAAGCAACAAACTGTAATTTTTATCACTTTATTGGTCTGCATATTTTGATAGATATGGTTTTACACATTAAAACGTTTAGTTAATTACGGTGAATTAAAATATTTTGAACACACCAATAAATATTTAGCTTATTATTAAGACATGTTTGCATGTCAATGTCTACATTTATTTTGTATTACTGAAAAAGAAAGTGATTTAATTGCACTTAAAACAAAAATTAAAATGGTTTTACTCTATTCTTATATCAGTCTGAGGAAAGGTGGCTCCACTCCTCACTTTCAGCCATGGGATGTTTGGGGTGTTTATTAGATGTACAGCTCGTTTCAAGTCATCCCACAGCACCAAGAACAGACTGAGATCTGGGTTCTCATTTATATAACATTGCATAAGATCTATGCTAAATGTTTGTGTGCACCCAAAAGCTGAATATACTGTACACCAAAATAATCCTTATTCATAAAACGACGCACACCAACAAGCAGTTCCCCTTCATAAATCACAACAGCACCTGAACAGTCCTGCTTCAGGTTCTGCCCTCTGCACGCCCAGATTCAATCATTAATGGTCGATGAAAAGCTCCTCATGAATGTTAATGTGTACTTAAAGGAGCAATAAGCGAAATTTCATTACTTTAGATAGAAATATAAAAAACAGTGGTATAAAGAATCAAAGGTGTCTTCTTAGGTGGAATATGACATGACGCTACACACCATCTCTTGGTGTTTTTCTCCAGTCTCTTGTTTAAAAGCCCGGCCAGCCTCGCGTGTACATAAATGTGAACGGCTGCCATTCAGGGTTTAGCCCCTTCCTGTCCATAAAACGCCACCATCAGAGCAGCACAGCATAGTCGCAAAATGGAGGAGAGCACGGCCAGCAGATCAAAATGTTCTCTTGCTGACAGCAAGTTATGAGTTACTTACTTCTTCACTAGACATGTACCTCTAAAAGGTGGTGCTATTTTGCTGTGTTTTATCTTCTACAAATATGCATACAGGGCGACAGGTGAGAAGAGGAGGGGAAATAGGTGCCGGATTGCAGCTTGAGCAGAGGTAGAGAGAGGCGTGGCTTGGCACACATCTAGTTTTGATCTACAGACAGTGCTCAAAAGTCCCCCTAGTGGTGAAATATCACCTATTGCTCCTTTAAATAAGCCTGATGATCAATGTTATTTCATGGTTAACAATGGCAAACACTGAGAAAAAGCAAATAAACTGTGAGAAAATTACACAGAAAGGCCTTTAATAAATGTATAAATCACAGGTAAAATCACGTTAGCAGGTAGGAAAGCTATTATATACTAAATTATGTAATAATTCATATCATATAATAACTTAAAGGAGCTTCCCTTGAGCGGAGTGGTGTATGCAGTTCAGTGCAGTGAGAAATGTTCTGATCTTTATATTGGAGAAACCAAACAACCTCTCCACAGACGCATGGCTCAACACAGGAGAGCTACCTCCTCAAGTCAAGACTCTGCTGTCCACCTACACCTTAAGGACAAAGGACACTCTGTGAGGACCAACATGTTCACATTTTGGACAAAGAAGACAGATGGTTTGAAAGGGGTGTGAAGGAAGCCGTCTACGTTAAGAGAGAAAAACCAACCTTACACAGAGGAGGAGGCCTTAGGTTCCAACTCTCAAAAATTTACAATCCAGCTATAGGATTAATTCCGGCCAATCATCACCTCAATCATCACACTCATACAGGTGATCAAAACATCGTTCCTTTAAGCCAGGCCAATAATGACCCTAACGACTCCCCATTACTAAGGGGGTGGACCTGTTTCGGTTCAATTTGCATGTTATCTAAGCCATTACAAGGCTTTTGTTAGACAGTAGTATAAAGCTTGGAGCTCCACACTACTCCAGACATTTCGAATTGAGAAAGCTTTCTGGATGGGAAGCGAAACGTCTTCAAACTTCAGAAAAAAATCCAGTTGTTTTGTTTTTTTTTGGGTTTTTTTACTTTTTTGGAATGACGATGACCTGGATGACTGAGAATCTTCACCAGCAACTTAAAGGAGCATAGTGCAGGTTGCAGAGTTTTTACAGACGCCCGCCCCCTCTGGCGACAAGATGAAACGACGCCAGTGTTTTGCGACTGCACAGGTCTTTTCTTTAGAGGGGTAATGTCTTCTGACATAAGAAAGTTATTAATATTTAAGTTAGCCTGTGTTTTCTCACTAATGCATCTATTACAGCAGAGACTCAATAAAGTTTCCAGGTGAACGAGAGAAAGCAGCGTGTCACACCCACGCGTTACCCCGAAGATTCGACCCAAATCACTCTCTCATTAACTGACAAATGGAGCCTATAGACTCAACTGTGGTAAATGGAGGAAAACTCATTTTACACATCAGGCAACTGTAAGTGAAAGAAAAAATGTTTTTAACTTAAAAACGTGCGCAATGCTCACCGAACCTCAATTAAAAAATCCAAAGTTCTCCTTATTGAAATCTGACAGGATCTTTACCTAACTTTTTATGAGAAAATGATGCATTTTATTTCCATTTTTACAGAATATCTATGATTCATAGAACATCTTTTTTGAAGGAATGTTGTAGTGAGAGGAGCACAGGTGTTGACTAATAAATGGTAGCAGTAGTTTGAACTGTACTGGTTCCATGGCCTTTGTTATTGAGCAAGGTCGCTCAGTGGGCTGCAAATAGCACAGAGCCATCATTAGATTCCCTGAGTTCCGCCTGTGCTTTTCCTGCTCTAACAAATCTGCTGATTTGCTGTGAACTGAAGTTCAAGTAGGTATGAAACGTGTCCTTTTTCTCTAACCGATGAACTGCTGACAACAGCTGTCAAAAAGGCAGCTATTCTTGCCTCCATCATACAAATATTTATGTTTTTCTTCAATATTTTACTTCTCAATTAATCTCAAAAAGATCAGGAGTACTGGTAAGTGAATAAAGAGCTTCTATTGTAGATTTATGTGTTACGTGTCTAGATGCTTATGTCACACATACAGCTGATGTTGTTGGGCCTGCGTGTTTGTGAATTATTTTTATATGCTTTTATAGGAAAAAACATTAATTAATTCAGAGGTCATGCAACCTGTATTGATTTCAGTAAACTCATTAATCTGTCAAAATTTCGGGCAAGATAACTGAAGGTCCACAAACACTGTAACATCAAGATTTTAACAGAATCAGACCTGATCTATGAAGCAGGTGAATTGTGTTTTTGAAAAACTGCAGCTATTGAAAACTCTTGACCAGGTTCCATGCAGAAAAACACAAGATTGCCCAGTTTCAACCCATCTGTGAGCCCTAAAAACTCAAGGAGAGGAGCAATTAGGCACCGTGAAGGCAGAAAACATCACAGAGAGGGGAGGCACCAGCAGTCGATGAAACAACCGGTTGTAGGTTCGATTGCCATCAACAGTGGCAGCTCCTACAAACTGCTTGCCTCTACTGAGACAGATGCTTGACACATGAGGTTCCCGTTTGTTCAGCGATCCAGGCAGTTTGTGACTTAAACAGGGAGGAATTATTGAGGGATGTGAAACCACAAAGGCCGATGAATGCAAAAATGGCACCAACCGTTGTGCAGGAACACACTAAGAGTCAATTTAGAATCAGTAGGTAACCCATCCTGCATCATTTAGATTGCAATGCTAAGCTAGGTTGGAGTGAGAAAATTATGACACTGAAATAAGGGGTAAAAACAAAGTGAAAAACAAAGTAATATTTTTTCAAGGTTTCCAAAAAAGAAAACATTTTTTTTTATATTTGCTTAATACTATTTGTCGGTAAAATTAATTAGAAAAGCATGTTTTAGCAACATCTGCTTGAATTGTGTACCAATGTGTCTTTTTGTCTCTGTGTTTTTCTGATACAAAGAAAATATTCATGCGAATGAAGACAAAACTTGATGCATCAGAATGGAAAGCATTCTAAGCAGTGCTGTGTCTTCTCAAGGTGATCCGTCATGCTGCTTATTGCAAATGTCAAATCTGAAGAACCTGCGTGCTTTTCAGAGTTTTTTGCAGATGGGTGCAGACAGAGGATTTCATTTTGAATTCCCACAGACATGGATATCTTAATTTTCTCATTCCTTTGTCGTTCTATGCACTCAGAGAGTTTGGTGCAGTGCTGCTTTGAAAAGCAGTTGTAAATGTTTGGATTTTGACCATAAATCAAGGCCAACAAATAATGTGATTTTTCATGCAGCAGCAGAGCTTCATTTTAATCCTTGCCAGAGTAATGTTCCCTTATTCATGTGTTGCATTGACCAAGGCAGCAATAAAGAAACTAATACTTGAGGTGATATACTACTGTTCTGAAGTATTTGACATCACCTGTGCCATGATGGTTTAAATCTTGACTGTAGCTCCGGCAGCAATTATGGACACAAAATGGAGCTTTGAAAGGTTTATTGACAACAAGGTAGAGGTTGATGGTTCTTCAGAGATATTGGCAGGGTTCCTGTTTGGCACTGAGGGGAAGAGGTAAGTGATTGTTGTTTGAAATAGGTCATGAAGAATTACCATGAGATTTTGTAATGGATGGATTTTTACTGCTTGTGGTGAAGGAGGAGGTCCAGGAGGAGGCGAGCTTATCCACAGCACGGTGGTGAATGACGGCTTGGGAATGTTTTCCAGGGATGGAGTTTAAGGAACAAGGAACGTTGGAGGGTGGAAAGGTAGGTGAGTGCTGAAAGGTAAGAGAAGCTGCTGGAATGATCCAAACTGCTGTTATCAGGAGGTCAGCCAGGGGAGCATGAGGAGATTCAGGGAGATAGTCTTGGGAGGATTTCTTTAAAAATCAAAAGAACAAGGAAGCAGAGCACCAGAACGCAGGAACTAAGCATGACCGCGGGATTGACTCCTGTAAAAAGGAGAAGAGCCCGAATCAGCTTCACAACCTAAAAAGGAAAAACACAGGAGAAGGGAGGCCTGATTACCACACGTGAGAGCCAAACAATCTGGCAACTGCCTCGGGGGATCTGCTTCTCTTTAAACCCCTCCTGGTTAACCCTAATCCAACAGCAAGAGGCCACCTGCCAGTCCCCCCTGCAAAGGAAGAGGTACGGAGAGACACAAAATCACACCAACCTGCACACTCCTCTGTGGATATGACCACATGATGTTATTAGAAATAAAATATTAAGGCAATGGCAAAAGATGTAATATTTCTTTCTTCAGTACTGATACATTTTTAAACAATGTCCATGTTTTCATCTTTCTGCGGTATGTTTATATCATTAAGATGGATTTTGTCCTATTTGGACAAAGCATACAAAATAAATCACATTAAATAACAAACTGCAATGGATTTCATTGACATCTTATGGCGGTACATAAACACAAAGAAGTGAACTGGAAGAAAAATAAAACAAATAAAACAAAAGTTGTTTTTTTTTATAAAACAAATCTGAAAAGTGTGGTGTGCATTTGTACTGAGTCAGTATAGAATGAGTGTTCACAGCAGTTATAGCTGAGAGTCCTTTGCTGTGTCTTCCTACCAGCTTTGAACCGTTCAACAGCAAACAACTGCACATATTTTAGTCTATAACCTTTTCCAATCCGCACTATATATATATATATATATATATATATATATATATATATATATATATATATATATATATAGACGATTTGTCACATAAGAGTCAGAACATTTAAATTACAAGTTGGAATGTTAGAAAATATGTAAAACAGCCAAGGGGCTGAATACTTTTACTAGACTCTATGTCCTAATGATCTACTGAAGGCATTTGGAGAGAACTGAAAACATATCCGTTTTGTATATTGTTCAGTAAATTCATATCTGAAAAGCATCCACCCTATTCTTTCCCCTTCACAATAATGAGCTCATTTGCGTTGGTCTATCACATAAAATCCTATTAATAATCATTAAGTTCTGTGGTGTTATTATGACAACAAGTTCAAGGGGGATGAATACTTTTGCAAGGCGCTGAAAACGCTCCAATCACTTCTGTATGGCAGTTCAGACAGCAGCAGCCCGTGAACAGCTGATGTCCGTCTTAAAGGACTTTTTGAGGACGGTTAAGGTCAACATCCCAGTAATCTCTACAGTGGTTGTTGAAGCCCAGAACGTCTCTGGAAGTGTCCTGCAGTCCAACACTTTGTGACATGTGGACCTCATCTTAAAGTGAGACATGAACATTTAGGGAAACTGTTTTATTCAGTGTGTTGGTGAAACTGTCAAAATCTCTGCTCACTGCCCTAAAATGCACAGTAAAAACAAGTGGAACAGAACTTTTTCCGTGTGTTTCGTTACGTTTGAGTGATTACGCTGTGGGGGTCTCACACAATTACTTTTTGTGTCTCGTCTCTCTGCTGGGAATAAACAGCAAGAGCCTAAAAACTATTACAGTCCTGCTTCTTGTTGAGGTTGGGAAAACTATGTCCTTTTTCTTTTCATGGCAAATCTGAAGTCCCAGTGACTGACCCCCCCCCCCCCCCCCCCCACCAAAAAAGAAAAAAGAAAAAGACAGACAAGACAATACATTTGGCAAATGTTTGTTTATTGTTATATTCAACAAATTAGAGTATTGATAGAATAATTTACCTTTCAATGTACCAAGCGAAACATATGATGTAGATTAATTACACACAGATGGATGTTTTCAAGCCTTTATGCTGTTGATTATGAACATTTTGTGCTTACAGTGAGAACACAACATTCATGGTCAGATTATTACATCAGGCCAATAAAAAACACATTCTAATACAGAAGTGTGAACTTAATGAAAAGCATGTCAAATGCTTGTCAAATACTTGCTCAAAGGCTGTTATTTTAAAATGGTACTTTTCATTTATTCATTCTCTTTTTTGAAGACCCTTGAATTTAAAATGTAAAGATCACCATAGAATAAGATACACAATTTTAATTTTGTCTACAAATGAACCCCAAATTAGTTCTATTGAGTCTGTGTAACAGGATGACAACTATGTTTTCAGAAAAACAGGCAGACCTATTGAATAATGACACAAATTATACATATAATAGTTTTTTTAATTATCTTTTTGTGTATCTAATATCTATTTAGAGTGCAACAAATCCAATCAAGTTCAAACTTTATGAGTGGTGTACCACACAATAATCCTTGTACCCAGATTGTGGTGAAAATAACCCCCCAGAAAGACTAGAATGATAAGACAGAGCAGTCTCACACGTGGTGCCACATTTGGAAACAGGACAGAGAGATCTGAAATGAGGAAAAAGTGGCAGACATCCTGGACAACAAGATCTAATCTGGAGGGTTGACAGGCAGAGTAATAAACGTCTGATTCATTCCCAATGATGGACAGCTAATTTTCTTTCAACATCTCAATGATTAATCCCCCCTGCAATGTATTTTTATAGCTTTAACTGCCATGCAATAGACAGGGCACTGTTGATGGTCTGAGTAATGGTTTTCAAATTAGAGTCCATGTCCCTCCTCAGCATGAGCATCAACGCTAGATGCACAGAGGAAGGTGTGGCACAGATCCAGGACACTAATGTGAAACAAAAGCTTCTGAAAGGACTTTTATTTGCAGCCTCTCCAAACTCACTGCTGGGTATTTTTTATTGGCAGACGTATAAGCATAAAAGCAATTACAAAGTGCCTGTGGACTGAACACTAGGTGTGGCCCAGGCTCATGTGTGAACAAGGTGTTTGTTTAGATTAAGTACTGCTGTTAACATTCACTTTTAAGTCTGGTTGATGAGACTCTTGGGGATAAAAAAAAAACAGTTCGTCATTGGCACGTTGCAGGAAAATGAAAACTAAACTGGTTTGCACAATTATTCGCTAGATGTAGTTTTTATGTTTAATGTCTTGAAAAAAATAAGATGTGATTCAATAAATTTTTATATTGCTTATTTTACATGATTGTAAAATGGAAAGTATCCAAGTATAGATATATTTTAACATTTCTTTGCAGTGGTCTTTATTGACAGTAAATGGGGGGTGGGGGGGGTTTGTCATGCAACAAAGGTACCAAGGTAAGGAATCTAACTATGGATCGAGGAACTCTTTCACATTACAACACTTGCGTTCCAGTGGAAGCAGGTAATTGATTCCACTTCTGCCCCTGGAAAAAAAAAGACACACAAGGCTGCCCTGTCAGAAATGTTTAATTTCCACCCAACCCCAGCCAGCCTCACCCATCCAGGGATCTTCTGAACAGCAGCCGCCTTGGTGTATGTGCTGCCAGCAAAGATGACTGTCTTCCTCCACGGGTCTGCCTGATGCCTCATCAACTTCTTCCCCCAAGCAGCAATGAGCAGTAACTGTTCAACCAGCCCAGAGCTGCAGTATGCCTGTTCTCCAGACCTGCAGCTTCTTCTAAACATACAGTATGCACGTTTTCCAGAGATGCCGTCTCAGCCATCCCTCCAGGTCCTGTCTTCTGAGCAACAGCCACGCTGACACAGATGTTGCTCGCCATCATTCCTCACTTCCATCCTCAATGGGTTTAGCTGACGCCTCTTAACTTCTCCACCCAAGCAACAGCTTGCAACTTATCCAACTAATCAGCATTTGGAAGCAACATGTCTTGAGCTGCTTATTCAAGAGCTTTGAAATGCTCCTTCCCCAGAATAGGAAACTTCAACATGTAACTCCTCCAGAGCTGCAGCATTCAAGTTCTTCGAAGATGAAACATGCAAAATATCCAGAGCCACCTGCTGCACTTTTATAAATCCCAGTGAGTTGAGGGGCACAACCTGGACAGGTCAGTGCCAGTAAATGGTTGTTCTTAATGTCTCAAAGTGATTTGTTTCTAAGTAAAGTCAGAACGAGCTTATGCTAGGCTTGATGATGCATGATTATGGGTATAAAGAAAGCCTGCTGTGTGAATGTCATTCCAGTCATTTACTTCCTCTATTCTCTGTGTCCTCGTCAGGGTTGCAGCTGGACTACAGCCCATTGCAGCAGTCATGGGGCAGGAGTCAGATTACACCTTGGGCTCCCATTACATTTTCAATCAGTTGTTAAATGTTCCCTCAAAACTACTTTTACACTGTCGAGACAATTTGTAAAGAACATTTAATGTTTTATTTAAGATTACAGACAAAAATAAACCACATCTTGCAAAA
The DNA here is from genome assembly GCA_037039145.1 of Fundulus diaphanus. NCBI lineage: Eukaryota > Metazoa > Chordata > Actinopteri > Cyprinodontiformes > Fundulidae > Fundulus > Fundulus diaphanus. Next base: position 59,693,852 of record CM073125.1, read on the forward strand.
TGTGCACATATCATATGGCAGGTTAACTAGACCAGGTTACACATAGAATTCTTGGAGACAATCGTTTTTTTTAAAAAAACAACTAAATAACATTGAAAAAAAAACTTTAAATTTGTGGAAAAAATGCAAAACAATTGACTTTGTTGTTGAATTTTCTTATGCTTATCATTAAGCCAATGAACTGTCATACAACTTGCATGAATACAATTTTGGTACAGGCAATTACTGAAAGTTGAGGGTCATCCCTGATGCCTCTTCCTGCTGCTTGTTGAATAAAATCTCCACCAATAAAAAAAACATTTTTGAGTTTTTTCAGCAATATTAGTTGTTTCTAGCAGAATGCTCAGTGTGTGGGAGTGTGGTTTGGCAGCTTGGTTTGTTATCCGGCTCAAGGGCTAGTTCTCACTTTAGTTAAAAAAATGTTTGCTAGGTTAAACTGCACCAGCTAACAGTGTTCATAGTTTTTCATATAGATGAATGTCATTTAAATGTTGGGCTTTCATTTATCTGTATATTTATTTATTTATGTTCAAGCTGGATATGTAATAAACGCCATAACTACAAAGTGTTTGAAAACAATAGTTTGATGCATACATAAATCTATTGTAATTTTGTTTTATTATCATCATTAATATGTTTATGTGATAGGGGCATAACAAAAACATTGTTACAATCTGAAGTGCAACTAGATGACTAATGGACAGTGCAAAATGTCCATTAGTCATCTAGCTAATAGCTAATTTGCAGACCAAGTCCCTAAGACAAAACACATACAAGCATGAAAAACATACAGAACATATAATACAGGCTATATACAAAAATTGTGTAAAAGTTGCTCTAATGTTCACAGCTTTGAGTAGATATAAGCCATTTTTTTTAATTTGTTGTATGAGGTCTGTGAGGGTGTTTTTTATTCACATAGGTTTAAAATAATGCACACAGATGTAAATATTTCTGAGCAAGTCAGATAGGAACCAAACATTTTAACTATAGTACAGGGGTTAAAGTTCTATGTCACTGCAACGGATTCAATTGGAAAATGAGCGCAAAAAGTTCTATCTGGACTTTTTATTCAAGGTTTTAAACTGAAGCTGCTCTCCACCAATGAAACTTGGTAGAGCCGGGACATTAGCCAATCAGAAAGAGAGTAGGGCGGGTCTTTGCAAAGCGGACATCTGCCCGTCTGAGATTTATCGATGATCATTTTAAGTTTTGGAAGAGATTTTTAAATTGGCCACAGATGGCATGAATGAAAGTAATGGTGGTCAAAGGATTTATTTGGATTTACGCAAACCAGCAGGTCAGAAAGTTCAGCGGATTGAACAGCTGACAACAACTTCCCTCGGAAGTCTGTACATCCATATCCAGTTCAAAACCAAAGTTGTCTCCAACTAGAACTGAACATGACAAAATGTCCCATTTCAGCCAAATAAACCACAAAAGCTTAGAGCAGATCATTCAGCAGCTAAGTTCCTCCCCACAGTTTTCTTTAAGAAAGTTTTGCCTGTCATAGCGTCTGAGTTGACTCAGATAATAAACACGTCCCTTCTGTCAGGTGTTTTCCCCCAGTCCCTAAAAACAGCAATTATCAAACCACTGTTAAAAAAGAACAATTTAGACAAACTACTACTCCAGAAATACAGGCCCATCTCAAACCTCCCCTTTATCAGTAGATTATTGAGAAAGCTGTATTTCAACAATTAAACACCTTCTTAACAACGACCAGCCGCTTTGACGTTTTCCAGTCTGGCTTCCTCACCACAGTACAGAGACCGCCCTTATCAAGGTGTTTAATGACATCCATATAAATACAGACTGTGGAAGAACCACCGTGCTGGTACTATTGGACCTTAGTGCAGCATTTGATACTGTCGATCACTCCATTCTGTTAGAATGCCTGGAGAACTGGGTCGGCCTCTCTGGTATTGTAATAACTCAGAAGCTGGAGACCTGATAATTCAGCCAAACAGGAGTGGTTTAAAAGGTTTGAGAAACTGGAGTAGCGGGAAGAGAAAATAGCTGGAGCACACTCTGGAACCACTGCAAGGAGGAGAAAAAAGCTTAGTTGTTTAGACCAACTCAGTGGCATATAAAGTGCACTGAATAAAAGCCACTAACCTTTTCAGCAGCTGGGAGGTTGTGCTGGTCCTAATAGGTGGATCCAAGGGCTCTGTTTGTGTGAGCTGAATCAACTGACGGTGATCTGCTTCAGGCAGGTGGGGTGTGGGGCAGAGAGAGAAAGGTAGTCTGTGGTCCAGGCTTGGGTGACACACGATAAGGCACACGTCAGGCAGAGGTTTCTGAAAGGGGCAGAGTTTGGTCATGACACAACTCAGTGTTCAGTGTCCAGAAATCTGAGGCCAATAGGAGAGTCCGACAGGGGCCAGGCAAACAGGCAGGAATCCACAAAACAGAACTGGTCGATGTCAGATAGGAAATCAAGCCATCAAGAGTTAGCACACAGCTTCAGCTGCTTCTGCTAGTAACCAATGATCAGGCCTGAAGTCTGGGTGTAGTGATGGACTGTTTTTAAAATCATTAATACTTGCTTTTAGTTTCCATTTTCCCATGTCTTGTTTTGTTTAAAATTTTCTACATTTTATTCCAACTAGCTTATATTCTGTTTTTATTGTCCTATGTTGTAATCATGTAAACCACTGTGTGTTGCCCTTGTACTGAAATGTGCTATACAAATAAACTTGCCTTAACTTGCCTTGCCTAACTTCAACTGTATTATATTAAAAGAAACCTGAAAGCTAGGATGATGACCACTTGCAATGGATGCAACCAATACTGATAAGAAAGGTGGTCAAATATTTAGGTAAAAACATTGTTGACAGCAGCAAACAGTGTGTGGTTTCTTTAAGACATCCTCAGTAACATTTATCCAAATGCATGGAGTCATTTTACCAAGTATGTGAGACTGGATCAGAATACATCCACAAAAAACTTTAAACTAGTGAACAAACTTCTTGTTTTGAAACATCATTGAACCAGTATGCTGTATAATTACCCCACTCTGGTAGAAGCACTGTTCAAATAAATAATTAAAAGCAGAAAATGAATACGACACACGGCTCATCAATGACTACATGATCAGGTTCTAAGTTGTCTTGTCTGTATAAAAATTAACCCCTGATCCACGCCATGCAGTCAGCTGTGGCTCACGCCCCAGTATTTGCATGTAAACTAACATTTCTCTAGTACCACAGTTATATACAGGGATGTCAGCTGAATCATGTTCAGATATGAACACGTGCCTGATGTGCTCGTGCTGGATTTATTACAGAATTATTTACTTATGGTTCAAAAAGCTTAGTTATGTAATTGCCACAAAATCAGAAGTAAAGAAGCTAAAAATAAATAATTAACATGCTCACAGAGCTCATTGGAAGAGTGATTCAGTTGAAAAGCACTCACACAGTGAAGCTTTTAACCCTCATCTTCTTAGGTTACAAGTTCTATGTTTAATTAGGCATAAAGTGTTACATACTGTTGGGCAGGTGAGATGCCTGTGAATATATTAGATAAGAGTGTTGGTACTCTTAATTCTGGTATGCTGTGGCATCTAGCAATACACTGATCCTGATATTTTATTTAAAATCTACATGATCCCAGTAGCTCAGATTATTACAAACAACAAGTCACCATAATTATGCAGACGACACACAGCTCTGCATCACGATGTCACCAGGTGACTATGAACCCATTCAAGTGTTGAGTAGACGCCAGAACAAATCAATGCATGGATGTGCAATAATTTTCTTCAACTGAATAAAAACAAAACTGAAGTAATAATTTTGGACCAAACAAAGAGTGATGAAGAGTTAGCACAGAGCTTCAGTTATTACAGTAATAAACCGCTGATTCATTTCAATTCAATTCAATTCAATTTTATTTATATAGCACCAATTAACAAGTCATAAAGTCATCTCAAGGCACTTTCCAAAGTCAAATTAAATCAAATCCTCCTGATTGGTCAGAAAGTTTCCTCTCTAAGGAAACCCAGCAGGTTGCATCAAGTCTCTCCAAGCAGCATTCACTCCTCCTGAAAGAGCGTAGAGCCACAGTGGACAGTCGTCTGCATTGTTGATGGCTTTGCAGCAATCCCTCCTACTGAGCATGCATGAAGCGACAGTGGAGAGGAAAACTCCCCTTTAACAGGGAGGAAAACCTTCAGCAGAGCCAAGGTCCGATGTGAACAGCAATCTGCCTTGACCGACTGGGGGTTAGAGAAGACAGAGCAGAGACACAGAAAGCACAGAAGCTCACATTGATCCAGGAGTACTTTCTATGTTAGAGAGGGTCCCATCAGGCCTGAAATCTGGGTGTAGTGATGGACTCAGACCTGAACCTCCATCTAAAGACAATTACAAGTTTGGCTTTCTATCACCTGAGGAACATTTCCAGGATTAAAGGACTGATGTCTCAGCAGGATCTAAAAACTAATCCATGTTTATCTTTAGTAGAACTGATCACTGCAACGGTGTTTTCACATGTCTGCCTAAAAAGTGGATCAGACAGCTGCAGCTGATCCAGAACGCTGCTGCCCGCGTCCTCACTAAGACTAAGAACGTAGAGAACATGGACCCGGTTCTGAAGTCCTTACACGGGGTCCTTGGATCTCAGAGAAAAGTCTAAAATATTTCTGTTAGTTTAAATCACTAAATGGCTTAGCACCTAAATACATCACAGATTTGTTGTCGTATCAACGTCCAGACCACTCAGGTCTTCTAGCTCCAGTCTACTCTACACACTTAGAACCAAAACCAGACGTGGAGATGCAGAATTCAGTTTTCATTCTCCACTAATCTGTAACAAACTTCCAGAAAACCACAAACACTTGATTTGAAGTTATTTCAAATCAAGGTTAAAAACGCATTTGTTTAGAGATGTTCTAGTTGAGCTATTAACAGAAGGATCATTAATTTCTGGCTGTAGGTCAGTTTTTCTTTACTTTCCTTCATTATGCTGCTGCCATTGATTTTCATGTTTTTTTTTCATTATGTAAAGCACTTTGGATTGTATTGTTGTGGAAATGTGCTGAACAAAAACACTTTCCTACTATCAGGAAAGCCCCAAGAGACTAAAATGTGTCTCCTCAATAAATTCTAATTAGCTGCCAGCTGAGACAAATGTAGCTGTTGCTTTTTACATGATCTGATTTCTCATACAGAGAAAAAATCAAGAAAAAGAAAACCCACGGGTTAACTTTGTTGTTGAAGGTGATTCTAAACAGATGTTTGTTTTTTTCTCAGATCCAATTACACACTATGTCATGCCTCCTGATTTGTAATACAGCACAGCCAAAGACAATTGATGGTGTAATGCCAACCAGTAGAGGGGTTTTATCAAAGAAAGCCTTGATCCTGAGCAAGCATGTGGTGACAGTGGAGAGAATAGCCCCCCTTTTAACAAGTGGAAACCGTCAAGCACAAAAGCATTAAGAATACTTTCTGTGTAAAGTACATAAAGGTCGTGTCAGGAGAAGGCTTCATCTATAGGAAACAGTTAAATGGAAAAGTTCTGATCCAGCGATTCTATCTACAGGATGAAAAACAAAGAGGTTAACAAAGTTATTCACAGCAGTAGGTCATTGTGTCGTTTTGTCCTGGGAGGAGACATGGCTAAACACATGAGTTTTAATAATAATTATGTTGTGTCTTTTCATTATTTGCCTTTGCTTTATTTTTATTTTACTATTTTAATGGACTGTATGTATATGTTTATACATGTTTTACTTTTTGGAGTCATATTTGACTCTGATTTCTCTCCACATTGCTTCTTTAATGAGAAATCCCATGTTCTCTGAGTCGTAGACAACGTCAGAACAACGTCATTTCCACTCAAAACTCAAAACCCACATGTTCAAGATTGCCTTTTCATTATGATTTTCTGTTACTTTCCTGTGTGTAGTTTGTGTTGTTTCTTTTAACTATGACGATGTTGCTTTTACCACTTATTGTTTTTACCTGTAAAGGGTGCTTGGGTGTTTTGAAGGCGCTTGAAATAAAATGTATTACTATTATTATTATTATTAATATTACTTTTGATTAGTTCACTCATGTTCGATTCCAATTCTAAATGCAAACAAGGCCTTTAATAAATTACTATTCCAACATTTTATCCAATGTGATTTGACAATGAGATAAAATGAGAAAGTCCTTAAATGTGTCATTTTTCTTGAAGGAAAAAAAATAAAATAAAACAAAATTAAATTTAGCACCTGCACATCCAGGTATTTTTCGCACCCAGTCCCAAGTATCCAGGCATTTTTGGTGGCCGTCATGGACTAAAGACGTTAGAGACTATGTATTAGCTTGTCCTGTCGGAGTAAGGCGTCCCATCAACCACCCTCTGCACTTCTTCAGCCTCTACCTATTCCCAAGAGACCCTGGTCTCACATCGTTGTGGACTTCGTCACAGGGTTACCTACCTCTCAAGGTATGACCACCATACTAACCGTAGTAGACCATTTCTTGAAAGCCTGCCATCTCATTCCTGTCCGTAAGCTACCCAACTCCCATCAGACCGCCCACCTCCTCATCAGGCATGTGTTCAGGCTGCATGGAATCCCGGCGGAGATCCTGTCTGACCGGGGCCCTCAGTTCATCTCCCAGGTTTGGCGACATTTCTGCTCTGCTCTCGGTGCCCGTTATACTCTCACTTCAGGTTATCACCCGCAGACTAACGGCCAAACTGAACGCATGAACCAGCAATTAGAAACAACTCTCCGTTGCCTGACTTGATCTTTGCCCACAGACTGGAACAAGTTTTTGCCTTGGGTAGAATACGCCCTTAACTCCCATAAGTCTGCATCTACTGTTTTTTCACCTTTTGAAATAGCATTGGGATATCAACCTCCACTACTTTCCACCGACGAACTCTCCATCCCTTTCACCTCCGTTAACCAGTACATTGCTCGATGCCAAGAGACCTGGAAAGCCACCATCACTGCTCTCACACGCGCCGCAGAGCAGAGTAAGAGATTCGCCGACCGTCGGCGCCGACCTGCTCCCTCTTACCGCCCCGGTCAGAAGGTTTGGCTCTCCTCCAGGGATGTTCTCTCGGACCCGTCTGCTAAAAAAGCTGGCTCCTTGTTTCTCTGGACCATATGAGATTGATAGGATCATCAGCCCTTCGACAGTACGCCTTCATCTTCCGCCACACTCCAGAGTTCATCCAACGTTCCATGTGTCTCAGATCAAGCCGGTTCGAGAGACTACACCTGCGGCTCATCGGGAGCAGAATCTGCGGCCTTCTTAAGCAGAGCTGTGACAGATGGAAGACGGCGGAGCCTTAACCAGTCGTGGTACGACAAGGCCGACCAAGTCCTGGTTACCTATTCGTGAGTCTGTTCTGGTTTTCCCACTACATTGGACTTACTTCTGTTTTTTCCTGTTTTGCTACAGTTTTGCGTGCTTGGACGCACATACCTGTTCCAGAGATTTTGTGAAGAGTGATCCGTGGATTCCTTTGCTCAGTTTTTCGCGCTGGCTCTCCTCCTCAAACTTGTTGACAAATACTCAGCCGGGGTGAGGTCCCCTTCCCGGATACCCACGGACGCTCGCCTGCTCAGCCCTCTGGTCACTCCATCTGTCTCTTCAGCCTGCGGTAGTTGACTCGGGTTCCTCGCCAGACTCCATCTGCCGCCCTCCAATCACCACCCACACATCAGAGTAGACAGTAGTACCTTGACAATAACCTCCCCAGTCCGACACTCACCGACTAAGGGTAAGCCGCGCATTATCCACAATTCGCTGTTCTCGTCATCTTCTCATTTGGTCTCCTTCCTTTACAGTCAACCCCGCCCCGACATTCAGGCCTCGATCCCGGCGTCCAGTCATAGCTCCGTGTATTTGCTCTGTTCCTTTAATAAAGACTCTTAAAACTGAGTGCTGGTCTCCCTGATACTTTCTGCATGTGGGCTAAAGCGCTAAAAACATGACAACAGGAGGATCCACAACCACAACAACAGACTATTGCATTTGTTTGAAATTAAGTAAATTGTAAAGAAACTTTGCTTTTTACTGTTTGTAGCTTTCAGTCTGATCTGTGACTTGGACTTTACAACTAAACATTCTCTCTCTTTGCAGGGAGATGTGGGGCTCTGGTCTTTTCAATAACTCCTGTAGTGGTGTGTGCAGATACCAGTGGAGAGCAAGGTGAGGCTGCAGAGCCATCTGGAGAAGCCGTTGGGTTTTATGGGCTGAAGTCTTCTGAGTTCTGGACACAAACATGGTTTTACAGGTATATAGCCATGTTATATGCTTGTAGAAAAGACCAAAAACCATTTGATCATGATAAAATGAGGTTATATACACCAAGCCTTCATCCTGATAATGTTTGATGGTCCTTTTTGTGGATAAAAAGCCCCAGCACCAGGCGCGATGACCAGATATAAACATATGTGGCGGCATCTACTGGCAGTTTGACAGAACTATCATAATGCCAGTTTGCTTAATTAATAAATCAAAATTAAATAATGCCAGACCGAGCCTGACCCTCTGCAATGCCTCACAGTAAAGCAGCAGCTCAGCGTGATCGAACACCAACCGTTATTAATTAAATAAAACGATCTACAGCAACTTTAAGAGCCTCATATCAGAATATTTACTCACGTCAGTCAACTCTGCGTCACATCTGAGCCTCGGCAGGTTTAGCGTCTGCTTCAGTGAACACCAACGTTCAGACTGGATTCCCAGAGACATTCCAGGCTTTTCCCTCTTGGAAATATATATTTTTGCATTTTTCTTTTACTGGATCTTGGACCTTTCTTCATTGTTTCGCTGGGGGATGTTAATAGCTGTTAGCCGCTTCCTTGTTTTAACCCCTGCTGCACATGCGCAGTACGTACTTCTGTTATTAAAAATAAACACGAAAGGCTTTAAATACTAACAAAGCATAAATCACCAAAATAATAACTAATATGGCACCAGGATGTGATGAACTTTCATAAGAACTTTGTATGCAACCAGACTGAGCTACTGACACATCAATAAATAAATAAATAAATAAATAAGCAAAATAACATGGCTATGCACCTTTAATATATTTACCAAAGTTTCTGAGTAAAGTTGAAGAGGATAAAACAAGACAGGTTCCACCGTATGTGGCAGCAGATCCACAGGTCTTCAGATATGAAATGCCTATCACTTAAATGACCCATTAACGAGGGGTTTAGTCACTGAGGGCTGTGAGTCTGGGTGTTTGATGCAGTTTCACTTTAATTACCAGTTAAGAGCCAGGAACATGAAACACTGCCATAAAGTTCACTCTCAATTTCTTTTCAATCACTTGTAAAGCTTTTATTATTTCAGTCTGTGTGATGTACCACATATATGTTTGGAGAAAATGATTAGGTCATTTTCCCCAGACAGTGTTCAACAGAAAAAGGTGATCTCCAACCACAAACAACTGAGCTGAAGTATATCACTTCTACTCAAGTCTAAGATGGTTTCTAACTGTACTCAGGATCCACTGCTTAGTTTATGATCATTGTCGGTGTTTGAGGGAGGACTGTAATTTCACCAAAGAAGATAGTATTTACTGTAGAATCGGACCCCAACATCTGCAAAATCAACAGTCATCTTTTTCTTCACTTCTATAAGTTTCGATTCATTGTTTATTTATTATTAATCAAAAATAACCATAGAGGATTACAGATGAGGTGCAACAAGATTTATTAGTGCTTCACATTACTGAGAATGTGAACGTAAGGACTGAAAGCAGGTAGTGCCTTTTAAATCAACGTCCTGCATTATACAACAGAAAATGTCCATTTCCTTTTGTTCCCATTATGAATGAGGTTTAGGTGCTACATAAATACAGTGGAAGTAGCAGTCGCTCCACAGAGAAATGCACACAGCCCATATTCACTCGCCCTACAAAGACGCTGCGGTAGTCCTCCGGCTAGAACTCCAGCACGCCCTCAGAAAGCTGGATTGTATTTGTGTCATCAGAAATGGGAGGTGGCGAAATCAGGACACTGGGAGGCCAAAGACGAAACAAACAAAAGACTTCAATTGGACATTCAGGTGAAAGCGCTTCGAGGCGATGGTAAGACACAAATCCTAAAAAGACAGAATGAAAACCTTAAACCTGGATCTAACAGCAACTAAAGAAATGGGAACAAGGCACACAGCACAATGAGCTGGATGAACACTAGCAAGATAAGAGGTGAAACAGACAACCGATGCTTAACAAGTTGAAGACAAGACAAGAAGAAAACAGAGGTTAAAGTTCAGGTTTAACAAAGCTCCAAACGCTAGAGGAGAAATGAGATGACGATATATCAAAATTCGAAAAGTATCAAAGTCTGTAGATCCTTTCTTGCAACAATATTATGTGTGTTAATAGGTTAAAGCTCTGCACTTGTGTAATTTGTTTCATTTTTACCTAGAAGACCACAGATTTCAAAGAAAAACTTTCACTAAGAACCAAGGAGCAATTATTTACATTTAAAGTTAAAGACAAGAAGTCATTTCATATTTCATCGTATGGCCATAGATACTGCAGCTAATAGTGTATAGTGCCAAGAAAACCTGATGTGAGTGGGAGTGGTGACCTAGTGGTTAAAGAGGCGGGTATTTGCGTCTTGGAGAGGCCTCATAGGTCAGTGGTTCAAAACTCAGTCTGTCACTCTGGATCCCTGAGCAAGACCCTTGGCTACATGTACTCCCCTGTGTGCTGGCAGCACGCTGCTTCCTAAGGGATGGGTTAAACAGAGACACATTTCCCCTCTGCGGGACAATAAAGAGAAATATGTGCTGAAAATAAAGACAGTCAATCTGACAGTATATTCCCTTTTAGTAAAACTGTTTTTTATTAACTTGACTGGGCTATAGCTGAGGAACACATAACTGCTCTGTCTTTCATTTCTGTAACGACAAGAACCCGCCTTTCCTTTGCCTGCTGTTTGTATGCATTATGTGCAGCGGCAACAACATGTTCTGCAAAACAGAACAGTATTTTCTGGGAACCTATCTATCTATCCATCCACCCATCAAAAAATGTATAACAACCATTATTAACCACATTTTTCTGGCACTTTTCTTTCTTGAAAATGAAACTATGTCCCCACAATTTTCAGTGACTTTTAGCATCTCAGCCATTAAAGATATTCAGCAACTATGAGCATTAACAAAATGCTCTCATCAGGTTTATCTGCAGATCAAATAATATATTCAATTCAATTCAATTTTATTTATATAGCGCCAATTCATGAAACATGTCATCTCAAGGCTCTTTACAAAGTCAAATTCATATTATACAGATTGGGTCAGATTATACAGATTGGTCAAAAATTTCCTATATAAGGGAACCAGTTGATTGCTTCAAAGTCCCGACAAGCAGCATTCACTCCTGGAGAAGCGTAGAGCTACAGGGAGAGTCGTCTGCATTGTCCATGGCTTTGCTGCAATCCCTCATACTGAGCAAACATGAAGCGACAGTGGGAAGAAAAACTCCCCATTAACGGGAAGGAAAAACCTCCAGCAGAACCAGAACCAGGCTCAGTATGAACGGTCATCTGCCTCGACCCACTGGGGGTTACAGAAGACAGAGCAGAGACACAACAAGAGAGACAAACAAGCACAGAAGCTCACATTGATCCAGTAATCTGTTCTACATTAGATGGTAATAGCGGGTGATCTGTCTTCCCTGGATGATGTCACAGTTAACAGAACGTCAGACCAGGTGTACCTACTATAAAGAAAAATAGAGAGAGAACAAAAAGTTAAAAGCTGAAATGAAGACAGTGATTTCAATGCAATGCAAAACTGGAGAACAGTAGAAATCAGTAGAGTGAGAAAAATAGGCCCTGATGTCCTCCAGCAGTCTAAGCCTATAGCAGCATAACTATAGAGCAGGGGTCACTAATTAAAAATCAGCGGAGTCCGAATAAAGAAAATCAACAACCAGTAAAGGTCCGGAGACATTTTTCATTATAATCCGTTACGTTAAACAGCATTTAACACTGAAATAAAATACTTTTTAAATAAAGAAAATCATAAAAATAGAATGTTTTCCATTTTAAAATCTAAAGTTCTTTTTGAAATAGAGAACAATCTTTCACAGTTTGGTGTATATAGACAATTTCCTGACTTTCACATCTTTTATAAAACACCTGAACTGACCGCTTGTTTTTCTTTTCTTTTTTTATGGCTTAATGAGAGAAGTTGGCTTTAGGATTTTAAACCTGGGTTTGAATGGCGACAAAGCCATTCTCAAGCGCATATCGAGGTGCTCATTTGTACTGTGCCTTTAAATCGGCTATTTTCTCCGTACGTATGGCTGAAGCAAGCGGATATGTTTGGGAAAATGTGCTGTGCTTCATTTCGTAGTGTCGCTTAATGTTGCTGCTTCTGATGAGAGCAACTGTCTCGGAACAAATGAGACACTTCACTTTTCTTTCACCTGTTCACTGGGCTTCTTCCAGCAGTCCACTCTTTCTCTGCTCTTTTTTTCTCTTCGTCTTCTCCTTTTTTCCCACTGCCCTGCTTGCTACAGGTTTGACTGCTGTGTCTAAATGTAGCTAGCAGCAGCAACACCCAGCTCATTGGCTAATTTGCATCACGTGCAGCCTGGTGCCGGACGCTCCGGAGGGCTTTACCATATTAACAGGAGAAGCGGCGCAAGTGAAATTAGACGCTGTCGTCGGACAGCATGCAGTAATTTATAAATGTTTTTAAATCAGGTTGGGTCCGTATTAGCCAGCAGGTGGGTCCGGATCCGGACCCTGGTCCGCTAATCCGTGACCTCTGCTATAGAGGTACCTCAGGGTAACATGAGCCACTCTAACTATAAGCTTTGTCAAAAAGAAAAGTTTTAGGATTAGATTAGTCTTAAAGTTATATGCTAGTCTTAAAGTTATATGCTACGTTATCACATCCGGTCCTACGCCGCTGACATACAGGGCAGATGTGCAATAATGGGCTAAAGCTGTATGATAACATGGCACCACAGTGGCTCTTTGGCTGTAGAAAACTGAACTTCTTCTCTTTTGATTTTCTATAGAACTAGCTTGGTCTGGTAGAGCATTTCGAGAATCAAGATTCTTTATTGTCACCATGTGTTACCATAGTGACTTTTCTTTTAGACAGACACCAGCTCAGGATGCACACAAAGTTGGTATGACGCTTGCTGAAGGAAGAACATTTGCCTGATCGGTTCTGTTGTATTCTGAAGTTCACTAAACTTAGGTTCTGCTGGAAAGGTTTGTGCTTGTTCTGCGTAAACAGTAGTCTCAGTCACACACGCAGACATTTGCCAGCAGCATCATTGCTGTTACACCTGGTGACTATGCCTAAAGGATTCCCAAGGTTTTTTTCTTTTGTGTGCATGTGCAGCCAGGCAGAGGAACAGAGAGCTCCTTTGCACCCAGTCTTGTCTGCGTCATTTGAGATCAGATGCAAAGAGCTAACTGGCAGTGGGAGCTGTAAAGGGATGATCCTCTGTGAAGGTCACTCACTCATGTCTCTCCTCTGACTGCTCTTCAGAGAAAACAGGAAAATCGAGTGTCTGTTTCTTTTTCGTGTTTTTTTTTTTCTGTTCCCAGGAATCCTTTTCAACATTACCTCTGGGCGTCTTTTTGTTGCTGTTGTTGTTCTTCTTTTCAGCCAGAGGAAGATGGGAGGGCCCAGAAAGCTTTAAAATTGTGACCTCACTCTGCACACAAAGACAGAGTGCAGCTGAAGACTCTTTGGCCAGACTGGACACTGCAGAGAGGAAGAGCTTTTAAATTCAACTGTCACTTCCCTAACTAAAGAATGGTCTTTCCTATTATTCTCTCCAGCTGTGGAGGCAAACATTGTTTTCCTCCCTGAGCATCGCAGAGGTTTTGTTCCCCAGGAGGTACACGTCTCCCTGGAACTTTTATTCCCTGTCCTTAGTAGTCTTTAGAAACTATTGGCTTCGTTTGTCTTGTGCAAAAAGGTAACTTATACTCACTTGTTTAACTTTCTGTTTTATTTATTTGACAGAAGGTATCCTTATCAGCGTTAAACTAAAAAAACTAGCAAGTCTTTCATTTTGGTTAAAAACAGAAACAAAAATACATTTTAGAAGACAAATCCTCCTTATCCACCAGATAAAAGCCAGTTGTAATACTTATGTTTCTCATTCTGTAACATTTTCTGGGACTGGACTGGTAATTTAGGGACTTTCTTTCACGACTTTTTCCCTGTTGGCTAATGACCCGTTTTGCACAGGGTCCGGCCCCATCAATCACGTCGCGCATTCATCAGTCACAGCAAACTCAGGTGAAGCCAGGAGTACATTTTATCCTTTACATCTTGCATTTGGTTGAATTCAGTGGTGAAATCCATCAGGACTATTGAAAATGAGGCTGTATCATGTACAGTGAAATAATTTTAAAAGATCAACTATCTTGTTGTTTGGGGTATACAGGTCTTAAAAGCTCTCATTATCACAGAATAAGGTGCTTAATTTGTCATTATACATACAACAAAATTACGTAGATCACAGGGAGGTTAGCCTGAGCTGCTGGAACTGAGCGCGCTGCCACCAATGGCCGACCTGACCAGCATGTCTTTAGTGGTCGGGGGAAACTTACGCAGACACGGGGAGAACATGCAAACTTCACACAGGAAGGCCACTGCTGAGTCCAGGACTCAAACCCGGGACGTTCCTGCTGTGGTGCAAGAGTGCTAACCACTGCCCACCGTGCCACAGCTATGAACTAGAAGCAGCTCCTAAATTGAGATAAAAAAAACAAAAACATTTTTTTTTCTTCGGTTAAACAGCCACCTTAGTCTCACCTCATGTCATTTAAAATGTCTCAGAAGTGTGTGCTTGACCCTCCCTGTGATCTTTTCTGAATTTCTGTTAGAAATCACAGTACAAGGAGGCATCTGTCTCCTAAACACTAATATTAATCTTTGTTTCCACATATGCTACGATGTGTTAAATGAAAATTTAAAGAGTTAGTCACATCTGAGCCCATTGTTTTTCATCTCAATGGGAGCTGGGACATTTTCAGAAGATGCTAGAAGGTGCCTAGGTGGAATTTCTAGTTTTGTCTAGTTTGGGAGGTATTATTCTTTTTATTATTACAACAGGGCTCATTAGAGCCAACCTGAGGTTTCCAGGGACCTTCCCGTGAGAAGCTGTGGTGTGACACTTTGTGAGAAGGTATATATAGTATATAATGGAGTGATATCTGAAGGAGTTTTTGATTTTGTCTAGTTGGAACAGAAGAGCAGATGGGTGGATGCTGAGAGCATTGTAACATTTTATGTGGTTCTCTCCTTGCAAGGGTCTAATAAAAGTGCTGACTTTTGAGTGTAAATCACCAATATCCATCTTAAGAGTACAATATTTTTTGTTCCATTTACACTTCACAACAAAGCCACAAACAACGGCCACAACTCATGTCTGAATTGTTGAGCAACATTATGGTGTTTAGTATGAAATATTTCTCATAAACATTCTTGCTTGCTCTTGCTGCTCCACATCTCCGTCTTGCAGGGAGCTCAAAATATGTCCCAGATTGTGGATGGCCTGGGTCACCCATAATTTGTTTGGCCTTTTATTTTGTTTGACCTTGGTAGAAATTTCTCGCCAGTCTTTACTCGGTGTCAGTAATCTTGTTGGCCATGCTGATGATTTTGGACGGTCTGTTTGTGTCCTTCACTCCCAAATGTCCAGAGGAACAAGTGTGAACTCCTGATCACCTGAACCCTGACTGACATTGATCAGAACTGCTGGAATGACACACATCACATTTTTACATCAATCTGAGGATGTAAAAATAGTCCAAGTATAAAGTAGTTTTTAATAAATATTTTTTTCCCTTTTAGACCATGATGTAATTTGTAAATAAGTTAACAAACTAGCTTTTGCTAACTTATTTACATCTGTTTAATTCTGCCTTCTACTTTTTGCTCATCCAAACTAAATTTTTATTTTGGTCAAACTCTCAAAATATGCTGTTCTTCCCCATTTTTTCAGGTTTTACTTTTCAGAATGCATGGCGATTGAGAAATGGTGATAGAATATTTGCCCATAATATGAATGTTTTTAGTTGTGGCCACCTTTAAAACTTGAAGACGTTGTTGTTGGTGTTTAATAGACCCCTAACTCGGTTTAAAATTGTCACTCCTTTAACTTAAAGACAAAATCTGTTGGCAATATTTAACTCTATGAATGTCAGAGAACAAAGTTAGAAGTGACAAAATGCATTAAGATTTGAGCTCATCCTGTTTCTCCGCTGTATGTAGCAAAGACAAAGGTATTATAGTAAAGTTAAAAGCAATGGGAGATATATACCGTATTAATAACATCTCCCCATGAATACCAACAAACATGTATGGACATGCATGGAAACTCTGCTGTTGCCAACCTCTTCACTTTACCGGTGTTTTCATAAGTCTTTGTTTGATTGAAGAAGTTAAACTTTGTTCTATATATTGCACTGTCTACATCTTTCAAGTCAATGTCAAGTAGGACATGCTACGAAGTATTTATTTGAAATGACAAAAAATAAAATTGGTTATAACTGGTGGCCTTCAAAGGTATTCGTTCTCTTGGCATTTTTCATGTTTTGTTACCTCATAACCTTGAATTGTAATTGATTGTTTAAGAGTTTGCAAAATTTAATTTACAGAACATGCCTACAACTTTGAAGATGTATTATGAATTGTAAAGCAAAGAACAAATAGGACAAAACAACAGAATAATTTAATGTGCAGAACTGCTCACCCTCCTAAAGTCAGGACTTTGTAGAGCCACCTTTTGTAGTAACCCCAGCTGCCAGTGTCTCTGAATCAGTCTCTATGAACTCGCCTCATCTGCCCTTTGGGATTTCTGCCCATGCCTTGAGGCTAAACTGCTCCAGCTCCTCCATGTTGGATGGGTTTCACTTGTGAACAAAAATCTTCATGTATAACCCCAGATTCTTGATTTGATTGGGGGCTGGACTTTGATTAGGCAATTGCAATACATTTAAATGTTTCCCCTTAAACCACTCAAGTGCTGCTTCAACAGTCTGCTTTGGGTCATTGTCCTGCTAGAAAGTGAACCTCCGTCCCAGTCTCAAATCACAGGCAGACTGTGGGATGGTGTTCTGGTGGTGATGAGATGTATGGGTTTAGGCCAGACAGCGTTTTCCTTCTCACCAGAGCACCAACCTCCAAACATTTGGGAAGTTGCCACTGTGCCTTTTAGCAAACCCAAAACCTGCCTTCTAATTTTTAACAGTTAGAAATGCATGTTTCTGCCCATTCTTCCATAAAGCACAACTCCAAGGAGTGTCGTCTGGACAGATCCTCCAGTCTCTGCTGTGGAGCTCTGCAGCTCCTTACCTTTGGTTTCTGTGTGAATAATGTCCTACTGGGCACCTTTAAAGAATGAAGATGCTGTTGTTGTTTGATAGAACCCTAACTCTTTAACTTTAAAATTGTCTGTGAGGTCTGGTGGGCAGCCTTCTCTTGGCAGGTTTGTTGTGGTATCAAGAGATTTCTATTTGAAGATGATGGATCTGATAGTGCTCCAGTGATCATGAACGATTTGGATATTCTTTATAACCCCACCCTGACTTGTACAGTTCAACAACTTTGTCCCTGACTTGTTTGGAATTTATTGATCTTCATGGTGTAATGCCTCTTGCTTAGTGGTGCTGCAGCCTCTGGGGTCTTTCAGAAAATGTCAGTTTATACTGATAGATCATCTGGTACTTAGATTTTATATAAGTACCCTTCATTTCACTAATTGTGTGTCTTTTGAATGTAACGTTTTAATTAAGGCATTGTGGTAATGTAACACCTTGGGCATTAGGACCTGTAAGACCAAAGAGTTGACCATTGACCTCAGGAAAAGGAAGTCTGACCATCAGTGGGGAATGTGTGGAGAATGTGGCCAGCTTTAAGTTCCTGGGTATGCACATGAATGCAGACCTCACCATGGCGATTGTGAACAAGGCCCAGCACATTCTCCACTCTCCTCAGAACCCCAGAAGGCTCCACATGAGGCAGGAGTTGATGAACATCTCCTATCACTGAGAGTGTCTTGACTTACTGCATATCTGTACAGTTTCCATGCTGCACAATGATGCACAAGAAGGCATTACAGAGGCCATCAACACCGCCCAGAAGATCACCGACCATCCTCTTCCCTCCCTGATGCACCTCTTCAGAACTCAATGCCCTGAGGGCACGCAGCGTTCTGAGGTACTGTACCCACCCATGACACCAGGTGTTTGAGCTGCTGCCCTCGGGTCACAGATACAGAGTACTGAGATCAGGCATTGTGCAATACACAAGTGTATATTTAAAAATTTTCCTGATTTATGACTGCAGTATTTATGTACTGTACACAGTGTAGTTTGGAACAATGATAATGAAGATTTATTTTAACTGGTTGCACCAGAACTTTTCTTTGAATTCAGAGCAAAAGAGGTGGCTCGGTATTCACTTGCCAACTTTTTGTTTATTTTTTTATTCTTTTTTTCTAATTTTTCTCATTTCACTTCACCAACTTACTCTATTTTATGGAGATCCATCACATAATCAATTTAAAAAACGTAAATGACAGGTTGGAATGCAACAAAATAGGTAACACTTTTTGAATACCTTTGCAAGGCACTGTAGTTTTGGCAAATGGCCTTGGTCATTACAAGCTGTGACGTGTCGAAGTACAGTGATGGAGGCAGTAGCATTGATGTAGGTAGGGGCAGTGGGTTGCACCAACTCTTTTCTGGGCCAGAGGAAATAACCACTTTTATCAGGAGCCGGGGGTAGGCTTTGGAGATCAACTGGCAGATTTATGATAAAAACGAGAAGAGAGTAAGTAGGTCAATGCCACACTGGTAAGCTGATGTTTCTTTACTGTGTCCATTACATTGTGTTTTATTTTGTTGGTTAATATCTGTGTCCTAACTGTAAGCATTCTGTTTAGTTCTAGTTTCCTGGAGCTGCTCTCACAGAGAAGAGATCACCAGATTGAAACTGTGAAACCTGTTTAAAATAGCATTCATGAGTCAAGATACATAATGGGAAAAAAACATGTCACTGAAAGGAATAATGCTCATTATGCTTGTTTGTTCTTGGTTGTTTGACTTTTTCGATTTTCCTGTTTCATCATAATCTGTTTGCCATTTTAGTTCATACTTGCATGGATTATGTTCTTAGTCCACTCTTGTATTGTTTTGATTATATACTTAAGTTTCTTTGTGACCTGCTCTGTTCTGTCAGCTGCTCCATGTCTTCCCTGATTGTTCTCCCTTCATTTGACCCCAGGACCATAAAAAGACATCCACCCCTTCTTTTGACTCCTATTCATTTTCAACCTTTTCTATGGTTTAACCCTAACCCTACACCTAATTGACACTTTAACCCCAAACCAACCCTAACACAAAAAAGGTGAGAAACAAAGAAAGGTTCTTTCTTTACATCAAAGTCCTCACTTCAGTGGTAAAATACAAAAGCTATGTTCTCACTCAGCTGCAAGTACAAGTGCACACACGCACGCACGCACGCACGCACGCACGCACACACACACAATGGTCTTCAATTAACCTGTCAGTCAAACATAGTTTTCTTCAAGTTAGGAATTCATTCATTCCATCAATCCAAGGTGAAAGGTCTCATTTTAGTAATTACTTCCTAAAAAGCCTTCTTGTTTGCTGCAATGTAGATCTAACAGTCTTAATAAGAGGAAGTTATAACCTCACTATGTGGAAATTGACACACTGATACACATTCTCAATGTTTATGATGCTTAAAATGACATTAAAAGAATCTCTGCTTTACAGACAGGATGTTTTTAAAACTCTTAATGTTTCAGCCTTTTGGGAAACTCTCCCTTTTATGGTTTATATGCTTCTTTTGCAGATGAAACAAAGCATTAGTTGAATTATTTCTAATTCCTTATTTCTAATTCCTGATAACAATAATAATAATAATTGTTATTATTAAGAGTTTTTAATAATAATAATAATTATTATTATTATTATTATTGGTAAAAGTTGCATAAAAACATCTGCTTCATGTATGTCCGAAAAAAATACAAAGGTAGGATTTGAAGACACATATTCATGTTATAATGTGATGTTCTTTTTGAACAGTGATTAGAAAACATAATAGATAGCATTTGTTTCCAATATTAAGTACACCTGAAGTTACAATAAAAATGATAGGTGTGAAGTATGTTAGCATATTTTTTTGTAATTTAAAACAACTGTTGTTGAAAATATATTAAGGTAAAAAAAGTGTCAGTTTAAGATTTCAGGTACAAAAAACATGCAAATATGAGATATCAAGCTTCCATATCACTTAAATTGTGTTTTACCTTTTAGAGGGAACAGTTGAAAAGATTGCAGAAATTACATGTTTTTATCATCCATCCATCCATCCATCATTTAGTAAGTGATGGATACACCTTGGATAAGTGACTTGCCCATCTCAGGACAACACAGAGACCCACAGCACAAAACAAAAGCCACCATGCATGCACACACTTGCAACTAAGGGCAAAATAAAGAGTAATTAATCTTACAATCATGTGTTTGGACAGTGGTAGGAATCCAGAGTAGCTGGAGAGAAGCCACACACGCACCAGAAGAACAAGCAAGCTCCATGCAAGGACCCCAGGGTAAGATTCAAACCCAGAATCTTCTTGTTGCAAGGCAAAAGTACAACCAGTTGTTCCATCGTGCAGCCCCATGTTTTCATCAGTACAGGAGAAAAATGACTTATTTATCATTACCAGAAGCCTTTAGAAATAGGGTACTTGGAATTTTGAAGCACAGTTTGCATCATTTCTAATTTAAGATGTCAGATATTGCATAAAACTTGAAAAAGGTGAAGAGGCTATGTCTCCTTATGCAGGTAAAATATTACTATAGCTATGGAATGAAGTTGGTTCATTATGATAATGTGCTCTATATTGAATGCAAATGGAACATAATCGCTATATGGATTATTTTTTTTTATTTATGAAGCAAAAGAAGTCATACAACACATTTAAAATAAAAAATAAATTACTGAGGCAAAACTGAAAGCTTCAGAATCTAAAGACTGACACATTATTTGGCCTTCCCTCATTTTCACTTATGTCCAATATATTTTCATCAAGATAAAGTATACACAGAAATTCATAATATGTTATGGAAAGACTAACATTTAACAAAAACATTTAGCAGAGGAGCTGCCATGCTCTAATCCTTTTCCATGAAGATATTTTGTTGTTCTATTTCAAACACTGTATCAGACTGAGATTTAAAGACATGCTGATAGATTTTGAAAATATATTTTAAACCAAGGGAGTTGCAGGGGGCAGAAAAGGAATGAGAGTGGTCTCCTCAATGTGTAAGGAAAAAAGCTAGGATCATCTCAACCTTAAGGTTGTTAAATCAGATAACACAAAACAGTTAACTACATTATAACAAATCAAACAGAATGAATCATTGAAACCGTCTGTACTGAAATAGGCTTATTGTGTACTTTTGTTTGTTTGAATTTTTTTTCCTGTTTTTTAAATCCTGGAGACGGAAGTACAATTCTCACAGCCATGGCTTTGCAGAAGCTGTCACTGAATTACATTTAAAAGAAATCTAAATTCATTCATCCTCACAGTGTTTGAAAGTTTCAAAGTCCTGAATCCCTCTTTGCTTTAGGACAATTTCCCAAAACAAATATACATTTGTTAAAGTTCAAAATCTCATGCAGATTGTGACAGAGAGAGCAGCATGAAGATATGAAGCAGCATATATTGCAGCAGGATGTCCCTTCTTGTGAATGTTAGTCAAAACGTCTTTATGGTGTGACATGATAGTTATTTTATTCCTTCGCAACAGGAATGATTGCACAAGACATCAAGCCCCATGGTAACCAATGCCTGCTCCATGGTGTGTGATCACAGGGAAAAAAGCACTGCATGAGAAAATGTTTGTGTGTTGAAAAATGTATAAACTGCTGGATGAAAAAAAAACACTAAGGCTGACATGGCTGCTAGAAGAGTTAATATTAATTTCCTATATGCCCTGCATGTTGTCCAAATTTAGAGAAAGTAAAATTTAGGCTGTCAAAAGGAAAACAAATCAAAATTCCCTCAAAAACTAGAAGACGTCTACAATTGTTGATGGCTTTGCAGCAATCCCTCATACTGAGAATGCGGAGGCATTTGTATAGTAAAGAGAATTGGCCCAAGGACTGAACCCTGTGGTACTCCACAGGTGACCCTAGAGTTTGAAGAAGATTTATTATTAACATGAACAAACTGGAATAAGTCAGATAGATAAAATTTAAACCCGCCTAATGCTTTCCCATTAATCCCTACAGTATGTTCAAGTCTTTCTAGGAGAATATTGTGATCAACTGTATCAAATGCAGCACTGAGATCTAACAGGACAAGTACAGACACAAGACCATTATCTGAGGCCATGAGAATATCATTAGTGACCTTCACCAGACGTGTTTCAGTGCTATGATGAGCTCTGAAGCCTGACTGAAACTCTTCAAATAGGTAATTACTTTGTAAATGTTCACAAAGTTGATTAGCAACTACTTTCTCAAGAATTTTAGATAAGAAAAGAAGATTAGATATAGGTCTGTAATTTATTAACTCATCTTGATCAAGAGATGGTTTCTTAAGTAAAGGTTTAATAACAGCTACTTTAAAAGCCTGTGATACATATCCATTTACTAAGGATAGATTAATCATGTCTAAAATAGGGGCATTAATCAAAGGGAACACCTCCTTATATAACTTGGTTGGGTTTGGGTCTAACATACAGGTAGAAGGTTTAGATGAAGCTAAACTTTTAGATAGCTCAGAAAGCTCTACTGCTTCTAAACAGTTCAGACACTGTGCAGGTTCTAAAGATTCCTCCAACGCTGCCTCACTTACTGAGGACAAGGTAATCATGTTTGGGAGGATGCCAATTATTTTATTTTTAATGGAATCAATATTATTTATGAAGAATCCCATAAAATCATTACTGCTGAGAGCTAAGGGAATGGATGGCTCAACGGAGCTATGACTCTGTGTAAGTTTGGCAACTGTACAAAAGAGAAACCTATGATTATTTTTATTCTCCTCTATTATGAAAAATATGCTGCTCTAACTCTGCGAAGGGTCTTGTTATACAACAATAGACTGTCCCTCCAGATTAAGTAGGATTCCTCTTGGTGTGTAGAGCGCCTTTTCTC
This sequence comes from Fundulus diaphanus, assembly GCA_037039145.1. Lineage (NCBI taxonomy): Eukaryota > Metazoa > Chordata > Actinopteri > Cyprinodontiformes > Fundulidae > Fundulus > Fundulus diaphanus. The sequence goes on from CM073125.1 coordinate 59,717,020, forward strand.
TCCAATTTCCTAACATTGTGCTTCAAGGAACGCAGCTCTGAATTAAACCAGGGAGCCAGCTTTCTGTGAATAATCACCTTATTTTTCAAGGGAGCTACATTGTCTAATGCAGAATGCAATGAGGAAGTGACACGTCACACGTCAACAAAGGCGTCAGTTTGTGAATGGGAAGAAACAACATTGCTGCCATGTGCTGGGTAGTTCTGTGACACTGAGGAAATTAAGAGAGGGACAGACTCAGACAGATTGATACAGCATTTTCTAATAAAGATCTACTATAATGAAACCCTCTCTTGGGGGTGGAGAACTCAGTTAAAGTGAACTCAAAGGTTATTAAAAAATGGTCAGATAGGACAGGGTTGTGAGGAAATGCTTTTAATTCTTCACAATCAATGGCATATGTCAGCACAAGGTCCAAAGTATGAAGGCAAGAGTGTGTCGCTTTATGCACATTTTGAGCAAAACAATTGAATCTAGGATAGTTTTATAGGCTACATTAAGTTTATCATATTCCATGTCTACATGACATGGGGGCTGGGATCTAGAGCTATGCTTCCTGTGTATTTTCAACCAGCCTGCCTGAAAACCCATCTGCACTGGTACTGCTGGGGGACTGGTATGTGAAGCTAATCTCTGTGGCTCCAGTTTTCCAAACTCCATAACTGAGCATCAGACACAGAGAGCAGGAGAGAGGGGGAGACTTAGACAGAGACGAAGAAGCTAACGGAAGGATAGGTAAGGAAGCCATAGTAAGGCTAAAGCTAGGCTAGATAAGGCTAGGCTAGCGACTCCTTACCACGGCAAGAAAAAGAAAACTGTGTCAAACACGAGGAGTTCCCAAATGTGGAGTGCAGCAACAGAGAATGTGTTTTAAACATGCTTATGTGTTAAAAACAGAGAGATATTCAATGATACAATGGTAAGGTTGTTCCAAAAACTGTCTCTTTTCTAGGAGAGAAATAAAATCCACAGCTGACTTCTTCATATATGACTACACCACACACTAAATTGGATGTATGCACTTACATCCATTATGTCTGTTATTTTGTGCCGAGTTGTATCCTTGCAGTGTTTACTAATTTTCCAAGGTTACTATAAATTAGTTGCAAAGCACTACACTTTTTACATTAGTATTAAATACAATGGGTAATTAAAGCAAGATACTCTGAAGTTTAATGCAGTATAACAGAAGCAAATTACAAAAAGATTAGAAAATTTGTGGTCTATTTCCTTTTCTTCTGATAGGAAGGAGGAATAGGATTACGGCACTACTCTTATGCATCCACTCATCTTCTTGATCTCTTTCTTAACCTGTTCTTTTAACATCCCTGATCACCTTAAATCAACATTAAAAATCAAATGCAGGATTCTGTCAACAATAATGATTGTACACATACACAACAGCTTTCCATTAATTAGACTTTAATGATCTTCAGGTTCACTCTAAAATCTGTGTCAGCTCCATTTGAGTGCACACCATGATGGTAATGTTACCGAAGGTGCAGTAACTAGTAAAATGGTATTGAACTCTGCATCTTGTTACCTTGCTTTTCAACCTTCCCATACAGAATGCTGCTAGTTTGTATTTCCATTTAATTCTTTAAAAGACCAAAAATATGTTTATGGCACAAAAGAAAAAAACAAAAACCAAAAACAGCATGCAAGGAATTCTCTACAAAATGGTGAAAGGAGAGCCAGGCCACTCGAAACCACAAAAATAAATAAATAAATCAAAGAAATTAAAAGAAATTTGTTGCAAAAGAATAGGCTTTGCTTCTGCAGACAAACTACATGCATGCAATTACAATTTGTACAGGAACAAATAATCAGATGTGCTCCACAGATTATTCTGACAAGGTGTGTGGCGATTACTTTAATTGCTGTAAACAGTCATGACTGGAAACCTTATAAATGGGAGAATTAGCAGAGAATGCTGTTTCATTGACCAAATATATTTCCTGATCAATGATGATGACGACTGATATGCTGCTTAAGAGACCAAGCTTTGTATTCTGCTGCAACATACAGGGGACAGTCAGTGGCTATACCCCCAGTTTCTGGGTCCAAATGAGAGGGAAACCTTTCATTCCTCCTGGTCTCCCACCCTCCTCTGAATGCTGATCTGAAGGCACAGCCTCAGAGGAATTTCAACACAGAGTTAACATTTTAAGAAGTTATTTTACTGTGTTCAACATATGTGCTTTTACCTCTTATTTTCACATTTAATAAACTCCTCTCTGTGGTTTTTCTTTTTTTCTATGTGGTCGCCATTTCACCGTGAAAAAAACATCATCTGACCCATTTTTTACACACATTAACATTCATGAGATGCTTTGCATTGACCGTTTATGGTTGAATCGGGGCGTGTACAGGGGACAACCTGAGGCAGTACCAAGTTCAGGTACAGCTGTCATCTATAGAAGTAAATTGCATGCTGGTGTGAGTGAGCATGGCTTTATAAATCAGATTGTTTTTTCTTTTTTTTTTGCACTTGTACACTTTTAGTATGGATTCTACGCAAAGTTTTATAAATGAGACCCCAGAGGAAAAAGTGCAAGATAATGTCCTCGGAGTCTGCTTCTACACCTGCAGAAAGAAATATAAAAACAACTACAAAAAAAACAGCAAACAGTATCACAGATACAAACAACCAATGTCTATGATAGAAACACAGAAAAATATGCAGTGGTATTTTGATGTATTCAACCAAATCTAACTATTTGGTTTATCTGTACAGAAGAGTATCTGTAAACAACTGGATCAAACACCTGTGGGTGTTTGTAAGAGTGCACTTAAATATGTAAGGATTCTCCATTTAAAAAAAAAATGTCTATAGACCAGTTCACGCGTGACGTCACATGTGACGTCAGCGCTACATCCGGATCTCGGTGGTTGGCAAAAACAGCACTGTTCTCGTCTACTACTGTGACAAAACGGGTGATTTAGAGCGTATTTTTAGTTCGTTTATTTTTGGAATCTAAACAATGCCTACGACTTGTTGTGCTCCCGGTTGCACACAGAGGCATTCCAAATCGTCGGATGTACGTTTCTGTCGTTTACCGAAGGAGGAAGGACGAATAAAGAAATGGATATTTTCAATGAAAAGAGCGCAGTCAGACACTCCCAATGGACTGGGGGATCCATCATACTGCGACAGAATTTGCAGTCTACACTTCATCTCCGGTAAATACAACTTAATTCTGCTCTAGTCATTGTTCTACTTAAATAGCTGCGGAGGGGAGATGGTGATCGCTACACGGGCCGGAGAAGCGGTAGCAGCAGCCGCTGACTATTCCGGCCCGTGTAGCGATCGACACCTCCCCTCCGCCCGTTCACGGGCGCTAGTACTTCTGTGTTTACGCTGCAATGTCGCCGACACCCCCACCCATTTTAACAAGACAAACACACCAAAATAGTCCGTAGTAAACAATGTTTTTTTTTAACCTACCGGGCGGGTCTTCCTCTCTGCTGAGACGCGGTCTGTATGACGCCGCTTTGTGATTGCACAAACTTGTGAACAACATCCATCCATCCATTTTCTGACCCGCTTAATCCCTCATGGGATCGCGGGGGTTGCTGGTGTCTATGTCCCGATATAAGATAATTGTAGCCGTCCAGTGGTTTCATGGCTTTCGTGCTCTCTCGTCTGTACTGGCCTGCGTGTTTATAAGGCAGCTGTATATGTCGCGGTACGTAACACTTGGCAGCATTTCACAGACTCGCTCCGTCCCTTCAGGCTTTTGCTGTGTGGATCTGGCAGTCTGATACCATCAACCATCAACTTAGTCTTAAAACGATCTTGTGATACGTTATCTAAAGAAGAAAAATACGCGGAGAACTCGTCAGTTTCTCTGTTTGCGTCCGCCATTGTGTTCGTCTTTTGCCAACCAGTCCGGCGCGCATGCGCGAAAAACCCGCATCAAAACAATAACAATGAACTGGTCTATAGTGTTTGTGAGGAGCCAAAAACCCGCCCTCCCCAGGGCGCCGAGCCAGACACCGGGGAGACCAGACTTAGTGGAGACCTGAGATGTTCCAGAAGAGGAGGTGGCCCAAAACCCAACCTGACGAAGAGACAAGCACATAATCACAGGCACACACCCTAATGCCCCCATATACAGACACTCACAACCATACACTCAATGTAATAATATTCAAGTCGGAAACTTTACACAGACTTGTACCGATGTCGTCTTCTAACTCCTGCTGCCCGGCTGGAATTGTACTGAGATCAAAATACACAGGTGGCCATATTAGCTAATTCCTTTGCATTTAGTTTCTTAGTTATTCTTTGTGTTTCACTTTGTGTGTTTGGAATTATTAATTTTAGCTCAGTGTTTTCCCTTTGGTTAGCAGTTTCTTGGCATCTTATCCCTCATTCACTCAGACTCCATCATCCGTGCCTACTACGTTCCATCTCAAATAAAAGCCATTCCAGTCAATGAGGTATAGCTCACAGGCTATGTCGTGCTGCGGCATGATGGAGATCCCTCCCCTGTCATCCGTCAGAAATGTGGATCAAGTCTAATTTTGGTGGATGACAGAGGAAAACACATACATTTTCTGAAAACCCAGATGAGCCAGACAGGTAATCAAACACAGGAAGTGTAAAGCAGATGCATTATATTTCAAAATAAAAGGGGAGGGGGGGCCTGGCTGAACACATGCATGAACGGATAAAACAAGAATCCAGTTTGGATTGCTGCAGGGCACAGTTTGCAATAGATGACGGAGCGTACAGCTAAGAACTGACTGCATCCAGTTGCAGTCTTCCCAGGTTCTTTGCATGAAAGATGTGGTGTTATCTAATTGTAGACTTCCGTGACTTCTGTAGTAATAAAAAATAATCTTAAAAGAATAACTATACTTTAACATATTTAATCTAAAAAGGAAGAAGAATGTTTACAGCTTCAGTACTGGACTCTCATACACGGGCAGATTTCTGGACGTGAGAGAGTGAGCGTTTCAAACTCTCACTCACGTCACCAAAGACCTGCTCAGGATTGGTCGGTTCTCCCCATGTTGTCTTCCGGGATACGTGTCTTTGCCAGACTGAAAGAGCCTGGCTGCAGGGATATCCACATGTCCATTTTGTCCCAAGACAACTATCCATTTGTTTATGTATGCCACACGTACCTCTGCTGTTTCCCTGGTAACTGCTCTTTGCAGCCCCCGCCTCTGTTGTCTCATAATTCGTAACAGCACAAGCCACGTAGTCGGTATGGATCCCGTTGTGTTAATTAGTCTCCCTCCCTCAGCTTTCCTGCTTTCATTCTGCCACAGCTGTTCCACATCTCCCCTGATCAGCTCTCTCCTTTATCATTACCCACCCCTGGCTCTGTTCAGTTCAGTTGCACAGCTAGTTCCTCCCTCTGTGCTCCATGTCCTGTACGCCCTGCTTAAGACCCGCAAGTTTTCTGTTTTGCTATTAAAATCTTCACTATGCTGGTTCCCAGTTCATGTCTGCATTTTGATACACCGCAACCTACAAAACATAACAGAATGAAACTGAAGATGTTCTGATCCCCTCAGCTGTTGGCTTGGCTTTTTCAGGCCCACTTTCATGTAAGAATGACAGTCTTCAGAAACTCTTTTCTCCCTAAACTGTAATGACAACACGACAGTATTTCCTTCGAACAAGTAATTTCTACAATTAGCGTTGTCTTTTATGTCACCTGGCTCTTTGTTCAATACTTGTAGGGCTTTGAAATGTAACTGAACTGAGAAATGTAAAGGTTACATCAGGTTGACAGATTTAACACATCCTGCCTCGCTTCTTTCTTTTTCTCATTTATACTAACTGTAGCATCTCTGGCTGAATGATGGTCGCTTGCACTGTTTTCTGATGACCCTTCTTTAGTAAGTGTTTAATAATAATAATAATAATAATACATTTTATTTAACAGCGCCTTTCTTGACACTCAAGGTCACTTTACAGACAATAAAAAATACAAATACAAATACAGGGAACATAAAAACAGTTATGAAGAGGGACAACAACAGTGTATTTACAAATAAGCAAGCTGGAACAGGTGGGTTTTGAGTCTGGTTTTGAACTTTTATACAGTTTTGCGATGAACACACAGTAAGGGCGATGATGAAAAATAAAGCAAAAACATCAAATCCCTTTTTTGTTCTTACACGTACACAAAGAAAAGTTCCTTTCCGAGTGGCTTTAGGTCGTATTAAACATATTAATTCTGTATATACAGATAAAACGTACTATGAATGCAAGAGAAACTTTTCTTCTTTGATATGTCAAACTGGGGTTCTCTGTACACAATAAATATTGTGAACAACCCCTTGACTTGACCGCAGTCAAAGCTGGTAGAGACGTATACCAAAAGACCTGCAGCTGTAATTGCAGCAAAAGGTGGTTCCACCAAGTATTGACTCAGGGGGGCTGAATACTTTTGCACATTGTTCTTTTCTGTTTTTTATTTGGAAAAAAAAAACATGTACAATTTTCTTTCTACTTCACCGTGGTATATCACTGTTGTTCTCACAATCAGAATCAGAAAAACGTTATTAATTGCGGGGCAATCCATTGCAGCTACCTGGCCAGACAGAAAAACTGACAAGCTGACAAGTATGTGCTAAAACCTTTCACACACAATGGTCAGACATACAAACAAGACACTTAATTCAAGTTTAAAAACATATTTAGAATAGAATATGAATTTCACATATAATTCCGAAAAAAATCTATTTATGTAATGTGACAATATGTGGAAAAGTTCAAGGGGTATGAAGACTTTTACAAGCCACTGTAAATGAACGGAATTGAATTAAATTGAAGAAGGTGCTCTGATCAGGTGAGACCAAATTCACCGCTTGGCTTAAATACAACGCAAAGTGTGTGGAAGTAAAGCTTGAACCAGCTTACAACTTCCCTCCAGGGAAACATCATGCTGTGGGGGTGCTTTTTTTCTCCACTAGGGCCAGAGAAGCTGGTCAGAGGTGATGGGAAGATGGATGGAGCTACATCAGGCACATGCTGGAAGAAAACCTGCCCTAAAAAAAATGAACAATGAACAATGAAGTAGTTTAAATCAAACCATATACAGTATATATATTAGAATGGCCTAGTCAAAGTCCAGACCAAAACATAATTGAGAGTATATGGCAAGGATTAACAATTGCTGTTCACAGAAACTCTCCATTCAATCTGACTGCACTTGAGCTTTGTTGTAAAGCTGGATACAACCCAAAAAGTACTCGCAGCTGTAACTGCTGTTGGTTCTACATATAATTTACTCTGGTTGGCTGAATACAAATGGCAAATTTGTGTTTTTCTTTTTTGCTTTGCTTGTAAAGCAAGATTAAACCATGTATAATTTTGTTACACTTTACAATTATGCTCTACTGTCTTTTAATCTCTCTCTCTCTCTCTCTCTCTTTACATATGTATATATATATATATATATATATATATATATATACATATATATATGAATATATACAATTCCACATACATTGCATACCATACGTTGAATATCATAGTGTTTGTTGTTGGAAGAACATGTTTTGCACTGATAAGGATGAACCAGACAAACCAGCAATGGAGACAGTGGAGTCCCTCAGAAATAGAGAGAGAGAAAGGAAACATCCTGTTTTAACCCCCCTGACTCTAGTAAACAGCTGGATGTGTAGTTGATGCTTTTGTTGTATTTGGAGCTGGTCTTCCTGTATTTTATTGTTTCCTTTAATGAGAAGGTTATAAAATCCACAAGAAAACTACTAGTTTCTTTTTTTAAAGAATAGAATTTAAACCCTTGTCAGATTTTTTGTAGGAATCTGTAATTTTGTTTTTTTACAATTTGGTGTTCATTACTACTTCTCCAGAGCCGGTGTTTGTGAACTACCTCTGCAGTATATCTGCACGTTTCCTCTGTTTGCATCCAGGGAAAGAATCCATAGAGAGTACAGTCAGCCGGTTTAATTTAACAATGAAGGGAGGAATTACTCTTTAGCTGAGAAGAGCAGATCGGCAGGCAACAAAACAGCAGAACCATTAGGGCTGCGGAGGAGGCCAAATGTGCTTGTGGTCGTGGATCCACGCAAATGACTGCGTTGGGGGGATGACGACGCCTCCCTGCTGGAGCTCCTGCTATAGGATCATTAGTGTGTTGGGTTTGATTGATACGGCACATTTCCGATGGCAGGTGGACGTCTCGTCCTAACATGGCAGTCCCTGGTGATTAATCTCATTTTAAGATGCATCTGCAGGAATCGTCTTATAGGTGGGAAGGAGTAAATTGAAGCTCATAATAATGCAGCACAGCTTGATGTGTTTGAGTCAGGCTGGACTGTAATGTCACACTTTCATGTCATTTGAACCAACTGCCAAGGCAGATTGTTTGCCCTGATGAATCCATAATAAGTGGCACAAAACAAGCTCTGGATTAATAATTCAGCCCATTGTTGTGGTACAGATATGTGCCGTGTGCAGACATAGGGGTCTGAACAACACTGGGAATCATTAATCACCGTCTTCTTAGTCAGGGCTAACTGCAGTAATCTTGCCAACACTTGCAGCCGATTGATTAAAGCCCTCGATCAACCATTTTGAAATCAAACCTCCAGAAGCTTCTGGCTGTGGAGCTGAACCGCAGATGGGAGAGTCAGTGTGCTAACTGTGTGTTCCTTGTGTGGAAGCGTCGCAGAAAAGTGATGCTTTGGTCAGCAAAACCACTAACCTTGATAAATAAGTGCAGAAACAGAACTTCTGCCCAAGGTTAGGGATTCTGGAGAAACCGCAGCAAGTCTTAAGGAAATTTTCGCAATTACAGCTGGCAGCATATGATGTCATTTTACAACTGGAATTAGATGTTTTTGCTGCAGTGCACATAATTATTGGATCGTTGAAAAAAAAGCGAAAATAATCTTCCCTTATAAAAGGCAGAATGCTCATTTCACACAGTTAAAACGATTGGACTTGTTCCAAAGTCTTACTCAGATGGGTTTTGTCAAAGGGCTCCAACGCTGTAATTCAGTGCAAGTCATTGATTCTTTCATTGAGTTAATTCCTCTTTTTGAAAGTGAAACAGCCTGAGAAGTCACTATGTGCTGCAGATTTTTAATTGAAACAGCGCAAACGGTTTGTATTTTGCATTCTCATTTTTTAAAGACCTTTTTGCACTTTTCAAAAACTTTTGGTGGAGAGTTGATGTGAAATGCTGTTTTTATAAATGCCGTGCATTAAGCCTGTGCAATAATCCTGTATAAACTGTATAATAACATATGTGCAATAACATATTTATACATAGGAGTGTACAGAATTGTATATTGTATATAGCTGTATAACTGTATCTAACTGATTCTACTTACCTACTTTGACACCTTCTTCTGACTTTTGACTATTGAGCCGATGGGACAAGTGAATTTCTCCACTGTGAGATCAATAAAGCTTATCTTATCTTATCTTAAATACCATCAGCTGCTAAAAGGATAAAATTGCATCTCCATCCTGTAAATTAAAGAGCCTTATATATTGTCTCACTAGTGGCCTTTATTTGACAGTAGGCTGACAGAAAACAGGGTTTAGAGACAAGGGGAAGAGATGTGGCAAAGGTCTATGGGCCGGGTCTTAAACTGGGGATGGTGGCATCAAGGCCTCCGAACATAGGCTGCTTGCTCTACCGCTACACTACTGCCACACTCTGCTGTTTCACAATTTCACAACTTCACAAATTAATTACATTAAAGTGCTACTTTCTGTTGGTCCATCACGTAAAAGAGTGGTCCCAAAGCCCTGGGCTGCAGACCGGTACTACTCTGTGCCTTATTTATGTCACATCAGCTGCTGTGACCCTCACACCTGCAGGTCGTTTCCCAATCAGCAGCGGGTCCCATATAAGGACGGAGACTCCACCTGCCCGGCGTCAGATTGTAGTCTAACCCTTAGTGGTAAACACTCTCAGGCCATCTGACCGTTCATGACCGCCATCTGACTGAGCCAAGTTTGTCCCCTCTCCTAACCTGCCTGTTTCTCTCCCTTGTCTCGTTTGATTACCCGAACATTTGCCTGCTGACTTGGATTCCCCAAACGACCTCCTGCCTGCCTGACCACTGACTTAAGGAAAGCCCCGAACCCGGATTGACACCACGGACCTGACCCTTGCCTGCCTGACCGAGATTTGTTAATAAACACCATCTAATCGTGCCACTGCTCAGTTTCAGAGTCCATTCGAGCCTGTAGTTTGTGACAATTCAGTACCGGACCACACAGAAAGAATAACGTACATTATTTCTAAATTATTTATCTTAGTCTGACTAATGCTGTTTTTTGTTGTTTTTAAAAAAGTGTTTTTATTTTGAAAAAGGGACAGTTAATATGGTTCTATAACTCACTCTTCAGGCCATAAACTAACTCTGGCACTAACTATATACAAAACCACAAAATATGAAAAATTCATAAACATCAACAGTGCTTGTGCTTTATTCGCCACAGACTCAAACCCTCCTGTTATTGTACCACTGGAGCTCCACTCTACCAGGGCCTGCAATAAATTTGCCAATTTCTTTGCAGAGAAAATTTAAAAAATAGAGGGTTAATCTGCACATCCAGTCTATATCCAGTTCCTGTTCATTATGATGTCAGGTGTTCTGTCAGATCTTTCTGTTCCTGCCTGTCCTCTGTTTAGTTGATTCTTTCATATCAGGCCATCCATTATGTATTCCTGTAGATTATGTTCTCCCTTTACCTCTGCCCTTAATGCCCTTCTTCTCGTTCAGCCTAATTGTGTAATTAGGCTGAAGCTCACCTGTGTAATTTACTCCACCTGCTGCCCCCGTCTCCTCCCCTATTTATACTGTCAGCTTAGCTATACCCAGTTGTCAGGTTCTCTGTCATACTATTCTGTTCTGGTCTCATTCCTCACAGTGTTCCTGTTTCCTGTTATCCTTGTCTTCTTGTAAGCTTTCATTATCCCTAATACATCTTTCATTATTCAACTCTCAGCTCTTGTCTGCGCTTCGGTCCAATCTCTAATACAACAAACCTGACACAAGCTCTAAAAGTATTTGGTTCTCTCCAGCTTGCTAAAGGACATTTAACCTAAATATTATTTGTGACATATGTAGATCATATCTTTGATCTTTGCATGCATACTTTTTACCCTGTGTTGACTAAAGGAATCCCACAATAAATATTGTTTTGACATTCATACCATCTATAAGTAAAGTTCTGATCAGGATGCATATACTTTAGAGTCCTAGAATAAAGCAGTAATGGGAACTGTGTAATAGACTAATTTAAAGCTAAAAATGAATGTATATATATATATATATATTCATATATGAGCACAATTTACAATGTAATTTAATATTACTTTTTTTAATCATTAGGCAAGCAATAAAAAACTTGAAAAGTGATTCCCAATGTGGCACCTTAAATATTCCCCCAGGGTATTTCTGACTACTTTTTCTCTGCGACACCTTATAACTAATTTATAAATACCATGCTTCCACATGTTACTTATTTCCCTCAGAAAACGGAAAGTTTAACAGCACGAACATACTTGGAAGCTCTTCTGCCATGTTGCTGGAAAGAATATTCTACTTGAGTGCCCTCAGTCTTGTTGCTCTCACATGTGGAGGAGCAGCTCCTCGGCCCCTTCCACCCTCCACCCCATCTCTATCCCTCCCTCCATCACCAGCACTTTCTCTGCCCCATTCTCTTTCCATTTCCTGTGTCACTGCTTTCCCCTCTCTCATTCCCTCTCACACTTCTTCTCCGCTCTGTCCTTCTCTCCGAGTGTGCGCCCAGACTTCTCCTTCGCTCTCTGCAGTAAGGGTGCTTTGAACCCACATTGTGTGTGGGTGAGCAACCCCTAAAAGGAGAGGGCTCCTGTTGTCACAGGTGAATCACTTTGCTTTGCTTTTATCTGGCAGCCGGTGAGTCCCACAAAGCCAGACATGTGTGCCCGAGCAGGAGCGCAGCGTTTTAGATGTCCACATTGTAAAGCCAAACAGCTATGAATAATGAAACCGAGGTGAGACATAAGAGGAGACAGTCAAGACACTTTTCTAAGGAGTTCTTGATGAGGAACAGAGTTTCTATTTCACAAAGTCGTTTGACAGCATGATCAATTTTTTTATCGCTGTGAATATTCTTAATGAAATGTCTTTTTTGAACTGAGTGGAGCTTTTTTTCTGTTGAGTTCTTGAAGGTGGCCTAGTTAAAAACTCTTATCTGAAATCTATTCACTTCCTCAAATTCTGATTTATCTTGTCAGCTTCTTCTGAGACACTCTGAGTAGATTAAAGAGAAAAAAATCTGGAGTTCTTGCTGGCTTCCAAAACTGTAATACTTGCTTTTGACATTATGGGAGACATCTCAAGGTCTTCCAGAGCAGCTCTCCAGGGTTGCCTAGCTACCAGGCAATTGCTTGTCTCACAGCTCCCACTCTTTTCTTCTGAGCCTTGTTCAACATGAACTGAATGTTTGCATCTCCGCAGAGAAAGAAGCTAGCTGCCAAACACTACAATGGAAGGCACATCAACACATGTTAATCATCCTGAATAAAAAAAAAATCTCTATTTCTTTTTGCACAAAGGAGCTCTTTCATTTAATAATTAAAGGCTGACTGGGATGATGGACTCAGCACATTGTCAGGGAAGCCTTTAATAAACTCTCCTTTTCATATTATGCTCTGAGTGGTACAGCAGCACATGTCAGCGAGTCATGACTGATACTGGATAGGCATGCTGACTTTAATATCTTGCTGTCAGTGGGTGTGTTTTGTTTTTATCTTTTTATCTTTGTCCATCTAACACAAAATATTTTTTAGTGGCAACAGCTTGATGCTTAAACGAAAGTTGTTTATACAGGGTTTTACTCAGGGCCAGGTTCATTTTAAAGAAAAGGTGACTTTATTTTCTAAAATGAATAAAGATATCCTAAAGTTCAATTTGTTACTGCTCAAACTCCAGTACATACAAGAAGATAATTAGTTCCTTTACCTCTTGTAGATAAATATTAAACAGGTTCATGTCGGAACATAGTCTCTCATTGTTACATGGAGTAAGTGATTGGTTGCTTTAACATTGCAGAGCAAACTGTAATTAGATCAACATCTGTTACACTCCACACCACAAAGCATCACTGTTGAGGATGTTACATCATCACGCATCACAGGACGAAAATATTTACAGTACATGCACTCTTTACACGCACGTCTGGTGACCAAAGGTAAGAGTCCAGGAATGCAATATTGAGTTAAAATTTTATTTAATAAACACTGCTTCCTCTAGTGTCCTATACTGTTGAATTGCAATACGTACAAGTGTTAGAAAAATGTTAGAAAAAAAATTCTCAATGTTTAATCTTTTATTGGAATGATTGAACTTTGAAATCACTTTTTTAATGTCCTTGACGTCCTTGGTGGAGATTTTGAGTTAAGAGTGCACCTGTTGTGTGTATTCATTGTTTTTGCAGGTTTTCAGAAGTCTGTTTTATAGTATAGATAAATACCTTTTAAAAGACACCTCAAGCTGTTAAGTCCGGACCATTTTAAAAAGAAAAATTACCCCACTTTGTTAAGCTGTAGCTATCACTGTATCAAATTAAAAAGCAATAGGATTGTGCCTTAAATTGTGTATTAGAGCCTATCTTTATAAAGTTTTCATCTTGTGTCAAGCAAGCATTATATATATATGGTGTGTGTTTTTACATTTATTTCTTTTAAAATGTTTTCTGCCATTCAAACAGACATTTTTTTAAGATTGTTGTGTATGTTCTGTTTTTCACTGTAGGCTTTGCCGTACTTTAATTAGTGTAACCTTCCCACTTTGCTGCTTCAGCTCTGAAGAACCAGTCACCGCTGGTCGCTGATCAAATAGAAATTGATATTGACAGTAGGACTTTGGCCGCCACAGACTCCATTAAATCAAACTATGCTGTTTATTAAAGGCAGAACATCCTGGCACCACGAATGAAGACTTTAATTTATACAATATGTGTCTGTGATCTAATTATTATTTTTTTATCAGTCTATGGACTATCCCTATAATGCAACATTAAAGTGTTTCTGATTTACTGCGCTTCAGCATGAGCTGTAATAAGTTTCCATCCCAAAGGACTGACATGCTTACGAGAACACATTCAAGGGGTAATTTGTTCATAACGGACAGCAAATTTGTTATGTTGAAAGAAAACTTATACCAATTATGTTGGGAATTCTCTAGCTAGACCAGTGGGAGATCTCTCCCCTTTGGGAAGAGAGCCTTGGGGTCTAATTTCATGTGCATGGTTTACTTCATTTTTGGATTGTAACATTTTTATCTCTTAGCAGCCTAAGACAAACACAGAAATATTGTATTACTGTTATTGGAGTTTGATTAATGACAGCTTAACATTTTTTAGGCAAATGATTTGACATTTCCCAACAATATATATTAATAGACATAAAGATCAAACAGCTGAGTCCAGGACACACAAGTAGGTTCTTTATCTTCATGTGTGATATTTTTCTCCGGACCTTCTCCAAACCGGCTTCTGCTTGTTTCCATAGCTTTCATCCACAACCCTGTTTTTGTTTTTTGTTTTTAAAAAGTTAATAACATGGTGCAAACGTGCTGCGTCATTAACTGTCACACGATCACGTTGGAAAAACAACAATGGATTGAGATTTTTAAATTTACCAGCGTGGAATCGAGGAGGTCGGATCTTATAACGAACGAAGAGATGCGAATGGACTTTGGATAGCAACCGTGAGACGACCAAACCTCGCTTTCAATGCCATATCCCGATACTTCAGTACGGTCCATTTTTCAAACACTTTTCATCTCCATCTCTCACAGCAGAGCATCCAAATGTTAAAAAAAAGCTTTTGCCCTAGAAAATGGCGACAGCATCCCACAATGCATTGCAAAATTGCATGCCATTTCGAGCCCCATTGCCTATTTAGCAACATCACAGCTTTGTAGACTATAAACCTGGCTGTATGGCCAAGAGGAACTATACTTTAGTTGAAAAAAGTCTAATAATTTTAATTAAATGGGATGCAATCATCCTAGTTTTTGAACTGAATTTAAATACTTCATTGCCCCCAAGGGGACAATTCATTTGCAGTGGTGTCGACAAAGTCTGCAGAACAAGAATCCTCACAAGAACACCCAAAAGAGAGGAAAAGAAAACAAAAAAATACAATGATATATCAGGACTCTAAGCAGGACAATTCATCTAGGGCGATGGAGTGAAAGGAATAAAATACCTCAGGTACCTGCTCCATTTTGCCCTTTGGGTGTAAGTAAACCTCCTCCCTGAACTCAGTGTGCAAAGGAGCGTCTTTCAAGATCCATTTTTTATTATTCTTTTTTTGTAACTAAATTTTTAACTATGTTGTTGTCAGGACACTGTTGTAAAAGAGATCTTTGATCTCAAGGAGTCTTATCCTGGTTAAATAAAGCTTGAAGATGTTGCCCTTTTAGTGACTCTTATTCTGAGGACCTGATAAAGGTCTTCTAATCATTACAAGCAATCTTTGCAGCGACCTTAACCACACTCATCAACCTTTGTTTCTCATGCTGAGGTTACCAAACTAACGAATTAAATCCTTGTACTAGTACCAATAACCCATAGTGGTTTTGTAGCAATCGATCAAGGTGACACTAATTGATAATAATTAATTAATTAGTCAAATTAAAAAGGATGACAATCTCAAATCTATCAAAAATCAATCTAAAGGTTAAATTATTTTGAGCACTAACTCATTACATGCTTTAAACTGTTTAACTTTATCAAGATAATATTGTTTGGTTCAAAGACTTAAATCTGATGGTGAAATAAATAAATTAAAAGGAGGAAGACTTTTTAGGTCCAGTTGTTTCCAACACCAGAATTGCCAGAGATAAATCTGATCATAGAGCCCTACCTTTGGGTCTGAACCAACTTACATCTCTTTTTTAAGCTCCAAAGGCTCAGTCCTTCTCTCATTTGGAAGAACATTCCTTCTCAAACAGCTGTTCTATCTGCCCCAAGAGGCTAGAAGGCTCCTGGTTGTGCTTCAGTGCGTTGGACGTCTCAGCGGTTCCTCTCTTGGATTAAAAACCAAGTTGTTATTAAGACATAAAGGTACTTGCTGCTTAGGATGGCTCTTGTCTGACAGGTGAACATGAAAGAAAATATTTGCAAGAACCTTTAAACAAAGATCTGATGGAATAAAAATGGGACAGTAAAAAAAAAACCTCACAATTGAATTAGCAGATTTACAGTATCAAGCTTTCTGTGTATTTATCCTTTGACTTCATTGTAGAAGCTGTGGGAGCTACTCATAGTGACGTCATCAGGCAGGGATGTTACATATTTAAGACCAAAAGACATTTTATTGTTTTTCAAACAGACATTGTTTACAAATAGAGAAAGAATGGAAATCAGAAACAAAAACTGTAGATAAAGTATCTCCAACTGGGAGGAGGACTGAATGTAGTGTAACGCGCTTAGGGGTCCTCGGGACTTGATACTAGGCAAGGGAAATTTATTTGTACAGCACATTTCAGTACAAAGACAACGCAAAGTGCTTTACATGATTAAAATATAGGAAAATAAAACCAGAATAAAAGCAAGTTGGAATGAAATGTAGAAACAAAAATAAAACATGGGAAAATAGAAACTTAAAACAAACATTAAAAACAGTTGGACTACAAGCCTAAACTAATGATGTTTCAGTAAAACAGTTTAACTAGATCAAAGAAGTTAAAAATGACCATGACCTGGATGACTGAGAATCTTCCCCAGAAAAAAAAACGAAAAATAACCTAAATTATGACTGATTTATTTCAGCGGCCTTCTTAAAGTCTGGATTGTACTCCAGATAAGATGCTGTGGGATTATCTTAACCCTGTCTTTTATGTCCCAACAGCGCTGATTATATTTTTTTAACAGTTATCACAAACCCACACTGCAGCTGTCTGCGTTGTTCTCCAGTCTCTTGTTTACATGCTCGGGTCGGACCGTGCACCTATCAGAGAAAGAACGTAGATACAAGACTAGTACACTCAAAACATTGCTTTCCATAAAGAGAAATTGAAAAGTTACTATTAATGTGGAAGCTTTATTTGTTATGGCTGAAATGTGGACTACATTACTAGATTTTAATGAACAGCAATTAAGTTTTAAAGGTTCAAATAAGGTTGCTGCTGACCTCAAAGCATCCTGAGTTTCTTACTCCCACCTTGACTTGGACAGACTGTTTGTTCTGAGTTGTGCATTAAATTAAATCCATTTTACACCTCATGAAAGCATTTGGAGAACACACCGATGACTCACATTGTGGCTTTGAGTGGTTTTGAAAGCCACATCAAAAGATTGGATCCAAATTCCTAAACATAACAAATGAGATGCCTGATTTTAAGGTGGCTTTGATGTGAGATATTTTGATGCTTCTTCACATTTTCTCAAACAATATAAAATGTCTGCAAGCCGTGAGAGACATCCAAATGATGTGTAGCGCCATGACTTTTAAACCTGCAACTATTTTCAAACCTTTGTTCTTTTAAAACAAACTGGAATAAAACTAGGAAACAAGTAATACCTAATTTAAAGAAAGCTTTAATTCTGTTGGTGGTTTAGTTCAATTTAGCATCCTAATATTTTGTGTCATTGCATATTTAAAAATGAAGATAAATCATATGGGAAATAATGTATTAACTAAATATTATCAATTCATAAACATAAAATTAAAAGTTCAAACGGCTCTTGATGGAAAAGAGAATGCTAAGTTGGTGAAGATAGCATAATTCAATAATTATAGACTCCTGGGATGCTAATGGAGTAGGCTAGTTTTCATCAGAAGATTTTCTCATTTTCAGTAAACCAGTGAAATGACCTTCTTCACATACGCAAGACAATTATCTCCCGAAATCAATGTTGAGGCCTTTGACAAATGAGATTGTCAAGAAAACTGCATGCTTGAGCTCCATTTCCTATTTCAACCACATCTTTTTTAACCGATCAAGTTTTAAGACAAAGCCAATTGTGATGTATTGTTCTTTTAACATATTTATTAAAGACAAATAGCAGATATTTAGGTGTCTTAACTCAATTCCTCACTCAAGAATCCTTAGGTAGAGAAAACTTTCTTGATTGGACGTTTGTATTTTATTTGACCATATTTAGTAAACATTGTTATTGTTATCATTAGTTATATAGATAAAATTGGGGCCAGCATTAAAGGTGTACCTGTCACACTCTGTAGGGCAGGTGCGGGCTGGGCTCTCTCTCTCTCTTCCTCTGCAGGGCGTGACGGGCAGGTGTGACGGGCAGGTGTTTTCCATCCACCACTGATTGCTGCTCTTCTTAAGGAGCAGCGTTTCAGCAGGAGGGCGTCAGTTCTTACTCGCTACCAGCGTGGTACAAGACCAACCTAGAACCTTTTCCGAGTGTTTCTTCCAAGTCAAGTCTAACCCTGTTTTACCCCCTTGCATCTATCCAGAATCCAGGACTTCAGAGCTGCTGCACTTCCGAGTCAGATCTCCGTGAACCAACAACAGAGACTCAGGCGCTGCTCCTGCTTTGGTCCTCCTGCTGTGCTCACCTGCCTGTCCACCCTCCAACACCGCAGAACCTTGATAGAGTTCACCAGACCTGCACCTCCTCCCGGATCCAGGACATCACCCTCCCCGGACTGGAACGCAGCCTGGAACCCAGTAAGTTCTCCACAGACTATCGGACACATCTGCTCCTGCCTCTGTTCACCAGTCTCCTCACTCTCTCTCCAGTGGAACCCAGACGGACAGACCAGCCAGAACCTTTCCTGAGCCAACATCCAGCTTTTACAATAAACTTTCTAAACCAAGCACCTGTCTCCGTGGTTGCCCTGCTTCTGAGTCTCATTACATAACCATGACAGTACCAGTGAATTGCTTCTCATGACCAAGTAATAATCACTTGAAAGTTACAAATCCCTCAGTTAAATCTAGCAAATCTAGCAATTAACAGATAATTGGTGCTCTAAGAAATGAGCGTACATATAAAATACACATCACAATCTTTGTTATGATGATTCTTATAGTATATCAAATTTTCTTTTATAACCAATGACACCTTTACCCTCCCACTTCATGAATGCCATCAGCCATTTAAAAAAACAATGACACTCCCACATATTTCCCAGTTTAAAATGCAAGATAAGCCAGGATAAACAAAGCTTCGTTAGTCAACTTTGTGCACGCAAACGAGGAATTTTCACACGTGTCACTTTGCTCTCAATGTGCAGACACTTTAAGTGTATATATATATATATATATATATATATATATATATATATATATATATATATCCATCCATCCATCCATTTTCCAAACCGCTTTATCCCTCATGGGGTCGCGGGGGTTGCTGGTGCCTATATATATATATATATATATATATATATATATATATATATATATATATATATATATGAAGAAAATTTGTTTCAGTAACCCACCTAATCAAGGTGAACACATTATATAAATTAGTTATTCACTGACTGATTTTTCAAAGCCCTTGCTTATGTTATTAAAGATTAAAAATACAACATTTAAGATTAGAGTATTAAATCAAACCAATAAAATCAAATATAACTAATTTGTTAATTTGTTCTATTCTTTTGATTATCATCTTATTTGTCCTAAATTTAAATGTTTTTATTTGTTTTAAATCATCAATTCATTTTAATCAGCACTTTGGTGCCTTATAAAATGATTTATAAAGAAAACTGGCTTTGTTTAGCTTTAAAAGTGTTTAAAAAGAGGAGCTTTACAGCTTAACTTGTGGTACTAATATTATTATATATTATATTAACCAGAGGAGGGAAAGGTATGATGTTTCAGAAACTTTTTTTATCCATCCACTTCCCGCACCAGAAACGTCACAATAGGAGGAAACCTGAGCACCAAACGTGGGTCAAATGCAGCTGTTTGGATCTGCCACCTCAGTCCATTAGTAGTTCTGTCAGCCCAGAGGTCACTTAAAAAAGCGTTAGTGGTCAGTGGCAGTGGTCTTTCCTGCACTGGCTTGTTGATGTCCAGAGATTTCCTGCTTTGTGTTTTGAACTGTGTAAAATGTAGGAAAAAATTAAAAAGCTTTCAAGAATTCTGCACCAAATTAGATGAAGATTATATAAACATAAACTGATTTACAGTATCAACACCGGATCTCCAAAAGTCAATCAGGCTTCTCTTTGACCCAGTCTTTGCTATGTGGTGATCAACTAAGCATAAGCTGTCTCAGGTAATGTATGAACTGCGTTGCAAAAGAAATCAAATAAGACAAACGGATTCTATGATTTCTTTCCAGCACAGTGGTTAAACAAGAAGATAGACAATCTTTGTAAATAAAACGATTTCCCAAAAGCAGCTTTTTTCAAACATGAGGTTTGCATGTACAAATTCTTTGAAAAAAATATCAAAGGAGCAATAAGCAAAAAAAAAAAAACTATTTTAGATAGAACTAAAACAATAAGGCAAGTCAAGTTTATTTATAAAGCACTTTTCAGTAACAAGACGATTCAGTGCCGATAGAACCAAAGGTATTTTTTAGATGGAATATGGTGTGACGTCACACACCACCTCTCTGTGTTGTTCTCCAGTCTGTTGTTTACAAGCCGGGCCGGCCACACGTACAGGTACGTCCATGTGAACAGCTGCCTCTCAGGGCTTAGCCCTCCATGCCCGTAAAAGGCCACCATCAGAGCAACGCAGCAGCAAAAGACGAA
The DNA here is from genome assembly GCA_037039145.1 of Fundulus diaphanus. Lineage (NCBI taxonomy): Eukaryota > Metazoa > Chordata > Actinopteri > Cyprinodontiformes > Fundulidae > Fundulus > Fundulus diaphanus. The sequence goes on from CM073125.1 coordinate 59,737,719, forward strand.
GCGACGGGTGAGAAGGGGAGGGAAAAATGGGTCCGGGTTGCAGCTGGAGTGGAGGTAGAGAGGCGTGGCCCCCATTGGTCCTTTAAGGTTTGAATTTCTACCTTTATCACACAAATCATTACTTAAAGTTAAAACTGATCTTAGATCATTTACATAAGAGGTACTTTAAAAAATTGTCAAGGACTCAGAAGAAGTGTCTTTTTCGAGCATCACACTTTAAAACTCTACCCAGAATACAGCAGAATGATCCAACACAGAAGCCAGGAAAATAAAACATGTTTAGATTTCAGCGGCTGGCTTACTGTTATGTTACTACAACATTTGTACTCGTGATGCCGAGTGATGACTAAGGTCAGTTCAACATGTGACTTTAAATGTGGGTGGTCCAGAAGTAGAGTTCAGTGCTAATTGTCCCAGCAAAAGTAGATGAGGGCAATATTTCTGGATGCGATTACTAATCCAGAGATCACGTTTATGTTTGCTGGTGTAAGAGCTTAGACTCTCTAGAATTGTGATTAACTGCTTTAGGGTTTGTCAAGTACAAGCAATCTTTAAAGAAGCTGACCCTGCAGATCAGATAGATTGATTCGAGTTGAGTTGCTTAGTCCACATCCTGAAAGTGCATGAATGACAAGAAGTCCAAATGCTTTCCCCCTATATGTTTTTCTTTTATTTCCTTTTCTTAATCAAAATTGCTGGCTGACTCTTCTAAAAAACTGCAACTGTTAAACGTTACAAAAAAAGATTTGATTTTAATAGTCGTTTATTAATTTATCATCTATGACAATATATATATATATATATATATATATATATATATATATATATATATATATATATATATATATATATATATATATATACACACACACACACACACACACACACACACCATGTTTTCCCACTATAAGGCGCACTTAAAATCATTACATTTTCTCACAAATTGATAATTTGCCCGTAATTGTAATTACTGACTGATCTTATGTGGTACAATGCACTCAAAAATCTGTTAAAATATCCCTCAAAGGATATTCAGAGCATTAAGGTACTCTGTCACTACCTGATAGGACCGCTGAACTGTCTACAAGAGTCAGGCAGTCTGATTAACGCAAGACGACATATCACAGTTAATATTTACTGATTTGTTATCAGTGTTGATTGTACTGCTGTAGTAACTTCACTGTTCTTCTTAAGACAAAATTGCAGGAATAATTGCATTACAAAGATACTTCTTATCTTCGATAAGACAAAAATATTTGCGTACACATGAAAGTTTTGCTGAAAACAGAAGTTAGAGAACAAAAGTAATAATTGACCTTGTTCTCTCTTTTATATATATATATATATATATATATATATATATATATATATATATATATATATATATATATATATATATATATATACACCATAAGGCGCATATTCTTGCCAAATTCTCCGCCCCTGCGCGTACACACATACAACCTGAGAGGGAGAGCTATCCGTCTCTGTCGGGAGGACAGAGTAGCTGGACTACACTGACCTGCTTCTAACAAAAGGCCAAAATAAACGGAACTTGAATTAACTTGGTTTATTTTTACTAGTGGGAACTCCGGGCATGGGCTGCCTTACATGAATGCACTAGTACACACTAGTTTAGACATCAATGTGAGAAGAAACATCCAACCTGTTTACTATTTGCTGCAACAAATGTTGCTAATTCTGTTGGGCAACCCTCTGTCCAATAAAACCGTTCAGATGCCATTACTGACTGCCAGAGCAGTTAAGACATGGCCAATAGGCCAGAACTACATCCGCCATCTTGCAGCTTTTAAATCCATTTCTGTTGTGTGAGTGCTTTGCTGCAGGAGCGACTGGTGGACTTCACAATTTAGATGGCATCATGAAGATAGAACATTACTTGGAAATACTGAAGCAACATCTCAAGACATCAGCCAAGAACTTAACACTTACAAGTGGATGTTCAAAATGGACAATAACCATTAGCATCTGCGGATTTATTACAAAGTGGCTTGAGGAGAACAAAATCAATATTTTGGAGTGGCCATCACAATATCCCGACCTGAGTCCCAGGGGAAATTTGTGTGAGAATGGCAGCCTACAAACCTGACCATGATTCAGCCGTTCTGTCGAGAGGAATAGGCCAGCATTTCAGCTAACTGATGCTACCAAAAATACTCATGAAATATATGTAGAAATCCGAATTTGAATGAAGTTTGAAAAAGATTGTTCAGAGAATATACAAAGAAGACCCAGAAGTGTTGATACCGAATCATACAATTTAATCTCAGTTCCTTAAATCTGTATATTTGAAAACAAACACACTACATTTAGCTGTGAAAGGCACGCTCAGTGATTAGGGAACCAAGAAGAGGCTATAGCCACTCTGCCTAGCAGCCGGTGAAGCTGGCCTGCCCTCTGCTCTCTCACTCTGCAGCAGGGGCTTCTTATAATACAGGAATCGTTAAGCTGTAGAATTTAGAACCAGACAATTATTTTTTTAAGGGGAGAAGAGCTAATTATAGGAGATTGTAAAAGAGGACGGATTAGGAGGGGGATGTTTTTTGGCCTTTTCAACATTAGAAACCCAACAGTAATGGGATATAATATGAGCCCTTGGCTTGACAACATAATCAGCTTGTAATGTAGCTTGTTAGTTGAACTTCTTTCTCAGATTTGATAGGTTTTGTTGCTCATATTTTCAAACGGATATATATAATAATAAATATTAACTCTTAGGGTTTTTTACCACCACTTCTATTTGTTATTGCCAGCAGATGGATATGAGGGGTAGCAGGGTATGAAAGTGAGCTGGTGAACACAACCTCATGCAATGAGAGACTCAGTACTTGTGTGTGGGCAATAAAACTGGGAACAGGAGCAACATCTACTGCAAAAACACCCATAAAACCTGGTTCTGTGTGTACTACTACTACTACTACTACTACTGCTACTACTACTACTACTACTACTGCTACTACTACTACTACTACTGCTACTGCTACTGCTACTACTACTACTACTACTGCTACTAGTACTACTACTACTACTGCTACTGCTACTGCTACTGCTACTGCTACTACTACTACTACTACTGCTACTACTACTACTACTACTACTACTACTGCTACTGCTATTACTACTACTAGTTCTACTACTACTACTTTATACATAAAGCACTTTAAAACAACAGCCGCTGTGACAAAGTGCTGTACAGACAATAATCAATAAACATTTAAAATGGAAAGAAAAAAAGATTACAATAGAAACAAAAAAGGAATAAGAGCAAAAGTGTCAACATGTGTTAAAAGCCAAGGAATAAAAATGTGTCTTATGGCGAGTTTTAACAGTGGACAATATGGAACGGCAGAACGTTCCATAACTTAGGAGTAGCAACAACAAAAGCTCCGTCTCCTCTGAGCTTAAGTTTAGACCTCGGTTCCTCCAGGAGCAGCTGGTCAGCTGACCTGAGGCAACGAGCAGGAGAGTGTGGGTGAAGCAGCTCAGAGAGGAAAGTTGGAAGAAGAACACGTAAACCAGGGGTCACTAATTAAAAATCAGCGAGGTCCGAATAACAAAAATCAACAACCAGTAAAGGACCGAACACATTTTTAATTACAATCCGTTACTCACATAGTATTTAACACTGAAATAAAATGTTTATGCATCCACCTTATACATTGACTTTTTAAACAAAAAAATGACAAAAATAGAACGTTTTTCTATTTTAAAATCCAAAGTGCTTTTCGATTTTGATTTTGCTTTTTTTTTCTAAAAATTCATTGAAAATTCCTGTATCTCTGCCACCTTTCAGCTTTAGAGCCTTTGTGTCATCCTGGACAGCCTCTCCATCACTTTCCACATCCACATCATCATCTGGGTTACTTTCATCTCTGCAGCATCAAGTTCTTCCTTCACACTGTTGACAAACTGGTCCACAGTCCACTTTATAATCCCAGCTCCCTTTCCTCTCTGTCCTCCAGAAACCCTCCATAAACTGCAGCTAGTACAAAAGACAGCAGCTTGCATCATTACAGCATCTACTTCACACCTGTACATCAACTCTACTGGCTCCCTGTCACATTCAATATAAATTAATCCTATGATCATACAAGGCCACACACAGCCTTGGAAATGCAGGACACATCACCAACGTTATCATGACATAATACATTTTAATTTGACACAGATTGCACATGACAATAATCAGTCTCTGCTTTGCCTGTTATTGTTCACCAATTAATCATTACAGTTTATAAAAAGGCATGATTTAACTTTTTTGAAGTTTAATAATATGGTTATATTTTAGCCCAGTGACTGGAGACCTGTCCAGGATGTAATCTGTGTCCGCGCTCCACTTTAACTTCATTAAAAACTCTCTGAGAATCGCCTTTCTCTGGCCTCACCCAGGTAGAACCCGTTCTCCAGTCCATGTTGTAGCTGCAGTTTATTTGTTTTATCTTTTTGATGTAGTTTTCTTAAGAATCTGTAAGCATCAAAATCCTTGTCATTTTATTTAACTTAGTGTCCTGGGGCGCAGCTGCTCATCAGGTGATCACTGCTGCATACTGACTGACAGCCGATGAAGCTCCGCCTTCTTTGTTTCAGAACAGTGCAGGTTTTTTTTTTGTTTTTACTTTTTCCGAATCGGACCCAGTCAAATGCGGGACATTATTTCACATTCCGACTCTTCTTCAAGGGTCATACTAAATTAGCCTGAGCTAGCGTGTTACTCTTCTTTGTGTTTTAAATGAAACATAATAGCGAATCACGAGGAGATCCCTGGTTGGTCGCCGCGTTTATCAGCGAGAGAATAAACGGTGACAGACGACATGGCCACAGGTGGAAATAATTCATTAATTAACTGCTGGAGCAGCGACAGAAACGCTTACCGAGGGAAGTCGTTGTCAGCGTTGTCATAAATCCAAAGAAAACCTTTGACCACCGCTACTTTCATTCATGTCATCTGTGGTCAGTTTGAGATGCTCTTCCAAAGGTTAAAATGATTAAACACCGATAAACCTCACACTGTTAATGTCCGCTTTGCAAAAACCCGCCCTGCTCTCTTTCTGATTGGCTAATGTCCCGGCTCTGCCAGGTTTGATTGGTTGAGAGCAGCTTCAGTGTAAAACCTTGAAAGAAAAGTCTAGACGGGACTTTTTGCGCTCCATTTCCAAATGACGGAAATCTGTCGCAGCGACGGAGAACTTTAACCCCTGAGTTAGACACTGTCGTCAGACAACATGCAGTAATTTATAAATGTTTTAAATGAGGTTGGGTCCGGATTAGCCAGCAGGTGGGTCCGGATCCGGACCGTGGTCCGCTAATCCGTGACCTCTGACGTAAACCTTTAAAAACAAATCAAAGAATCTTAAAATGAACTCTAAAATGCACAGGGAGCCAGTGGAGGGAAGCCAAGATAGGGCTGATGTTCTCCCTCTTCCCAACTCCAGTTAAAAGATGAGCAGCAGCGTTCTAGACCATCTGAAGGGATCGGCTGAGATGAGCGGCTGAGATCTCGCGAGAGCTGTGCGTAAGTATAATGGAGGCGTTCATGTAATTCAAATCAAACAAGCTAAGGTAAGAACGAACCAATAACTAAAAATAATACAAAGTTAAAGCCCAAACATTTACAACTGTCTTATTTTCTACGAGGGAACAAACTGGACGAAGAGACCGTGACGAGCCTGGAGTGCTACCTGGACGAGTGTTTTGATAGCATCGTGATGGGGAAGGCCCAGAAGCCTACAGCTGCTAGCACACCGTCACTTAAGCGCACGCGTTCTAATTCCACCAGTGCTTCTTTTTCCACTTTATCCCCAGACAGGAACTTCAGCGACATCTTGGAATCCATCGACAAGAAGCTTACCAGCCTTGATGCGCGTCTCGCCTTGGTAGAGGTTCTACACAAGGAGTTTCAGTCCCTCAGGGAGTCGGTGGAGTTTAGCCAAGCCCAGCTAACAGCTATGGCCGCCGAGAACGACGCGCTGAGGGGGAAGGTTACGGAGCTGACCGAAGGGATTATCCAGCTTTCCGGCGAAAATAAGAAAATGAAGGAATCCATTCTGGACATACAGTCGCGAAGTATGAGAGATAATCTCGTCTTTGCAGGCATTCAGGAGCAGCAGGGAGAGATAGCAGAAGAAACGGTCCGGAACTTTCTCCAGCAGAAGCTTAAAATCCCGGCGGATCAGGTAAAAAACATCACTTTTCATCGAGTCCACCGGCTCGGAGGTAAGAAACCCGACAAAACCCGTCCTCGCCCGATCATAGCTAAATTTGAGCATTATAAACAAAAAGAATTCGTTAGAAGTTGCGGCAGGGAACTGAGAGGGACAGACTTTAGTGTTAATGATCAGTTTCCTAAGGAAATCCTAGATCGCAGGCGAGTGCTGTTCCCAATCAGGAAGAAATACATGATGGACGGCGTTAAAGCCACCATATCGGTTGACAGACTTTATATTAATGGACAGTTGTTCAGGGATCAGAAGATCACCCCTTGGCTTTATTAGTTACACCACAGGTGGACTTAAAGCATGTTTCAATGATTTAAAATAAATAAATAATATAAATAAATAAATAAGACGCACAGATCGGTACACGGTGATAAATTAAATACACGCACAGCTAAAGAGCACGTTGGTATGGTTGGTGTTCACGGTTGGGTACAGAAGGCACGGGCTATGGTTTATCCCTTTTCACACTCTCTTACTCTTTGCACTTTTTTATTTTTTTGTGTATTTCTATCTTATCTGTCTGCTTCTTTCCTGAACATCAGTCAATCACAAGCACATCATATGATGCTACCTGGGTCTATGTATGACTATTTTCTCAAGGGCATGCATCTTCTAACTTCTCACTCACATCTATGGCGAATGTAAAGTTTGTGACATGGAATGTGCATGGGGCTGGCACCAGAGAGAAAAAAATGAAGATCATTAACCAGCTTACTAGATTAAAGGCAGATGTTGTATTATTGCAAGAAACCCACAAATCAGCTACAAATGCAAGTGAGCTTAACTCACCTGAGTTCCCTAATGTGTTTGCGGCCTGCTATAACTCTAGACAGAGAGGTGTAGCAATCTTAATCCACAAAAGCGTTAGTTTTAAAATATTAGATAAAACTATAGATCCTGAAGGTAGATACATAATAATTAAAATAGCTATCCATAACCAGAAGCTATGTATTGTCAGTATATATAGTCCAAATGTTGATGACCCCTCTTTTTTCCACCAATTCTTCCTTGCACTTTCAAAACACGGGGATTGTTCACTAATTATAGGAGGTGACTTCAACTTTGGTTTAAATAACGATATAGACAGGTTGAATAAAACAGGGACTCAGCGTAGTTGGCAGTCAGTAAATGTAGTCAAACAATACATGAGTGATTTTGGTCTTTGCGATGCATGGCGTTCTCTTCATCCTATTAGTAAAGAATACACTTTTTTCTCAAATGTTCACCATTCGTACTCTCGTCTGGACTACTTTCTTATAAGTAGCTCACTGCTGTCGGTCGTTTCAGAGACGGTAATTCATCCTATTGCTATCAGTGATCACGCTCCTGTTACTCTCACCTTAATTAATAAAAAAATAACCACACAAAACAAAAGCTGGAGATTTAATACATCACTGCTTAAAGATGAAGAATTTATAAAATTCATTAAAGAACAGTGGGCTTCATACTTAGAATACAATGATCAACCAGGTACATCGGCATCGATATTGTGGGAAGCTGGAAAAGCAGTGATGAGAGGTAAAATAATTTCTTTCTCATCTCATAAAAAGAAAAAAGAAAACAAAAAGATTCAGGAATTAGAAGAGAAACTTAAGTTACTAGATTTATCTCAAGAAGAAGGGAAGTTAGGTAAAATCCGTGAAGTAAAATTAGAACTAAACTACTATATTGAAAAGCAAAATAGATTTCTAATACAAAGGCTCCGAATAGAAAATTTTGAACATGGCAATAAGTCAGGAAGCTTTCTAGCTAATCAGCTTAAAATAAATAAGGAGAAAACTACTATATTTGCAGTTACAGATTCAACTGGTAATACAGTAAGTGAACCAGAGTGTATAAATAATACCTTCCGCGATTTCTATAAATCTTTATACACACCACAGATAAATCCATCAGAGAAGGATATTAAGCAATTTCTGGATAAAATTACACTTCCTAAATTATCAGATAACCAAAGAATGACACTGGATTCCCCGCTGACAACAGCTGAAACCCAGGAAGCTCTTAAAAGCATGCCTAATAAAAAGGCTCCAGGTCCAGATGGATTCCCCACTGAGTTTTATAAAGAGTTCTGGAATATTCTAGCCCCAACGTTCCACAGAATGTTGCAGGAAATACAGGAAAAAGGTAGATTTCCAGCTAATATGAACTCTGCCACCATCAGCCTTCTGCTCAAGCCAGACAAAGATCCTGTGTTGCCCACTAGTTATCGTCCCATATCCTTAATTAATGTGGATATTAAGATAATCTGTAAAGCTTTAGCAAAAAGATTAGACAAAGTAACTCCTCTCATAATACATCCAGATCAAACTGGTTTCATCAGAGGAAGGCAGTCATCCACAAATACACGCCGATTACTTAATTTAATTGATTATTCCTACAGTAAAAACATTAAAACCAATATATTGTCTTTAGACGCAGAAAAAGCATTTGATAGAGTAAATTGGAAATTTTTATTCGCTACTCTTCATAAATTCGGTTTTGGCGATTTCTTCATAAACTGGTTAAAAATTCTATACAATTCTCCAACAGCCTGTGTCAGGACAAATAATCAAATATCTTCCAGTTTTTGTCTACAGAGGGGCACCAGGCAAGGATGCCCTCTTTCTCCATCACTTTTTGCCATCTTTATAGAACCTCTAGCAGCAACAATCAGACAAACAAAAGCTGTAAAAGGTATAAAATGCTTGAAAATAGAGCACAAGATTAGTCTGTACGCGGATGATGTATTACTTTATCTCCAGCATTCAAATAACTCTCTTTTACAAGTAATTAGAATACTAGAATCTTTCTCCAAAGTATCAGATTACTCGTTAAACTGGTCTAAATCTACGGTACTGTCAATTAATTGCTCTCTCGAAAACTCCCTAAATTTACAAATGCAATCAGGAAATATTAAATATTTAGGTATTACTGTGTCGAATAATTTAACAGATTTACTTAAACTTAACCATGCCCCACTTTTAAACAGGATAGAAGAGGACCTTGAAAGATGGAAATCGCTTCCAATCACACTTATGGGTAGGGTAGCTTCAATAAAAATGATGGTCCTACCTAGAATTAATTATTTATTTTCAATGATCCCCAATAAACCATCATCTGACTGGTTTAAATCTCTAGACTCTGCCATTTCTAGATTTCTTTGGAAAGATAAACCCCCACGTATTAGCTTAAAGACAATACAGAAGACTAAAGACAGGGGAGGATTAGATCTGCCTAACTTCCATAACTATTACTTAGCAAATAGGCTACAATACATCTCTAAATGGATAAAAAATTGTCTTTTAGATGAGCCTTGGTTAGATATAGAACAGGAAATGTGCAATAATATCATGATTTCAGATCTGCCGTTTATAAGCTCAAATATAAAACGGCATACATGCTTCAAATATATCAACATTAGTTCTACTCTGACAGCATGGTGGGAGTTCCTCAAAATGACAAAGTCATCCCTTATCCCATGCAGTCGTACACCTATCTGGAATAACCCTGATATCCTACAAAATAATAAAATGATAAACTTTACATACTGGAAGAATAAAGGTATTAAATATCTGGAACATCTACTTGACGGAACCGAGTTCATCAATTTTGCTAAACTAAATATGCAATATGGCATTAGTAAAAATAAATTCTTGGAATATGAGCAACTTAAATCTATAATTAAAAATAAATATAAGCATATTAATGGTGGTTTACAAGTCCCAACTAATATAATAGAGTTCTTAGATTTAACCCCCCCCAAACTACTGTCTAAATCATACAGGACACTGACTAAAATAGATGATTCGATATCTCTTCCTATAATGAAGTGGGAAAAAGATTTATCAGGCACCTTTGAACAAAATTTCTGGGCTCAGACATGTCTAAGAACTTTCAAATTGACTAGAAACACCAACTTACAACTAATACAATACAAAATCCTTCACAGAGTACATTACACAGGACAAAGATTATTCAAGATGGGTCTGGCACAATCTAATATCTGCCCACACTGCATAGGCAATCATCCTGATAATTATTTTCATGCGTTATGGTTATGCACACCAGTCCAGAGGTTCTGGACACAGATATGTAAGGACTTATCAAGGTGCTTGAGCTGTAAGATTACACCATCCCCATCAGTTTGCCTGCTCGGTAATTTTGAGGAAAGTCCTCTGAAAAAAGAAATAGTTTACATGGTTTTTACTGCTTTATGCATCGCAAAGAAAACTATCCTCATGAATTGGAAAAGTAAACAAAATCTCAGTATCAATCAGTATAGAGACCTTTTGTTGGATCATATTAATCTAGAGACAGCATCTGCTTCCACATCTGATTGGTCTTTTTGGGCTCCTCTGATCAACACCATCACTTAGTGGAATAGGGGGCGGTGGGTTGCTTCCTGCAGGGCGCAGTGGCTGGATGGAGGGGTTCCTGGGGCCCTGGGGGCACTTGGAGTAGGGCGCCTGGTGGATCCGGCTCCGGGGTCTGTTGCCCCCATCTGGGAGGAGTTTGGGAGGCCTACGGGTGGCCTACAGCAGCCGCTTGCGGCGCTCTTTGGGAGCTGCGTGTTGACGGACGTGGGTTACTGACCTGGTGGCTGTGCTGCCGCTGGGTGGGGCCGGGGTGGGTCTGGGGGTCTGGGGTCCCTGGGGCGCGCCGCCCTCGGGCGCGGGCCCCGGCGGGGCCTCGGGGGTTCCGGTTCCGGGGGGTGTGCCGCTTTTGGTGTGGGCCGGCGCGCGCCCGGGTGTCAGCCCCTGCACGGGGCCTCTGGTGCGCTGGGGGGCCTCGGGGCCCGTTGAGCTGGTAGGGGGGCATGGTCATTAACACCTCTGGGCAGATGCTCTTCTCCTTTATTGGAAAGGCACTCTGCCAGTGGGGGGAGGGGGAAAGGAGGGGGAGTAGGGATCTACCCAGCCTGGATGTCTACTGTCGAATGTATGGTGAGTTGTTTGAACGTTAATGTTGGGGAGGGATTAAATCCACGGGTGGGGGGGGGGGGGTTGGGGGGGGTTGACGTTCTGGTGGGCTTGTGTCCGGCCCCCTGTCCCGGTCCTGGTCCGTGTCGTCTTCCGGTGCGGGTTTCACCTGGGGGGTGGGGTTGGGGTGGCTCGTGCGGGCCGGCTGGCCAGGGTCCCCCCCTCTTATTATTATTATTATTATTATTATTATTATTATTATTATTATTATTATTATTATTATTATGTATGTATTTATTTATTTATTTATTTATTTAGTTTAAGTAGGCTTGGTGGGTGGGCTGGGGGGGGCTTAGGTGTTGGTCCTGGTGGGTGGTTGGCTGGCGGGCCCTGCGGCCTCTCCCTGGCCCCCGGGCTACGGTGGTGCCGCTGGCGAGGCCCCCTTCTCTAGGTGGGGCTTTCGGGGAGCGGGGGTGCCTATTGGAGTCAGTAGGGGAGCTGGCTCCCTGGGTTGGCTTCCCAGTCATTTGCTCCCCATCCCCGGACTCCTCCCTCTGCCTGCTCCATCACGCCGCCACACATGTAGGTCATGAGGGAGGGGGCGTTACTGGAGGTTGCCACTTTCTGGTGACGCCCCTCTCCCCAATTTTATTTTGCATCTTAGACACTTTCACTTCAAACATTTTTCACATCACACACTCATATAGGCATGGTGGGGGGAAGACGTCTGGGAGGGGGCTTATGTTGTGTGGGCCTCACCTCGGACGGCTCCCTTCACCTCCTCTCCCACTTAGACATTGAGGGCTCTGGGCAGTCACACGGAGGGGGTGCGCTGGCAACAGCTACCTTCCGAAAGGGGGGTGGGCTTTGCCGTGCATCCCCTTCGGCGCTCCCAGCTTTTAAACGCACTTGAGAACAACATGCAACAACACAACATTTGAGCAGGCGTAGGGAGGGTCGGGGTCTTCTGCACACCCCCGTTCTCCGATGGAGGCAAGGAGTCTGGGGCCTGGAGGAGGTGCGGGCCACTGTGTCCGGGGTCTTGGCGGGGGGCTGCGGTGTGCGGTCAGCGGCCTACCAGGTCTGGGGCTGATGCCTCCGCACCCCCCAGGGGACGGGGGGCAGGGATGGCAAGGGTAAGGTGGGGGGAGGGAGTGGGTTTATTAGGTATTTAGGGGGAGGGGGGGGCTCTGGCCGGGTGGCTCGTGCGGGTCGTGTTGGCCCGCCCTCTTGGGGGGGCCCGGTCCGGGGGGCGTCTGGTCGGGGGCCGGGGCCGGGGGTCGGGCACAAGCAGTCGTATAGTCGATTTGGGGTGACCCCCCCCCCTTTTGGTCAGTGTTGGATGTGAGTGTTATGTGGGAATGTGTGTACAGCGTCTTTTTTTTTTTTTTTTTTTTTTTTGTGTGTGGCGAGTGGGGCACAAGGGAGGGATGGGGTGAATGAGTTTTTTTTTTTTTTTTTTTTTTTTTTTTTTTTTCAGGTATGGGTGTGGTCCGCTCCCTCTCCCAAGAACATCTCAAGTCTCCGATAGGTGCGGAGCCCATCCCCCCACGTCCTGCCCTCCTCCACTTCGTTGGCGGGCGCCTTGGCCCCCTGGCGCGTTAGTTGGCTTCGGGTTTGGGGCGGGTTCCCGGGCGTGCGCCGGCCCGCTCCTGGCGGCCTCTTCGCGGGGCCTGGCCCCCCGGGGGGCGGCCGGGGCCCTCGTCACGGGGGCGGGGCGCCCCTGGGGCCTCTGGCCCTCAGTGCCCATGGCCGGGACCACTTCAGCGGGGCTGGCTGCCGGCGGAGCCCACGGGCTCGTCTCCGCGGCTCTTGAGGGCGTCGGCATTGCGGTGGCTGGGGGATTTCCTCGGGGTCGTCTCTGCTCCTTCCTTGTGGGGGGGGGTTGCAGATATCCTGTGTCGGCCCCTCCTGGGCGACCTGCTTTAGGGACCCCTTTGGGAGTCCGGGGCTACGGGTCCCCTGACGCCTGCCTCTGTGCTCGGGGAAGGTGGGTCTTTGGTTCTCCACAATCACTATCAAGCTATTTCTGGATAATCTTCACCTAAACTAGTGCACTTTCACATCTCCCACTGGTGCTGGGTCCCAGGTATTAAGTGTTCACTTATATACAGTAATCTTATAATTTATTTATTTATTTATGTTGTGTCACGTTCTTTTTTCAAATATCACATTACACATGTCAGCTTACATAATAATATATATGATTTAGCAATGGCACCTAGGTGTTATTCGAGTGTATCTGTTGCTTTATGTCTGTTGGTTGTGCTGTTCTTTTTGTGTCTCTTTCCAGGTGATGGAGCAGACAGAGGACATTTTATCATTCTCTTCCTTTTATCTCCTCTTACTTTCACCTCTACTCTTTTTTTTTCTTTTCTTTCACTTTTTGTTCTTCCTTTACTCTACCATTGTCATGTCCATATAATTTGAAATTCTCCTTGCAGGAATCATAATAAAGCTATTTACAAGCATAAATCAAGTGGAGCACTATGGCGAAAGCTGTTTGCTCCACTGGTAAAAGCAAAATCTGTCGAGCTCCATCTGGCATTGAGATATCAATTCCTATTGCCATAGTGCTAGACAGGACACTGGGAATAAAAAAAAAAAAAAAAAAAAAAAAAAAAAATATAATCCCAGCTCCCTTTCCTCTCTGTCCTCCAGAAACCCTCCATAAACTGCAGCTAGTACAAAAGACAGCAGCTTGCATCATTACAGCATCTACTTCACACCTGTACATCAACTCTACTGGCTCCCTGTCACATTCAATATAAATTAATCCTATGATCATACAAGGCCACACACAGCCTTGGAAATGCAGGACACATCACCAACGTTATCATGACATAATACATTTTAATTTGACACAGATTGCACATGACAATAATCAGTCTCTGCTTTGCCTGTTATTGTTCACCAATTAATCATTACAGTTTATAAAAAGGCATGATTTAACTTTTTTGAAGTTTAATAATATGGTTATATTTTAGCCCAGTGACTGGAGACCTGTCCAGGATGTAATCTGTGTCCGCGCTCCACTTTAACTTCATTAAAAACTCTCTGAGAATCGCCTTTCTCTGGCCTCACCCAGGTAGAACCCGTTCTCCAGTCCATGTTGTAGCTGCAGTTTATTTGTTTTATCTTTTTGATGTAGTTTTCTTAAGAATCTGTAAGCATCAAAATCCTTGTCATTTTATTTAACTTAGTGTCCTGGGGCGCAGCTGCTCATCAGGTGATCACTGCTGCATACTGACTGACAGCCGATGAAGCTCCGCCTTCTTTGTTTCAGAACAGTGCAGGTTTTTTTTTTGTTTTTACTTTTTCCGAATCGGACCCAGTCAAATGCGGGACATTATTTCACATTCCGACTCTTCTTCAAGGGTCATGCTAAATTAGCCTGAGCTAGCGTGTTACTCTTCTTTGTGTTTTAAATGAAACATAATAGCGAATCACGAGGAGATCCCTGGTTGGTCGCCGCGTTTATCAGCGAGAGAATAAACGGTGACAGACGACATGGCCACAGGTGGAAATAATTCATTAATTAACTGCTGGAGCAGCGACAGAAACGCTTACCGAGGGAAGTCGTTGTCAGCGTTGTCATAAATCCAAAGAAAACCTTTGACCACCGCTACTTTCATTCATGTCATCTGTGGTCAGTTTGAGATGCTCTTCCAAAGGTTAAAATGATTAAACACCGATAAACCTCACACTGTTAATGTCCGCTTTGCAAAAACCCGCCCTGCTCTCTTTCTGATTGGCTAATGTCCCGGCTCTGCCAGGTTTGATTGGTTGAGAGCAGCTTCAGTGTAAAACCTTGAAAGAAAAGTCTAGACGGGACTTTTTGCGCTCCATTTCCAAATGACGGAAATCTGTCGCAGCGACGGAGAACTTTAACCCCTGAGTTAGACACTGTCGTCAGACAACATGCAGTAATTTATAAATGTTTTAAATGAGGTTGGGTCCGGATTAGCCAGCAGGTGGGTCCGGATCCGGACCGTGGTCCGCTAATCCGTGACCTCTGACGTAAACCTTTAAAAACAAATCAAAGAATCTTAAAATGAACTCTAAAATGCACAGGGAGCCAGTGGAGGGAAGCCAAGATAGGGCTGATGTTCTCCCTCTTCCCAACTCCAGTTAAAAGATGAGCAGCAGCGTTCTAGACCATCTGAAGACACGGAGGACTGGCTGAGTCCACTGTAGAGAGCATTACTGTAATCGAGTCCAGTTGTAATGAAGGCATGGATTACTGTTTTGAAATGTTGTTTTAAGATAATCGGCTTTTTCTTTGCCAGCTGCCTAAGGTGATAAAATCTGGACTTGACCACTACTCCAACCTGCTGATCTACTTTAAGATCCCTGTCTATTTTAAAACCCAAGTTTCAAAAGGTCAGCTTTAAGTAAGGTGCCAAAGGGCCCAAATCAGCAGGAGATGGTTCACAAGAGCTGCTGCATCCACGCTTTAATGTCTTCAAGAAACAAAACAGGTTATTTTTTTAGTGCCATGTATATCTGACTGTTATCAACATAAAAATGTTTCCTGAGTGTTGAACCCAAAGGAAGAAAATAACGTGAAAAAAGCAGGGGACCAAGGACTGATCCCTGAGCAACCCCATAACGTAGAGGAGTGGATGAGGATTCAAAATCAGCTATTTTTACAGACATGGTTCTGTCTGACAAATAAGACCTAAACCATTTTAATACAGTACCACTACAGTATCAGACTGTTGAACTGTTGAACTCTGAACTGGCCTCTGCATCACATTTGAATCCTTATTTTGCACTACAAATATTGCTGAACTTTCATTATCCATCTGCCTTTTTGCACCATAATTTTTTGCACATAAAGAATGGCTGAACATTCCTTGTATACTGTTCTTGCACACTGTTTTTATTCTCCTGTAATGTTACATTCTGATCGCTGCTGCACTTTATATTGTAATGCTGACTATTCCACCTGCAAATCCTTTACACTGTCGTATGCTGTATGCAACGAAATTGCGTTCTATATGCACTCTGTACATACAGAATGACAATAAAGTTGTCTAAGTCTAAGTCTAAAATCAAGTTGGGTCTGTAAACGAGGTCCACTGTATCAAAAGCAGCAGTTAGGTCGAGCATGACAAGAACAACATATTCACTTGATTCATTTGCTCAGAATATGTCATAAAAATCTCACTAAAACAGACTCTGTGCTATGCTCGAGTGTTAAAACCTGACTGAAAAACCTCTAGAATTATTTTCTCATTTAAAAGGGGCTTGGCCTGGCACAGGACCACTTTCTCTAAAACTTTAGAAATAAAAGGCAGCTTGGAGAAAGGCCTAAAATTTGCTAAAAGAGAGGCTGCACCACAGCGTTCAGGTGTATCAAAGACAGCTGGACAGAGAATCAGCCAAGAAGGGTCACAACACATTTAATGTTTGTGATTCAGATTGTGTTCTTCAGTTTGATCCGCAGACATGTATTCTTTCCAAAAAGCAAACATTGTTTGTTTTTTTTTACATCAAATTCCTTTGTAGGTTTTGTCTTAGTGACAGAGGTACATATGCATATGACAGTACAATATTAAAAAAGTTTTTTGTACAGCTTAGAGCAATGTCTGATTATGACTAACAGTATGCTCACTGTAATATTTGTTTCCAAGTCTCTTAATAACTTCATGCTTACAATAATCTGTTCAAATTAATTTCATTTTTAGGAGGTGAAACACGTTTAGGGAGAAAATACAGCAACTAAAGCTGTCAGTGATGTATTTATTGAAGTTTATCCTTAACAGCATAACCATGTGGCTTAAAGCAGTTTTTTGCTGCACACAGAGCACAAACAGATACTAACACTGTAACTGGACACAAATCTGTTCTTCAGGGTTTCTCCCGATGTCAGCATGAGCATCAGTCCATAAATGTCACTGTGACTGCAAAAAAAAACCACCTTAAAATGTTTTCTAGTCTATTCTGTTCTATTCTAACCAAAGACCTGAAACAGCTTTTGCAGATCTTAAATTTGACATATTCCTATTTCTCTTTTATTCTACAATACTATCCTTAGTTTTGTCCAAAACCAAGATAAGATGATTGTTTTCACACCATGCCACAAAGCGACCACTCAGCCCTCTGCACTCGGCTTCCTGATGTACCCATCTGACGACCATAGATTCATCTGAGTATTTCTTCAAATGACAGGACTCTGTTTCGTACTGGAAGTCTGAGGGGTATAGAGTGAAAAGGAATGGTAAAGGCACAGTCATCTGTCTGCTGACTACCTGGTCGGACACAGCCCGTCTCACATTGTGGTCTGTTTGTCAGGTAGTCTTTGGTCCATGTGATTGTTGAGGCCTCCACCTGAGTCGTCTGGAGTTTCTGACAAAGCAAATCAGGCTGAACTATATTAAACGTAACGGAGAAATTAAAGAGCATGATCCTCGTAGTGCTGCTTCTCTGTCTAGATGATACATTGTTGAAGCAGGTGTATGATAGGATCTTCTACTCCAACTCCACAGCATTAAGCAAACTGCAGATGATCCTGAAAGGTGCTTTGTTTGCTTATTCAGGTAGACCAACAGCAATCCCTCATGATGTCGGAACCTTATCCTAGGTCAGCCTAACCCCCAAATGTCACATCCTCTGTGACTTCTCCTTTCCATTCACAAACGTGCACGTCCATCTACACATTTGCACTCGAATCAAACTGGAAAAAGAACGCTAACAATATCTGGTTTGTCAAAGTAAAATAGGGTCAGAGTAAAATATTCCCAATAAAGTGGACCGTTTCATTTAAATATTCGATGCAAACCGAACAAAGAAGCAGATTTGTCATTTAATACTGTATATATAGGCCTTGTATATAAATACAAAAACATAAATGTACTCACCCATATTTAACGGAAGTAAAAACTACGCTGAGTGAATGTATAATCAGCAACACAGAACTTTCCAGACGCTGTTCAAAGGATGAATGAAAAGCTTGTTTGGTTTCCGGCTCCTTTATTTCCCCTTTTTATTGGGTGAACTTGTAATTTTCATGCATGCTCTCTTTGAGCTGCAAGGAACTCAGAGCAGAGCAAGACGGAGTAACCGCGGATGCGGTAGGCATCGCTTTTCATTTACTCACGGAGCCGGCCTGGAACGGGGCGGACACGTTCAGGAGTGGCGGATGTGTTTTTTGAGGATAAGGTTAAAGAGGTGCTGTAGGATCCCACAAAGCTGCTCCACATAGGCCTTCAGGACTCTGCAAGACTCCATTTGGACATGCAGCCTTGTTCTGGTGCCTCTACCCCTGACTTCTCGATCCATACAGCTAGGAGGTCTCCCAACTAGCTGTTGTCTGTGTACAGCTAGCGGGGAGACCTCCTGGCTGTACACAGACAGGATGTACATTTACATCTATCACCAGATGGAAGTACTTTGCAAAGCTCCACACGGCTCCACATTCATCTGGACTTTGGGAGGGATTACCAAAGTCCTGTCCAAAGTGCCATTGGGTGGGATTTCAATACCACATAAAATGGACGAGCCAATCAGGATCGCTGGACAGGATTTTTTATAGATGTGACGTATCAGAGAAGCAACTGTTTGGATTCAGACAACAAAGGTGGGTCGCAGCAAGGAAGCAAGTGGTAACATTGATACTGCTATTTCGTCAGTGTTGCCCACTTTACCAAATATTAATTCTTTAAAAGAACACCAGAGAACAGCTTTGAAGGCTTTTGTTAGCGGAAACAATGTTTTCACCCTTCTCCCGACCTGGTTTGCCAAGAGCTTGTAGTAATGATGATGGACAAGTGGTTTATCTGATCATATGCAAGGGTTTTTGGTAAGGCCCCTCTTTCTGAACTATATCTCCTGTGGAACAATCCCAGATGGATGTGTGGAGCTACGGTTTGGCTGAGGCTGGAGAGAAGGATGCTGAGTTTGTCCCTGAACTGAACCTTTTGAAGAATGCGTTCAGTTCATTGGCTCTGTGTACAGGTCCATCAAGGTGATCCTTCTTCTGCTTGAAGTCTGTGATGCTCATTGTCCCTTACCACACATATCTGACCTTGTACTGTCCAGTTTATTCTTGTGTTTTTAGTTTCGCTGAATGAAGGCACTTTTTCTGAGTTAAGCAGCCCCTTCAGGTCACTGGTGGCTAAGGGTTTGCTATTGGGGAAGGATCTTAGTGTTCTGGTGGGGATGATCTTATCCGCCCATATGTTTATATAGGTGGTCACACAGTCACAGCATTGATATTCTCTCCATGTGGTTGGCAGAATGAATCCCTCTGAAGCCTCAAACTCTCAAACTATCCCTACAGAGCATCTTCAGCTTCCCCGGACCATCTTCTCAGTTTGTTTTATTAAAGGTTGTCTCTGAACAAGGATACATTTATACACTGAGCAAAGTCAAACTGGATTACAATCTGAACGTTTTTGCAAACTTCTTTTGCTCAGTTTATTCTTTTGAGCTTGAGTAAATGCAATCAACAGACCAATCCAATTACTGTCATCATTTTGATACATTAAAACCAATTATGGGCTTCTTGGCTTATTACAGCTGATTCAGGGGTCATTTGCTGCTTAATTGACTTGACAGAAAACAGAAATGCACATAGCCGAAGGGTTTTCTAGTTGTTTACATTTCCCCTTTGGCAGGCTTACTGTTGATCCTTGCAGCAGGTGCGCATTGCAAGATTAGCTTTCTCATGTTAGTCAGTGATTTGGAAAGCCTTGGTTAAAAAAGAGAAGAAATGGACTTGGAAAGAACAAGGACTGGGAGTGGGCACTGATGAATCTTATGCATTGGGGAGTTTAGAGGGAAATGCTGAAAAGGCTTCTATGCCACGGGAAATAATTTAGTGTTAGCTGCAAAGATGTTGGATTTTTGAGGAAATGCAATTGGGCTTCAGGAAATGATAAAGGATGGTAAAGTAAGTCTTGCAGGATTCAAACACAATTTAAATTAACTGTGACCCGACCTCATAGTAATGACTTCAGTCAAGTCATAGTGTATGTAGCAGCAAAGAGGCTTTAAGGCTGAAAAGGCTGCATAATGAAAAGTGACTTTAAAAGGATGCACATTTCTATAGTACATTACCCTAACAGCTACATTTTATCCAAACAAAAAGTCAAACTTACCTTGTGAAACTGTTCACAACCACAGACATCCACTTAATTTCCTTTTTTGTGGATAACATTGAATTATTATTAAGTTCACTTATTCCCACACAGTACAATTTTCAGCATAATTGTTGCATGATGTGTCTAAGGATATCTGCTCAGAATCTGATGCTGCGTCGTGAGAGAAAAATTAATTACAAAGACGATGAGATATCAACCAGTGGGATTCTTCACACAAACTCTGAAGTCTTCCACATGCCTAATCAAATCATTTAAACATCTTCAGATAAGATTTTTATGAACTTGTGAGAATCACTTCACAAAGCCCAGTTGGCACCATGTTTTGATCCGTCAAGTATCACTTATGGCTTCGTGACGTGAAGGAAATTAAATGCTGTTCTGCTTTGAGGGTTGAGAGTTTAGACCTGAGCAGCAAACGATGTGAGCTTAAACAAGTGAACCATTGGTATCAGTCATGATGGTTATTCTGTAGGAAATAAGAAATGTACCGAACTACATGATGTTTACATCATGAAAACAACAACACTAGATTGAATGAAACCACACGTGTGGTTAAATACCAAATAAGAAGCTCTGGATTGGGATACTGTCCTACCAGTTGGGAAGTAAAAACAAAAAAAAAATGCTTTGATTAACCCTTTTTTGTGACTAAAATTTTTGAGTAGTGCTTTGGAAGCATAACAAGGGGTAAACTGCTAATCCTCTAGTAAAGCATGGAAGAGGAGGAATTTAAAAGGAGTGTTTGAATAATAGATGCCCACAGCTGGAGAAAAAAAAAAACTGCATCAGCAGATCTGGGACAAACAAGTAGGACAAGGGGGGCTTGGCACAAGCTAAAAATTTTGACTAGTCACTCTGTTTTCCTGCTGGCTCTGTGTGCAACTGGAAAACAAAGACAGACCCCCGCCCACACACACACACACCTCTAAACCTCCCCAAACTAAATTGCACACAGCTTGCAGCATCGTAGTCATGTGTGCTTTTCCTCCTTACTCCTCCCATGTTTTTACCTCAGTCTCCTCAGCTTTAAACCCTTCGGAGCCAGTTGAGAGTCCAGTCGCGGTGTCCTACTTGTCACAGATAAACATGATTGTAGCTCATAAATCTTTGCCTGCTTGCTGACAGCAGAAGGGATGTTGTTTACTGCTGTTGCAGTTTTGGAAAGGTACATGCAACACAACAACAAAGCATAGCTGCTTATTATGTAGAACTCATTTTGGCATCGTGCACAACACAATTACACTGATTGATAAGTTATGCTTATTAATTTAATTTTTCACTTCCTTTAACATTCAAACTGATGTTGTCTGCGTTTTCTGTGTGTAATTTGAAGGCACCATCTCTGATGAGACAAAACAACAAGACAGAACCTTTTCAAATTTTCTCAATTTGCAACCACATACATCATGATTATTTGTCACTTGCTGTTGGTTTATCATATACAATCACTATGAAACATTGAAGTGAAACAAAATTGATTAATGGTTTTATTTTGTTATCACAAATACATTTTGGAAAGTGTGTTCATTAACACCCAGTAGCTTTCACTGTAATCTGCTATTTAGTGGGAGCACCGTAGACAGGTCAGAGAAAATGCTAAAGGCTCACGTAGCGGGTCATGGGAACTCCAGTTTCAAGAATCCTTTGAGCATTGTTTTAAATCTTGACTTATTATAGTTTTAAATTTCTAAGTTGTTATTGAAATAACAACTCTTGCATTTTTTTCTCCATATTCTATGTTGTCAATGTTTGCTTTGTTCTGTTTGTTTTGTCCACTGTGTGTGTTGCTGTCAGGTCACCCTTGTTAAAAAGATCTCAATGGTTCTCTTGCCTTAGTAAATAAAGGTTTGATAAATATTTACATTGGGGTTGCACCTGGTCAAGTGAAGTTTATTCATATAGCGCGTTTCAGCAGCAAGGCGGTTCAACGTGCTTTACATCATGAAAACATAAAAAAATCATAAACACATTGAAACAGTCACTGGTTGTGAGAGCAGTAACAAACATCAGGTCAAATCATCAATACACATCAATGTTCAAATAACAGGACCATGTTGGTCAATGGTCCTGTTATTATGGGCTGAAAGCAACTCTAAACAGGTGGGTTTTCTAGGATTTAACAAAGGACTGCAGACTTGTCATAAACCACTTTTCGGGTCTTGGTTTTAAACAACCAAGACCCTCCCATTTTGGATCACTTTGTCTTTTCTCATCAGTAAGATGTAATTCATGGTCCTGCTGCAGACCGCTCAAATGTGTTATGCGCATTAAAAACAAGCAAATTAGTTGCACACTGTCCTCCGTGTGTAATTATTTACATCAGATAATGCTGAAGAAGTCGCTCTCAGATCAGACGGACGCTGGAAGATCACTTGAGGCACCCGCAGACCAGTGCTGTTCCTGCTGTCTGTACTTTGTAATATATCACTACTTGATCAACAATCCTTTATCAACTATTCCAGTTGATAGTGGTTACGGGTTTGTTACTACCTGATAAGACCAACCAGACACATAGTATTGGTGGTTAGACTTCTTTTACAAAACATTTTACTTTATCACGAGGCATAAACAAAGTGTGTACATCACGATTGGAAGGATGACCTAAAAGGGGCTCCAGAGAGAAATTGTTCTGATTAAAATGTGCTTAAACAACATCTAACATGCTGTAGACGTCCAAGCTAATTTTGAAAGATATTTGGTTAAAACCTGAAAGTCTAATACATTTATTACAGGTCTAAATGAAGAGCTATTTTACCATCGATGGATTTGCTGAAAATAAGCCTCAAACTCAGGACCATTCAAATGGTAGTCCTATATCTATCTGAATGACCTATCAGACAGGAGGCGTAATATTGACCAAGTAGTCTGAGTGAGTATCTTTCAGCATGAGTTAAATATCTTTATTGTTCTAGTAAAATAATCATTTTTTTCTTTTTATTCAAATTTAATTATGTCTCCCCTTTGCTTCTGTGACATTATCGCAGTAATTCTCTTTGTTGTTGTAGTTCAGCTTGGAAATTACAAATCTTGTCACACATCTGACAGTTGTCTTGAGTAAAAACAACTTTAATTTGTCTCTGATGTTGTAGAGAAAGCATCTTGCTGTCAATCCAGACCCGGCAGAGCCCAGTTATCTAATGGCACTTTAGATTAGAATTTGTGTTAAAATATGTTAATATCATCATATTTATCATTAAAAAAAAGAAATCCTGCACATTTATAATTTCACTGCATATTATGACTACTTATTGAAATTATTTTTTAATACCAAATCAAATACTGCTGACTATAATTCTGTGCACATGCTTTTTGTTAAATTATTAACAAAACTTGACCTAAAGAAAAACAGCAGGAGACATAAGTCTCTAACCTACAGAGATGCAGTTTTATAGGGAGTCTACATGAGATGCGTTTGATGAGAAAATATTTTCTTTGAGTATTAAGAACTTGAAACTTGACTTAGAATTGGGGTAAAAGTCTTAAGACAACTGTTAGGGCTGGGGTTAGGGTGTTTCCAGTTTTCCACTATCTATCCACAGGACACATCAAACATGTCATAGGAGACCAACATAAGATTTTTTTCCACAGCAAAACAAAACTGACATTTCACATCAACCTGAACATACATAATAGTAATCATCTTTATTTGTCATTACAACTTTGTACATTCCTCTGCGTCCTCTGCGTTTAACCCAACCCTTAAGGTGTAGTGGACTGCCAGTGGACGGCGCTGGGGGAGGATTCGGGGGTTAGGGGTCTTATTCAGGGACCCAGAGTGGCAGTCTGTGGGATTCAAACTAGTAAACTTGCAGCCTTCGCAGGACACTAGTGTCCTACTCTAACCACCATTTGCCATACATTGCCTGAGGTAAAACATGATGATGTCAGCATCATGCTGTGGGTATATTTTCTTCAGCCGTGAATTAAGAGTTTGTCTGTGTAACTGAGATATTTTCACTTTGAAAGGCAGCACCTCACACTCTACATATGATTTATGGCTTAGGAAAAGACAGTCACTGGATCTGCTATAGACTTGACGACAAAGTCATCATCCTGTCTGAAAATCTGTGCCGACCAGCTGGCCCCCATCTTCACACAGATCTTCAACGGATTGCTGGAGCTGTGTAAAGTTCCTTCCTGCTTCAAACACACTACAATCATCCCGGTACCCCCAAAAATTAGATTAAATGACAACAGGCCTGTCTCCATTTCCGATCACAACATGTTTCCAGCTCCTTCCCTGTGGTAGGTGCTACAGAGCAGTTTAAGCCAAAACCAACAGATTCAGGAACAGTTACTTCCCACAAGCCATCACGCCAATGAACAGCTGACTGACTAAAACTCACGTGCAATAACCCAGTAACTCTGCTCCTATCTAACCACTTGTTTACTGATGACCATCTATCAGTTATTTATTCATCAAACTGTATTTCAGTGCTGTTCATACTGCTCAAATTGCAGACGACTCTCCCTGTAGCTCTACGCTTCTCCAGGAGTGAATGCTGCTTGTCGGGACTTTGATGCAATCAACTGGTTCCCTTATATAGGAAATTTTTGACCAATCTGTATAATATGATTGATTTGACTTTGTAAAGTGCCTCGAGATGACCTCGAGATGATAAATAAAAGTGAATTGAATTGAATTGAATATATACTGTATACCAACCTAACTCATGCACATAACACCACATATAATACTTATTTATTACAGCATTCTCTAAACTCATCACAAAGTGGACATGTATGTTTGTATGTGTATAAGCACCTGTACATCACCTCCACATCCAACATGTAAATAATAATACAATAATAGTAATAATAATTTACTCCTGCATCTTTTGCTCTCGGCTTATTGCACCCCTGCAATATTGTGTCAATTTAGTTTGTTTAGAGTCTACATCTGTTCTCTATATTACAAACTGTTTGATTTATTACTGCATTATTGTGTTATTGTATTATTGTAGTGAGCACACCATGAGCATTTTACAATCCAGTCAAATTCCTCATTTATGTACACATGCTGTGAACTTGCGTCGTCATCTGTCTTCATCTGTCAATCTCAAAGCCATCAACGAGTAATGGTCCAGCATCTTCCTTGCCTGCCTTGCTAAGTTCTTGTCCCTGGATTTCCTTGTCTTACCTTGCCCAGATTGCATTGAGTCATTGACAAGCAGCTTTCACTCCTTGTGAAGGGCGTGTGGCCACAGTGGATAGTCATCTGCATTGTCGTCAACTTTGTACCGATCCCTCTTCCTGAGCATCAATGTAGAGTTGGTAGTATAATCTTCAGTTCAGTGTTGGCTGTTCTCTTTTGACCAAGATGGCTTCATTCAACCCTCTTTCAAACCATCTGTTCTGCCTGTCCAAACTCCAGACATCAGTCATTAAAAGTGCCCGTTTTTCTTGAGGTGCAGGTGGACTGCTGAATCTTGCCCAAGCTGCTGCCCCCCTGTGCTGCTCCATGCATTTACGTAGTTGTTTGGTTTCTCTGATGTAGGAGTCCTCGCAGTCCTCGCTGCATTGGACCGCAGACATAACGCCATTCAGCTGTGGTTTGGGAGTTCTGTCATTGGGATGAACCAGTTTATGTCTCAGAGTGTTATTAGGTTTGAAATTTACTGGTATGTTGTATTTTGAGAAAACTCTCTTTAGTTTCTCGGAAACTCCTGTCACAAATGGAATGGCCATGTTTTTGCGTCTCTCTGTTGTCTCTTTTCTTAGACACAGTGTTGTTTTTTTCTGCCAGCTTTCTTGGCTGACGTAACAAAGGACCAGTTAGGGTAACCACAAACTCGCAGTGATTTCCTGACCTGCTTGTGTTCCTGTTGTTTCTCCTCTGTGGCAGAGGGAACGTTGTCAGCACGATAACTCAGAGTTCTGGTAACAGAGAGTTTGTGCTCCAGTGGGTGATGTCAATCAAAATACAGACATTGGTCTGTGTGTGTGGACTTCTGGTAAACCTCAGTTTTGAGACTCCCATGTTCCTCAATGTGTACCGCACTGTCCAGAAATGGAAACATGTTGTTCTTGGTGTCCTCTCTGGTAAACTTTATGTTGCTGTTCACTGAGTTGATGTGGTTGGTGAAAGCATCAACTTCTTTGGTTTGTATTTTTACCCAAGTACCATCCACATATCTAAACCAGTGAATTGATGGAGTTCCCTTGTAAGCACTGAGTATTCTTCCCTCTGCATGTACATATTGGCCATGATGGGTGAAACTGGGGAGCCCGTGGTACACCCTTGTTTCTGTCTGTAAAAGTTGTCTCGACTCAAAATATGTGGTTGAGAGACAGAGGTCCAACATGTCACAAATCTGGTTTGTTGTCAAATTGGTTCTGTCTTTTAGTGATGCATCGTGTTCCAGCTGAGTCCTGACGGTGTTCCCTGCCTCTGATGTCGGAATGGGGTGAAAAGAGACATGATTTCAAAAGAAACAATGGCTCTGCCCAGATTTGCCAGTGGCTCTTCCCAGATTCAGCATTTACCTACACAAGGTTTCTGGTTTATATTAATAAACCTTTTAGGCACTGTGTCCATCTTCTATATTGGGTTCTATGTTTATTACTTGCATAACACATACCTTGCAAATAAAGCTGATTCTGATAGTGTCCTATAACAAGATTAGTGGTATCAGATATACAGCTACTTTACTTTCTTTTCTACCCTGCAAGGGACATGTATATGAGCATCATGATTCATAGCAATCTATCTGATTAAAGTTTTAACATTTTCAGCCACACAACGAATGTCAGCACCATTGAGGCTAATAGAGAAGTCAAAGGATTATTACTAATAATTATAGAGAAAACATGACCCGCAGTGGCAGGCAATCAGTCCAATCAAAAGCCATGTTGTTTGGATGCCTTACAAACAAATTGTCCATTTTATGCAGAATTAATGTTAACATATTGTAGGCTCTACTGTATGTGTTTTCAAGTAACACATCCATCAGTCCTATTCCAAGTACTGCAAATCACAAACACAGGGAACCGTCTTATTATCACTTCCTAAATTACAATGCAGAGCCCTGGGATGTACCTTTGAGTCTGAAAAGAAAAGCCAATGCATGGTTCATTTGGACCCTAATAGTGAAAATAAAGTCCAGTTTGCACAGCTGAGGCCAGTTCTATAGATGAAAGTCTCATGAATGATTCAGTGTGATGGTTTTCATTAAAACCACTATTTTGCCCTCTCCTCAAGGCCACTATTAACAAATAGTCATTAGATGGGCATCATTAATTATCTCTCTGCTTTGCTATCACCCACTTTTATGCAAGTGGACCGTAGTTCTAAGAGCTGCTTAAATCCCTCTGCAGTCTGATTAATTGTTCGAAAAAGATACAAAAAGTTCATTATACTTCAAAGTCCATTTTCTGCAATCCTGTGACATTCCTGATCGAATTTCTCCCAGAGTCTGAAAATATACAGTTAAATCCCAGACAATGTATGCAATTTATTCTGTAATAAAAGCCAAATTGCCATTTTTTTCTTAACTGTCTGACATTAAATCAGACTAAACATTTACTGGTTTAGGTCAGTAGGGACTACCATAATAGTTTCTATTTGCTATATGCCAGAAAAATGAGAGTGAGATGTGTTTAGAGATTATGTTTTACTATGTTCAAGTTTAAAAGTGTACATACATTTCCTTATCATTTGCTAGAACTTTTAAAAGTCCACTCATCCTTCCAGCAAAATAACACCTCCATAACCTAATTTTGCCACCCCAGTAATTCACAGGTGGTGTTCTCAGGCTTGTAAACTCCTCCCTTTTTCCACACGTAAAGATAGTCGCTATAGTCAAACTATGACCTGCTGTCAATGATGTGCTCAGCAGCAACAAGGTTGCAAACTGGATCTGGTACTTAAGGGAGAATAACAGTGATCTGGGAGAACTCTGGGCAGATAGTGAGGTCTAAAAGACACAGTCATCAGTTCATGGTATTTGCAGCTCTGTTTCTGCCTCACAGTAAAGTTTGTTGCCCACCTGTTTCTGACCATGAAGCAGAGTCCTCCCTGGTTGACTTCTGGGGTATCGTCGCATCTCTGTCAAAGTTGTCTTTAATAAAGCCAGGTTTCATTAACCCATAAAAGGCTTGTTTGTTTAAAATCCTAATTGAATTCTAAAGGTGCGATTACAACGTCGCCACTTTTGCTTGCTGTCGCTCGCTGGCCGTTCGCACAGCAGGCGACAAGCCAGAAATACAGCAGTACAATGACGCTATCTAGAGACGTTTTCACTTCCCTGCAACTCCAGCCTTCTCACCCACTTTTCTCCAGCCTTGCTCCATTCTGGACTTGTCTGGGTAGTAATAACAGGTTGAGTCGTAAAACTCAGGCCGACCGCAGACCGCCACTGTCAGCCTGTCTTCCATGTTGAATGAACTGCTTCCTCTCCGCCGCAGTCCTTCACCCCACGTCACAGCCACATCTAGTTTCTGATTGGCTGTCGCAGCACGACAAGACACAAAAGTTCAGCTTTTTCAACCACAACAACTGTCGCTTTGCATCCCTCGCAGGTGTCGTGTCGCTTTGGCTTCACTTTAATCGCCAAAACCATGCTTTTTGTGCTGCTAGAATGACCTCTGTGGCCTCGCTTAGTCTCGCTTTGGGTCACGTCGCTCTGGTGTTGCACCTGTTCATCGGAGTATCATGCAAATCTGTCACCAGGCCTGACACATTCCTGTTCAATGCATGGAGTCCTTTGGTGTTATTCCAGCGTGATCTGATGTTTAACAGCGTCATAGTAGATAGCGGTAGCCAGATCCTCTTTTCCTTCAAATCCGATTTGATTCTGTGTGGGTAGGATGTCAGGTGGTACGTTTCTGGTTCGGTGGAATAGATACAGGAATACTTGGGTTTATGAGCCTAAGGCAGGCCAGATAAACCACTCTGGCTGGTAACATCCCAAAAATAAAATACCCTAACGACCATAAAACAATGAAAAAAACATACAATCACACACACACACTGAGCGTTTTTATATTTATTATCATCATTATACAACCAGCAGCATGCTAAGATAAGGCCTGATTGAGTGACCGAGAAATGCTGATAACAGGATAATTAGGAGGCTTCATCCTCTATCTCTCACCATGAGAATCAATGGTACCAAGCTGTGAAAAACATCAACCCCATAACAAAGAGAGGCTGCAAAGTGAAAGATCTTTTTTATGTAGTATTTCACTGGGAGAAATGAAAACAAGCTCCAACACTAAGGCACCTATTGAGATTTTGCATTGCAGATTTAAATGTACCCATTAAACATATAACCTCACCTAAAGTGAAAGGGAATATTTTTGAGATCAGGGATCTTGTGGAAAAAAACTGTAAAAAACATTGAATGGTACAATTACTAAAATTAAGGACCTTTAATCAGAAAAACTCTATGGAAATGACATTAAAGCATACTAAATAAACATACATTACAAGCTTCACCTGCAAATAATGAAAAGGAAAACATATCTCAGGCTGTTGTATTTGCTTATTTTAATTCATCAGCTGCACTTTAAGGAAATCTTTCCAACAATTTATACCCTATTAGGAAGCTCCGAGCCATCTGGCATCAATTTTAATCCAAATAGTTTAGAGGCCTTGCTGAGAGTATTGAGGACAGGGAAAGCTCCCTGAAGGAAAACAAACATTTCATGGCTTCTCTAACACCAAGCCAACTCTTTGCTGTATCAAAAAAATTCATTTAGTTGTGCTAATGCAGACTGACTCATTAAACTTCGTGGTCACCATGCTGCATTTTTCAACATATGGATGTATTATAATGATGTTCAACCTTTTAAGTGCTGTTTTTGTAATGGCTGATTCCATCAATAAGGGCACACATAGTGTGAACAAATTACTTTACAGTCATGGTCTCACAGGGTTCCCCACAAACAGAGACAGCACAAAGTGTGTTTGCTGTTCTAGTGGTGCAGAGAAAAAATAAGAAGGAAGAACTTGGTCTTTTAAAGCTAGGGTCGGCAATTTTTCCAGAAGTTTCTCCAAGTCCCTTTTTGAATAACTGCAGCATGCACAAGACTGTCTTTCCTGCTTCAGGGGGGTTGCGGGAAAAAAATCTCTGGTGTAATTTTTTTCTACCAAGTCCTTCCTATTTTTCTCATAAACTTGAACACAGTTCGCTTCTTGTGACTTTCAGCCATGTTCAAAGTCTACAGTGAGAGCAGTGGAGCTACAATGAATGGCTAACCATAGACATATACGTAGACGCGTCGTTGGGCGTGTTCTGCCTATGCTGCGATGCGTCAGAGCGTCCGCCATGTTAAATGTGGCAAATCTGCTGTTAGACTCAGTCAATTAAACAGTATCAGAGGGACTTTAATCTCAGGATATACTTTGTATTCGGAATATTTTTATTTTTGTAATATTACAAGTTTATTTTCGTATCCCTTTGGCTTCATTCTCCTGAATCTATTCTTGTGAAGAATAAAAATAATTAAAATAAACTAACCTGGCCCTATTACTCCAGGAGTGAAATAATTCTGAAAACTGTGACTATTCTGGAAATGTTCCCTCTTAATTCTCTTAATATGAGATTTTTCTCATAACATTACCACTTTTGTATTTTTTCTTTTTTTTCTTACTTTATTGTCCTAGGTCTTTTTTTCTCATATTAGTAATTTTACCTCTTTAATACTCCCCCAAAAAGTCTTTTCCTAAAGGTTCACATGTGACACGGTTTTATGAAATAATGAAGACCACAATGTTCAGATTTAACAAATTGATCCTTATATTCATAACACACGCGCACACACACACACATATTTTTATATATATATATATATATATATAAAGATACATATATGTATAGACAGCTATAATCTTGACCTATAGTTATATATAATCACACAGCTATTTATGTGTGAATTTCTCCAATGTGAGATCAATAAAGCCTATCTTATCTTATCTTATCTTATTTGGCTTATTTATAATACTTGAAAATCTACATATGCACATCTATGTCTAAATACAATAGTTTGTACTGTATGCAAGCCAAGCTTCTTTCTAGTGTGTGATGTACCGGATTCGGACCCAAGATTCAACCATGACAGGTCAGTGACGTTTTCAATGTTTATTAAAAAAGCAGGGTTGATCAGCGCTGGCTCTAGAGCGTGCAGCTCTCGCTAACGGGTTGGAGCTTCCTGATGACGAGAGGAGCCTGGGCGCAGAGAATCAGCCAGAGACAAGGGGGAGAGTTCGGGGACAGGAGCCGTAGAGCGACCCTCCGGCAGTAAGGGAATTTTCAGAGGCGTTGTCCAGGGGCAGTCCGGGTCCGGTAACGGGGAGTCCAATAATCCAGCAGAAGTACAGAGGGGAAATCCGAAGAGCAGGTCCAGGTCCGGTCCAGGTCCAAAAACAGGCAAGCTCAGAATAATCGCAGGGGCAAGGCAGAAATCCGGTAATCTCAGGCAGGGGTCAGAACAGGGAACAGGCAGGCTCGGAAACGGAGGGCAGAATCGGGTCAGACACAGACAGGCAGAATAAGGAACGCTGGAATGCTCTTACGGGTGGCTTGAGACAATCTGGCACTGGAGGCTAACTTGGACGGAGCTTATATGCAGGTGAAGACAGGTGAAGCCAGTAGAAGTTGATAGCAGAGGGGTGGAGACTGGACAGGGGTGTGAATTGTGAGCAGAATCAGCTCCAGTGCCAGAATCATTACATAGTGTTGCCACTCTGCAGCTTTAGTGTGTCCAGTTTTGCAACATGGTGCAGCCTTAGTTTATAGAAGGCAGATACAAGTAGTGAAATCAGCCCGAATACATTTCCATGCAGCACAGGAATGAGGCATCTTCTCTGATCCACGTTCACTACAACAGAACTTAACTTCTTTCTGCCACATACAATATGGCGTTGACGTTGACGTGCGAACCTGCGCCCAACGACGCGTCTACGTATATGATGTCTATGCGGCTAACCACTAAACTAACCGCTAAGCTAACCGCTAAGCTAACTGGATACGTAAACAGTAGAAGTGTGCATGGGCAGCCAGCAAGCGGAAACTAGGAAGAAACAAGCACACACACTGGCGTTACGTGAGCGCGTCAGAATGACTGGCATGTGGAATAGCCTATAGATAAGGAGATAGCCCTGGAACATTAACAGGAACAAAACTGAAGGGCAGAGATCGGTCAGAGCTTTTACAGGCCTACAGCTCCCACAGAGAATGATTTTTAATCTCCTTTTTGTGAATACATCATGCATTAACTACTTTAAGGATGTAAGGCTGATTTTACTCAGTACAACAAAAAGTGTATCTGAACAGGATTACTAACTATAGTTTTAACTACTGTCGTGACAAATATTAGTTTCTTTGTCAGGAAATGTTTTTTTTTTTATCTCAAAAATACTATTCCTTACTTCATATCTTTATCAAAAAATATATATCACACTTAAACACTAAAACAACCTAGTTTACTCATTCAACAAACAATCCATAGAAAATATGGAGGACGGTGCTAGCACTTCTGTAAGTATGCATAATTTTATTATTTAGTGAAACAAAAGGTAAATCATCCTCCAACTACATATTTTTTGAAAATCAAGTTTTCAACCAGAGCAACGTATTAAGACATACTTTAATAATCCCAGAGGGAAATTACTTTTGTTACACGCTCCAGTTATTCAGATATACAAACATTTTTTTATATATATATACAACATTCCACACAAAATAATATAAATATAAATATATACATATATAACTCTATATATAGGCTATATGTGTATATATACGTATATACATATGTATAACTATAGATTAGTGATAAAAATTCTCACTTGTAAAGTTTAACCTTATAGCAGAGTTTTACACGAAGAATTTTGCTTCGTATCTGTAATCAGACCTTGACAAAAAATGTGTAACTTGTGTAAAAAAATATGAAGCTTGTGCAAAAATATGGTCACTTTTGTAATCATTTAAAAAAATACTAATCTTTTTTACACACATAAATTCCCATGTATTTATGCACAAAGATTTCTCAGATTTTGGGTTAAAATGAGGAAAAATGTATTTACACATTCTAATTTACAAGCTCAAAACAAATATCACTTGAATTTGAGCCCATACCTTTCTTCTTTATGTTAATTTATCTTCAAGCCCAGGACAGTAGCTGTTTAGCTAGCTTCAATATCTATTCTCTGGTCAAAAATAGACAAAATGCTACGAGGTGAGAAAAGGCCTTTGAGTTAATATCCTACTACATTTCATGCGAGGATGCTGCTGACTCACCAATGATTTTCTGATGTTCAATCCATGCATTTTGTTATGCCTGACTGCTATGATTTCTCCTCACTAGTTTCTTCTAAACGTATCTGATAACAACACTGCATCTAAAATTTTACAGTACACTTTAAAGAAAATTGGACATCCGTGTTAAAATGTCAGGTTTTTGTATAAACTGCAGCCTTTGTTAAAGTTCTTTCCAAAAATGTTCACATGTAATGTGACGTTTGTCAGGTATAATTCAACAGTAAAACAAACTAATTTATTAGAATAATTAAAAAAAAGAGCTGAAGTAACCTGATTGTGTAAGTATTCACATTCTTAAAGCTGTACTTTGTTAAACCACCTTCTAAATCAGTTTATTCTTAAGTCTACACCTTTCATTAATCATAATAAATCTGATTAACCAACAGTTGTCCTACAATGATGTGACATTGTGCATCCTTATGTGCATCCTGAGCTACAGTTTGTGGTCAAAAAGGGTCAACAGGATTTAACCATAAAAGCTGTTAGTCAAGGCAAGGGTGGAGAAACTACTAATAGCATTTTACACAGTCATGCACCATGATTCATGTACCTGGCAGATTTAGAAATAAAATTATTTTCATTGAACCAATAAGCTTGTTTCTGATAGGACATCAGAAAAATAGACACCTGCAACAGGTATCTCTTTATATATATTAAACATTGTAAAAGGAGCCTCAGTTGTAGAAAAAATATGTTGTTGTCGTTTCTATTTAGATTTTTTTTAATTGCATGTTGAAAATTATTTAATAATATTTCATATAATCAATGGGAAATACTGGATTTGCATTGCAGCAATAAGCGTCTTCTAATTACTGAGCAGTATATTCCATGTTTCCTATGGTATTTTGACAATTTATGATTAGGGATGAAATGTATGTCATATCTGACATATTTGTCAGAGTATCGCTGCTGTGTGACACTTCATTATTACCAGATTGTACTCGTAAGTGATGTTGCATTTACAAAATATGAGTTTTAATTAAATACAAACAGAACCTTAGTCACAGTAAATGCATATGTATGCCGATTAAACCACTGTATGTAAAGGAGCTTAAAATAGCTGATGTGTGCGTGGGTACTGCTAAGTGATTTCCATATATGTCACTCAGGCTCAGTCAAAGCACATTTTGGTGCTCAGATGGAGTGGGTGTTTAGTTCCTGAATGGAATAAAATGTGAGACTTATATTAGCATCCCTCCTATATAGTAAACTTTTGTTTCGGATGTCAGTGTAATGAGTCTTAGAGAAAAAAGAAAGAGAAACGGAGAGAACTGAACCAGAAATGAAAACCTTTTTACAGTGCGTTTGTTTGAATTCATTTTTTATGTCTTCAGCTGACGGAAACTAGGCTGAGGAATTTCCACGTTTAAAATTCAACTATGTGTGATGCCTTTTACCATCCTGTCAAAGAAAAGGTGACCTTTTTGCTGGCAGATACTGAAAGACAGCCAACAAATGAAGATGCCCCACACAAAGGTCATGCTCTTCTCTAGAAAGGACATCAGAAAAATGCATCTGACTCCAGTCATGAAGACAGTGGTTGGGGACTGAGGAAAAGCTGTTTTTCTTTAGGAAGCAGGTTGCACAAGGAGTATACATATTATTTAGAGCTAAATGCCAGACAGATGCTGACAAAAAATGTGGCGATGCCTGAATCTTTTAAAGAGGAAGCACCATGCCAGTGTTTTTATGTACAGATGAAAAATCTTGATACAGTTTATCAAATGACCATAATGCTTGACAGAGCCAAAATACTGCACTTTGAATGTTTATCATTTTAGATGAGTAAGATCTTTTGCATTTGCCTTTTGAAAATGTGATTCTGTGCATTGATTTCTAAAATGAATACTATGGGTTAAGACTTGGAAACTGTTCTTCTGTCTCTACGTCAGATGTCCCCAGCTCTGGTCCCCTTCATGGCATGCTGAGGAGCTAATGTAAATGTTTGAATCAGTTGTGCTGGAGCTAGGACACATCCAAAACATGGAGGACAGTGGGCCCTGCAGACCAGCACTATGGACCTCCGTCTTACCTGATGTGAAGAGGTTGCATCAGGGGTCAGACCGGTGACCTTCATGTTGATTAGTTTAACTTCTTAGATTTGTTGATAAGGTGAGGTGCTCATTGGAAAAATATGTCTCGGAACGATGTCTAACATTGGGGGCTGTGTAGTAAGTGTGTCAGTTTTGATTTTTTCTTTGCTTTAGACATACTGTATGCAGACCAGTAGCTAGTCTGAATCCACCTGAAGTCAGACATGGTGGTGGAAAGAGGTTGATGGAGGCTTGTGGAGCCCAGCGGGCCGGAGCCTTAGCAGTTTGAGCCAATGGCTCAAGGCGCTGACTCAGTGAAGCCTGGCGGATGCCGCCGAGGCAGTGGAGGACAGGATCGGTCCAGTTATATATTATATTTATTTCCTGCTTTGTAACCCAGGCGGGATTACCGAAGCTTTGCGCATCATGATTCATTTGTAATGTGGACACGACACGAAGCATTGTTGATCGCTTTGCTCTTACTGCAGCAGGCAGGTTTCAATATGAGGGAAGGCAGAGAGGGAAGCTCACAGCAACCGCAGTGAAGTTAGTTCTAGGTTGGACAGCAGACGTTTGCACTCCGCGGCTTCAGCGGAGTCTGCCTCCTTTTGGAACCGATACAGCGAGGCTGACCTGGGGCTGCCGCTGTCTGCTGGCTGTTGAAGCCGTGGAGCGCTAATATCCAATATCCAACCCAAAAACTAACCCTAAACCTAACCCTAACTTCACCACGGTCTCACAGCAGCCCCTTCTCGGCTGCCTCAAGACACTAACGGCAGAACTATTGGTTGCTTTCATCTAATTTCACCAATAACACATAAAAAGTTGGTAGATTTGTTTCCAGTCACGTTTTTGAAGAATACAACTGCAACTGTGCTCGCTAAGGAGGCTCCAGATGGAGAGAGCTGTTTTATTCTTATTTTTTTTAAGATGGAGCTGCCGACGACGTCACTAGATCAGAATTACCTCACAGCCACCGAAAGTAATGTTCATTCAAAATGCAGTGCATGACCACCGTTTAACCCTAAGGGGGCTCTACACTGACGATTTTAGACACAAAAACGGGATTTCAACAAATATGCACTAATTTTTCAAAATAATGACCAGGATTTGTAGACAGTATTATAAGAACACCATGTTAACAGTTTATTGGCAAAAAAAAAGTTGATTTGGGGGTGAGTTACCCTTCAGACAGACCATCCATGTTTGAAAAAACTCTCTTTATACTTTTCCACATCAGGCAGGTTGGTTGGCTTGTTAGAGCGCTGTTGGTCATTTATTTAGGACAACTTCATCTCACACTAAAATGTGTTTGATGGCCAAAAACATCTGAGCGGGACAAAACAGAAAAGCAGAAGAACCTGTAAGGGAGGAAGGTTTTTTTTACTGTATTGTATGTAAAACACTCAGACAATATTAACATAGAAATAGAATCCAATAATCCAAACTGAAATCTATATGAATAAAGCTGAGAAACGATGTGGGTTTCTCTTTGCAGGATTAGGGGTGAGAACCGATATTTATGCTGATTGTAAAAAAGTTTCTTTCTCTCAGTTGTTAAATAAATAATCAGCTTTTTTGTACTCAAAGATTATTTTTTGCAAGTCTGCCTTCCAGCACATTTGTAAATGTGTGCTTAGCATATGCTGTTAGTGCTGACTTTCTCTGCTGACTTTGGCCTAGTTTTTCAGGAAATCTGTGGTCTCTCCTTGCACCCCACACAACATTCCTGACCTCTTTCAGACTGGCAGTCCAATGAGGCCTCATTAAAATGGGTTCTGTGGAAAGGTTACATACAACCCCCCACCTCTCCTACCTGATGTTTGACTATCAGCGCATCTCATCAAATACAGTCTAGACTGCACACCTTGCCATCCTACTAGCTTGTGTGGACCTCTGTCGAATGTGAGCCTTTTAATTTGCCAAATTGCTTTTACCAAAGCCTGATAGATTGATCATTAAACTTATAATTTATCAGGGTTTAAGATATTCCATCTGTGGTTATTTACCTAATTAATAAAAAACAAGGAATTAGTTCACATGACAACAACTTTTAGTTTTGCACACATACCAGGTTGAAAACCATGCAGCAACATTTTGAAACTAGACATTGTTGTTACAGAGACTGATTATTTTCTTCTCTACATAAACAAATATTTAAATAAAAATCGTAAAGTTAAGTCTTGCTAGTGGCCTTTTTATATGCAGTAAATCTGTTTCCACTGTGCTCAGACATTCATCGCAAACTAAATTTTATAGGACAAAGACGAGAAGCTCAAATAATGCAACAATTATACAAGACATACATAAATATGTCTCCCAGGACAATCTTTGCACAGGGAGACATTTGCTAAGGTGCAAGGCTAACCTTACCTCTCTTTATTTTGACATAACTTGTGTCATGGTTTAGTTTTGATTCGGCTTTGGTTTACTATTATTCTCAGTTTATCCACCTTGTTTGGATTTTAGTTTGTTAAATTTTAGTTTCCTCCTTCCCTTCCACTCAGCCTTCACTCCACTCTCCTTGCAGTCAGTCACACCTGTTAGTAATTATTCAGTCAGATGCATTTCACCTGTTAGTCTTTCTATTTAAACCTCCCTCTGCCTCACTTTAGTGCTGGTCCATCATCGTTCTTCACCCTCTCCATGCCAGTCCTCGGTTTTTTGCCTTGGAAGATTTCATTGCCTTCTCATTTAAGGTCAGTCCTGCCAGTCACTCTGAAAGACTTTATATTGTGCTCCTAGTTCCTGGAGATGCTCTGCCTTAGTCCTGGTGTCTCCTGAGTACTGCTAACCTGACTAGCCACTCTGAGAAGACTCTGTTCAGTGCCAAGCCTTCCAGCTTCGTTGGACTCTCTCTCCAGGCTGTCAGCTCCTGCCTTCACCTGCACCCCTGAGCCTCTGTAGTCCAGCATCTCTGGTTTCACATCCCATCAATCATATACTCTTCAATAAACCTCTCAAACTTTTGTCCTGTGTGTGTGTTCTGAGTTCATCGTTAAACAAATCCTGACAGTATGGACCAGCCAAAGATGAACTCAGACACCACATGGGACTTACCTGCAGGGGCTGACACCCCGGAGATCCGCGCATACCTGGACATGTGCGAACGCCTGAGGAGAGAGAGGTATGCCAGGATGGCTTCTGCCCGGGACCCTGCGCCGCCGATCAAGGCCGACTCCACTCCCCAGGTGTTTTACATGGGAGTTGTTACCGCTACCCCAGAGCTCGATAAGAGAAGCCGCATATCCATCCATCGCCTAGGTCACCACCTCTATGACTCGCAGCTGGCCCCCCGAGTAAAGCTCGATGTTCCATCTAACAGAGCCCCACACATCGAGGAGGACCAGCTGTGGAGTTTTTATTACGGAGACCGGCACGACCTTCTTCCCCGTGGGCCTGCAGCCGCCCCTCTGACAGACTCTGTCTCCCCGTCTGGCTCCTCCCGGCTAAGACATCGGGCACTCTGACGCGTTAAGGCCTCCGAGGACCCGCTGCCGCTCAAGTCCCGTGAGGGGGTTCGGGAGGACCCGCCCTCTGAAGCCTGTAGCCCGGCAGCGCCCGAGGTAGCCGAGGAGATGGTTCCGCCTCCACCCGAAAGCCCCGCTCTGCCGGCCGCCAGAGAACCCCGTCAGGCCCTGCCAGCCGCCGTAAGCTCCGCTCTGCCGGCCGCCGAAAGCTCCGCTCTGCCGGCCGCCGAAAGCTCCGCTCTGCCGGCCGCCAAGAGAATAGATCCGCCGGCCGACGAGGATCAGCCCGAGGCCTCCGAGGGAGCCGCCCTGCCTCAGGCCGAGGCCTCCGAGGGAGCCGCCCTGCCTCAGGCCGAGGCCTCCGAGGGAGCTGCCCCGCCTCAGGCCGAGGCCTCCGAGGGAGCCGTAGTTCCGCCTCAGGCCGAGGCCTCCGAGGGAGCCGTAGTTCCGCCTCAGGCCTCAGTCTCCGAGGGAGTAGTTCCGCCTCAGGCCGAGGCCTCCTTGGGAGTAGTTTCGCCTCAGGCCGAGGCCTCCGTGGGAGTAGTTTCGCCTCAGGCCGAGGCCTCCGTGGGAGTAGTTTCGCCTCAGGCCGAGGCCTCCGAGGGAGTAGTTTCGCCTCAGGCCGAGGCCTTAGTTGGTGCTACTCCAGTTTCTGGTTCATCGTGTCGGGGTCGTCCTCCACGACGGCCGCCTCTGACTTTCCTGCTCGGCCGGAGCCGCAGACTGCGGACTCCGGGCCGCTCGTCTTTGCCTCGTTGGGGCCGTCCACCACGGCGCCCGCTTTTGACTTTTCTGTTCGGCCGGAGCCGCCGACCGCGGTCTCCGGGCCGCTTGACTTTGCCCTGTCGGGGCCGTCCTCCTCGAGGGCTTAGTCGGGCGATGCTGCTCCGCCGCCTGCCTCGTCCAGGACGACCTCCACGAGGACTTTTGCGGCTTAGCAGCCGTCTTTGCCTGTGCCCTTAAGGCCAGTGCTTTCTGTTTTATTTTGTTTAAGCTCGGCTTTAGTTTTGAGTGATTTAGAATTCCTGAGTTTAGAATTATTTGGGGGTTCTTTGTTATCTTAGAGTTCTTAGTCTCTGTCTTGCTTTTGTTTTTTCCTGCTCTGTTTTAGGGTTCTAGATTTTGCCTTAGTTTTTTAGCTTTGCTTTGCTTTCTCATTATAGCTTTAGTTCTCTGCTCTTCATGTTAGTGTACTTGTTCATGTCCTAGTTTTCTTGTTTTGCCTTAATTTCTAGTTTAGCTTTAGTCTCATAATTCTGCTTTAGTATTTTGTTTTGACTTATTATTTTTTTGCTGTAGTTTTTCTTTGTGGTGTTATCCCTGACCTAGTTTTCTAGTCTTGCCTTTATTTTCTGGTTCTTGGTTTGATTCTATATTTTGGTCCCAGCGCTCCTTAGGTTCCAGTACTCCTTAGGTCCTAGCGCTTGTTTTGACTTCTGACCCCTGATTATGAGCTGTTTCACGCTCCTTAGCTTTGGCTAGTTCGAGCTCCCTTAGTTTGTTTTTGGCCTTCTTGTTCCTCGGTCTTCTAGAATTTAGACCTCTGGGTTCCCCGGCGTGTTAGAACACCTTTGTATCCTGGTTTTTAGATTTCAGGGCTCCCCTGGTGTGTTGGGACGCCCTCTGTTCTCGGTTCCCCGGCGTGTTAGGACGCCCTCTGTTCTCGGTTCCCCGGCGTGTTAGGACGCCCTCTGTTCTCGGTTCCCCGGCGTGTTAGGACGCCCTTTGATTCTCGGTTCCCCGGCGTGTTAGGACGCCCTTTGATTCTCGGTTCCCCGGCGTGTTAGGACGCCCTTTGAT
Organism: Fundulus diaphanus; assembly: GCA_037039145.1. Taxonomy (NCBI): domain Eukaryota; kingdom Metazoa; phylum Chordata; class Actinopteri; order Cyprinodontiformes; family Fundulidae; genus Fundulus; species Fundulus diaphanus. The sequence goes on from CM073125.1 coordinate 59,778,534, forward strand.
CCTCGGTTCCCCGGCGTGTTAGATGTTCCTGCTTCCCTTGTGCCCCGGCGTTTCCCTCACGCTCCGGCGGTCTTTCCCCCAAGCCCCGGCATTTCCCGCACGCCCCGGCGGGTTCCCCTGGCGTTACTGTATGCCAGTCTTGCTCCAGCGTGTGTTTTGAGCCCTGGTGTTTTCAGTACGCCTGTTCTTCCCTCTGGCGTTGTCGTACGCCTGTTCTTCCCTCTGGCGTTGTCGTACGCCTGTTCTTCCCTCTGGCGCTGTGGTGCGCCCATTCCTTTCCCTTTGGCGCTGTGGTGCGCCCGTTCTTTCCCTTTGGCGCTGTGGTGCGCCCGTTCCTTCCCTTTGGCGCTGTGGTGCGCCCGTTCCTTCCCTTTGGCGCTGTGGTGCGCCCGTTCCTTCCCTTTGGCGCTGTCGTGCGCCCGTTCTTTCCCTTTGGCGCTGTCGTGCGCCCGTTCTTTCCCCTTGGCGTTAAGTACGCCCGTTTCTTCCCCTTGGCGTTAAGTACGCCCGTTCCTTCCCCTTGGCGTTGAGTACGCCCGTTCCTTCCCCTTGGCACTGTCGTGCGCTCGTTTCTTCCCTTTGGCACTGTCGTGCGCTCGTTTCTTCCCTTTGGCACTGTCGTGCGCTCGTTCCTTCCCTTTGGCGCTGTCGTGCGCCTGTTCCTTCCCTTGGGCGCTGTCGTGCGCCCGTTCCTTCCCTCCGGCGCTGTCGTGCGCCCGTTCCTTCCCTCCGGCGCTGTCGTGCGCCCGTTCCTTCCCTCCGGCGCTGTCGTGCGCCCGTTCCTTCCCTCCGGCGCTGTCGTGCGCCCGTTCCTTCCCTCCGGCGTTTCCGTGCGCCCGTTCCTTCCCTCCGGCGTTTCCGTGCGCCCGTTCCTTCCCTCCGGCGTTTCCGTGCGCCCGTTCCTTCCCTCTAGCATTTGTACGTCTAGTCTTGCCCGTTAGCCTGGTGGCGATGCTCGCTTGTCAGCATCTGTTAGACGCGTTGTTTTTGCCTACCAGGGGTTGTTAGAAACCCCTTTAGTCCGCTTTCGTTTTTACTTTGTCTTGGATCGCCCTGAGTGGGTAGTTTTTTGTTTGATTTTTAGCCCACCATCCGTACCACCCTCCACCCACCCTGGTCCGATCAGTTTGATTTGACTCTAGCCCGCCATCCGTACCTCCCTCCACCCACCCTGGGTTGGTGGTTGCTTTATCTGCTAGGCCGTCCGGAGACCGGCCTTGAGGGGGGGGGGGGGGGGGTAATGTCATGGTTTAGTTTTGATTCGGCTTTGGTTTACTATTATTCTCAGTTTATCCACCTTGTTTGGGTTTTAGTTTGTTAAATTTTAGTTTCCTCCTTCCCTTCCACTCAGCCTTCACTTCACTCTCCTTGCAGTCAGTCACACCTGTTAGTAATTATTCAGTCAGATGCATTTCACCTGTTAGTCTTTCTATTTAAACCTCCCTCTGCCTCACTTTAGTGCTGGTCCATCATCGTTCTTCACCCTCTCCATGCCAGTCCTCGGTTTTTTGCCTTGGAAGATTTCATTGCCTTCTCATTTAAGGTCAGTCCTGCCAGTCACTCTGAAAGACTTTATATTGTGCTCCTAGTTCCTGGAGATGCTCTGCCTTAGTCCTGGTGTCTCCTGAGTACTGCTAACCTGACTAGCCACTCTGAGAAGACTTTGTTCAGTGCCAAGCCTTCCAGCTTCGTTGGACTCTCTCTCCAGGCTGTCAGCTCCTGCCTTCACCTGCACCCCTGAGCCTCTGTAGTCCAGCATCTCTGGTTTCACATCCCATCAATCATATACTCTTCAATAAACCTCTCAAACTTTTGTCCTGTGTGTGTGTTCTGAGTTCATCGTTAAACAAATCCTGACAACTTGTTGATAATTTATCTCATAAAATGCTTTTATTATGGTTCCAATGAATCATCTGTGGACAAACCTACCTCCATAAACAAAGTATTATAATTTAAATGTTGTAATCATCATTTTGCAGTTATAGCAGTTTGCCGCACTTAGCTGCGATCTCTCTAACTGAGCCGTTAGTTGAGCCTCTGCATATACGTACCTATAAATACTATATGGACTGGCTCTGGAACTGACTTGCCATTCGCTCTGGATCAACAGTCTGAACTTTGAGATGAACTGGTTGAGAATATAAATATTAACATTTGCACAAGTATCAAAGGTAACAAAAGCAAATAATCACTTATTGATTGAATTCCATTTTTGACTGTTAGGCAAGAATAAGCGTCAACTACAAATACAGAACCCATCCACCCAATAAAACTAAACAAAACAAAAAAAAGGATACATTTTCCCCTCCTTATAAAACAAAAATTATGTATTTTTTCAGACCTAGAAAAATCTAAAATACCTATTGTCACGTCTTAAATGCTTTAGTTTGTACACTCTGAAACTGCTGTCTGTATATTTCTGCAGCAATGTTTGGGAATAATCTGTATATGTCTTCTAAATTCCACACTCCTAGCACATAGAAATTTGTCTCAAAGAGGAATATACAAACACTACAAAATAAATAAATAAACTTGGTGTCGGAGTAAAAACTTTGTGGTACCAAAGGTATTCATTGTAATCCCTGCTATTATGTCCCACTTCCAGTCTATTCCAGTGCAAATCCCAAGTTTAGAAACAATGTCATATCCTTCCAGACTTAGAGCCCCTATGATGGTCGGCAGCAAATATGTTTTTTTGTCTTAAATACCTTTGATGTGAAGACAGCCTGCAGTCTGAAAGTAACTATAGACAATGCCGAGTGTACCCAGCTGACGTGTCCTAGCGCCTGTGTTAATGGATGCACATCATATCAAACATTTGGAAACAACACAGTAATCAAGGACATGTGTAGTGGGGATTCAACTTTCATTATAGCACAAACCAGCATAAAGCCCTCAACGCTTTGTGCATGTTCAGCCAACAAAGTCATACAGCAATATGGCTGCAGCACGGTCCGCAGTGACAAGACCAAATGACTCTCTTGCCAGAGATAATCAGCTTTGTATGTCATGTTGACATGAAGTGAGTGCTAAGGCATATTGCACTTTGATGCTGGCAGCACTGGAACAAAGCTGATTTTGAAAAATGCAATTGGAGAACACAAAGAAAGACATTACCACGGTGCCTAAGTGGCTTGTGAATTAAACAACAAACAGGGAGCCCAAACTGGTTAGGAGTGGCCCGGCAAATTAGAGCTGAAAAAAAGTAAAGCACTTTGTGTCCATTTTATAAAATGCAAGGGTAATAAACAATAAACAACTCTTCATGGGGTCTTTCTTGGGGTTTGCGGCTCTTGGGAAAGTTAAAAAAAGAACATTTTTCCACAACATTGCCCAAATGAAAGGCAGCAGATGCAAAAGGCAGAGCAAAATCAATTGTTTTCAGCACTCACCATGTGTGAGGAGAAATATTTGGCACATTTCTGCGTCCTGACAAACAAGTACAGAGTGGAAAAATAAAGGCCGTGCCCCAGAGAGAAAGAAACATCACATGCAGAAAAGGTTTTTGAGTTTGTTTCTACTCGTCATGAGCAAATTACATCTCAGTGTCTTATGCCTGCTGTGCCACAACAATCTCAGCAGGACTTGAAAATTTCTTTGGTGGCAATGATAATGAGATACAACCCTTAACATCATCTACAGTCTCAAGAAAAATTACAAAGCCACCTTGCGTAGCAGTATTGGCTAATCTATTCCGCCCCCAGACTGGTGAGGAATGCATCATAAGTCTTTTAGCTGAATAGTTGCTCTGCAAGTCTTATTAAAAACTGCCTGAACCACCCTTGAATACTTTCTTTATTTGTAGGCTGTCACTGGAAGCGGCACTTCACATATTGGGTATGTATAGAAATAAATCCATGAACTCATATATAAGCAACTGAAATAGTATCAGTTAATACAGTCCAGTTTAATGATGATGACATGAAGGGATGGCTGAGATCCAGCTCTATCATGTCAGTCACCCCAGAGAAATGTAGAGCCTGGCAAAAGCATTTCAGCGTATGGTGAGAAAATGGATGTGAGAGACAAGAACAAAGAAGTGCAACATTTTAAAAAGAAAGAACAAAGATGTCTGGATTTCAAACTAATTTACAGCTACAAATCTGGAAAATGTGGCTTGCATTGGTATCCAGCCTGATTTAATCTGATGCTATTAAATAAAGGAGAGCATTATTCAGAGAAGCTGTCCAGAAATGGTTCATAGTAACTCTGTGGTAGCTGCAGAATGCCGCTGCTAAGGCAAGAGAATCTGTTGACAGGTCAGCCGTTAGGCCTGCACTGCACAGACCTGTCCTTGTCTAAATTAGAGTGAATGGTAGTATGGATGGAGCTAAACACAGGAAAATCCATCCATACATGAATTGTCTACACTTATCCTTGCAGGGTTGTGGGAAAGTCCAGGACAATCATGGATGTCGGTGCTGCAGAAGACCTGGGTGGAAGTTCACCTTCCAGCAGACAACCACCATGAACATACAGGCAGAAATGCTATGGGATGGTTTAGATTAACGTATATCCATGGGTTAGAGTGGCCTAGTCAAAGTCCAGATCTGAATAAAACCTACAATCTGTGACAACACGTTAAATGCGATGTTTACAGACACTCACCCAATCTAAAAGAACAACGAAAACTATTTTCAAATAAATAAATGATCAATCTGTTGATATACAAAGCTGGTAAAGAAATACCCCAAAAAAAGACTGGCAGCTGAAAGGAATGATGTACAGTGTGTAATACTGACTCAGAGTTTATTTTTATTAATTTTTCTAACTTTCAAAAACCAATAAAAACATTTTCTTTCAACTCCCTAATTAAACACCATTTTGTGTTGCTCTGCTGGCTAAAGTCCAACTAAAATCCAATCAAACTGTAACGATAACTCAGAGTAGTCAGAACCCAAAACGGAGCCAAAACACGTGTCCAATACACCAAACTTTTATTATCAGAACGAACGTGAAAAAAGGGGCTCTAGAGGGTGAGGGCTCACAGGTAGAATGGAAATGGGGAGTCCAAAGGTTGGGGAGAATGGGCAAAGGGGTTGCCTGGAGAGCTCAGGGAACAAACAGGGACAAAAAACAACCAACCAGTGTCTCTTTAGAAGAATCAGTCCAGGTCATGCACGGATCGGTCTCAGGTACAGAAAATCCAAAAAACAGAAGGCTGGAGGCAGATTCAGAGGGAGGCTGGGTTCGGCAACAGGAGATCAGACTTCTTCAGGAGGACTGGGCAAAAATCTGTGCTCAAGAACAGGCAGAGTCAAAAAACCAGAAAACTTCATGGAACGTGGAACAAGGAACAGTGCTTGAAAGCTGTGACCAGAGCAACAGACGATCTCGCACTGAGCTGTAGATGAGCAGCTGGTTAAATAGGGACTGGCAGCATGCAGGTGAGGGTAATTAGCAATCAGCCCAGTGGTGGAGCTGCAGGGCTGAAAACATGACATCACCTCCCCCTCAAGGGGCGGCTCTTGACGCCCTTCTGGGTTGGTCTGGATGCCGGCGATGGAAATCACGGATGAGGCCCTTATCCAGGACCAGGCGAGAAGGTATCCAGGACCTCTCCTCAGGACCATAGCCCCTCCAGTCCACAAGGTATTGGACGCCACGGCCCCAACGTCGGGACCGAAGCAAGCGTCTCACTGTAAAGGCAGGGGCCCCCTGAATAAGCCGGGCGGGTGGTGGGGGTCTGGATGGAGGGAAAAATCTGGATGACAACACAGGTTTGATTTTGGAGACATGAAAGGTGGGGTGTACACGCAGTGAAGAAGGCAGTTTGAGACGCACAGCCACAGGGTTGATAATCTTGGCAACAGGAAATGGGCCCACAAAAACTTTGGATCTGTGGCGATTGGCATTACGGGCATAGACAGCAGAGGTTTTGCAGAGAGTGGCTCTGGCCCTTCTCCACACCCTGAGACAACGGCGTGCTGACAAATGGGCCGCAGGAACCAGGATGGCCTGTTCCTGAACAGAGAGAATGGGTGGCTGAAAGCCATAAACAACATGAAATGGGGACAGACCTGTGGCACTTGATGGTAATCCGTTGATGGCGTACTCTACCCAAGGTAAGTTCTGGGACCAGCGACTTGGAGCATCCAAGCAAAGCATACGCAACTTGGATTCAACCTCCTGATTCATTCTTTCTGTCTGGCCATCTGTCTGAGGATGAAACCCTGAGGAGAGACTGACATCAATGTCGAGAAGGGTGCAGAACTCACGCCAAAAACGGGAAATAAATTGCGGTCCTCTATCGGACACGATGTTGCTGGGAATGCCATGAAGTCTGAATACTTCTCGGGCCATCACCTCAGCGAGATCACGAGCTGAAGGCAACTTGTGTAGAGGAACCAGGTGGGTCATCTTGGAGAATCTGTCAACCACAGTGAGAAGTACGGTGTTACCTCGAGATGGAGGTAGGCCGGTGACAAAGTCCATAGAGATGTGGGACCAAGGGCGATGAGGGATCGGCAGAGGCCTTAGTAGACCAGCAGGGGCATGTCTGGAAGGCATTACTCTGGAACAGGTGGCACATGCTGACACAAACTCTCGTGTATCCCTTCTCAGTGTGGGCCACCAGAATCCTGACTGGACCACTGCCAGAGTCTTAGTCATACCTGGGTGACAAAAAAGTTTAGAGCAGTGACAGAACTGAAGGACCTTAGACACCATTTCTTCAGGAACAAACAGAAGATCCTTAGGGCATTGAGCTGGTGGTGGTTGTCTCTGATGACTCCTTCTGAGTAAGGTTTCAATTCTGGTTAGGGCCAACCTGGTCTTGGAGGGAAGGATGAAGTCATGGTTACTAGAGTCGGGAGAACAGACAGGAAGCTAATGGCGTCTTGAAAGGGCATCAGGTTTGACATTCTTGCTGCCAGGACGATAGGCCAGGGTGAAGTCAAATCTGCTAAAAAATAGTGCCCACCTGGCTTGGCGTGCGTTCAGTCTCTTAGCTGACTTTAGGTACTCCAAGTTCTTATGGTCTGTCCACACAGTAAAAGGATGTGTGGACCCCTCCAACCAGTGCCTCCATTCCTCCAATGCTAGTTTGATAGCCAACAATTCTCTGTCTCCCACATCATAGTTCCTCTCAGAGGCAGAGAGCCGGCGGGAGAAAAAGGCACAAGGATGTAGCCTGGCATCATCTGCAAACCGTTGAGACAGCACAGCGCCAATGCCAGTGTCTGAGGCGTCAACCTCCACCACAAAAGGGTTAGATGGATTGGGAAAACGCAGAATGGGAGCAGAGGTGAAAAGACGTTTCAGCTTACCAAAAGCCTGTTTGGCCTCAGATGACCACTTGAACTGAGTCTTGGTTGAAGTGAGTCGGTGAAGAGGGGCAGCCACCAAACTGTAGTCCTTAATGAAACGGCGATAAAAGTTGGCAAACCCTAGAAAGCGTTGGAGCTCCTTCTTACAAGATGGGTCAGGCCATTCCAAGACTGCTGCCACCTTAGAAGGATCCATGCAGATCCTGCCAGGAGCAATGACAAAACCCAGAAAGGATACAGATGACTGATGAAATGCACACTTCTCTGCCTTAACAAATAGCTTGTTTTGGAGAAGCCTAAGAAGAACCTCACGTACATGCTTGATATGGGAAGGTAAGTCCCTTGAAAAAATTAAGATGTCATCTAGGTATACAAAAACAAATCTGTTTAGCATGTCTCTTAGTACATCATTAACCAATGCCTGAAAAACAGCTGGGGCATTGGTTAGGCCAAAGGGCATGACTAGGTATTCATAATGCCCTGAAGGGGTGTTGAAGGCCGTCTTCCATTCATCTCCCTCTCTTATTCGGACCAGATGGTAGGCATTACGTAAATCCAGTTTAGAGAAAACAGTGCTTCCATGAAGGAGCTCAAAAGCAGAGGTCATGAGGGGCAGAGGGTACCTGTTCTTGACCGTGATCTCGTTGAGGCCTCGATAATCAATGCATGGTCTGAGAGACCCATCCTTCTTGCCCACAAAAAAGAATCCAGCACCTGCAGGCGAAGAAGACTTTCTGATTAGTCCAGCTTTTAGGGAATCAGAAATGTATTCCTCCATAGCCTTTCTTTCAGGGCCAGAAATAGGATACAATCTGCCCCAAGGTGGGGTGGTTCCAGGACGCAGGTCAATGGCACAGTCATAATCTCTGTGGGGGGGCAGAGCAGTGGCCTTAGATTTGTTAAATGCCTCACGCAAATCATGATAAACTTCAGGGACCCGAGACAAATCAGGGTAATCATGGTGGACTTCACAGGGAGCAGTCATAATAGGGGCTTCCCTTAAACATGAAGTGGAACAAGATGGGCCCCAGGACTGAATCTCACCAGTTAGCCAATTGATGACTGGACTGTGTTTGATGAGCCAAGGACGTCCCAGAATCACTGGAATCTCTGAAGACTTGGTCAGCAGAAACGAGATCCTGTCGTGGTGGTTTCCTGAAATCAGCACAGATACGGGCTTAGTGCAGTGAGTTATTTGATCAATGAGATGACCATCAATAGCAAAAATCTCACGTGGTTTCTCAAGAAGTTCCAACTCCAGTGTGAGCTTAAGAGCTAGGCTGACATCTAAAAAATCGGCATCAGCCCCGGAATCAATAAAAACAGGAACTTCAGTCCTTTCAGGGGAATCAGGAAACTTGATTGTGCACTGATTGTGGGAGGGGTTCTGTGATTTGAGAATAGGGCTCAGCAAGATCCCCCAAGCTTTACTGAGCCTGTCCTTTTAACGGACAGTTAGTGGCTTGATGGCCCTTCCCTCCACAGTAGAAACACAGGTGATTTCTAAATCTTCTCTCCTTCTCCTCCGCAGAGAGCTTGGTCCTACCCAACTGCATGGGCTCCTCAGTGGTAACAGGGGGGGGCATGGAGGCTTGTGCTAAGCTGCAAGGACTGACCTGGACTGATGGAACCCGTCTTTGATAATTAGATGAAGACCTCTCCCTCTTACGTTCACGAAGGCGTAGATCAATTCTTGTGGCAAGCCTCTCTAAGGCCTCGAGGGTCTTGGGAGGGTCACGGGTAGCAATTTCGTCCTTGATCTCCTCAGACAGACCCTGGTAAAAAACATCAAATAGGGCTTCATTATTCCAAAGGCAACTGGACTTCAGGGCATGGAAACTGATGATGTAATCTGTAACCGGTCGTGAGCCCTGTTTGAGAGAAAACAGTCTCCTGGCAGCCTCCCTCTCAGGACGGATTGGATCAAAAACCCTCTTCATCTCTTCAGAAAACTCAAAAAATGAATCACAGCTGTCAGCATCATTCTCCCACTCGGAAGTTCCCCACTGTTTAGCCTTACCAGACAGAAGAGAGATTGTGTAGGCCACCTTGGCCCGTTCCGAAGGGAAGGCAGAGGGCTGGAGTTCAAAAACCAGAGAGCACTGGGTCAGAAAAGGCCTGCACTGTTCAGGATCCCCATCAAAACGCTCAGGTGGGGGAATCCTAGGTTCATAGTTGGCGTTAACCGGGGGGTTAACAGCAAGGGGAAGTGGCCGTGTAACTGAGGGTGTAGCTTGGCCTTGAGACAGGGCTGAAAACATGACAGGGCTGAAAACATGACACAAACTTTTAAATATAGAAGCATAATATGAAATAACTCTTTTTCCAGGGTTCTGTAACTGGCTGAAAACAGAAATTTGATCTTTGCATAACTTAAAACTATGGCGCTGGATCGTTGAATGATCATGGAAGAACATGTGATGTATGGTGAGCAAAATTCAGTTCATCTTATTTTCATTTGACTAATTTTTATTGATGCCTTCCCTGCCTTCTGTAGACACTGAAGGACAGTCTGTGAATTATTTATTTCATGATTTAAATTCCGGGTGTTTTTGCTTTGCTGCCATAAACTTGTATTAAAAAAAACAAGGAGACCAGCCACATTATGAATCTACATGTTAAAACAAATTTCTACCAGGATTGCACGGATAAGTGAAAACCTTTCCCATGATCCACAAACAAAAGGGATTTACAAATGTCTGTTGGGTGGCATCTGATTTCCAGGCATTATTAAAGGCAGGGAGGCCTCTGTGTATGAATTTGAAGCACAGCAGCCAACACTTTGTATTCAAAAGCATTTTCTGGCCCCTTGCAGTTGTATTACTTCCAGTTACAGCTCATGAATAACATCAAACAGACCATGAAGTGCATAGAAATAGAAAATGTGATAACTATGAGGGTGTAACCAGCCTCTGTTTGAAGTACCTTTGAGCCTCTGGATCTTGAAATGTGGGTAAAAGGAAATGCTTATATCTGTAGTTCTGTGTAATAAAAATCACTGGATGAATTTGTTGATTAGAAGATTATGGACATAGTATGAAGAAGAAAATTGCCAACGGCATAGAAGCAATAAAATCAGAGACTGCAGCTGCCTAATGTTGGCTTAGAACCAATATTTTTTCAAAACTCATACCAGCTTGCCTTAGACATATTGGACATGTCCTAAAGTGGACTTTAAACATTTTTCAATCTTTTTATTTGAAGTCAAAATGCTAATGAGTCTGATTTCCATTTCCTATCCGTCCGTCTTTCCCCCTGTAAAGAAAGATAAATAGACATATGTTATATTACTTGGTGTCTAATGAATTTATTTGATACGAGTTCCACCTTTTGAAGAGATTTACTGACGTAAAACAACTTAGCTATGATTTTCTTGCTTAAAAAGATGCGTCAGTATAATTTCAGGTCAGAGACGAGGGGCGAAGAAGGCATGAAACTCTGACATCTCCTAGTTTGCTGGTGGTGTTAACTGAAAGAGTGCATTTCATGATTTTCCACAAATCCCCCATGTCACTAAATTCTTTATATGTTTGGAGTCAAAAAATAAGTACAAAAGCAACAGAAACCAAGACAGGTGAGCGAGCAGCAACAACAACGACGTTAACAATGGATCCTTGAACTCTGGTATTGATGAAGCAACTTGACAGAAAGTACTGAAAGTGACATCTGTGCCTCAAATTTGAGCTTCCAGGCTGAGGATGTATTTGGTGATTTATTCTATGAAAAGGAGGAAGTTGGGATGAATGTCAGAGACATAGTGATTCAGAAACCTGAAAGACCCGGCCGTTTTGAAACCTGATTTGACAGCTCTGCTTCGGCTGACGTGCTGGAAGCCTGGGGTCGGACCAAATTCTGGGCCGTATTGTTTGTTTTTTTAAATGATGGTTTTATTTATGTGTGTCATATTGGCAGGGCTCGATACAAACATATCCAGCAGGTTCAAGGATGATGTTAATAATTTATGACATTCAAGCACAGGGAGCTGGTACAGAGCTTGACTAAAAATACTGACAATAAACCATCATCTTCATAAAGTGATGAACTGTTACCTTCTGGTTTTTGGAGGGTCTGGTTATTGTGTTCTGCAGCACGGATGGAGCGGTAAATATAAATGTGTTATCTTTTTGATGACCAGCCAGTAACATAAGTAAAGCAGACGCTGTTCGTTTGTTCGGCAGCATAACTTCTACCTCTTCCTTTGGTCGCTGACCCGATTCTTGCCTGTTTGTTTGCTGCCGCAGCAATAAGCGACTACACAATGACACAGCATATCGCTGTCAGAAAGGGCTTTGTTGTTGACAAAATAATCAGATTTCTATTATTATCAACTGTGCATCACACTTTGCTGTTCCACACCGTATCTAATCACCATATAGTAGAATAGATTACACTCAGAATCTGCCTTTAAAGGTTGTTACGGTGTCAGAAAAGTGTGCTTTCATATTAATTATCTGCTTTGAAACACTGGAAATGCCAACCTTGATTTATCTATAATTGCACTATCTTAAGTTCTACCCTTGCATCAGTTTTATGTGCAAAACCTTGTGATTAAACGCAACCCAACAACAGTCCATCCAGAGGACTGCCTTTTTGTGTTTTACCATGCATTATAACGGAAAAAAGGACCCTAGACTAATATAATCAAAATAATTTGGTTTTGCTTTTTTGTCACACTGAAAGTTTCAGATCATCTTAAATATAAAGAGCATTAGGGTCACTTGGAGAAAAATTGACAACAATTAATCTGAAAGGACGACGAAAAGATTGAAAATCTAAATGATAAAAAGGCTAAATGAAGATAGCAAAAGTAGATAAATAATAAAGACAAATAAAAACAAAAAAGTACATCATGTCTTGTGAAAATGAACCAAAACATTAAAAACAGGATTAACTGTATTAAAAATACATATTTCATCCTGATGTCTTCAGGGCAAGTCAAGAGACAAACATGGAGGTTATGACATGTAGAGCTGCTAAATCTTGCATAATGTTGATAATATAACTTTGTTTTCTGTGATCCATCTTTTATTTAATCCCTTTATTGTCAGGACCAAACCTGTCTTTACTGAAGACCCGTCCACTTAGCTCACATCTGTGATCACCGTGTCGGTTCGGAACCAAGCAAAATAAGTTTCTGACTAAACACTAATACATGTCAAATAAGGGCTGAGCGTGAATCTTACACAAATGCAGTTTTTCTTCACTTCCCAGAGTGGCGTGGCAAACTCTATTTTCAACAACCACTGACGCATTTAATACAAAACGGTTTCACAGCCACTTTTTCTTATTGACCACTTTCCAACTTGGCAGGCATGCAGTTATTAAGACATAATAAATAACAGCAGGCATCTCCTGTAGGCCGTCTGCTGTGCCAGCGGTGATGTGAAAGCACGAGAATGAAGAATGCATGTGGGAAATAATAGAAAATCACATTAAACAAACTCCTCATGTTGTTGTGCTTTTATTTTTCACCATATATGTTGTTTGCTCCCATCAGCCAGAGACTCAAAGAAATGACACAAAGGTGAAGTGAGAACACATGGTGCCCCTGAGCCGTGCAGATACATCGCCTCACAGATATAATTTTTCATTATATAAGCCTACTTTGACAAATGAGGCCAGATGATATCTGGGAATATGTACATGGCAATAGATCATCCCGCAGAGCTGTGCTGAAGCTGCAAACTGTGCTCTGCTGGCTCAAGTAATGTGAGGAGAGGAGTTTGTTTAAGGTCCTAATTGGTTATCTAAATCTTCATTATTCACTTGTTTAGCGGACAGCGCTTTATGGCACCACTTGATACTGTTCGTAAAATGAAAGGCATGAACACAAATAGCAAGATGGCTTCTCATTCATTTAGGCACTCAGAGTAAATAAAAGAAATGAGCAATAGAGACACCTTAGTGTGCCACACCACTTTAGCCTCCATAATTGCAGCCATAACTTATTTCAGGCATTTCATCCCACGCAGCCACCTACTACCTGATGTTGCTTGAGCACGTTGACTCCTCCACACAACAAGTATAATGCTTTTTGAGTAGCCACGGTGCCAAAATGTTTGTATTCCAGAGTTATGTCCAGAGTCAGCAGTGGAGTGCAGGCACCAGTGTCACCTTGTCCTCTATACAATCTGTGGCCTCCTTGGCTCCTGTGCTATATTTTCCTTCATTCTCTTGGGGCAAAGTGATGTGTTTCCCTGTTCTTGCACAGTCAAAAGCTGCAATAAAAATGCTGTTGCCAGTTCTGATCCAGACTGTGTTGTCATATCCACAGAGCTGTGTGCAGGCTGCACTGTGTGTGTTCCTCCTCTGATTGCACGGTGCGACAGGCGGGTGTGTCCTCATAACTGGAGCTTGTTAAGCCCAATCAGGAGGAGCTTAGAGAGGAGCACGCTTCCTAAGGTAAATCCCAGATTGTTTTGCTGCCGTAAATGGTAATCAGACGTACTGCTTCTCAGATGGCCTCCTTTCAGGAACCCAGTTTTCCAGTTCACACTTTGCTCCCTGATTCCAGCGCTCCGCCTGCCCGCTCTCGGAGTTCATTGGAGAACTCGCTTCAAGACTCCCTCTGTAAATCTCCTCACTGGTCCTCTGGCTGCTCCCCTGGCTTCTTCTCTGCTTCATGCTGTCAGTTTCAAGAATCGAGGACGGGAGGACCCAGTATTCAGCTAACAACAAGCTTGGTACGTAGAATAACTAGGTTTTAATAAACAGAACTGGTTAGTGCAGGAACAGACAGTCTCAATGGTCAAAACGGGAATCCAAAAACCGGTACACAGAGAGGCAGTCCAAAAACAGGCAGAAAAATCAGAAACAGGTACAGTAGTGATGTTACGTTATGTGCCGAGGCTTCGAGGCGTGTGTCGAGTAATGGAGGGAGCGTTTCCGCAATGCGCGTATCGAGGCTTGCTTCATTTGGGGGAGGAGCCGAAAACGATGACGTCCGAAGCCTCGCTGGCCGGCTGTACCACGTGACTGCTTCGGGAAGTGGCTCAGATTGTTGCGCGGGGTTTGACGGCTTTAAAAAGTCCACAAGCTCCATTCAAAATGTGGGTTGTTGTAGGAGAGTTGCGGTCAGTTGAGAGAGTGGATAGAGTTTGGATAGTTTGGATAGTAGAGTTTGGATAGTGGTTATTTAGTTTGAGAAAGTTAGTTTGGTGTTTGGAGAGTTTAGGAAAGAGATACATAGGAGATTTAGGAGTGCGAGGACAGGATAGGAGTAGGATGGAGCAGGCGAGAAAGAGGAGGATGTCCCCTATGTGGGAACATTTTGATTTGATAAGCCCTAACAAGGTAAGGTGAACTGAACATTTGCAGATGCATTAGGTTTGCTTATGAGGAACTGTATTTTTCACTGTTTCTTATTTTCTGTAAAGGTGAGGTGTTTATTGTGCTCCAAGGAGTTGGGGCACAATAATAACACCTCATCCATGCTAAGGCACTACCGTGCCTTGCATGAGAATAGGGATGAAACTGGAGCTTCACCCAGCCAAGGTATTTCATTACTATATTAAAAACACACTTTCACAATTTTTGCATGCTGATGTTTGCTTGTTGTGCAAATAAAGATAGGTAACAGACACTGTATTTATTCCCTTTTATCCAGCCACCAGAAAACAAGAGCTGGATGAAGCTCTAGTCTCCATGATAGTGAAGGATACCCAGCCTTTCACTATTGTGGATGACATTGGATTCAAGACATTTGTGTCTAAGCTGGATCCCAATTATGTTCTCCCTACAAGGCAGGTATGTGTGGGTCCATACATGAAACGAATGACTACACTATTGTATGTGTCACAATTCAGCAATATATATATATATATAAATGTATGTATGTATGTATGTATGTATATATATATATATATATATATATATATATATATATATATATATATATATATATATATATATAATCTCTTCCTTTAGGCTCTGAAGGCCATGGTGGAGGCCAAATATGAGTCTGCTAAGGAGCACGCTAAGGCTAAAGTAGAGAAGGTGGCTGCTGTTAGCCTTACATCAGATATGTGGACATCCATCAACATGGATGCCTACCTGGCAGTGACATGCCACTTTGTGGAGGAGAATGAAAAGCTGAGCTCGGTGTTGTTGGGAGTGCAGGCATTCCCCCAGTCTCACACTGCTGAAAATATTGCTTGTGTGAAAGCCTCCCTGATGGAGGAATGGGGAATCTCAGGCAAGGTGACATGCATGGTCACCGATGGTGCTCCTAATATGGTGGCATGCGTGAGAGACCTGAAGCTTCGCCACCACATTTGTGTTGCTCACACCCTCAATCTTATTGTGAAGAGGGCGCTTGACCACCAACCTGCGCTCTCTGGCCTCCGGGCCAAAGCAAGGAAGCTGGTTGGCTACTTTAGAAGCAGCACCACTGCTAAGGTATCCTCTTTTCTTTTATTCCAATATATAATGTTAATAGTTTGTCTGTACTCCTACTGCAGTGACTTAATGGCCTACTCTTCTGTATCTTTAAAGGAGAAGCTTACACAAGTGCAGCTTCAGCTGGGCATGCAAGCAACCAAGCTGATGCAGGAGGTGGAAACAAGATGGAACAGCACCTACTTGATGCTGCACCGTCTGGTGGAGTTGAGGGAGCCAGTAGGAGCGGCATTGGCTGGATTACACACTGACATTCCCTTTTTCACTGCCAGTGAGTTTGATATTGTTGTAGCGTGCCTTTCGTTACTCTCTCCTTTCTATGACGCCACCATGGAGCTCTCGGCAGAACAACACGTGTCGGCATCAAAAGTTATCCCCCTCCTGAAGATGATAGAGAATGCCCTTCAGGAGGAGGACACCAAGTCGGCACCTGCAGAAGCAGTGCAAATAGGAGAGCAGCTCATCAGACATCTCAGGGAGAAGCTGCACATGCTCCAGTCAATGAGCATCTTGTTGCTGGCTACACTCCTGGATCCACGATTTAAAGTTATAGCATTTTTCAGCAACACAAAAGCTGCTGAAGCAGTGAAGCGCTTGACTTCAGAGTGTGCCACCGTAATCCGACGGAACCTAGAAGAGAACACTCACGAGATTCCCCAGGCTTCCACCTCTCAAGAATTCAGTGAAGGTAATCTTTTTTATTACATTTTGAGATTACTTATTCCTATTAAAACACTTACTAACCTGACCTGTGGTTTCCATTTAGGTAGCAGACTTTGGCAAAGATTGGACACTAGTGTCATGGAGGCAAAGAGGACTCCAAATGTCTCAGCAGATGCCACCGTAGAGGTCCAGCGCTACCTCTCAGAGGCGAACATAAGCAGGCTGGAGAACCCCCTGGAGTACTGGGCTAATCATCGGTCACTGTACCCCAATCTGTACAAACTTGCACTTATTTATTTATGCACCCCGGCATCATCTGTGCCATGTGAGCGTGTCTTTTCAAAGGCTGGAGAAGTAGTATCAAAAAAGAGAAATCATTTGAAACCAAAAACTGTGGAGAAATTGTTGTTTCTTAATAAAAATGCATGAAATCATCCAAGTTACACAAGCATCAGCCTATTCATTACCCCCTCCCTAGTTCCATAAGCACTTTCACTGTCCTCTGCCTGATTAAGGCTATGCCATTTTTGTAGAGTCACAGAAAAACATTATTACACAACATGCCATATCACATGACACTCCTATTTTGGGAATAATTACACACAGAGAATACATTCAAACAATATTTTATTGTACACATGTGTTTACACAATTTATGTAGACAAATGATTTCGTCCTACACCTTCTGTGAAGTCATTCCCAAGAGCCATAATAGACAAAAATGATATGCATCACACGTGTTAAGATACAGCTGGCTGTGATTATACAACTTGCCAGTAGGTGGTGCTGTGTGCACATGAACCGTCAAGAAATGAACCTTTTCTCGAACCAGTTGGCTGAGTGGTTCAATGCCTCATGAGGCTTCATCTCGCCATCACTAAGGTACAGGCTCAGGTCGGTAAACAGGTAAGCTATCAGAACAGGGCAGGAAAATCAGGATCAGGTATCAGGCTGGCTCAGAAGTCAAAAAAGGCAGTTGGGTTAAATCTACAGACAATAGGGATGCTGGACTAAACTCACCAAAGGCTAGTTAGACAATGATCTGGCAGAGTGCAGGAGACAGAGGCAGGTATAAGTAGAGGAGTGAGCAGGTGAACGGAGTGAAACTAATTACCAGAATGGGTGGAGCTGATCAGGGGGGAAAAAGTGACTGGAAGAAAACTGAAGCTGATTGGATGGTGACTGGTGAAGGGGAGTGACAGGAAGATGAAAGAATGCTGGCAGGTGAACTGAATAAAGGCTGGTGACAGAAGTGATCAGAGTATGCCAGAATAAACTGATAACATAAAACAAAGTACAAAATCAAACCACATTAAAACCCAAACTATTCCAAAACTAAGACATAACCTAAACCTAAGACAGAATCGATTACATGAAGAGAATCACTAAACCAAAACAGAATTTAAACTAGACTAATCCAGAACCAAAATCACCATAAAGACCAAACCTAAGACTAAACAGAACACAAGCAAATAATAAAAACCCGAACTAATACTTAGACAGGAGAGTGAACTAATTAATTAAACAACAAACATAAACCATAACAAAACCCAAATCATGACAGTCAGGATTCCTCTACAACCATCCACCATTACTCACCAGCCTGTCAACCCCTCCACAGCTCTGCCACCTCTAACGTCTCTTCCTTGAAGAAAGACCATGGAAATGATTACCAACAAGCAGCACTCATCACCACCTGCGGATCTCAGCCTCTCTGGGTCCACTCACCCTCTCCCACCATCTGACAAACAGAAAGCCAACCGTCTCATCATTTATTTGAATTATACCTCCACTTTGTCCTTCGTCTTATACTCACATTTCCCTATTCTTCCTATGTGTCATCTGCATTAGCTTCCTGAATGAGGGTCTCAAACCAAACAGTTTTCCCAAGGGTATTCACCTCCCAGAGTTCAGCAGGATGCACGTTTGATCAATGTAGGTTAAATCCCTGAGCACTTTTATTTTTGGTGTTGTGTGCAACTGATTATTGGGTGTAACTCATTTTTTAACATGCCACCTTTTAATAAAATGTCAATGAAACAGATAAATAATATATATTTTCATTTATAGTGCCACAGAGGGGAGATTTGCTCTGTTTTACCCATTCCTAAGGGAGCAGTGTGCTGCCACACTGAGTGGCGCCGGGGTCTAGTTCGTGGTCAAGGGCCCTGCTCAGGGACCCAGAATGACAGATCTAGTTTCAAACCTTTACGACCGCTCCAAGACGCAAACGCCACGCACCCTAACCGTGAGGCACTCCCAAATATATAAACATGTATATATAAATATGCTTTGTTTTTAAAACTGATCCTCCTTTTACTTTGTTCTGTTATTTTTTGAGAGAGCCCTCGTGTCTTTTTGGTTGAACGAATGATAAATACAGCACTTTTCTAATAATACTGACCAATAAAAGCACTGTAACTAGAGCCACAGTCACTATATTGCACACATTCATACACAGCAAATTGCTAGGCCCCAAAGTCCCTTGCTCAGTAGTACATCAACATGTGACAAAAGGAAGCTGGTATCGAAGGCACAATCCTGTGATTGCAAGACAACTACTCTACCCGCTGAGCCACAGTCACCAATTCTTATAGTAATTGTAAACTGAAATAGGCCGACTCTATTAATGTCGGACTGACTTTTGGGTCTATATCGTTGTGATGGATTTGATTTGTGATACAAACAAAGAGTTGGACTTTGCATTCCAATGTCACATCGTAAAAGAACAGACAGAAAAGCAGAATAGATCTACAATCAATTAAAATAAATAAATAAAGATTTTCAGGGAAAAAGGTAAGAAGAGGAGCAGTTTGTACAGGAGAGTTTTTTGTAATTTATATCTACAGTATTATATGCATCTGTTCATATATACACACAACAGGTGAAAATTACCGAATTAGTGTAATTAAGTTTATTGTGTCCTGCAGAGTAGCTGGCTACCCTGACTGTAAGGTGTTCATCAGAGTCACAGCCTGGAGGTAGAATCTGGTTCTGTGTCGGCTCGTTTCAACCATCAGGGCTCTGTAGCCCCGACCTGAGGGAAGAAGTCTTACTAACCTGTGATCAGGGTGTGTTGGGTCCACAGCTACGTTAGCTGCCCTTTTACTGGTCCTGGAGCTGTACAGGTCACGAACGGATAGACGGTCCGTCCTGATGATCCTCTCTGCAGATCTAATTGCTCGTTGCAGTTTGGACCTGTCAAGTTTTGTGGATGAGCTGAACCACACAGAGATGGATGAGCACAGGACAGACTGGAAGATGTCAGTGTAGAAGATGGTCATTAACCTCCTGAGGAAGGTTGTACTTCTGAAGTCATCGCAGCAAGTCCAGTCTCTGCTGGACCTTCTTAGGAATGGTAACGATCTGTGTGGACCATCCCAGGCCCCTGGAGAGTGTTTCCAAGGAACCGGAAGCGATCCACATCAGTCACAGTGTTGTTGAGGATAGTGAGGAGAGACAGAGTGTGCAGGGGACCTGTGATGTCTTCCAGATGGTTCAAACGATTTCATGACCACAGGCTTCATTTAGAAAAAAGCTATTTACTAAATTGCTCTCTTGTCGTTGCTATGGCATGAAGCAAATATCTGCACATGAATCATTTGCCTTCAAAGTAAATACATCTGGCAGGAGTAAGAATTACAACACGAGAAGAGGACAAGCTTAATTTTACAAATAATTGCTGTCTGGAAACGAGCAGTGGAGGCTCCTGCCAAATTTCTCGGGGGGGGGGGGGGGACCCATTCAGTTGGTAAATACTAATAAATAAAAGTCAAATAGTTAACTATACAGTGTTACATTACAATGTTTATTGTGGTTTCTTGTTCAGCCACTAGACAGCAATCCCGTTATCTCCACTGTAAATAACACGGTTTTTATTTTCCCCTTACCTATGCATTATGGCCCACAATCTTTTATTTAAAATGTTGCTTTATCGTCTTTATTATACTCTAATTCATTAATCAGCCAAATGTTACATTTTATGTTGAAATATACCGCTAAACAAAGTTAATTGATGACAAATACCAGTTTGTGTAATTTATTAAAACACAAACTTAAACATGAAAATATGAGATTAGAAATTGCATATTTTAGTTTGCTAGCTTGTTAGCTTGTGATAACTACATCATCCATGGCGTTTTATTTTCGACGACTGTACTTCCAGATGTCAACTTTGACACACGATGTATTCCCGTTTATTCCCCGTCAAACAGGAGCGTATATGTGTCTGAAATTAGAACTTCAATCTAATTTAGACGTTGTGTAAATATGCGCATTGTACTCACATATTATGCCTCTGGTGTAAATTTATTGACTGATTAAAATGAAAAGCTAACCTAAGTGTAGGAGGCGCGTATGCAGCTTTGCGGCGCCTTACAATGCACCTGCTGTGTTTCCTCCTTAACACCACTCTCTCCTTGAGAGGCAGAGCTATCCGTCTCTGTGGGAGGACAGAGTACCTGGACTACACTGGCCTGTTTCTAACATAAGGCCAAAATAAACGTAACTTTTATATTGAATTAACTTACTAGGTTTATTGTTGCTAGCGTGTACTCCAGGCGCGGGTTGCCTTAAATGAATGAACATGAATGCATATTGTGTCTCTGCTCTGTCTTCTCTAACCCTCAGTGGGTCGAGGCAGATGAGCGTTCACACTGAGCCTGGTTCTGGTTCTGCTGGAGGTTCTCCTCCCTGTTAAAGGGGAGTTTTCCTCTCCACTGTCGCTTCATGCATGCTCAGTATGAGGGATTGCTGCAAAGCCATCAACAATGCAGTCGACTGTCCACTGTGGCTCTACGCTCTTTCAGGAGGAGTGAATGCTGCTTGGAGAGACTTGATGCAACCTGCTGGGTTTCCTTAGAGAGGAAACTTTCTGACCAACCTGGAGGATCTGATGGAGTCTGACTTTGGAAAGAACCTTGAGACGACGTGATGTGAATTGCCGCTATATAAATAAAATTTTATTGAATTGAACTTCTAGTTTAGACATTACAGTTGTAGACAGCTCAGGGGTCCCCAGGTAGTGACACAGTGTACCGTAATGCTCAGAATATCCATTGAGCGGAGCGGCTTCGTTGCTAACCAAATGGGAGCGTCTGGGGCGATTTTTAACTTGACTGAAATTGCTCCAAGGGGCGGGGCTTCTGGTTGGAAGTGGCAGCTGAACATCACAGCGATATTCAGGCTGCTAATTGGACAATATTAGGACTTAAAACAGCAAAAATAAACTGCGGCCCACTATGGGCCGGCTGCCCCTGGAAACGAGTAACAGAAATGATGAAGTCCTCCAGAGGTAAAATGGGTCCTATAGGAGCCGAGAGCAATGCATGTATACCATTACACAATGACGCCATCTGAGCTACAACAGAGCAATGTTATCACTCAGGTCCAGAGGAAAAGCCCTGGGATGTGTAAAACTGGGCATGAGTCACTTATGGTTTGGGTCAGAAATATCTCAAAATGATGAGAGTATTTGGTCTGTTCTTAAAAGACGTGTGAAAATAAATGTACAGGGATTAACCTGTGTCATTTTAACCTTTTCAGAAGATTTTATGGAAATCTATTAAATAAATAAATAAAGCCAAAATATTCACAAACCCAAGTGGAGCTAAAACAAACTCTTATTGCAATAAATTTCAGATATTTTATATTTAAGATGACGAATTCAAGAACATACACAGAGGTGTAATGTTCGTCCTGGCATGTATAAATAAAGTTTATGAAAAAGAAGGAAATATAAAGAACAAATCAGACTAATATTAATCACTCAGCTGAGGGAGGAAAACATATCATTCGTTTAAGATGTAAACAAAAAAAACTATTAGTAATAGAGAAAAACAATCACACATTTGCTCCTCTGGTTTCAGAGAATAACAATACTGCACAGTGAATTTAAATTAGGTGGCTAAAAAAGGGGGTCAGAAGCCTTGCTGTGTGCAGTTATATTTTTTTATAACAAACTATTAGCTGTACAAGACCTAGAGCAATTGAATGCATAAAATATTGTGTTATTTAAAGAACTCGGCAACTCTTCTACACAAACACAGTATTACCTTAAGAGTTAAAGCAGGTAATAGTTGTAATTCAATGAAGAAAAGGAGTCTTGAAGTTTGAGAGAAAATTGATCCTGACTCCAACACAGTTTATCTAATAAACTGCAAAAAGTCAAACAGGATTATTGCATTTTTAAAATGTAGCCGTTAGCATGCTGCAGGCAGCTGCGAAGGACAGTACCGCCTTCAGGGCTTACTTCCCTTGTATTTTTAAATGTTTGATTCTTAATGGTTTAAGAATCAAGGATTTCATTGTGTTTTATTTTATTATCTAAAACTCTCTTTGGGCGATTCTTAGCTAAAGAAACGTATCATAGCTTTATCATGGAAAGCCCAGAGGTTGTTCAGCAGTGGTCGACAGGAGCAGATAGGATCTGAAATGAAGAGGACAACCTCTGTCAAGGTGTAAATGATAATTATAGATTATTATACTGTAGCTACATCAGTGAGTTAGGTGGCATCCAGCATGTGGCAGGTGCTTATTTTGGGGTCAGTGCTGGGTCATGCTGGCTGGCAGCCAAAGCAATGAAATTAGGATCTCTTTAAATTGCACAACCTTGCAGTATTTATTCCACAGTAAAACTGATGGTGAAGGTCATTAACGCATTTTGCATTTAGTGAGCCAGAATGACCTCACGGATCACGGAGTTACCGGATGCGTGTATGGGTCAGGATGGTGGGACTGACTTCCATACCAGGAAGTGTTGCTATTAATTATTTCACTGAAGAATGCTCCTGCTTCTTGATTGAACCTCATTTATTTAGATGTCTGAAGTTACGTCGGACTCAGAACAAACTCCAGGTAACTTTGGCTCCTCGATTGGGGCCACCTCTGTTAAAAACATTGGGACTCACTGAGCTGTTTTGATTTGCAGAGTAAAACTCATGAATTAGCTATTCTGCTATTATCTTACCTCTAGACCTGTTTAGGTTTAGGGACACTTTGGATCTTTCACAATAGTTCTGATAACTTTGGCTAAAAATGATGAAAAAAACAATTAATAGTTCTAAATTCTATAGATGTCATAACACATGTAGGTTTTCCAGTTTCTTTAAAGAACTGCATTGAATTTCCACCACAGAATGACACTAACGGTACCACTAATATTTTAGATCTATTTTTCTTGCCATGTAAACATTTTGTGGCTCAAAACTGTCAGTATCCCCGAGCAGTGGACTTGATGAGTTAATTTGTCTCACCTGTGTTGCTAAGACTTTTAATGTCTTAGTTTAGGCTAAATGTGGACAACTCCAAAATCCCTCATCAAAATATGAATGTACATTTCTGGAATAAATGAAGACATAAAGAAGGTCAATGACTATTTGTTTTAGCTTTAATTTTGTCATCTTTAAAAATATTGTTTTAATCCATCGATTTTTGTGCAATCATTTTTTTGGGGGGTGTTTTGTGTTCATTTGCATTCTTCTCTGTGTAGATTCTTATTTGTTCTATTTTAAATGTTCACTCTTTTATTATTCTCTCCCTCAGTTTATAATTTTTACTATTTAAAGGTGTATTTCTTGAATTCTGAATACTACTTGCCAGATGATATACGTTATAAGTACACAGTAGTCCCAGTCACATGTTGCATAAATGTTTAGTCTAAGCCTGCTGTAGCTAACATAATCTGCCTTCTAGCTACATGCTAAACTTAGTTGCACTGTCCCCACCTACATAAATATGGCTACCAGACGCTGCCAGTGTTTACTTATTAAAATTCCATTAATACCAAAAGATATGCAGCTGATTTTACAATCCTGGCATGTGTGCAAATAATCTAGAGTGCATTCTGCAGTGAATGTTGGCTTGGATCCTACGTTGTAATTTAAAGCATACGGTACCTCTAAAATGTTTATTGTTCAGACTTGACAGCTTGAGGGAGAGTGAGAGCGTTGTTTGAATTCTGGCTGCACCGTTTATGATCTATAAATAGATTTGTGTTGACTTCACAAATGTGGAGCTAAGGGCATTTATTATACCTCTTCGAAGTTTCAAATAAGGAAGCAGTCCTTATTTTGAGATAAAGATGGAAATCCCACTTTATCCATGTGCCTCCAATTTACCACATGATGAATTTTTGCTGGATCGTGTTGTAGATGGAGGTTTACAGTTGAGATGTTCAGCCATTTCTAATTGGTGTGTAGTCTTTCAAATACTGCTCCTGTAATCACCCTACTTTGCCACATTAAGTATAATGTTCTGCTCTCAGTGTGGCCTGTCATTTTGCAGTTTAAATATGAGGAACCCTTAAATTATAGCAACGTAATTCATATTCTAAGTGAGAACACTTGCTTGAAGGCAACTGATGGATGAGTGCGCTGCCATTGGAGAAGAAATAATCTACAGGGTCTGTAGAAGTCAAAGGTAAAATGAGCAATACTGCACACACTAAGCTATTTAATTTTCGATTTCATTTTAACCGCTGACCCCCCCCCCCCCTCCATTTTAATTCAATTCAATTGTATTTATTTAGCGCCAATTCATGAAACATGTCATCCCAAGGCACTTTACAAAGTCAAGTTTTAAGCCTGAATGACATCTTTCAAATGGTTCTGGCAGTATTCTACCTTTTGTGTTTTGTATTACTCTTATCAGAAATGGGTGCAATTGGGTCTACATGTGTTGGTTTACTAACACACACCCAGCTTTTAGACAAAGCTAACAGAGCTAAACACTGTCAGCTCTGCATGATAGTACCACCTGAAAAATCTCCCCTGTTCCACTATTTTTGTTTAACTGTGGCCAGTCACCACAGTTTTTGTCTCATCTGTGCATCAAACCTTTCTTCAGAAGACACATGATTTGTTCAGGTGGGCAGCTGAAGATTTCAGCCATGCTTGAATTTTTCACCTTCTGTCAGTTGGCACCCTCTCTGAACATGTGGATGAAAGACTTGTCTTACTGGTGACACTGAGCCAGAGTTCCTGCATCTTCAAGGAGAGGGTCTGGGTTCATTTATTGAAGGCAAGGCAAGTTCATTTGTAGCACATTTCAGTAACAAGACAATTCAAAGTGCTGCACGTGAACATGAACAGAACATGAGAAAAGAAAACATACAGAAAAAAAACACATTGCAAAGGAATAGTGACAGTTGGTTAAGGTATAAAACAATTTAGACTGCAAACTTCAACATTAACATTCAAAGGCAACTCTAAACAAACAGGCTTTTAACCTTGATTTAAAGGAACTCAGGGTTTCAGCAAATTTACAGTCCTCTAGGAGTTTGTTCCAGATCACTGGAGCATAGGAACTAAATGCTGCTTCTCCATGTCTGGTTCTGGTTCTGCAGAGCAGGCTGGAGCCAGAAGACCTGAGTGGTCTGGAGGGTTGATACACCGATAACAAGTCTGTGATGTATTTAGGTGCTAAGCCATTCAGGGATTTATAGACTAACAGAAGTATTTTAAAGTCTATTCTCTGAGATCCAGGGAGCCAGTGGAAGGACTTCAGAACCGGGTCCATGTTCTCTACGTTCTTAGTCTTAGTGAGGACTTCAGAACCGGGTCCATGTTTTCTTAGTCTTAGTGAGGACTTCAGAACCGGGTCCATGTTCTCTACGTTCTTAGTCTTAGTGAGGATGCGGGCAGCAGCGTTCTGGATCAGCTGCAGCTGTCTGATCCACTTTTTAGGCAGACCTGTGAAAACACCGTTGCAATGATCAGTTCTACTAAAGATAAACATGGATTCGTTTTTCCAGATCCTGCTGAGACATCAGTCCTTTAATCCTGGAAGTGTTCTTCAGGTGCTAGAAGGTCCACTTTGTGATTGTCTTTAGATGGAGGTTCAGGTCTGAGTCCATCACTACTCCCAGATTTCAGGCCTGATCAGTGGTTCCTAGCTGAAGCAGCTGAAGCTGTGTGCTAACTCTTGATCTCTCCTCTATTGGCCCAAAAAATATTACTTCAGTTTTGTTTTTATTCAACTGAAGAAAATTGTGGCACATTCATTCATTGATTTCTTCTAAGCATTTACTCAGTGCTTGAACTGGTTCATAGTGACATGGTGATGTAGAGCTGTGTGTTGTCTGCATAGTGATGGTAGCCGATGTTGTTGTCGTTTTTTTATGATCTGAGCTAGAGGGAGCATGTAGATATTGAATAGGAGGGGACCCAGGATGGACCCTTGGGGAACCCCACATGTGATTTTTGTCATATCTGAAGTTACCTACTGACACAAAAAAGTCCCTGTCCTTCAATTAGGATTTAGTTGCTCAGCCATGTAGTTGAAGCCCACACAGCTGAGCAATGATCTCAAACAAAAATTAAAACTGGATTTGAAATGTAGCAGTGTAACATGAAGTTTCTGATCTGACCTCAACCCTGTTGAGCTTTTATCTATTATGCTTAAAATTTTAGTCTTTTGCAGAGAATCCACCACTTCTGCCATGCAGAATGGTCAAACATCAAGCTATTAAACAGGACGCTTGGTAATGGCAATAGAAGATAAATGTTTTTGTTTTTTTTCTGCAACTTCCTACTGGACATCTGGCCAGATATTAGTCAGACAGTTTCTAGATATTTACATGTGAATGTGTAATTTTGAAGCAGCAGTTCAGGGAAAATCTGCATTCAGTTAAAATATGTGCACCCAGTTCTTATATTCCAGGGTCATCAAAAGTAATACCAGGTACAGTTTGAATAAACCCTTAAAAGCAGAAATTAATATGACATTAATATGTTGGTGACAATTGGATGCAAAGTTCTGATCCCATGGTATTTTATGTATATTCTTGGTAATCTGTTACACTGAAAACAAATAAAAACGTACAGTCTGTCCTTATTGTGTTGCGCAAATAATATATTTTTGGGATGATTCATTAAAAAGATTTTGTAAGAATTGCTAAAGATGTCATTGTCTCTGTTGCAAATGACTGTTTGACTCATATTCTTCAAACCACTTTGTTGTGTAACAATTACAGAATCCATTCTGGTGTTAGGACACAGTATCATCATATGACTCATTGCTACATACCTTGCAGTCATCTTTAGCTGCCTACACATGCATTTCCTGACCTTTTCATATGCAATGCAAAGATATAACAAAACAAAGATAGGCTGTTTTCTGTATTTGATACAATAATTTCAGAATCAGAAATACTTTAATAATCCCAGAGGGATATTAGTTCCAGTACAACCATCCATCACATACATCACAAACATTTCGTGGGAACGATTGACTGAGGCCTTGCTGCCGAGGACCCCGCCTGACGCGATTACCATAGGGCGCTGCCTCTAAATCTGTGGAAAGATAGGAGCCACATTTCGGGAGGGAGAGGGGGGAAAAAAGACATATTTCACACTTTATCCTATTCCAGGATACAGTTTGAGATATCACAAAACCTCTGCACGAGAAAAGCACATATGACGAGACAACATTTATGCAGGGGGTTAACCTTGGAGACTAGTCGCATGAAGTTTGTATGTTGTTGTCGGCATCAGTTATGCGTCTGTTTGGGTGAAAGTTGTTTTATTTCCATGAACGCTGTCCAGGGGCCATTGACCTTGATGTTATCACTGGCCCACAGTTCAGAAAGCAACCACAGATGTCCGCGGGGGAGGAGGGAGCGGGGGAGCAGCTCTGAGCTTTCTCGCCATAACATCCAGGGGAGCTTTATTGATAGGGGAAGCCTAATCCAAATACAGAATTTGTTATGTGAACAAGCTGCACCAACTTTTACGTCAGCTTTAAGTCCTTTTATCGCTGGCTCCACGTGGCGAATCCAATTTTCCAAATTTGTTGGGCTTTTTTTCACGTTTCACATCCAGATTTTATCCCATCTCCCCTTTGAGTTCAACCACCGAAGCCAGTCTGCGTTCAGCACATCCAGCTTGCGGCTCTGCTCCTCCAACTTACGGGTCTGCTCGTTCACGGCCTTAGTGATCGTGTCATATGCAGCCGGTAGCCTGATCAAGGCCGTAATTGCTACCGACATCCACTGAATTTGCCGTTACATCAAAAATCCACCGAATCCAATTAGCAGAAGTCCAAGTATCATGAATCCAAACATGTATACGTCTTCCACGTCCTCGACTGACAAAATCGAAAACGCACCATTTTCCACCTGTTCCAAGAATCTAGGGTGTATCCCACGAAATGTGTCCCATCAGGACAGGACGGGTCCCCTTTTTCCTGCCTTCCTGTCGAAAAAATTTGATCAATAGCATTGAGAGACCTGCTGACCAGATCCATAGTTTTCAGAGTTCAGGTGATATGAAGACAGTGCTCAGAAAGACGACGCAGCAGCAGGAGGGGGGCAGAGCCGGAGCAAAGAGAAAAGTGACCATCTCCGAAGAGAGAGAGAACAGAATAATAACATTTCCATTAAATTTGTTCTCATTTAATTAACTTCTCACAATATGCCTTCATGTCTGACACTTTTGTGATGTACAGTTTACAAGAATCCAATGATGCAAAAAAGCATAAATGCTAAGATAGCAAAAACACATATAGCAATGTCATACATTACTAAGAAAATCAAATATATTTTTAAATATTTATTCATCCTTTCTTTACAGTATTCCAACTTTTTTTTTATTTTATTTATTTGCAAATGTAGAAAACTTTTTTTATTTGCATGAAAAAATGCAATTCAGGATCATAGGAAAAACTGTGACTGTTCATTTCACTTTGTAATCAGTTCTTGTCTTTCATCCCTCGGTTTTAATCAAGGAAAAACATTGAAATCTACTTTCTCCTCTTCTCATTAATCTACTCAAATAAACACTAGCCTTTGCAAGGAACTTTATTTTTTAGCTAAAATATTCAGGGCTAACATTTAATCTTTACCTTTTATCTTATATTTTAATTATTGTGGGTGTGGACACTAAATCAGCCTTTTCTAAAGCACAATTGTCACCTGCTCTGTTTTCTTGTTATCACTTCATCTTCCCGTCCCCTGTTTTCACTCGGCTAATCAGTCCCCTCAGGAAACCGCTTCAGCACTCAGTTGGTTTTTATCCCAGCTCATCAAGGCAGTCTGTCACTGCATTACTGCTCATCCAGTGCTTTATTTTCCAAACATTTATTTGAAGTGGAAACTCTGCCTCAGCCAGCTGACTGTGTCACTGCATGCTTTCTGAAATTCTGAGCGTCTTTGTAGTTTGTTTTTTATGTCCATTTGTGTGTCCCTTTTACTCGCTCTACCCACCCGTCATCATCCCTTGCTTTCTGCTTGAGACTGGGTCACTGCAATAACGGGTCACTCTTTTCCCTAATGACACTTTTGAGCTAATTGCAGGGCTTCCCCAGGCCAGAAGATCTACAAATATAGTCCGTCCAACTTCTATCCCAATAGGTCCTTGTCTTCTCCTGGGTCTCCTACCAGTGGGACATGGTAGGACATGTCTGGGATCTGGTTCTTTTCATCATGACCATAGATGAGGGTCAAAATGCAAATGGATGATAAAACCAAGAGCTTTGCTTTTTGGCTACACTTTGTCTTCACTACAACAAACAGGAGTAGCGCCCACATTACGGCAGATGAGACCCAAATCTGACAATCCATCGCCTGCTCCATCCTCCCTTAGTGAGCAACATCCCAGAATACCTAATAGCGCTCCCCATCCCAGCGGAGAGACATTTTTCTGGTTGAAGACCATGGCCTCAGAGTCAGAGGAACTAACTTTTATTATTTTGCTTAGCACTCGGCTGTGAAAAGCTTTCGTTGCGCTGCAGGTTAAAGCATAAAGACAGCAACAGAACCACAGCATCCACAAAAAAGTAAAAATCAGAACCTGAAGTTCTCAAACCAGTTCCCTCCTCTCCTGTCAGACCCGCAGGAGCCCCCCCCCTGTGGCCTCCTGCTGGGAAGCTTTATAACGTTATCTGACTTTTGACAGTAAACCAACTTATCACACCTTTTAATCCTTGTACCTACAAAGCAGAATTCACTGGTTAAGGAGCTAATTTATCTGTTTGGCTGGAGTTTTCTGTGTGATTTTAGATTAATCATTTGGTTTTATGGTTATGGGAAATTACACACCCACTCTGAAGCAAGTTATAGTTAAGATAAGGAAAAAAAATACAAGTGATAACAACACTTGATAGGCTGACTTGGAAATAAACTGAGATTAAGTAAAGAGAACATTTGCTGTTCCCATGTTAAAGATCAATTCACACTTTTATACAAACTCTCTTTAGAAAAAAACAACTTTATTCAAGTTATTGAGATTTTCTCAATGGAAAGTCCTCTTTACCTAAACAGATATCTAGTCTTGACACTGATGTTTGAATATTTGAGAAAAAAAACACCTATATTTATATATACACTACAGCTTTTATTCTCGTCTTTCACCTTTCTAATCTTTATTGACCCAGGAAGGTCAGTTGAGAACAAATTCTAATTTGCATTGACGACCTGCATAGAAATAATAAAAGGTGCATGCAACCTGAGGTCATAGATTATTGATGAAAAGTTCCTACAAACTCTGGCCAATGCAAACCGCAAAATATAAATAATAATAACATTGGGGTAAACACTGGGGTTTTTTTTTTTTTTTTATTTCTTAAGGGATTGTTTGGGGGTGTTAACGTCTTCTGTATTCTGTAAAAAGTGAAATATTTGTTGATGTGGGATTCCTCCTTTTCAGTGAGATTATACCACAGTATAATATACATTTCAATTATGGCATTTTATGCATTTTTTTATAGGTTTTTATAAGAGTAAAGGATGAGGTATACGTTGTATGTGTTTGATCATACAGGCCCCACTGCTGAGACCTGAGATCCACAGTCAATGCAAGTTTCTCCTCCCAGCCTTCTCCGCTTAAATCCTGCCTGCTAAAAGAAGAACTGCTTGCCAACACACGCATCCAGACACAATGGAGAGGAAGGTCATGTATCTTAGCCGGTTTTTGTTCGAGTTGTCACAGCTGGATGAAAGCAAGCCAATACAAACACCTAGAAGTTTTCTATTCTGGAAAAAGAAAACTGCCGCTTTGACACTTCCACCAGTTTTTGCTTTGATAAATTATTTAGGAGCAAATCATCTGTCATTTCTACTGATTTCCAGTAAATGTTTTTTTTCATTTACATTTCTATACCTTTCCTTCTTACTGTCGTATGCAAAATGGATTTTCAAACATACAGCAAGAAAACTTTTGTTTGTACGGCACTGCTTCTGCAGCTGTCTCCATGTCAAATCACACAAGACATTAAAGAAATAACTGGTATCTGATGGGTTTGATTTATCACAATCTTTACAAGAGGGATTACTTTGTGCAAATTCCAGAAACTATGATGAAATAACAGCCGGTAAATCAAGATATAACCTTGAACTAATGAATACCAAGCTTGAATCTTAATTCCCCTGTAAAATGAATGAAAACTCAAAAAGTAACCATGGTATTGGCTTGGCAACTATAAAATTCACCAGTAAATCCACAAGAACAAAAAGAAGCCATTTTCACTGAAGACTTCCACGCACACTACTTGAAACATAATCTGCACCCTTTCACCCAGTTGAGAGTGACAACAGCAGGTATGCACAGTTTGATTAGTGATGTGCATGTGTAGGAGGATATGTGGGAAAAACAGCAGTGTTTCAGAAGTGATTAGTCACTCCCTTTGTCTAGCATTTTAAAAGAAAATGGAGCTAACTGGGTAAACTTAACTGTTTTTTAAATTATTTTAAATTGAACTGGTTTTGAAAAATATATAGTTGATTTTGCTAAGTAACTCTAACTTTAAAATTAGTTTACATCTTGATTTTCTTTGTTAGTTATAGTTGAAAGTGACCGTTAAACTTGTCATATAATAAGAACATTATTTATATCCAATCCAAATGTATTTTTTGCATATTTGTTAAAACTGCCAAAACTGAATAAAAAAATATGAGACAGATAATGTGTAACAAAAATAAAGTTCTTATCTGGCTCCTCCTGTGGTCCTGCTGCCATTTGCAGAAATACACCGCTCCCGGTCAGAATCAACCAATCAGAGCCAGGAGGAATCCCTGGCCCTGACTGGTTATCAGTGTCAATCACTCTTCTGTATGTGCTGCTCATACCCATGCAGAGAAATGGAGGAGAAACAATCTACTTTACAGGAAAACTGCCCCTGTGTGGAGTGGTGCCTGCTCAGAAAACAAAGAGAGGTAAACTTTGGAGCAGCACGGCGAGCTCCGCCGTGGAGCAGAGAGCCAGGGGGAGGGACCTGGAAAGTGTGCTAGTTCAAATTTTCAGGTTAAGTCCACGGTTTTCTCAAAACTTTCTACTGCAGCTTTAAGTCACTGAAGACTAAGACCAGCCAATTAATGGCTTTTAGCTATTTAACACCTGTTCAATTGTATCCTCTTGTAAACAGTTTTTTTTATCATGACTACATCCTAATAGATATGTTCTCATTCACATTGCTTTTTGCTTTAGTTGTCAGAAAGCAAAAAAAATAAAATTTTAATAAAATAAATTCCCCATAAAGACTTTTGACTGTGGCTACCAAGTATGCAATGTTGCTGTTCCCCTTTAAAGATGGTCCATGGGTGTGTGCTTGTATGGTTGTTGGTCCTGTGTGTCTCTGTGTTGTCCTGTAATGGACTGGTGACCTCTCCAGAGTGTACCCCGCCTCTCGTAACGAGACGACACAAGGACAAGTGGATGCAGACAATGGATGGATGGATAAATGCCTAGAAGGCCAGAGGAAACATGCAGAAAGTCGGCCAGGAAGGGTTTGATTGCTGCAATGCCATTACATATTTTTCCATTGACTGTCAAGAAGGCTATACAACATTGTTTGACATGCAATTATTACTAAGATAATGACTATAACTGATGATAGTACTTAATTTGATGGGCAATTCTTGGTAATTTACCCTCATGGCACCTGTACCACACAGTGAAATGATGATAATAATAATAATAATAATAATAATAATAATAATAATAATAAAATTATTATCATTATTATTATAAGGAAATCCTCGCAAATGATGCATCAGATCTAATATGTTTGCAAAAGCAGAGACATGACAAATCATGCAAAGGCATTCTAGAAGTTTTGCAGATTTTATACAGACATATTATGAGCAATATTAAAAGAGACAATAATTAAGGACTATTTAACTATGAGCACAAGGAGAGGAAACAAAGGAATTTGAAAGAGAAATCTTGACCAAGAATTCTTAAACAAGGAAAAAACCAACTATAAATGATCTTCAGTGACGGAAACGTCATGCGTTAATGTTTATTTACCCTTTTGCAGAAGATATGTATCTGAAACACCTTTTTGGCAGGACTTTGGCAAAAATGGCAGCAGATATGCTTGGACTTTGGAGATAATGATTCTAGTTATTTTATTCTACAACCAACTTTAATAAACATTTATTAAAGGCAGAATTTCAAATGTAAATCTTTTGCCACCAAAATATAAGTTAGATTTACAGTATGCTCTCATAGCATGCCTTTCCTTTACCTCTGAGGCTGGCATGTGAGGAGTCTGGTCCAGATTGAACAGATTACGGTTTCCCTCAGGCAGCAGGAGCTCTTCCCCTTGTCCATTACCTCAGTTCAGCCGGAGCCAGCTTTGGCTGTGTGGCATGCCATTGCATCAGGTGCAGATGATGTTCTGGTGTTCTGTCTCTTCTTGTGGGGCCATGGGCGTGAATAAACCACAAGTGCCTTATTATAGCTTTGGATATGAGTTAGTTTGTGGGTTCATCTAATTAGCACACGAAGAAAAGTCTCGAGACTTACAAAATGTATTCAGCGGAAATAAAACCAGCTTGAGAGTTAGCAGACTTGGCTGGTGACTCAAAACGCTCACTGACACATAGAGAAGCAATAACGGAGTAGAAAAACCGTGGGGGTAAAAGTCCAGCAAAGACGAAAAAAACGAGAGAACCACAGAACGTGGCTACTTTTAAAATCTCACAGGGTGTTCCTTTTCTCTGGCAGGCCAAACCATTTCCTTTTTTTTTTTTTTTCCCAGGCCAAACCATTTCATGAATCAGGCGGGTTATGTCAGCCTAAATCACTGATGATGTGTGAGGGACCACCCCAACCTAAATGTTAAATTATCATTTCATCTGACTCTGATATTTGGTATTAAAATTTTAAATTGTTTTTAATTCAATTCAATTCAATTCAATTTTATTTATATAGCGCCAAATCATGAAACATGTCATCTCAAGGCACTTTACAAAATCAAGTTCAATCATATTATACAGATTGGGTCAGATTATACAGATTGGTCAAAATGTCCTATATAAGGAAACCAGTTGATTGCATCAAAGTCCCGACAAGCAGCATTCACTCCTGGAGAACCGTAGAGCCACAGGGAGAGTCGTCTGCATTGTCCATGGCTTTGCTGCAATCCCTCATACTGAGCAAGCATGAAGCGACAGTGGAAAGAAAAACCACCCATTAACGGGGAAAAAAAACCTCCGGCAGAACCGGGCTCAGTATGAACGGTCATCTGCCTCGACCGACTGGGGTTACAGAAGACAGAGCAGAGACACAACAAGAGAGACAAAAAAGCACAGAAGCACACATTGATCTAGTAATCTGTTCTACATTAGATGGTAATAGTCGGTGATCTGTCCTCCCTGGATGATTTCACAGTCAACAGAACGTCAGACCAGGTGTACCTACTATGAAGAAAAAAGAGAGAGAACAAAAAGTTAAAAGCTGAAATGACAACAGTCATTTCAATGTAATGCAATGCAAATCTGGAGAACAGTAGACTGGAGAACAGTAGAAATCAGTAGAGTGAGAAATATAGGCCCTGATGTCCTCCAGTAGCCTAATCCTATAGCAGCAAAACTATAAAGGTAGCTCAGAGTAACATGAGCCACTCTAGTTATAAGCTTTGTCAAAAAGGAAGGTTTTAAGATTAGTCTTAAAAGTAGACGGGGTGTCTGCCTCACGGACCAAAACTGGGAGTTGGTTCCACAGGAGAGGAGCCTGATAGCTAAAGGATCTGCCTCCCATTCTACTTTTAGAGACTCTAGGAACCACCAGCAGACCTGCAGTCTGAGAGCGAAGTGCTCTGTTAGGAACATAGGAGTAATCAGAGCTCTGATATATGATGGAGCTTGATTATTAAGGGCTTTATACGTTAGAAGAAGAATTTTAAATTCTATTCTTGATTTAACAGGAAGCCAATGAAGGGAAGCTAAAATTGGAGAAATATGATCCCTCTTGTTGATTTTCATCAGAACTCTTGCTGCAGCATTTTGGATCAGCTGAAGACTTTGAATTGTATTTTGTGGACTTCCTGATAGTAAAGAATTACAATAGTCCAGCCTTGAAGTAACAAATGCATGGACTAGTTTTTCAGCATCACTCCTGGACAGAATGTTTCTAATTTTGGCGATATTCCGGAGGTGAAAAAAGGAAACTCTGGAAACCTGTTTAATATGGGATTTTAAACAACTTCCTTGAAGCAAAACATTAATTTTTACAGTAATCCATTCAGGATCCTTGTAATGTATATGGCAGTAACCTCTAGTATGTTGTCTCTGGACAAAACAATCATGAACCATCCATTAGTCCAAAAAAAAAAAGAAAGAAAGGAATTAAAGTAGCGTTTTGTAACTTTTGACCCAAATTTTAGCTTAATCCAAGATATAATAAATTATTTTTCATGTCAATATGCAGTACTTGCCATGTATAGATGCTCAGTATGGGCTGCCCTTCTCAAAAACTCGCCCATGTTACTGGAGAGGGTTGGATCCGTCAGATCCATCCCTGAATGGGTCATGAGACCTAGAGCAGCACTCCAGAACCCATTCTAGGTTATGGTAGTCAGATATGACACTTACCTGATTACACATAGTTTTGGTTCTATGATATAGAATTGAATCTAGAGAGGGGAATGTGATCTTGTCTTTCCAAGAACTCCATGACTTCTCGGTCTGCTGCTCCAAGCTGGTCTGCTATCAGATTCCAAAACTCGGAGGGAAGCTGTTTTTGCGCCTTCATGGGCAATAAACCTGGAAGTTACAGGTCTCGCGCCCCTAATGGCTAAAAGCTACATGGCGCTGCTTTAAGAAACTAGATGTAAACAAAGTCAATAGACTTTTTTGTGGCACTAGTGGCCTTTCTTTAAAAGTAGGCTGACAGGAAAATGGAATTGAGCGGGGGAAATACATGTGGCAAAGGTCCACAGATCACGCCTCAAACCCGGGTGGCTGTGTCAGACTGTGACACACTTTACTTTTCAGTGAATGTGACTGTGAAGTGAACACTCATATGCCCATAGTAGACTATTTTCTCCCACTATGGTAAAGTTACAACAGCAAGAAGACATCTACCACAGAATTAGTCAGGCTGGCTATTTATTTTCATACTGTTGGACAGATACAACTTCCTCTGAATCAAGTGAATCTTCTTGCCTTTTTTTTATCTGTTTCCTCTTTATCCTAATGAGGTTTAACGAGGCCTAATGAGATATGCTCCCCGCCCCCAATTAGTTCTCCCTTAGCATGTCTGACTTTAAATTTGCTGTTGATCAATGGGGTGGAGATGAGCCATTTAATTTTCCCGAAGGCGAAAAGTATTGGACAACATTTTGTCGGATCAGTATTCTGAAATAAGTCCAGATTATTTAACGCCCCGTTTAGTAAAAAGCAGCAAGGCGTATAAGGTAAACAGAAATAAAGTGTGAAACACAACAACACAAAATGGATATAAATGAGTCGTAATAAGGACTTAAATTGGCACAAATGTCTTCCTGGTGCCAATAAAGATGTAAAAGTGTGGGCCACTGGGATGGAAATGATGTCACCTTCACTTAGATCAACTATTAAAAGAGATAAATTTGGTCTTCATCTCGTATATAAACAGTCGCTTGATGAAATATTTAGCCAGGCGATATGAAATGTCTCCCTCCAATTGGACAATTTGAACTCTAAGCACCAACTCCATAAGTAGGTAAAGGTGGTTAATATTCATAAGTGCTAGATAAAGTTTGACAAGATAGAGTAAATATGGCTGAGCTTAGTTGCAGTATGCGTTAATGTCGGATTTGATGATGAGCTTGATGGCAGGAAGAGCTGCAGCAGACCAGTATATTCCCATTTAGCCGCATTATAAACCTCAACTAGCTCTATGCTACAGTCCACAAACAGTTTAGACCCAACTTTTCTATAAATTGGCTGGAAATTTACAGTCATTTTATATAAATGATCAACAGACTGTAAAAATCATGTCTATCACATTAGGAATGCCTTGCAAAATTATTCAC
The DNA here is from genome assembly GCA_037039145.1 of Fundulus diaphanus. Lineage (NCBI taxonomy): Eukaryota > Metazoa > Chordata > Actinopteri > Cyprinodontiformes > Fundulidae > Fundulus > Fundulus diaphanus. The sequence continues at coordinate 59,816,096 of CM073125.1, forward strand.
ACCCCTTTTACATTTCTACATTCTGTTCCACTACAATCACAACATTCAGTAAAATATTTTTCTTTTATGTTTTATGATAACACTCCAAACAGTGCACATCAGTTTGCAACACTTGCCACAGTTTCTAAGTTGAGTTTAATTCTGAACTTTGACTAGGCCATTATTATGCATGGATCTCCTTTGATCTAAACCATCCCATAATATCTCTGTCTGCATGTTCAGGCTGGTTCTCCTGCTGGAAGGTGAACCTCCACCCTTGTCCCTGGTCTCCTGCAGCCTCTAACAGGTTTTCTTTGAGGATTACTCTGCATTCAGCTCCATCCATGAGCAGCTTCCCTGTCACTGCTACAGAACAGCATTCTCACACTCACCATGTTTCATATTGGGGATCTAAGTTTATACCCATGTTTTTTTGTCACACAAAATGTTTTACATATAGGCCAACATGTTTTGGGTTCCTTTGAACAGAGCATCTTCCACATGACTTGTAACAAACTGCAAAAAGATGTTCTTTGAAAATGTCCTTTCTTCTTTCCACTCTTTTTACCCTTAAAGGTTATATTAGTGGAGGATAAAGCAAATACGACCAATCAACAGCTCTGCAGCTCCTCCAGAGCCACCATGGTCCTCCTGCCTCTCTGATCAATGTTCTCCTGGTCCAGCCTGTCAGTCCAGGTGGACGTCCATGTCCTGGTAGGTCTGCAGGTGGTCCATCCTCTCTCCAGGTCCACATGATGATCAGAGCTCTGGATGTTCTGTAGACCCTGCTGTAAACTGGACCTTTGTCTTCATGATGATAATGTTCTATAATGTTCTACAATGCAGTGTTTTCTGACTTTGGTCCTCAAGGCACTCTGCCCTGCCTGTTTTAGATGTTCCCCTGTTTAAGCACATCTGATTGCTTTTGGCTGATTAACAGCCTTTCGCTGAACTGCAATCGTACGAATCAGGGATGTTGAGGAAGGGAAACATCTAAAGCATGCAGGGCGGTGTGCCTCGAGGACCAGGATTAGGAAACACTGCAGGGAACCCCTGAGGCCAGAAACAGACCAGGTGCATTTAAACGGAAATTACACCCAGGTGGAACGTTTTTACTAATTACATAATGTTTGTAGGCAGTTTGTTGCTTTGGATTAAATGTAGGCATGTTGGAGTAAAGGAGGGTGAATACACTCCACTGCTCTGAATATTTGTAAAATATCTTCAAAAGCATGTACTGTATCATTTGTCTTGCTTTGCACAGTTATGCACTTCTTTGTTCTCATTACTAAAATTAGGTGGGAATAAAAGTTATCAATTAATTAATCATTTAATTGCAATGTAAATAACTAGACAAACTAAGAAAAATGAGAAAATTCTAGATTGATCATTCACGCCCATGGTTTGTTATGAAAGCAACGGCAAAGAGTGTATAATTGTTGGCTTTCAGGAATGTGAGTTTTAAGAGGGACTGTTGGAAGACGAGCCACATGAATAATGATATTCAGGTGCGTCTGTGGCGTTGCCTCAGCTAGAGAGCTTTTCAGAGAGTGGTCAAAAAAAGAAGACAGGATGTTTTAAAACACATAACCCCATTGAATGCTGGTCCAGTTTTAGAACATTTGTCGCATTTTTAAGTTGACTCACAGACATTTTCAGCCACACTGTGCCATCTGGCAGTGGTAAAAATAGAGTTGGTGCAAAAAGACAGATGAGAGGCTTTTTTTTTCTTTCAGTTAATTTCTAGCAGGACATGGAGAGCAGAACTTAATCTCATGAAATGTACGATGCATTGCTGTTATGTCAGCATTTAACCATGCATATGTGCCTAATACTTCCCTCACATCATTCCATATCTGCCTTTCATTTTAAAAGGCTGTAAGCAGAAAATCATCACAATTAGTAAAAATAAAGGCTTGAAGACATTAGTCTGTAAGTAATTAATTAGATTTATTTAAATGTGTTTCACATAGTGATGAGTTACTGAAATAAATCAACTTTTCAGTATTATTCTCATTTGTTCCTCATGTGTTGGTTTCTTCCCCAATAAATACCCTGAATGGACTCAGATCCAAGGACTTTTGGGATTTTTGTGAGAGTGCTATACAGCAAGAAAATATGAATTGATTCAAATGCTCTTTACACATCTTTATGTGTTACCAAATTATTTCATTGCAGTATTTTTGTTTTTACTTTTAAATGAAAGTGTGCGGATGGGACGTTGGAGACTGATGGCCTGTGACTAAAAAACATCGACAAAACTTTCAAAATCAAAATAAGAAGTTTATCAGATTCTTAATTTAATTTACTGATTGTTTTTTTTTAAAGAAAATGCAAGCAGCACAGAAAAAAGGCATTTTTTTTCTCTGTTAAATCAGTCCACAAACTATCACCATTGTTTTTCCTCGTCCTCCATGTTTATTTACTCTGAACTCTGCTTGATCATGAGAGGTTTCACTAGATTTCCCGTCTGATATCTGAATGATCTTTTGGGACTTTTCAATGAGTGAAAACTGTTCAGGTGTGTTGTGCTTGTCGTCTGACCAGACACCACGCGCCGTACGAGCAAACCTGTTTTATCAAAGATTTCCACCTGGGAGGCGCGTGTAGCCAGTCTGCCCGGCAGGTTATAGCAGAATGCGATGCTCAGAGTCTAAAGCAGCATATTGACCAGGAAATATTTGATCCCTGAAACCGTGTTTCCTGCTAACGCTCCCGTCTGCGAGGTCTTCCAACTGTGCCAATGCATCCACCACGCAGCATCACACCATAAGTGGATTTACAGCAGCTCGTCACAATAATAAACCGTGGAACACGTCACCCTGGTGGTCAATGGGGAGAGGAATGTGATGCTGGAGAACCCTGATGAAATGTGTGGACTTTTCAATTCAATTCAATTCAATTTTATTTATATAGCGCCAAATCATGAAACATGTCATCTCAAGGCACTTTACAAAATCAAGTTCAATCATATTATACAGATTGGGTCAGATTATACAGATTGGTCAAAATGTCCTATATAAGGAAACCAGTTGATTGCATCAAAGTCCCGACAAGCAGCATTCACTCCTGGGGAACCGTAGAGCCACAGGGAGAGTCGTCTCTTTTAAGATGTAAAATGGCTTATGAACTTTTATTTATTTGAAAGGTCCTTTTGTATATTTCTGTGTCACCAGCAGCAGCATGAATACCACTGCGGTTTGGAAGCCTCATGACCACGATTGAAGTTTGAAAGGAATCCTGATGCAGTTTGGCTGCTATTCACCACTTTACCATCTGCGTCGCCAATTTCCCCATCTTAAATTTTTTATTTTGGTTTTTATAGATCCCAACCTTTGCATGGGAAGTGACGTACGCGCGTCGCTTTCCATGCAAACGCCCCATTCTGTGTGTACACAAGCTTTATAAATGAGGCCCCAGATCCGTAATGTGAATTGTTAACAAGTGAAATAGGCAAAAAAAAAAGGACCCACATTACAAGTCCCCGCCCCCTCTGTAATGTGACACTGGCTCCACGCCTGGATAGAATCCATTCTCCGTGGTGTTGGTTGGAGTTCTGGCAGTAGCGTTTTGGATGAGCTGCAGCTGCTGGGTTGATTTCTATATGGAAACCAAAACAGAGACGTCAGTTCTCTAACCATCTGAGCAGAAATGGGTCTGCTACTTTTGCCTCGGCTTTACAGTATCAGGGCTGCAATGGCCTCATCATCAGCAGGGAAAACATAATCAGTATGTATTCCCTCCCTTATGCATAGCGGAAAGGTGTTTTTGCCCCTCGGTGGTGTAGCCAGGAGGCAAAGTCTGCATCTGTTATACGGAGGACCGGGGTTCAAATCCCGGTTGTGTCAGTAAGAGCATCGGGTGTAAAAACTCTGGCAAGTCTGTGTGCAACTTGTAATTACTGTAGGCAACTCCTGGCTAAGGTAGCAGCGGAAAGGACTCGCAAATGCATAGTGAGAGGTGAAATTGTTATTCTGTGTTTCATAAAAATGGACGAATGTGTCAGGGGTTACACGGTAAACAAAAAACAAACATCAGACTCACTGGGAAGTCCAGGTTTAGCAAAATAATAGCCTAATAATTTATGCCATTATTGGTCTTGCAGTATATACAGGACTGTGGGAGACTTGCCAATAAATGATACTGATTCTTTTTTCTCTGCTTTACATTATTTATTGCTGTGTGCTGCTACTTAACAACTGGTTACCGGGTATGCACACGCAGCGGCTGCGGTTTACTCTTCTAAAGTAGCTAATTACATAACTTTGCACCTGCTACAGCACATGCATTGTCCTTGTTTCTACGCAGTATGTTCCTGCTGCTTGCTATTTTCGTCTTCCTCTTCAGTCACTCTTGACAGTTGGCTAGCATCAAGCCGACTCCTCTGAACAGAGAAGTTATGACAAAGAGATGAGATGCAAAACAGCATCAGCCCCAGGGATATTTAGCAATCAGGTTAGGAGGATGAAGAAGGGAGATTCGATTGCTTCTTTGCTCGATGCACTTCTTCATGCAGTCGCTCCTTCTCTTCATATCTCTTTGATTTTACATATTTATCAGGCCTTATTTGTTTCTCTATGGAGTATGGGCGGTGAACCTTTCTGTCTGACAAGGCTGGAAATGGCACAGCAGTAATTGTCAAGAGTCAGAGCAAGAGAAGTGTATATCTATGTGTGTGTGTGTGTGTGTGTGTGTGTGTGTGTTTGTGTGTGTGCAGAGGGAAGGAGAGGGGGAGTGAGAGAAGGAAGAGGTGGGGAGGTGCAGTGAGAGGCAGGGAGGGAGCATGTACGATGGAGGGAGGGATGGAGGAAAGAGAGGGAGAGAGAAAGAGACCCACAGAGGGAGAACAAGCAGCTCGTCTCATTCCGCCGCTTTCTCAGCATCCGCTGCAGAGAGGAGCGAGCCGCAAAAAATGTAAATTTGGAGAGAATGAGAGGATAAAATCCATTGATGAGGGAGGATACTATGGGAAAGAAGACATAATCCAGGCTCGCTGGCATCCACTGTCACATCTTATAGCTTAGGCGGAGGTGCGTGAAAGTTTCCATCCTTTAAAGCAGGGGAGGGGGGGACACCCTCCTCTTGATGTGGGGATGAACAGCAGATGCTGAATCTCACTCTGAAGGCAAGAGAAGACCTGCCGAAGAGAGGACCGGCTGGATTTGCTTGCAGTGGAGCTGTTTTTTTCCTCATATTGCTCAGTTCTTCACGCATCAATCTCCACGAAGAATTCATGACATTGTTTCCCCGGGTCAGGTTGGAATATTACGGCAGGAGTCACCCCGAAATCGCCTTGAACCAGGAAAGTATAAAGGGAATGGATTATATGCAGATTCAATGAAGGACATCCTGTTCACAGAAAGTAAGTTCTGACCAGAAGCAGCTCTCCATTGGGTTCTGATTCTGAGAGACTTGGAGGATTTTCACATGTTTCTGCCTTTGCTGTGGAGCAGCACTGAGCTTACTTTGTGGCGGCTCATCTTGTGCACTATGGGAGTTTGCATAATATTTGAAGGTAAGCAAATATATCTTTGTTTATCACTTAAATTAGGGAGGGAAGAGGCTCAGCCTGACTAAAACAGTTTCCTGAAAAGAAGCTGTTCTTGATTCGGACCAGTTTTGCAGGAGCTTCAAACTTGGCCACATCTTCCACGGCTCACGCAGAGCAGGCTACTCCCTTCTGTGGAGAAGAATCTTTCTGTGTCTATCTGCATTCTTGTGCATGTGTTTGCTGAGGAAGGAGGTGCGTGTCTGCGAAGCCATTCGTTTTCCTACCTCCGGTGCAACGTTCGTATCACCAGTGGAGGCAGCTACTGGAGGGGGGCATAATTGCGGCAGCTGTATTCTCCAGCTTTAGCGATGTCTGGGATTTGCGTGAGGAGAATCAGTTGTGGGCAGCAGCTACTTTTCAGTTTGTGGGTGAGTGCCTGTGCATTTTAAAGGATGCCTTGTCCTTTTCATGTCTGTGGACAGAGAGCTGATTGTGTGCAGCGTTGCACCGTCTCCGACGCCCTACATTATACCTTCAAGCTCAGTTTAAGAGGACTCACTTCTGGTTCAGCGGTCCGTTTCTCTTCAAAGATCTCTTCAGCATGAAATAAAACCATCTCTAATTTTCATACATGAAACTGAGACCATTTCTGGAGTGTGTGCACATGCCTACATGTTCTTCTCATACAGAGCAAATCAGCTGCCCTCTTAATCAATACGAGACAAGTTTAAGACCACCTCCTTTTGTAACACAGTGTTTGAAATATTTATTTCACGGGCTTCCTGTCGCTCCCCTGAAATATTTAAAATCATTGAATAATGAATGAGCTGTCTGTCACAGCTTGGTTTTGGCATGGGCACATGCTTATAATGCCACCTCCTCGTGTAACACGCAGAACAGTGACCATTAAATGCCTTTGCCTCTGGATATAAAAATTTTAAAAGGAGTCTTTCTCCTCTTTCAAATCATCCACTGGGGGGAAGTGGAGCTTGATGGGAAGTTGATGACAGCTCCTGTGGTACCTGTCATTGACTAGTCTATCCTGCCTGCCAGATTGCCAATTGTTCCAGAGGAAATATAGCTTGATTGCGAGGAGCTACGGTGCACAGACCTTCTATTGAAATAGAAATTTAGCATTCAGTCGACTCGGTCTCTGTGCTCTTCCTTGAAAAGGATGCGAACCAGTTATCTGTTCTGCCTGTTCATTTTATCCACCGAGCTGCAGCCACACCACGCAGCTGCTAAATATGCACACAGGAGTGTGTATCCGTGTGTGAGAACCAAAAGACTTTCTGTATCTGGTATCTGTGTGGGTGTGTATTTGTCCAGACCTCTGAGCTTCATCCCTTTTGATGTTTTATTGAGTGTTAACCATGGTAGAGCTGACGCATTCGCTCTGATACGGAGCAGCATGGTTAAAGGAAAGCACTAATACGGACTTTGCTCTTCTTGTATGTGCTTTAGCTCTGAATTAGCGATGCCGTATCTGCCTATTTCAGCCCTTTGGATGTGGTGAATGATGTGGATTAGGCCCTGTATGGCTGTGAGTCCGCAGGTCGTCGTACGCATCTGTGTTGTGGTGTGTAATATTTGTATACATAAGTGTGAGTGTGCGTGCGCAGGTGAGAGCGCCCGCATGCGAATCCATAATCCTGCTCTTTCTGTGTTGCAGCATGCAGCCTGTTTTCTCCCCACATTTTTGACGTTAATAAAGGAGGCGAAGACAAGGCCCTCCATTTTCAGAGAAGCCGTGCTTGCTCTGAATCACAGGACAGGCGGAGAAGAGAGGAGCTGTTTTCTCTTTCTGTTTGGTGGTTATCCAGACATGCCGACAGAATGTTTACATTGCAGTCAGATAGACGGAAACAACGATGGCAGCAAGAATCCCAGGGTTTTAACTCAATACTTTCAGACACTGGCTGAATCAGTGACAACATATGCCAATGGGAAGGCAAAAACCGACACGCCATATTTCAAACAGGATAAATCAGGCAATCAGGTTCATCTTCTAGGTTTGCTTTCACAAAATCCATGTGATATATCATAAATCAGGGTTTGTAGGCTTATTATCTTAATATATCTTAATATTACGGGCTTGCATGTAAGATGAGAGAGATTTTCAAGTGGATCATTAATATGAATTAAGAGATGTGCTGAGATCAACTTGTTTCATTTTTCATCTTCATTTGATAAGACATGTTTTATCTCTTGCTGTTTAGGATAATATGAGTGCAGCATAATTTTCATACATTTTCTCACAAACTTATCAAAAACCATTTAAGAACATAACTTCAATATAAATGTGTCATCCTTTGCATCATGTTCAAGCAACTATGGCATTCATATCACACAAGGAGTCATACTCTCAACTTTTTCACATTGTGTTACGTTAAAGCCACAAACTGTTATTGGTTATTTATGTAACAATCAATCAGGATTGATTGATTGTTACCATAAGGAAAAGTTTGAGAACAGAATAGTCTTTATGGGCATTGTACCAGGGGGTGAAGGTGCTTGCACTGAGCTACTGTACACCATAGTGAAACAAGTAAATGGTTTATGGAAGAATTAAAAGAAGATTAGCCCTGATATAAGAAGTTCTGTTTTCAGTTTGCAACCAGATTTGAGCAAAATTGGAATTTTACTCATACAATAAAATTATTTGTGTTGAAAAAGCTAAAACTTTCTATCACCCTCAATACATTTTCTTTACTGTGAAGCAAGAGGGTGGCACCATCATGCTGCCATGGTGCTCTCCTACAGCACGGAGCTCAATACAGGACGTTCCTGGAAGAAAACCTGTGAGACTTCACCTCCAAGCATCACAGCATCCCTACACCTACAGTCAGAGCTACCATGGAATGATTTAAATCAGATTATGTACAAGCATATGAATGGCCTAGTCAAAGCCCAGACCCTAAACCAATGGAGAATCTGTGGCAACAGTAATGCTGATTTGCAGATACCCCAGAAAATGTGCAGCTCTGACTCTGTATTGACTCAGGGGATTGAATAGAAAGGATGGTCTCACCTTTCAGTGATTTAAAGGAAACCATCTATTTCCATCCACAACAGTCTGTCATGCTAAATTGTAAATTTTAACATAATATCTGCCATCATGCTTGGGGACCACTTGTGGTGTCCACCAGAGTTCAGTATTGGGGCCAAAGCTCTTTATTCTTCATATAAATAATAATTGTGGGGTGCACAATAATTTAAAACTGATTCTACTCCAGATGATACTAATATTTTTGGTTTTGATGAGAAATTACAGGAGTGGGTGCATTGAATCAGTTCAGAAATAAGCAAAATTTATTTTATTTTAGTTAGACAGCAAACAACTCTTCCTTGTTTGATTTGTTTGTGAAATTATTTTTACTTAAAGTTTATAGAATCCAGTGTTATTTTGTCCTCAAATCAGTTAAAACAGTCACTTATGGGTTATATTCTGGCAACAGTATCAGATTCTAAAAAAAACAAAGCACATATGGATGTCAGAGTAAAGATGGACAGGAAAACTACTTTGCTTGGACTGGAAAATAATTATTGTTAGGGCTAAAACATATGATCCTTTAAATGTCTTTATCATTTGAGATGCTGGCTGTTTTCTGCGTCAGAGGTTCCCATTTTGTTAGATGTTTATTTAAAAACAGGAATGAAAAATTGAGGATGTGTGTTTTTCTGTTTGAGTGAATGAAACCTGACTGGATAATTATGTTTAGTATAATAGCAAACGCCACTGTTTTATAAACACGACATTTCAAATGTGCAAAAGGGTAGAAAGAATTCTTTTTTTCATATCCATTCTGTTTGACGTTTCATTTTGCATTTCTCTTACCAGAAAATCGTTAACATGTCTGCAACCAGAACAGCCGAACGCTGAAGATATGCAATAATTGATATGCGCATTTACAGCAACGGCTCGGCTTCAGCTTGATTTAAGCACCGTCTGAACTGCAGCCATATCAGGTTTTGTTTGTTAAAATATCACCAAATGTATCCAGTAAAGCTTTAAGGAGCGTCTGAAACGCGGCTCGACTTCTTGATTAGTTCCTAGAGGGCAGATGTATGGGGATCTCTGTCAAAATAAGACCTGCACCCAGAAGCAGCATATTTTTAGCCAGTCCATTAAGGACCTGGAAGAAAAATCAATGAATGCAGACTGAAACTGGGTTTCAGATTTAACTTCTACTTTCCTCTTTCAGACCTTTGGATACAGTTAGCAGTAAGTATACATTTAATCTTGTTCACTTAAAACTTATATATGATGTTAGGCTCCTGTCAAGTTCCTCAGATCTCTTTTATTTTATTTAACAAGTCACTTTTTCCACTAATCCATAAGTCACAAAACACATTCCTGCATCAGTTTACAACCTATCGTATTTTTCTCATTTAATATCACATTACAGACTAATGTGTTTCCATTTTAAAAAAAAGACAACTGTAGTCTGATTGCTGCTATAATTAGCCCCACATCTGGGCAACATCCATACCAGCATCCGACTGAAACAAAGCGGCAGACTTGTTTCAAACGCAGGGCTGGTCAGCTCGAGACCGAGCCGTGAGCGAACGTGAGCAGCTGATCTGCCGCCGGTCCCTTTGAATCCCTGATGAAGCGAAACACAATATGCTCCAGCAGCTGGGTCATTTATGGAATCTGCTTACTCATCATCGCCGAGCGTCCCATAAGGAGGAGAGAATTCAGCTTTAATTGTGTGTGCCAAACAGGAAGAGGAATTCTCACACACTCTCTTATTAAGGCTGACATGAATAAAAGCAAGAGCCAAGTCTATTTAGTATGTTTACCATTATCAGAGTAATTTTTGCAAGCTTTGCTGTTTAGTCCAGGCGTTTCAGCCAGTCGTCTTCCAGCAACACACGGAGTAACAAACACTGAAAGTAAAAGCTGCACAGAACAAGGACCCTCAGCTGTTATGTGTCTCCTGCAGACGTGACGTGCTAAGTGACTGCTGGTGGCGGTGTGGCCCGTTTGCCACACAGTAACAGGGGAGAGGCAGTCTGGGCCCAGACGACTGATCTGCCAACAGCGTTCACTCACAGTGACCTTGCTGTCTGTGTCACTTTGAAGTATGACCTTCCTGGGCAAGCAGCCGAGGGCACTGTGTGTCGAACAAGGAGCATTAGCAGAGGTCAGAGGTCAGCTAGCTGGCTAGGAATTTGGGCCAGAGGTTGCTGCACCATGGCAACTGAGATGAAATGGAAAATATTTTATGCAGCCTCGCCCAAAGTCTTCAAAACATCCACAAGCAGCATCCACTGATTAAATATAAAGGCTCTATATTTATACACACACACTTTTTATTCTGGAAATTGCAAAATACAAAGCTTTAAACTGCTTGAGTAGTAGACTAGTAGGTTTTATCATTTGTAGGTTCCAGTTTTTGGAGTGTGGACTAAGTTGGGTCTGCTCTGTTCCAAAATCTATACCTTCTCCAAGAATTACAAACATTAGTTGTTTGGAAAAAAAGTCTCCATTCGCCTGCAGCCTGTCTGCTGTGTTCCAGGGTTGTCCTGTTTATAGCTCCATCCTTCATTTTATCGGATTCAGAATCAGAATTAACTTTGTTTGCCAAGCGCGTGGGTAAAAACAATAGATCTGACTTCCGATTGCAACCCTCGGATCGTGTCAGAAACAGGCAGGTAGCAGTAAGCAGAACAGCAGCTACAATCCATAACAGAAATACATTATTCATGGAGAAAGGTAAGAGCTGGGTCAGTATGTACAGCGGCGTTTGTTGGTGTGTTATTGGCTGCAATAAACAACATGTGTCCATGCAGGCTCCCCCAGTCACAGAGAACAGAGCTGCATGGCTTCATTTTAGTTTTTAAGGCAAAGAAAGCGCGAATGTGAACATTGAGTTGGTGGGTTTGGTCATTTAGTTGGTTTAGGTTAGAGGCTGCAGTTTCAAAGACCTTCCAATCAGTGCAGTCCAGACAGCTCTGCAGCATCAGCTTTGGCTCAAAAATCCACTTTTTAACAGTCTGAACCACAGGGTGAGAGGTTTTCAGCTTCTGCTTTATTAACTGAACAACTTCCCTGTCCCTGCTGAAGAAACACATCCCTATAGCAGGATGCTACCACTGCTAAGCATTACCTACTGCTGCGGTCTATTTCTTCTATCTTGGTTTGCTTGTTTGTTATCAACCAGGTCTGCAGGTGGTCCATCCTCTCTCCAGGTCCAGATGATGATCAGAACTCTGGGATGTTGTTGTAGAACCTGATACCTGCTGTAAACTGGACTTGAACCTCCTCCCTGAACTTTCTGCTGGTTCCTTGGTCCTCAACATGCTGGTTGTTCTATAACGTTCTCTAAGGAACCTCTGGGGACCAAAACAGATCAGCTGCATTATTGCTGGTAACAAATTACCTACAGGTACACTCTGTTTAAGAATGAAGTACCTTTTGGAGGCAATTGGTTGCAGTTTGCACTTTGGGTTTGAAGAGTAAAAGATTTGTTTTGCCTCCTCAGCATGAAGTCAAGTTCTAGAGCCCAGCTAATGAGATAATTATTAGAAAAGGCACATTTAAAGGTTGCAGGGACCCAGTTCTCCAGGAGTGGAGAAGACGGTGGGGCAACATTTTATTTCTATACTACTCAGTTCTTGAACAAACTCCGTGAAAACCTAAAATGTACAGAAGCCAAATTTAGGATTGAAAACCTTTACGATGAAATAATCTGACTAATGAACTCTTTACAACTCTTTGTTTTTCATTTAATGGCTTTAATTCGTGAATATGATATCATTTTATTTTGTGCAATGCTTTGCTGCCTTGTTATTTTCTTTCTGTCTTTCCTGTTATGCCTGTATAGAACTTTGGATTGGCTTGGGTATGAATTGTGCTGTGCATATAAATAAACCTGATGTGTGGTTCCTTACTTTTGGAAATACCCTGTACATCCAGTTAGTGCTGCATTGATTCAACCTGATATACGGCTCATTATGTGGAACTAGCAGAGCCGGTCATGAGGAGATTTGTGTGGCAACATTGTTCAGTATCCCAAAAATTCAGTCTATCCAACCCACATGGTCTAATATCAATACTTAATGGTCATAGATTTGATAGGCAAATTACTGTTTTTTTAGCAAAGCAAAAGCAGTCAGAAAAAAGAACCATTCTTTTGTGTGATGATATAATACAGACAGCAGTTTAAATTTTATTTGCCAAGAGCAACCAGGTTTTTGCCCGGAAAGGTTAGATCATTACCTACTTCACAAAATCCCCACGAATGCCTCTCAGGTAGATCTGGATATGTCAGAGTGTGTAGTCTGTTCACTGGAACAATAGTGGAAATGTCAGGACATGGACTCGCCCTTAGCCTCTGTGGGGACTCTGGCTCTCCACCACCACATGTGTCTCCCTCAGAGCACGCTCTCCAGTAACCCTTCTCCCTACCTATAAAAAGCTCTCAGCAGAACAGAGAGCCAACACGCTTCTATGTGCAGGTCGCTGATCTTTTCTCCTTATGACAAAAACTAACAGACTTCTGATCCAACTTAGATTTGTACCTCCAAGACTTGAGACTTGACCCAGACTCATGGTTTTAGACTCATCATCCTGTAAACTGACTGCTACCTGTTTTGACTTGAGCATCAATTAACTTGTATATTTATATTTTTGCTAATCACTCTGCACTCGTTTGAATCCTTCAGGGAGTATTTTGTCTGATACATTCATCCAATTGCACAGTAATTTGCATCATCTGTAAAGTGACCGCTATCTGCCTCTTTTGACTCTTGAACATGATGTCTTTCTTTTATCTTTGTTATTGTTTTGTGTCTGTGTGTTAATTGTGAATCTGTGTGAATCCTGAGCCGGTCCTTAAAATGTCCTTATGGCTACGTGATGAAATTAAGGTTCTTGTTTCTTCTAAATTCTTTCATCTGAAAATATAACAAACAGTACAGTTTTAGATCCTCCAGTGATGCATAGTTTGAGGTTACCTAGATGTTGAGGATTTGTTGAGAAAATGTTTATTTCAGTTGTTATGAGACTTGAGATTTAACTTGGTCTTGCCCCTCAATGATATGATAAAAGACTCTGAATTGGAAAAATGACTAAACACACAGTGGGAAAATTTGTTGTTTAAAGATATAGGTGAGAGTGAAAACCTTTACATGGTTTTCCACCAGTTGTTAAGATGTCCCATAATGTTGTACTTTGTCTTGTGGTCAAATTTTCATCTCAATATTAAAAACCTTAATGAAAGTAAATTTTTAAAGGGGAACTATTATGCTAAATTAACTTTTAGCTTGTTTTTCATCCTCCACTGCTTCTAGAAACAGTCCAAGTGCTAAAAAACATCCAGCTGTTCTTTGGCATTGAGTAAATTTTTTGTTGGTTCCTGGAAAACTGGAAAACCTCCCGATTATTAGGTGAGCACCCCCCCTCACCTAGCAACTCGAGCGGAGCTCCGCCCACTTCATCAGCTGGTTTTACCGCTGTATGCACTGCACAATTGCTGTTAGGCATGAGCATGACTTGTCATTCAGGGCAAGCTAACACTAAGAACAGGCTACTGATAGCCCTGTGTCTATTTAGAATCTCAGCATTCAGGAACTGTTGCTGCATCTTTGCTGGTTGTGCAGGAGGCTCCGCTCCTTCAGCTTCTGGGTCTGACTCAGGGTCAAAGATGTACTGTTGTACCATTGTGCATCTGTTTGTAGCCACTTTTCACGTGTATAAAGTGCGAGTGTAAACATTACATTGATGGACACGGCCAGCTACAGCTTCTATACATTAAAGTGGCAGAGCCCTAAAACAGCTGATAGTGAAAGAAGCTCAAAATAGGTGAAACTGCGGAGGTGAAATCTCCTCATCTCAGAATGATTTTGTGCAAAAAATGTAATGAATATGTTTTTTATAGCCCATTTACCTGTCCTAACCTATCTACGAGGACGCATAGGAGATCTCTTTTAAAAAAACTTGAATTAAACCCTGTAGAAAAAAAGAAATGAAGAAGGGTAGTTGTGTTATTGTTAAACTTTAATATTTCATGTTGTTCATATTTCTGTGCTGCTCTTTTAGGAGAGCCCAGTGTTTACCTCTCAGGGACTAGAAATTTACGAGTGAGGAAAAAACTAGTTGGGATTAATTCCTGTGCAGGCACAATATTCTGCTTTATACCTCAGTAGCTCTGTGTCTTTTCTATTAGGATAGCGACAGTTGGCTTCCACCCAGCCGGTGCTACCAGGCAACCAACCTAATTTCATAACGCCGTTCTCCCGTCCTCCTATAGACTGAAGTCACCCATTGCTCTATTTTAGGATATTACATAAACTCTCAGCACACTGCACAGATTTACTATGATTCAGTGTTTCTATTTTAATGTCAAGCTTCCTTCTTGGATTTGTAAAATGTCAGACAAAAGATTTATTAGGAGTATTGTCAGAGAATGGATATGTCTTCTGGTTCGCTGTCTTTATCTCTCCTGCTCCATCCTTTCCTCCTGCTTCCTGCTCAGCGTGTTACAAGAGGCTTTATTGTCAAGCCGAAACCCTAAACCTTCCAGAGTCTTTCAGGGGGGTGCTGGAGATTCTGATGCCATCACGTAATCTCCTGCCTGCTGTGGTCGCACTCTTGTTCGTCTTTCGGTTACACAGTGATGGTCTTTGAAGATTTAGTTACTTGTCTGAAGAAAAGCCATTGTGTGTGCTGGACTATGTTGTTCCTTCCTTTAGTTACAGTAGATGGAAAAGGTGTTGGATGTGTTTGGGCTGACTGTGTCAAAGCTGTCCAAAGAATTTAGAATAAATACATTTCAGTTTAAAATCCTTTTTGAAATAAAAACATCCAATGTTTTTCTCTTTGAAATAAACAAATAAACTGGCAGAAATAAGATTCTGACAATAATGAAACAGTACTTTTATGATAAGGTCATTTAAAAAATATTTGGCTTTTCATTAGTTATTATCCTGGCTACTCCATCCATTGAAATATGGTTATCTAAACCCTTTGGGAATAGTTTCTACTGTTTAACCCTTCTGTTTTGAGGTTATCATGATTATTTACCACTTTATTATATAGTAATTTAAAATTTCATAATGTATTAGCTTTCTAATAGCTACAGCAAGTTTTGATACAAGAATAAAAAAAATAAAAAATAAAACAGCTATATAAAGATTTGAAGGCGAGATGCGCTTGCTGCTAGCCACATTTAACAGCGTAGCCCTTGATGTAAGCAAAGTAAAATCATCCCTACATGTGGATACCAGCCAAACTGCCTGGTGATTTAAATATGAAGTTGTAAAAAGAGGAGGGAGTTGACAAAAAGTCTCATACCAGATACTGCTGACCATGAGTTTTATTGAACAGCTTATAAACACAATTTGACCTTTCAGGATTCAGTAGACTTAGACTTAGACAGACTCAGACATCTTTATTTGTCATTTTGTATGTACAGAGTAGATACAGAACGATATTTCGTTGCATACAGCTTGTAAATTACAGTATAAGGGGAAGCTGTGATTAAAATTTTAAACAATTGAAATGTAAACAATGCAGGAGAAAGAGAACAGTGTGCGATCACGGTGTACAGGAGAATATTTAAAACCATTTGTATGTGCAGACATGATGGTGCAAAAAGCCATTTGTGCAAAAATGCATTTAGAAAACTACAAGTTCGGCAGCATTTGTAATGCTAGATAGAGATGCAGTGATGCAAATGTGCAAATGTGATGTTACGTCTAATAAATAAACTAATAAATAAATGAACTTTAAATGCCCTGAAGAATAAAATTGTAGATGACAGCACCATGACACCAAGCTCTATCCTGCCAGGCTTATAATGTGTGCAACTCATGGCAAAGATTAAATGCATGTGTCTTGGGAATCCTCATCAAACACAGATTGTATTCAGTCAGGCTGCCACATTAGATATCACACGGAGTGTAGTTAGAAAAGCTGGGAATTAAACCTCCAAATTCAAGCACTGACCTTTACTTCCAAGTCGACAAGAGCAACTGTTATTGTCAACATGTGTAATTCCTTGCTTTGGATGCCAGCATGCTGGCTGTGATTTCCAAATCAATGAGCATGCATTAGTGTAAAATCCCCCAGCACGCTGGACTTTGCTCATGACGGAAGAATGAATATGGGGGGAAACAAGGACACATCACGGGGCATCACACTTTCCAGCCCTGGTCTAGCTGGTTGAAACCTGGAGCACGTCCATACATGTACACAGAGGATTATGTTGCAGTGGCTCTAATAAAAGAAACACAAAAGCATATTTTACTGGCTGCCACTCTTTCAGTTAGTTAGGTTATTTTTGCATCAGTGAAATGAGGTTTTACAAAATATTGTTTTCCCTTCACCAACTCTCCTTTCTATTTATTAGAATTGTATGTTTATAGAAAATCCTTCATGGGTTCATTGAACCTACCCATGCAGGCTTTACTCATCATAATATAAGCAGCAAACTGGGATGACCAAAACCACACAGAACCTATGGGCTGGTGTTAGGAAGATGGGAGATACCAGAACTAACTATGTAGATGACCTTAAGGGGCCTATATCATGCAAAAGCAATGTTTTTGAGCTTTTAACTGTGTTATGATGCTATTCCTTCATCAAATTCATGCCCAAAGTTAGATTTTACTTGATTCCGGCATGTCTGAGTAATCTTTGTGAATTCTGCTGTCTGAGCAGCAGCTCCTCCCTGTCCTGAAAAACGATGACCAGGTCTACGTGGCCCTGTAATGACCCGCCTCCTCCAGAAAGTAGCTGCCTTGACACACCTGCCCAGTAAACAACATGCCTAATGAGTCGATGTGAGGCAGAGTGCAATCATTTCTGCTCAAAGTTCAGACAAAGGGGCTCTTTTAGCACCTAATCTGCACTGCAACAGCAGCTGCTCTTTTTGATACCATGCTGCAGAGGCTCTAAGGCGACCCCACATGAAGCGTTTCCCAGTGAAGGCGATTGTCTTTCTTCTGGGTTGGAAACATAACACTAGAAAGTGCCTAATATTTCATAGCAAATGAAACCTCCATTGTGCCAAAGGCAATATTTTATCATAAATACCTATAATTGACTTTAGAAGGCTTAAAAATCTTCATATAGAACCTTTTATGCTGCTAAGAAAGCAACATGGGTTTCGTGAACACCTCAACAGAACCCCAGGCTGTTTGCATCAACGCTGCATAGGTTGCAGTAATTAATGCTACTTGGACATTCTGTTCAGTACATCTACATTTCTCTAGTAAAGATATGTTTTAATTGGTCTTAAGTCCCATTCTAAACAAAATTTTGGGTTATCATTAGGTGTAACCTATTATCATTACAATAAAAGGAAATAAGTTTTCAAACAGATCACTCTATGTTTAATACATTCATCCAATCAAATCAAATTAAATAAAAAAGTTTATTTACATAGCACCAATTTACTACATTTATAACAGAGTCATTGACAAGCATCATTCACTCCTCCTGGATGAGCGTGGAGCCTCAGTGGACAGTTGCTGGTATTGCAGTGTTGACTTTGCAGCAATCCCTCATACTGAGCATGCATGAAGCGACAGTGGAGAGGAAAACTCCCCTTTAACAGGGAGGAAAACCTCCAGTAGAACCAGAACCAGGCTCAGTATGAACGCTGCCTCGACCCACTGGGGCTTAGAGAAGACAGAGCGGAGATGAACAAAAGAGGACAGAAGCAAGTACTTTACTCAAGGAGTAATACAGTAATATAGGTTTTACTTTTCAAATATAATTAGTGAAATAACTAAACTTTCCCATAAAAATCTATATTGCTAAATTAGAGCCGTACCGGTCAGCCCAGCTGGCTTTAACAGAGAGCTTTGGGAAATAAACTTTTCTTTAAAGAATCGCCTGCAATCATGGAACTCAAAGTGCTCACATTTTCATTTACAACATATGTGTACCCCACGGAGATTACAGAAATAGAAAAATGCAACAAACAAGAGCATGCATAAACCTTGCCAATGAAACATACATTTGAATAATTCAGATGCTGAACACGGCAGGATGCTTTATCCTAAAAGCACTCAGCAGATCACAGCGGAATCACAGTATAGGACTGCACCAGGAGGTTTGTTCAACGTGTTTATGTGAAGAGACAAATACAGTTAATTAGTAACGTAATGACCCTGGAGACGACAAATGCAAAAGCAGAGTCACAAAGTTATCTTTATTACTCTTTTCCATGAAATACGTACATATTTAAAGCACAAACACAACAATGTTACGCATGAGGCAAACTAAGCAGATTGCACAGCTGATAATCACACAGTTACTTCTCTTCCCTGCGGGATAGAAAATTAGATGGTTTTAACAGCTTACTGCAGGGACATATGATTAAGTCATCAAAGTTTTAGAAGTTGGTACAAGAACTTTATGTTCCCATAGTTCTGTTAGCACAGTACCTAACGCACAGTGGGACGTAGGGGTACATTATCCCACCAATTTCCCTTCTGTTAGGAGATGAAAGCCTTCTATCACTATTTTGTGGCCACTGTCTTTGGTCCTCGGGGTTAGTTGAGTATTTAGCAGCCTCAGTTTCCCCTTGTCCAGTGTAACACCCATCTTATCCCATTACTGTTTGTGACTCCCTACTGTCGGGAGAAAAAAAAAGGGCATAAATAATGTATTCCTCGGGTGTATCCACCCCCAGATCAATGGCAATACAAAGACCATCTACAAAGACGGTTGGCTCAAGGCCATATTTGATCACTTCCACTGTGCACGATCACTGCTCCCTTTTTTGTCAGCCCGCTGAGACTCAATTATTTCCAAGTGTTTGTAAGCTATTGTTGAAAGAACATGAACTGAATATTTAAAGTTGGTGAGGGGGAGAAAAATCTTTGATGAGACAAGCAGATGGAGGGTAATGTGAGCTGCTGAACACAGAGACCGAGGGAGAGGAAAAATTTATTATCGTCCACTGCGTCCCATTTCTCAGGAGTTTAATGCAAGATTGTGAAATATTCCACTGCAAAGGGGAATTTGCAGTGAATTGGATCAGTTCCCAATGCAGAGCTTTGCCAAATTATTCATATCCCTGGAACCGTTTCACATTTTTTCAGGTTGTGACTACAAACCTCAATGCATGTTTCTGGGATTTGATGTGATGAATCTGAAGAATGTAGTACATATTTGATAAAAGGATTTTAAATTAGATCTTCATTGTCATTGTCACATGAACAATGAAATTAAAAGTGCCATCAGTCAGTGCTAATACAAATAAAAAAAACAAATAACTGTAATATTTAAAAACATTTACACGCAACATAAGAAATAAAAAAATAACTGATGAATAACTAATGAATAAAAATCGAATACACATGCACATTCTTACACACAATCCTCCATGCTAATTTATGGGTTGTTTTGAGTGCTTAAGTTTCGTTATAGCCGTGGGATAAAAACTGTCTCAGAATCGATCCGTTCTTGTTCTTATTGCACTGTAGCATCTGCCTGACGGCAACAGTGCAAACAGTGTCCAGGGTGAGAAGTTTCTTTTGTGATATGTAAAGCTTGTTTAAGACAGCGGTCGCTGTGTAAGTCCTCCAGGGAGGAGAGAGGGCAGCAGATGATTTTTTTCGGGCTGTATTCACGACCCTTTGGAGAGAATTTGGCTTGAGCCACATTGCTGCTGGTAAAACATACACAGATATAGTACGTTAGCATGCTCTCAACGTCTGTTTCTTTTTCTTCCTGTAGTCTGTTATGAGCTCTTTTGTCTTTGAGGTGTTAAGGAGCAGATTGATCTCCCTCCACCACACCCCTGTAGGCAGGTTCGTCGCCTCCTGATGAGCCCCACCATTGTGGTATCATCAGTAAACCTGACGATGGTGCTATGGTGGGCAGAGGTGCAGTCATGTGTGTACAGAGAATAGACCAGGGGCTCAGCACACATCCCTGTGGAGCCCCAGTACTGAGGCTGAGAGCAGTGGATGTGTGTTTCCCCACCCTAACTCTGCTGTCAGCTGGTCAGAAAGCTCATAACACACATGCAGAAGGAGTGAGGGAGACCCAGGTCTCCTAGTTTGTCCCCCAGTCTATGAATGAGGACAGCATTTAAAGCAGAGCTGTAGTCTATTTTAGAAATTAAAATCTGAAAAGTAAACAGTGCATTTGTATTCAGCCCCTTTATTTTGATGTTCCTAAATAAAATCATTTGCAACCATTTGCCTTCAGAAGTCGCCTATGCAGCTGATTCCAGCTGAATGCAACTTAATCTCAGTGTTTATGCAGCTGGTCTGTGAAGACCTCAGAGGTTTCTTAGAGAACATCAGACAAAAAAATCACAAAGACCAAGAAATGCAACAGACACTTCAAGTAGACATCTGCTGTATAGTTTATCATTATCACTGAAAAAAGGATGATTTTGTTAAGATTATAATTGGTCCCAACAGTAGGCCGAAAAACTCCCAAAAGCAGGGTTAGATGATTCTTTACAGTTTGAACTATTTTCTATTTCTGATTGTATAAAAACATAGCTGAATTAATTCATTTTAAAATATATCTCTACCTGTTCTGCCAAAGTGAACAAAGCATGAACTCAAACCATCCATCCAAATGGCTAAACTTATAGATGTGCAGAGCATGAATGCCTGAGAAATCAAATATTACATCCAACCAAATATATCCAGGCAGCCCCTTGATACTGATATTGCAAACACTGATATTGTGCTGATAACTCTGTATTTAATATATTGTTCAACTCTAGTTTGAGATGTGCAGACAAGCTTGAGCTGCAATCTGTTACACCTCTCACTCTTCTCTTAGATCAAAATGCAGAATCAAATTCCTGATTTTCTAAAAGCAGATCTTTCTATTATTCACCTCTGACCGAATAGTTGAGACAACACTGAAATATCAGCTTTTAATGTAATCCCAAAACAACCACTGCCTTACTATTTAGCAGCGGTTGACTGGCTGCGTTCCTTGGCAACGCAAGGCCTCAGTCAATCGTTCCCCCCAAAATGTTTTGTTTGTTTATTTGATGGACGGTTGTACTGGAACTGATTTTTCGATTGCAATGCAAATTGTAATTGACAATAAAATTTGATTGATTGATTGATTGATTGATTGATTGAAAATAAAACAGAATATAAGCAAGTAGGAATAAAATGTAGAAACAAAATAGAACATCAATAAACAGTTGGACTAAAAAAGTTGAACTAATGCTGTTTCAGTAGAACAGTCAAAGATAATCCTAAACAAATGTGTTTTTAATCTTGATTTAAAAGAACTCAGGTTTTCCGCACTTTTACTTTTCTGGGAGTTTGTTCCAGATCAGTGGAGCATAGGAACTAAATGCTGCTTCTCCATGTCTGGTTCTGGTTCTGGTTCTGCAGAGCAGGCTGGAGCCAGAAGACCTGAGTGGTCTGGAGGGTTGATGCCCTGATAACAAGTCTGTGATGTATTTAGGTGCTAATTCAGGGATTTATAGACTAACAGAAGGATTTTAAAGTCTATTCTCTGAGATCCAGGGAGCCAGTGGAAGGACTTCAGAACCGGGTCCATGTTCTCTACGTTCTTAGTCTTAGTGAGGACTTCAGAACCGGGTCCATGTTCTCTACTTTATTAGTCTTAGTGAGGACTTCAGAACCGGGTCCATGTTCTCTACTTTCTTAGTCTTAGTGAGGACGCGGGCAGCAGCGTTCTGGATCAGCTGCAGCTGTCTGATCCACTTTTTAGGCAGACCTGTGAAAACACCGTTGCAGTGATCAGTTCTACTTCAGATAAATGCATGGATTAGTTTTTCCAGATCCTGCTGAGACATTAGTCCTTTAATCCTGGAAATGTTCTTCAGGTGATAGAAGGCCTATCTTGTAATTGTCTTTAAATGCTTTTGGAGGTTCAGGTCTGAGTCCATCACTACTCCCAGATTTCGGGCCTGATCAGTGATTTTTAGCTGAAGCAGCTGAAGCTGTGTGCTAACCTTTGATCTCTCCTCTATTGGTCCAAATATTATTACTTCTGTTTTGTTTTTATTCAGTTGAAGAAAATTGTGGCACTGAACTGGTCCATAGTCACCTGGTGACATGGTGATGTAGAGCTGTGTGTCGTCTGTATAGTTATGGTAGCTGATGTTGTTTTTTTTATGATCTGAGCTAGAGGGAGCATGTAGATATTGAAGAGGAGGGGACCTAGAATGGACCCTTGGGGAACCCCACATGTAATTTTTGTCATTTCTGATATAAAGTCACCTACTGATACAAAAAATTCCCTGTTCTTTAAGTAGGATTTAAACCAGTGGAGTGCTGTACCAGAGAGGCCGACCCAGTTCTCCAGACGGTCTAACAGAATGGAGTGATCGACAGTATCAAATCCTCCACTGAGGTCCAATAGAACCAGCACGGTGGTTCTTCCACAGTCTGTATTTATATGGATGTCATTAAACACCTTGATAAGGGCGGTCTCTGTACTGTGGTGAGGAAGCCAGACTGGAAAACGTCAAATCGGCTGGTCGTTGTTAAGAAGGTGTTTAATTGTTGAAACACAGCTTTTTCAATAATCTTACTGATAAAGGGGAGGTTTGAGATGGGCCTGTAGTTCTGGAGTAGTAGTTTGTGTAAATTGTTCTTTTTCAGCAGTGGTTTGATAATTGCTGTTTTTAGGGACTGGGGGAAAACACCTGACAGAAGGGACGTGTTTATTATCTGAGTCAAATCAGACGCTATGACAGGCAAAACTTTCTTAAAGAAAACTGTGGGTAGAACATCAAGGCAGCAGGAGGAGGAACTTAGCTGCTGAATGATCTGCTCTAAGCTTTTGGAGTTTATTTGGCTGAATTGGGACATTTTGTCAGGATAGGTTCCTGCTGGATACAGCTTTGGTTCTAGAGTTGATATGGATGTACAAACTGATCCTCTAATTTTTAGGATTTTCTCAGTAAAGAAGTTAGCAAATTCATTGCAGGCCCTGGTGGAGTGGAGTTCAGAAGTCACGGACACAGGAGGGTTTGTTAGCCTGTCGACTGTGGCAAATAAGACACGAGCATTCTAAAATGTTTTTCTTAATGATCTCAGAGAAGAAAGATTCTCTTGCATTTTTCAGTTGTAAGTTATATCTGTAAAGACTCTCTTTATAGATGTCATAGTGAACCTGCAGTCTGTTGTTTCTCCATCTGTGTTTAGTTTTTCGACACTCCCTTTTTTCACTTCTAACTGCTGGAGCATTTCTCCAAGGAGATTTTTTCTTCCCGGAAAGAACTTTCACTTTAACTGGAGCAATGCAGTTAATGATGTCTGAGACTTTAGAATGAAATTATCTACTAGCTCATCTACTGAGTTGCACCTGTAGAAGAGTTTGGTTGTTCTTCACCCAGTTTTAAGATTCCTACACAACTGTCTCTGTTTCACTAAATGGCTTTGCTTCAACCTACAGGTGACGTGATGAGCATTAGCACCAAACTGGTGCCTCTGACCTTTTCCAAGTCTACCTGTAGGAATTGATGCTGGTTTGAAGGGAACAGGTAGAATCACCAAATACTGAAGTGACTTAGTTTTTTTTTCTGTTGTTTGCTCAATTTTCCTTTTGTAAACTGATAAAAATAAACTATTTTCTCATATTACAAAAAGCCAAGTAATAATAAAAAAAAATCTTTATTTGTCATTACAATGTACTTTCCAACAAAATGTGTCTTCTGCATTTAACCCAACCGTTAGGGTGGCTAGCTTTTTACAGTCTCCAGGGAGCAATCCGGGGTTAAGGGTGTTGCTCAGAGACCCAGAGTGGAAGTTTACAGGGTTTGAATTGGATACTTGCAGCCTTCTCAGAAGGCTCAGAACATTATTACTGTGTTTGTTGATGATCTCAGAGAAGAAAGATTCCCTTGTATTTTCCAGCTCCAAGTTTTATCTGTAAAGTCTCTCTTTATAGATGTCAGAGTGAATCTGAGTCTAGTTTTTCTCCACCTGTGTTCAGCTTTTAAACACTCCCTTTTTTTTTACTTCTAACTGCTGGAGCACAGAGATGTTTTTCTCCCCAGAAACAACCTTCATTTTAATTGGAGCAATGCAGTCAATAATATCTGAAACTTTAGATTGAAAGTTATCTACTAGTTAATCTACTGAGTTACAGGACAAAGTGGGTGTAGAAGAGTTAGCTTGGATAAAGGTTTCAGTGACACCATCCTTAAAGATTTGTTCTCTTATGATGTCCCTTTGGCTAACTGAGTCACTGGAAATTATGCATTGAAAGGTAACAAATAATGATCAGATAGGGCAACATCAATGGAAATGCTTAGACCCTTAGTGATGATCAAATCTGAAATATGTCCCTGTTTGTGTGCTGGTTGTGTAAGATGTTGAGTTATACCAAAGTGTGTCACGCAGTTCTTTTACACCTCCGTCTTCAGGGTTGTCAACGTGAATGCTGAAATTCCCCATGGTAATTAAACACATGTGTCATAGTCAACACATATCACTGATAAGAAGTCCTTAAACACATTTTAAAAAGCTTGATTTGGACTTAGGAGGCCTGTCAACATTCAGGAACATAGTTCAAGCATTGGCTTTCAAGAACTAGGCCACTACTCCCACCAAGATCTCACCAGAAAGGCAGCTGCTATATTTTATCTTACAGAAGCACAATCTCCTCACATATTCCTAACCTTAGTGGGCTCACAATCCAAGATTTCTTATGTGGAATTCTTTTCAATTAATCCCATTTATGTTTTGCCCTTTTTCCTACATACAAATAATTGATGGTGCATCCGATTGGCATGGCACCTTCTCTCTGACTCTGCCATGGGTAATGAGTATTTGTGTGAAGGGCAAAGCACTAAAATTAGATCAAAGGTCTGCACTCCATAGGCATCAAACGGTGGGCAGAAGTCATGCTCGATCGTGGGTTCAGCAATGCCTGCACAGTTACTCAGATGTCAAACCACTGGTAATGACTGGATCTGCTTAAGGAGACATCTTTGATGTGCAGATCCCACCTAAGAAAATCTTTGTTTTATCAGCTTAATTTATATTCCTGTCAGTATTTGAGGGATTAATGCTGTGTAGCTTATTAGCAAACAGTCGTGTGTTTTCAGAATCATTGTTAAGTCCTTGCCCAGTAGCACTACACAGAGACGCTGCCTTTAACAAGTATTCTGTTGGTTTAAGCCTTGGGTTTTACTTGTAGTCCCTTCACAGTTACATGTCTTAGTGGGTTTACAGTATGCTAGCAAAATAGAACAGGGGAGTGTGTTTTTTGAACTGAAACGAAAAGTACTGATTTATTTGTGGATAGAGTAAGAAGAGGATGATATACCTTTTTAGATGAGAAGAAAAGAAGGAAAGTGAGCAGTCTTGGTTTTGCCAAGTTAAATCTTAAATTAGGTCTATTTGTGAAAAATGTGTAAACCTAATATTTACTTTTACTTTCTAGTCCTTGCTGTAGTGGGGAAAAGGCCCCCACCTACCTATGGTATGGTTCCTAAAGCAATTTCTGACTTTGATTTCATAAAGACACTCTTGTAAAATATAAAATATTCAATGTGCTAGAGGCAGAGAGAAGAAAATATGCAGTTTCAATATGTCCCTCTGCTCTAGGTCCAGCGGCCACTTCATCACTTGATATAAAGAAACGTGACCACGGCTGTTACCTGAGAAACATACTGCAGGTATACCCTTCCTTTGGATCGCTCTCTAATCCATATTTCCTACAGACCACAGATGAACCCTTCATTGCGCTCAGCAGTTCTGGCTGCTTAGTTTGTTGCTGGGGGGAGAGGGGGGGTTGGGTTAAGGCCTTCGGTATGCTTAAAGGAGCTATAAGTAGTACTGACACCTTGTGGCTCAAATCGTTACAACAGCTTGGCAATCACAACAATCTGATATGGTGTTTTTAAACGGTGTGTTGCTGTTGTGAATTTTTACTTCCACAGGACAGGTCTATGATGATCTATTGTCTTTTGTTTCTGGTCTGTTTCTCTTACTGGCTTCCATGTTAACAGGCTGCTGCTATTTTGCCAAGATAAAATACCAAATGCTGCGCTCTGGGAACTCTCATTTGATTGGCTCAGGAACCAGGAAGTAAACTCGGGCTACACTCTGAACCAAAGTAGTTGTGGACCGAACCTCTAGGTTTGAAAGGAAAAAAACGTGACCAAGTCATTGTTGATGGAGAGGACTGATTGTTTATAGGGAATGTTTCTTCCATCCCAGGTGACATATGAGAACGATTTAGGTTGATTCTACAGTAAATATGTTACTTATAGCTCCTTTAAATGATGACTTGTAAAACACCCTGTATTTTAGCACATTTTGCTGTTGTCATGCCTAGCAAACTTGTCAAAATGGGAAGTCAGAAACAGTGTTGCCAATACTGCTTATTAAAAGCGACT
Organism: Fundulus diaphanus; assembly: GCA_037039145.1. Classification (NCBI taxonomy): domain Eukaryota; kingdom Metazoa; phylum Chordata; class Actinopteri; order Cyprinodontiformes; family Fundulidae; genus Fundulus; species Fundulus diaphanus. Next base: position 59,842,895 of record CM073125.1, read on the forward strand.
TTAGGCTTGTTTTTTCCACGGGGAGATGCAGGCCACTCTTTGTTTCGAGCTAACAGGACTACAGCTACAGGGAACAGCAAAGGTGGAGTTTTGGCACTTTATATTTATAAGTCGCAGTGATCTGGAAAATCTGACAGTGAAGTGCAGACCATTTAACCTGGTTAGAGAGCTAATTTCTGTTATCATCATAATAGACAACATACAGGACTGTGAACACCTCCTACCTGGTGAAGAAGGCCCAACAACAGCTCTTCTTCCTCATAAAACTGAAACAGACTGGACTTTCCACTAAACTGCTAAAAAAAACTGTTACAGAACTACAATAGACAGGATCTGGACTCGGTTGTCCAGAAAAGAGCCAGACGTATGGCTACTGAACTCACCCGGGCACTTCCATGAGGTAAACAATTCAGGAACATTAAATCAAAAACCAATAGAACTAAAAACTGCTTCTTTCCCAAAGCTGTGAGGGCAATCGTTCCCTGCTGAAAATCAAATAAACCCGCAGCCCAGTTCATAGTCTGTTAACAAGCAGTACTGGTTCCATGGGTTCCTGGTTCAATCAACCAGGTCTCTCTTGTTGTCTCTGCTCTGTCTTCTGTAACCCCCAGTGGGTCAAGGCAGATGACCGTTCATACTGAGCCTGGTTCTGGTTCTGCTGGAGGTTTTCCTTCCCGTTAATGGGTGGTTTTTCTTTCCACTGTCGCTTCATGCTTGCTCAGTATGAGGGATTGCTGCAAAGCCATGGTCAATGCAGATGACTCTCCCTGTAGCTCTACGCTTCTCCAGGAGTGAATGCTGCTTGTCAGGACTTTGATGCAATCAACTGGTTCCCTTATATAGGAAATTTTTGACCAATCTGTATAATATGATTGATTTTGACTTTGTAAAGTGCCTCGAGATGACATGTTTCATGAATTGGCGCTATATAAATAAAATTGAATTGAATTGAAGAAGTCTCTTACGTTCTAATGTTTATTTGCATACTTTTAGCTTCTCACGGACTATTTGTTGGACATCCATGGGCATTTCCATGGAGAGCTTTTACATTTTTGCTAATGATTATTTGCACACTTTCTAAGCTCTATGGGAGTGTTTGTCTGGTCCAAGAAAAAGAAAATTGAATAAGTCCTTTGGATGGGTTCTTCTTTCTTAAAGCATGCCATCTCTTCTTAGAGTACATTGATATAGATCTTGTACATTTTAATTGTTTTCTAATAATCATTTGGACTTTTTTTTACTTTTCCAAGAGTGTTTGGCTGCTACATTCATGCCGTTCCCCAGTATTTCACATTGTTCTGTACAGTGAATTATATCTGTCTTTTTTAAATTGAGCATTTACATTACATGAGATGCTTCTCAGGAAGTATCGTCAGTATATTCAACTTGAACATTTCTGTCTTTGATTTGTGTCTGTGTGTTATATGTGACCATCTCAAATGAATTCCCATTTGAGATGATCTTGTCCCATCCCAGGCAAGGCTGTGAGCTGGCCTGCATGGAACAGCTCACATTGTGGTGTTTTTTATCACATCAGTGACGTGCAGTCAGGGGAGGCAAGTGAGGCCAGGCCTCACTTGTCATCATGGAAAGAAAGAAAATATATAATGATGATAACATAATATTAATTGGGATTCACTCAGTCATTTGTAATAAAAGTTTTTTTTATCTAATTTCCTCATTTTTGATCATATTCTCTTTAAAATCGCAGACTTTTCGCTATTTTCCACGTAAATCCTTGGTGGCGCTTGCTAGTGAAGCCGGTGAGGCCGCAGCGACCTTGGACTCCCCTGGGATTGCGCAATCCCATGTTAACTGCGCTGGCTTCCATTCTGTGAATGCATCTTCCTGTCTCTAGATCATAAATTCAATTGTTCAAACAGCTATGAACTGATTTTCCACAATTTAATGTATGTGGATTACGAATTGTGTTTTGGTCATCATACTGTGTGCAGATAACATGTTTTCGTGCTGCTCATAAACAGCAAAGAACGGGTTGTAGGTGAGGCCGGCAGTTCCTTGGCCTCTAGGCAGGGGGCGCTCAAGGGGCACCGCTCCTGATCACAAAAGTTATGGATGTATTGCGAGTTTTGCTAAACAAGTAAAGCACTAAAAAGACTCTAAACATACAGCTGGAACAGGACTGATCAGGGAAGGCTTTCCTCCCTGGCAGTGATCTCCACTGAGACTGAGAGACTTTTAAAACTGAAGAAAGAAAAAGAGAACTTTTACCGGAAAGTGATGATATTTTTGTGCAGAAAGAGCTCCGCATGGACTTTATTTATAAGCAGAGGTAAGACAGCGATAATTATTCATGTTTTGTTTTTGTAATGAAATGTGCGTAATGTGTGTTATAGTTTTTGAATGTGTTACAAATGCAGAAATCCATCATAACTCAACTGTTACCAATCAAATGACAAATAATTTAGTTTTATTTTTTTTCATCAAAGAATCAATATTTTTTCCATGTATCTTGGTGAATTTATTTGGCTCAATCAGTCTCCTTCAGCACTTTGCAATGAGTCTACTCTGTAGAGTGTATATATTTGTAAATCTGACTCTGATGACGTCAGTACCTCACCAACTATGAACCCTACCGCACGTCACTGTATCACTTATAGCGTAACCTCTCTTCCTGCTCCGTGTCAATTCAACTGTGTGAGCCATGCTCAGTAATAATAACAAAATCTGAAAATTAAACAGTTCACCATTTCACCAGCAAGTACAATGGTTCTTCAGAAATTGGCCTACAGACAAGTAGCTACTGTGAAGACATCGGCCGCCTTATTGGAAGGCTGATAATATCCGTAGAGCTCTTTTAGCAGTTCAGGATTATAATCACAGTAATATTTTGAAGATTTTGAATGACATCAGCATACAATAAGACTTGTTTAGACTAAATCTAGTACAGCAAGGGCATTTATTTAAAAAAAAGTTACATTTATGTGAAACGTTGGTTCTGATGTGTTTAACACTACAGAAGAACATAATGTTTACCGTTAGATGATAAAATCAGTGTGAATAAAGCTTGCTTTACACGATAGCGTTATACCCGCAGAAACAAATATAACACTGAAGGGATGGAAAAATGTACAGTTCATAAAAATGAAGACTGACTATTCTTAGCCTTGAAAGACGCCTGCCAAATCCAGATGCTGTTTGAAAAGCAAGATTCCAATCTTTTAACAGGGAGCAATTTAATAATTTTGAGTTCTAACCGCAGAGCATTGTTAAATTTGCAGCACTGC